>JAOTQQ010000052.1:30573965-30588823 GCA_026546715.1 Gallinago undulata | reverse complement strand
GCTTGGAGCAACGTGGTGTGGTGGGAGGTGTCCCTGCCCAGGGCAGGGGGTGGGACTGGATGATCTTTAAGGTCCCTTCCAACCCAAACTATTCTATGACTCTGTGAACGGGCCTTGCAGAACAGATCCGACCATGGGTTGACTTGCGTGTTCTGGGTAATGCTTCTTCATCCCCTGATGTAATGTACCTGTAATGCCATTTGCTTGAAAAATCGGAGGAAATATATAAGTAAATATAGTGCCTATATAGTAATCCATAAATAAATATAGTGCTTACTTGGAAAAAAGCATTAGAGGAATACTAAAAGTGAGTTGTTTGGCTTGACAGATTACAATGCATACCTGACTTCATTACTCTGTCAGAATATACGCTGCTTGAAGGCATTTTGATAATTATTTGTGTCATTTATTTATTTATTTATTCTCACTTTAAACAAGACTAGGCGTGCTACGTATTTAGTAGAGAGATACTCACAATGTGGTATTTGCGTGGGAAGCTGCAACGGTTTTCTAATTGTTTGTGAAATGAAAATAATGAGAATAACTGGTTTTGGATTGTATTTTTTTTTTTTTTAATCCTGAAAAAGAACATTGGGAATCACTGTTCTATTCAGAAGCATCTTAACGTGTTCCTGCAAACTCTGCTGAAAACAAACGCAGGAAATTTCACCCTTGAAAATATTTTGCAAAAAATAATGAATGAACTTCAACACACTAAATCAATTTTTTTTTTTTTTTGCATCCTTGGCAGCAAGTCCCTTACATCTCTATTAAGTTCTGGAAAGGCTTTTTTGTGTCAAGAAAGAAAAAGTCAGCCCCTTGGATTTTCTTTAACAGATGTTTGCCTTCTGATGAAAAGCCCAGATAGTAGCAAGACCTCACTAAACTGGTGGTTTTCAATTCTGTACAAATTTGGTAATTAAAAATTTGGAAAAAATAAACACCAAACAAACCCAAACCCCTAAAACCAGATGTAGGCTAAAAATTTAGTTGAAAATGGACAATCTCAGCCAGCCCGTGGGTGTTTAACAGCCAGCTTGCCCTGGAGGTGACTGAGCTGTGTCCCTGCAGTGATTTCTCTGTGGTCCGTAGGAGCCAAGCACATGGGGACCATCCCCACCGCTCCGGATTGCGAAGCCGTTTCCCATGTGGAACGCAACGGAGGCTGTCGGATGGCTATGGAAATTAGCGGTATTGGCTCGGGCTTCCTTGCCCACAGATCCTGGATAAGCAGAGGATATCTGTATGGGGAATTAGGGCTAATAGAGCTTCTGAATCCAAGCCACATGTCGACAGCAGGATTGCATTTCCCAGGTGTCAGGAGCAGTGAGGGGGCAGTGTGGGATGCAGCCGGAGCTGCCCTGACTCTCTGAGCCTTTTATTTTTAAAATACCCGTTGTTTTCTTTCATATTTTGGCTAGTGGAAACCATTTCTTTGAGGCACGATAGAGCAGGAGGGGACACATCGGCCAGCAGCGCCGGGCTCTGTGTGTGAGTGCCCTGGGGACACACCAAAAGCCTCTGATGCTCAGATTGATGATGGGTAACACACCCATGGTGGGACGCAGGGACCTGGTGAGGTCCAAGGGCAAAGCTCCCAGAGCCTGTAGGAGGCTGCAGATGGGTCCCCCCATGGGCGCACTGTTTGCAGCAGCCAGCCTCAGACCATCACTGATGGCTGGGGTACCACTGCTGGGGTACCAGCACCTCCAGACCGAGTGCCCTCAGCCATCACTGGGGCCATCAGCTCCTACGTGCACCCAGGCTGGAGCACCATGGGGTGGCAGGGTCCACGCCAGCATGGTGGGAGGGGGTCCGGCTCCTCCGGCTGCACTGCTCCAGGGCTTGAGGACACGCTGGTATTGCCTGTCAGGGAGATTGGTGGGATCTGAGCTGCCAAACTTCCCCAGTCATTTACAAAGCGCTGTTTGCCCACCCCGTGCTCGGAGGTGATGAATGGAGTTATTATATCTGCACAATCTTATCCTGCCCCCCAGCAAAACTCAGTGGTGAACTGAACGTTGCCGGGGAAGGCTAGTGAAGCATGTGGCGCAGCGATCACATTTGTCTTGCAGGGAGAGGAAGAACTCAGGTCTGCAATAAGCAGCATTAAATAGCCAGGCAGGCTGGATTACAGCCCGGCAGCTCCCCGCCCGCTGCGGTCTTCCAGCGGGTTCCCGTTGCCTTCCCATGGGCTTGGGCATGCCAGCCACGGAGAGCGGTCGCCCGGGGCTCTCCTTTCACTTTGTCTCACACCTCTTGTGCATCTCGGGTGGGAAAATCAGCGTGGGTGTTCCCAGTCTGCGGCGGAGTCATCCCGTCCTGCAGGAAGGACTCTCTCCTGGTTGGGTTGACCAGTGGACAACGTTCACAGGCTCTTTTCTCACCAGCCCACCACTTTCCTGCTTTGGGCTGGTTGTCTCCGCAGGAAAAGACAAGGCGTTTGGTCACCTGGTGGAAATGACCTTTCCTGCGTGCATACTGTAGCACTCAGTCACATGCTGACCAGATGGGGCTAATTAGGAAGTATTAATTAGTTAATACTACTAAAGCCCTTGGAACTCGTGAGTCATCACTTGCTGAACCATTACACCCACTATTCCCTCTGCAGCTGTACTCTGGTGGACGTTTCTGGGGCAGAGGAGTCACTTCCAGTTAGCGTAAGGGTGCAAGACTGGAGAAAGGCTTGCAGAAACTGGTCTGGGCCCCAAGATATCATTGCATGAGCTCTTGTGACCATTCAGCATCTGTGTGGCTAGACCACACTGTGGTGCACGTGGTGGTACGGGTGATGGGCAGGTCAGGGCTGTGGCTGAGTGTGTTTATGGACAGAGGAACGTTTATTAGGATGTGATTTGTTTGCCAGAGGAGCAATGGGCCGGAGACACTGACCCTGCTAAAGGTGTGCACACTCATGTGCATCAGCGTGCAGTGCTGGGGGCTGGTCCACGCTGGTGCCAAGACAATAAAAAAGTGAGTGGAACTGTTGGGGAGGATGGGTGCTAGAGGACATACCGTAGAGAACAGGGCCACAGAGCTGCTGGGAGGGCTGGAGCCCCTCTGCTGGGAGGACAGGCTGAGAGAGAGAGAGTTGGGGGGTTCAGCCCGGAGTCTGGGGAGACCTTAAAGCCCCTTCCAGTCCCTCGAGGGGCTCCAGGAAAGCTGGGGAGGGACTCTTGGCAGCATCCTCAGCTGGGGCTCGCACCCATCCTGGGGCCAGTGGAGAGTGGTGGCAGAGATTTATGTTGTGATTTATGGCTCCCTGGGGCTGCATCTGGGGGGCTGCACTTCCTCCTTCTCCCCAGCCTGACTGTGGGAACCGCCGGCCTCCCCGTCCCTCCATCCATCCGTCCATCCGTCCGTGGGGGCGGTGAGCAGTGGCAGCCCGGGTCGTGGGTCGGTGCAACGCTCCGCGGGGCAGAGCTGGGGGCTCTGCCGAATCCCGGAGGAGGCTCGGTGTGGGAAGAACTGCTGGGAAAGCCACAGCCGGGTCCCCCACCCCTGGAGATGCCGGAGCAGCAGCTGAAGCACAAGCTCCGCCCCCCCCACCCCGGGAATTCCGAAATGGGGTTTAACTCTGTGCAGGCTGGGATCGGCCGCGCAAGGACGTGCCTCCGTGCCTTGTCCGTGTGGGGGACACTGTTGTCACCCCTCTAGCCCGCGGGAGCATCCTTGCAGTGACACCGGCGGCGTTGGCTTGGCCCCGGCGTCCAAACCTCCGAGTGATGGCAGGGCAAGTCCCGGCGAGGGGTGGAAGAGGCCCTCGCTATCGCATGGAGGGATCCAAGGCTGGGAAACGAACAAGGCAGCTTCTCATCCTGCAGAGCCACCACCGGCCCCTGCTCCTCTCCCGGCGGCGCAGAGGCGGCGCAGACTGACAGCCCTGCCAAGGCTCTGTCACAGATTTCCTATGCAGTATTAGAGGAGCGGGAGAGGGATCTTGGAGAATTTGCATTAAAAATGGTCACGTTGGCATTTGCTTCTTGCTGAACATTTCTTCTCTTCAAAGAACCACATATTTTCTCAGGAAAAAGGAGAGTAAGGAGCAGACTGTCCCAGGTATCAGGCTGATGCTTTTGTCCCGAGCAATTTTCATCTTAAGAATAAAAGAACTGCATAAAGGGAAATACTGCTGAGCACACTTGGTTTGCAATTTTCCAGCCTTTAAAGGCTGGTCCCATCACTTTCCTCCCAGTGCGGCTTGTTCTCTGGCCCCTGAGGACACTGTTTCCTTGCCAGATACTAATTTTCAAACCTCAGCTCTTTCAGCCTGTTCCAATAAACATCACAAGAATGTTACTAAATAGGGAACGTGCATATTTTTTTATTTTTTTATTTTTCTTATTCGCCTTAAGACAGAGGGAAAGATTTCGAGTTAAAACAGAGCTATGGGGCAGTGAGGCACCATTTGCCCAAGCCATGGAGCTTGGGAGAGGTGGTGAAGGGTTAAACCTATGGAGGCTGTGCAGGTGGCCCTGGCCTGGGCTGTAAAGCCAAGGATTGCTGCCCTGGCAGCGGGGGAGAAATTCGAGGGCTGCCCAGGTGTTGGGTGGTGGGCACCGTCCCCCCCTGCACCCGCTCTGGTGGGCTCTTAGGAGGGATGGGAGCGTGACGGGGATGCTGAAGCTCTGCTCTGAAAGTGGAAACGTTACGCTCGGGTTGTTTGAGGCTGGTACCAGGTGTTCTGAAAGTCCTGTCTCCTGCTTCTCTCCCTTCAATCCAACATCCCTGGTGAAGCACGACTGAGCCAAGGCGGTGGCTTTAGACACTGGGAGCGGGCGATCCTCTGCGAGCACGGGAAGAATACGGGCTGCTTCTGCTAAACTGCCAGGCTTATTAGTGATTATTTTAATTAAGTGGAAGCTTATAAATGGCTCTGTAAACAAAGAAGCTGCTGGAAAGCTCCCTGCCTCCCACCTGCACCATGCTGGGCACTTTTGGGTTTGGTGGGGTGACTGTTGGTGGCATCACCTGCCACGTTGGTGGTGACCCAGCTCCCTTGGCCACATCTCAGTGGCTCAAGGGTGGCCCACTGGCAAATTGGGGAGCAGTGTGGATGCTATGGCATCTCTGAGGGTGAGAAAACTGCCGAAAAGATCCACTAAATGGATCAGTGTGTGAACCTCAAAAGAAAACAGAAATAAAACAAAAAAAAGAACACAACCTTGAGCAGAAGATGCTGCAAGAGCGTAGCCCTTTGTCTTCTCAAGGAGGAGATCGGGGGGTGCGTTGGTTGCAAGTCAAAGGCAGACAAACGAATTGTACCAGATCGATGCTGTTCTGGGGGATGTGCTTTAGCCAAGTATAAATCACCAGCTTGTTTCCAGGATGTAGAAATTCAGGTTTTGCTATCTGATCTGATGAAATTTCCTGGCTTGCAGTCTGTCCTCCGAATCCCTGGAAATGACAGGGAGGGAGAAGTGCTAATCTCCAGATAACACCTGCATAGAGGGTTTCGATACCTGCCAAATTTTGTGCAACGCCATGTGTGACACAGCAAATGATTTAATGTGCTCTCATACCTAATGACCATGCAGGTACTCATAGGCTGTCTTAATAAAATAATATAAATTTAATGCAAAAAAGAAGAGACATGTGGACATTTTGATGATTAATACATCTATGTGTTCCAGCAGATTCCAGATTCTGGAAAATATTTCTGCTCCTGCCTTCCCCGTCACAATATTGAACCTCATTTAACTTACTTGGGGTTTTCCTTTTTTCTTTTCTCTTCTTCTTTTTTTTTTTTTTTTTTTTCCCTGGCTGTCCTCTATTTGCAATTTTAGTCAGCCAGCACTTGCCACGCATAGAAGCATCCCTTTAACTCCCTTTCCTGGATGTAATTTCTTAGAATTTTTGTGAAATCCATCTGCACGGATCCCAGTGCATACAAATCCAATGACACTATTATAATCAGGCTTAAATGCTGCAGCAGCCCGCTACCATTTAAGCTAATAGCTCCCAGCAGGCAAAGGTTGTTATCCTTTATGGACCAGCCCTCTGGGGAGCTGCACAGAACAGCTTGTAACAACGGGTTATGCATTTGGAAGTTGCCAAACTTTACTTACTGCCTCGCAGGGCCCTGGGATTTGGTGATTTTATATTTTTTTAATTTTTTTAAAAATTTTTTTTTCTTCTCTAGTTGCACAGCAAGGGTTTCTGAGCCCTGGTGTGCTTGTGTAATATGGACTTTTCACTTAGTAATTGCTTTCTAAAATTCCCTGGATTATTGGGTAACCACCTGTGTGTGCATCTGGAAATGTGCGTGCTGAAAAAAAAAGAAAAAAGAGATATTTGATTATTTTTTTTACCAGACAACAAGCAGAGGAGCAAACCCGAGGGGCCTCCAGCCCCCCCAGTCTGAGAAATCCCAGCAAGTCCTGGGGATGAGCATGTGGACCTCCAGACGGGGCGGCTTGAGGCAAAAACATTGGGAAATGCCAAAGGTTTGCTAACACGTTTGCAAATGGAGATGCTTTTGTTTAAAAGAGTTGATATTTATTAGACATGCCAGTAGAATAAAAACAAGCACAGATGGAGAATAAATCTTCCTGAACAGCCAGTGCAGTACTCCTTGATCATTCAATAAACATCATATTTTAGCACCTTTAGTCCTTCCCAGGCAGCTCTGTACCTGTTACAGGAGGGGCTCACTGAAGATAAGATTAGTTGCCAGCTCCCTTTCAGCCACTGCCTTTTCCATTTTCTTTTAATTTTTTCAGGCTGCCTCTCTGACACTGAGATTTTTCCACATCATTCTCCACTAAAAGGGCAAGCTTGTAACTAGTGGAGGTATTCTGAATGAAATGAAAATATTTTTTTATATCATCAGAAGTTTTGTCGGTGAATACCTCGGAGACTGTCAGAAACAGACATTTCAGGTTTCATCTGTTGTATACAGAAGGTGTTTGGTGCAGCAATGGGTGCACGTTTAAAGCCAACAGGCTCAGGCGTGGGTGGTGTGTTGGTTGCTCATTTGCGAAGCCCTGAGCACATCTGGGCACATCACTTGAACAGCTTGGGTGGAGACACCTCTCCTTGCATGTCCTGGACACCTAGAGGCTGTGCTTCGACTACCTCTGCTTGAAGAAAAGCTCTGGTAGCCACGGCTGGAGGCCCACAGGGCATACGTGTTCTTCAAAAGATTTGCAATCTGGCTGTGGGTCAGTATGTGAGCCCTGCTGCTGAAGCCCACGTTTACCCCAGCTCTTGCCAGAGCTGAGGGGCAAAAGGAAAGAGAATGGGATATTTTGACCCAAATCCTTCCTGACTGCAGGCTAATGCAGCACAGAGAAGAAGAAACCTAAACATTTCACCTCTAAAACCAAGTCTTGAAGCTCCCACAAGAGCCAGGAGAAGCATCAGAAAACCTGTCCCCTTCACTGAATGGGACTTGTTCTCTTTGAAACAACCCTCCTGTTCAGCGTTTGTGTTGGAAAGCAAGGCCTGGCCGTGCAGCAGATGGTCCTGTCACCTGCCCGGGTGCTTCAAGGGTCCTCTTCTCAAGGACTTCAAGGAGCAGAGTGCTCCGGGCTCAGCTGCTCATAATGGCTTAGAGGACCACTACAGTGGTGAACTGCCTGGGTGCCTGAGGTGGACATGTTTGGGTCCAGGGGTGTAAAAGGCAGAACCCCTCACAGTCAGCTGGCAGCATCCACCCTTACTCAAGCAGAGATTTGTGTGTTGGAGGAGGGACTTGGCTCCAAGCTTGTGCATTCTTCATGAGCTCCGACATTAAGTGGCCTCCAGACTCAGCCGTAGTCAGGAGGAGTTACACTAACCCTTAGGAGAACAAAGGTGGGTGATAACAGAGAAATCCCTGAGCGCTGAAAGCAAATTGCTCGCCCCCTCTGTGGCTTTGGGCTGCCTCAGCTATTCCGGGAGCATCTGATCTCCAGCGAGGATGGCTGGTCCCCACCAGCTCGTTCCCGTGCTCCCTGGTGAATGGCTGTCACTTAGCAAGGATTGGGGCTCTCGAAGTGATTACACAGAAAAGCACAGCATTAAAAAAAAAAAGAAATTAAAAAGAAAATAGAACAACATGTAGGTTGGGAATCGATCACCATCAAGGTGGGGCACATCCCAATTAGGGTGTTCTGCAAAGCTTTCACCCAGCCCCGCTGCGCCTCAAACCCCGCTGCAGCCCCTGCTTAGAAACACGCAGCGCTGGTGTGAGACGCAGCCTGACCCCCCGCTGGGTGCGGGGATGAATGGCATGCACTTAACGAGCCATTCCTCAAGATCTCCCTTCAGCTTTATTGTTTGGTATGGTCTCTTGTCTTATATGCTGCTCGCTATACAAATCTTCTTCTGGGGACAGAATTATTCATCTCCTTGGCCTAGATAACATTAATGGGACGCAAACTAATGGACTGATTTTTCACAACACTCTCTGAGATGAATGAGCTTCTTAATCCTCATTTTATCAGTGAAGAGTTGAAGCATAGAGCATTTAAGGTCCAAAGATTCCTCTATATATGGTTGTGCAATCTGAGACTCCAAGGACCTGCTTTAGGTGGTGCTTAGTATTCGATGGACGGATTACTTGGCATTAGATGAGCTAATTCCCCGACTCGCAGTAGCAGCTGTGGGATGTGAGATGTCCAGGCGTGCAGCTGGAGCATCTCAGAAGAGCCCGCAGGTGATGCCAGTGACTTCTCTGTGAGCTCTGGGCATCACTGCTACCTTCCCCACCAACAGCCAGGAAAGATCCCACCTTTGAGACCAGAAGAGGATGGAGGAGCAGAATACTCCCTGATTACCAACTGGGGGGTTGCTACTGGTTGTCAATTGTGTCCCTCTGGCCCAGGATCCACGTACACGGGCTGTTCCAATCCCAGCAGACCTCAGTTGCTCAGTGAAGGACATCTAGCTGTGGATCTGTGTTTGTCACAAAAATGGGAAACTGTTCCTCATGGAAAGAGCAGGACAGTGCTGGTAGCTTCTTACACCATGGAAGGGATTTTGCTGCCCAGTGGTAAGATGCCTGCTTCATCCTGAAAGGAGGTAGATACAGATCTACAAATGTTACCATGTTCCGGGGTGGTGTTTAACTGTTGGTGTGTGAATTTCCCACAGGGACCACTGAGGTTTGGGCGTGTGGTGGGGTTATACACCACCTCTCAGAGCAGCTGTCTGTCTGCTGTGTGCCCCAGCAGATCTTCTTCCTGAAACCCCAAAGGTGATCTACAGGATGCTGGACCTGGATCTGCTGAACCAGAGCATCCTTCCCCCACCATCAGCTCTGTTTGCTCTTCTGCTTATCTGGAAGCCCCTGGGACAGTGAAAACTGTCCTGGGGATCCTTTCTCCAGCAAAGCCACTTGCAGAGGTACTGTTATTCACCTGGTCCTAGTGCCTCTTCTACATCTGAGCCAACGCACTGGTCACTTGCACCTTGCCATCTGCCTGCCCCAAGGTTGGCCCTCTTTGCCCCCAAATTTCTACTCCAAAAGCCCTGGCTCCAAACATCTACTGGCCTTAGTTTTCTAAGGCCAGAGGGCCTTAAGGGCCAGAGATTCCTCTTCTACTTATGCACACACGCTTTCCCTTTCTATCCCACCCAGTTCTGGCTTTCAGTTTCCTAAACCATGGGTGAACTTTCCTTTTGCCATGAGCTGGTTCTCCCAACAGCTACCATCATATGCAAGTAGTGCCAGAGACTCCAGGAGCTGAATTATAGAATCATAGAATCACCGAATGGTTTGGGTTGGAAGGGACCTTAAAGACCATCCAGTGCCACCCCATGCCCTGGGCAGGGACACCTCCCACCACACCACGTTGCTTCAAGCCGCCTCCAACCTGGCCTTGAACCCCTCCAGGGATGGGGCAGCCACAGCTTCTCTGGGCAACCTGGGCCAGGCTCTCACCACACTCACAGCAAAGAAGCTCTTTCCCACTTCTCATCTCCATCTCCCTTCATTTAGTTTAAAGCCGTTACCCCTCCTCCTATGGCTCCCCTCCCTGATCAAGAGTCCCTCCCTTTCTTTCCTGAAGGCCCCAGAAGAATTAGAAGAGGACAAAATGTTTGTCTCTTCATTGTACATCACAGCTCCCTGAATTACCCTGGGAGGCAGGGATGTATTTTCAAAAGAGCCAACACTTTGGTCCTCCTGCTTCAGCCCTTCTCAAGACACGTTGTTTGCCCTCTTCTCTGTGACCGATCTGTACACACATGGACCTGTTTCTTCATCTGTGTCTTGTTGTATCATGCTCTACAAACCAACCATTCACTTATGTGCCCACCTGAACTCTGTTTCTTTATTTGCACCAAGTGCCCTTTGTTTTTGGGTGCTCTGGAAAGGGAAATAGCGCATAGTGCTGATATACCCAACCCCATGCTTTGCATATCATCCTTCTTTCCCGCGTTCCTAATGTCTTCCCTTTTGTGACCAGTCTGCCAGCCAAACTCGTGTCTTCTCTGAAGTGTCTTCCAGGATCCTAGAAGGCTTTTTCCTCCTGCCCTGGGAGATTACAACTAATTCAGTGCCCATCCATGCATGCAAAAATTTAAATAATAAATCGTCTCTCCCTGCCAGCAAACACCCATGCACACAAATGCAAAGCCCCACTTCTTTCTGGCAAAGTGGGTCTCTGTCTCTCTGCCCGTTATTTTTGTGAAATTACTGGGAATTGTGGACCATGGGTGCTTCCCACCTGCCTGCACAAACCCCCCACTACATCTCTGCTTGTTTTGACTCTGTTCAGAAGGAAACGACTGCTTTGGGATACTCCAAATGACAGGGAGGGGAGAAGGGAAGCACAGAGGAGCCTTTATGGGGTGAGGGCTGAGGGAGGACACCACGAAGAAGCGGGAAGAGAAAAGAAAATCTGGGGTGCGGGAACCTTAATGAGTTGGTGTGTGCCCCACGTGCCCAGAGCCAGTGTGCTAAATTCTCTTCTACAGCAATGTAAAAGGTTTTTATCCTTTAACTAACACAGTGGTGAGAGGTTTATTCAAGTAGAAAATTTTTAATTGCATTCTCTTGTAGTCAAATATTAATGGAAGGACCTTGTACAAATAAAAGTGAATAATGCAACAGCTTAGCTGACAACATTGTTTCACATTCATTGCAGATTGTGAACCTTCATTAAAATGGATTATTTTTGCTTTGGAGATTTAACCAGCAACATGACTTTCCCCTCTCACTGGCCCTGTTATGCCTCAGCCCGCAGAGAGCTCGGTCCAACGAGGAGCTTGCAAAATTAATTCCGAAATAAGAGGCTGAAACTTCCAGGACGTGAATTCTTCTCATCCCCTCGGCTCAGAGGAGAGCTCAGCATGGAAATCATCAGGCAGCGAGTTTCAGCAGACCCCTACTACAGAGGAGGACTCAGAGGAGGTGGGCACGGCAATGCACTTGGGAGGAATAGAGGCAGTGACCTGCTGTAAAGAAAGCTGAGATCATCCCCAAAGCAAGGGGACCAGAGGGGGGCCTTTGCTTTAGGCCAATGGCTTTACTCGCTGGATGGGTCAACTGGTCAACATACAACACCAGTCAACAGCCAGCATACAGCTGGCTTCAAGCCAGCCCCTCCTTGTGAGGGGGCAGTGAGCACAGGGAGACCACTGGTGGGTCAGTGATGGGTTTGCCTCCCCAAACCACCTCAGATCATCTTAGGGCTGCGTGGGGACATGATGATGCTCTCCTGCAGATGCCCTGCCCATGTCAGCAGATGCTGTCATCTGCTTTCTGTCCTGCCTGCAGATATTTGGAAGCATCCTTAGGGCAGGGTCTCCAGCCCCCTGCCCTGTTCCCCACACCATCCCAAGGGTCTGCCCCACTTCCAGCTCTCCAGGCAGCCTTGGGTCCCATCCACAAGCCCAGCTCCACAGCTATCACTGCTGAATGAGCCCAGGCAGCTCCAGCAAGGAGCCTGAAACCCATCTGCAGGAGGTGATCCAGGATCTACAGCAGCTGTTTAAAACCACCTCAGTATTTTGGTCCAGGTGGTGGGAGCAGTCTCACGAGGAGAGCAGGAGGAGTGCAGCTCTGATGCCCCAAAGCAGCACATTTCTCCCCAGAAACAAACAGGCCAAGCCACGGGGAGGCAACGCAGGTGCTCAGGGCTGGCAGGCAGTGCCCACAGGGTTAGGATTACTGAGTTTTGGGGTTTGTGGTCACAAACGAGCTCAAACCAACTTTCAAAAAAAAATTCTCATTGCTATCTGCATATGTTTGGGGGGAAAGTTAAAGCTGTTTTGGAGCGTTTGCTGTGAATCTCTACGGCTTCATGTTTTCGTTCTGCCTAACCCAGCATTAATTGGGTTTGTAGTTGCAGCTGAGGGAAAGCTCTGATGTCCTCCACTACGGTTTTACTCTTAAGTTCCTTCGCAACTCTAATTCCTCGCTTACATTCTGAACAGCAATTCCTTGTTATTTTTAGTCCTAAAACATTACAAATGTAGAGGAAACAAGACACCTACAGAAGTTGTCCCTGTGCAAAATTATGAATGATTCAAAAATGCTGCTGCAATTGCCAGCCTCTCCCTTTCTAAAAGGCTTTGTAATATTAACAGTATGGGGCTGGTTTGCTCCTGAGTGGTACCAAACACCTGGGAGAAATTAATTGTCGAACTCTGAATTTACCAGTGAATTAACCAGTCCAATTAACCAATTAACCAGTGAATTGAAGAGAAAAGCACTGGGATTGGGTTATGATAAAGAAAACCCATGTTGTACCTTGTGTTCTGCTTCTAAAGGGTCCTCCAGTGCTCCTGCCTCAGTTTTCCCCTAAGCATCACTCGGGGGCTTGGGAAAGCAGGAAGGGAGCCCTGTGTCTTCTGATGCTCAGCCTAGTAGCTTTAAAGGACTGGATCAATTAATTTGCTGCTGTTGGTTCGTAACAGAGGTGTTTGGCTTCCCCTGTGCGAGGGCACTCTCTGTAGCTGCTGCACTGAGGAGCCTCTGAAGAGCTGTTCAGTGACTGGGGGATTTATATTTGTACAATGGCCCCGCTGTAGAGTTAGACGAGCTACTGACATGGCAGTACTTATAGTCTATAAAACAGCAATTATGCTTGTTATTAGAACATCCCATTTACAGCCTGAATCCTTTGCCTATGGTGCATGCAAAGCAACCCAGTGACTCGCCGAATGCTGGGCTAATCTGTACTAATCCATTATGTAAATCACCAGGACAATAACTGGAGACAAATGTTAAATGTCTCAGAAAGCACCCGGCCTTCCTTAACGAAATTTGACCCACAAAAATTATGGTTTGGTCTGCAGCTTGCCAGGAGAACCGTGTGTGGGAAGATCATCTGCACTTTACAATTTGTAGATGTGTTTTGAAGCCCTGGGGCACCTCCTAATCCCAGCCTTTTTGTGGGGCCACTGCTGAAATGGTCCCCGAACACACAGCAAAGTGCCTGGACTCTTTCAAAGAGGACCCCTGTCTCCAAACAATGTCATTTTGAAGCAGCTGTGATTGCCTGGGGGCCAGGCTCTTCCAAAATGTGGTCTTTGTGACCAAGACCCTAGGGAAATTTCAGGGAGAATAAAAGGTGACTAATAGTGTTGTAGGTCAGGAGAGAGTGCATGTATTTTTCTCATGTGGGGCCTCTCATGACATCTCTGGGCAGTGGAGGCAGTGAGGAGAGCACCCAGGAGATGGGAGCGAGACACTGGACTCCAGGAAGAGAGGGGCTGATGGTCCATGCTGGAGGGTCATGCCTCTGCGTCCATCCTGCCCCTGGACACAGCACATCTGGCTCAGATGTCTCTAAAGGTGACTCTGAGGGTGTCACTAAAGGAATCTACCCACACTGCTCCTTTCTGCAGCTCTAAATAGGAGTATGGATATTCCTTAAGGATCCCTCATTACGGATTCCTCACTGTTCTTCATCCCAGATTTTACAGATGTTGAAGAGAGAACTACTGGAGGACACTCTCTTCTCTGCCATGAGGTCTGGCTACGATCCACAAAGATATGGGGTGTCCTTTGGTTTTACGACTCCTTCTCCCATTTGCAGCAGGGAGAAGCAAAGCCACAAGGGGATGCCAGATAGATTCTCGTCTCTGCCTGGATTTGTGTTCCTCGGGAGAGAATCTGGGCTGTGGCAATGAATATTTTAAAATGTGGGGCTTAGGAATCTCAATGGCAACATGTTTTAGCAGCATGCTTCAAAGCAAATACAGATATGGCTGTGTGTCTGTGCTCCTAACTGTCTATCGGCATCTCCAGGCTCTGCTAGCAGAGCTGCTAGACTTTGCATGATCTGCAAGATTTAGACGGGCTCTTCCTCCCCCCCCTTAACCATCTTTTTATTCAAATAAACCTTGGGATAATTACATGCAAAGATCCTGTGCTACTGCAATGTTGATATTGCACATTTGGGAATCGCTGCAGAGGGGATGCATGTGGGCAGAGCCATAAGGAGGGTGGCAGCTGGCTGCCGGGCTGGCGCGCAGCGATCCGCCGCCAGGCACGGCGCAGCCTCAGCCCGCCCGGGCGCTTCCCACGGTCTCGCACTTTGCTCGAGCGCCCAATTTGCCTCCGTGCCCGGGGTACCCGCGTGTGCTCAGCCCCTCCACGCAGCTCCAGAGGAGAGCCACCCGCCGGGGGGCTCGGCGGGGGGTTATTTTAAGCAAACACGTCTGACTTTACCCCGGAGCAGAGGAGAAGGGCTCAGGCAGCCAGCCGGGATGCTGCTTGGGACTCAGCCTGGTGTCCTTGGCACAGGAGGGACATGGACCTGTTGGAGCTGGGCCACAGGAGGCCACGGAGATGCTGGGAGGGCTGGAGACCCTCTGCTGGGAGGACAGGCTGAGAGAGTTGGAGGGGTTCAGCCTGGAGAAGAGAAGGCTCCGGGGAGACCTTAGAGCCTCTTCCAGTCCCTCAAGGGGCTCCAGGAGAG
>JAOTQQ010000052.1:30555454-30573865 GCA_026546715.1 Gallinago undulata | reverse complement strand
CAAGGGCAGGTTGGAGGGGGCTTGGAGCAACGTGGTGTGGTGGGAGGTGTCCCTGCCCAGGGCAGGGGGTGGGACTGGATGATCTTTAAGGTCCCTCTCAATCCAGACAATTCTATGATTCTAAGCCATCTCTACTGTGCTGTCCAGCCAAGCTGGTGACCTCCATATCCTGCCAGCTCATCTGTGCTCTCAGGTGGGCTGTCCCCTGACATTGCAGGCTGGCATTACCCATTGTCCAGAGCCTGATATAAAAAGCCCCCTGCATCCATCTTGTCTGCTTGGAGGTGGACAAACAAGACACCATGCCTCCTGAAGCTGTAGCTGGAGACAAGGGCATCTCCAACAGCTCCAGACCCACTTGTGAAAGCACCTGCATGCAGCCCTGGACCACTACTGGCCATCAGGATAGCCCAGACCCCCAGCTCACAGCAGGGACACCGACATTCAGGTCACTTGTGAGCACCCATCACAGGCTGGTAATCAACAGTGGTAAGAACACCTTTCATAAGCTTCATCAGTGGCCCATATTCCACTCCTCCTCATCCTCATGCCACCATCCCTCTGCAACACGGGGTGCCTGAGGTTGAATAGGGTGTTCTGGGTGTGTGATGTGCAAGGAAGAAGAGTGGTTTGGGGGAAATACAACCAGTCTGAACTTTGGGGGTGAGGGGAGAAGCAGGGGAAGGAAGTGATGGGTTGGAGAGAAGAACCTCGGGGCGGGGGGGGGAGGCTGGGGGAGGCAGGGGAGCAACTTGCAAAAACACAGAACAGAACATTTTCATAGGGAAGAGCGGCTCCGCTATTTACGCCACTCATCAAAAAGCAATGGAGATGTGGGGAACCTGCTGTGCCATAGAAGTGGTAATGGGCCAGCCTCCCGTCCCTACCTTCAGCTCTCCTGCTGGGACGAGGCTGCTTCCCTTCTGCACAGCCCAGAGTATGTTGCTGTCATCATATCTGGGTTTGATTTTGCCAGTAAAAGTAACTTTCATGCCAGAAAGGGCTTCTGTGATTATTTATTTTTTTTTTCCTTTTCACCTTGGCCAAATTTTCAAATAGTTCTCTTTAAATAAAAAACAAAAAGAAGCGAACAAAACATGAAGATCTCTTAGAAATAATGCTGGAGGCTTTGTAGTTTTGCACAAAACAGTTTTTCTCCCAAAAAATCCCAGAAAACAAACAAGTAACCTGGAACTCAGTTTTAAATTCAATACATGGTTTCCTGCAGAACCTTGAAATTTTGTGCCCCAAATTGTTTTTTTTTTTAAATTAAACTTGTAACTTTTTTTCCTCTCACAAAAGAAATGAAAGATTGAAAGGAAATTGTGACAAATTATGCTCTAAAATATCTGGAAATAAGCATTTGCCATTTGCTGACTGGTTCTGCATTATCTTCCAGCAGGAAAACGGGCATCGTATAGTTCCTTGTTGTGTATTAATCTCCGCTTATAGCACAGCTATACAGAGGGACAGATTGCACTGCAAAGGTGCGCTTGGAAGGCAAGCTCTAGACTTGGAGGTGGGGGGGTCATCCCAAGCACAACTCCAAGCTGGGTGGGAAATGGATGGAGAGCAGCCCTGAGGAGAAGGACTTGGAGTTGTTGGCGGATGAGCCGGCAGCACGCAGTGGCAGCCCAGAGACCCCCCGCATCCTGGGCTGCATCCCCAGCAGCATGGCCAGCAGGACAAGGGGGGGATTCTGCCCCTCTGCTCTGCTCTGGGGAGACCCCCCTGCAGGGTTGTCTCCAGCTCTGGGGCCACCAACATCACAAGGACATGGACTTGTTGGAGTGGGGTTAGAGGAAGTCATGGAGATGCTGGGAGGGCTGGAGCCCCTCTGCTGGGAGGACAGGCTGAGAGAGTTGCGGGGTTCAGCCTGGAGAAGAGAAGGCTCCAGGGAGACCTTCGAGCCCCTTCCAGTCCCTCAGGGGGCTCCAGAAGAGATGGGGAGGGACTCTTGGTCAGAGTGGAGAGCCATAGGACAAGGGGTAATGGCTTTAAACTGAAAGAGGGGAAATTTGCATGAGATATTGGGAAGAACTTGTTTGCTGTGAGGGTGGTGAGACACTGGCCCAGGTTGCCCAGAGAAGCTGTGGCTGCCCCATCCCTGGAGGGGTTCAAGGGCAGGTTGGAGGGGGCTTGGAGCAACCTGGTCTGATGGGAGGTGTCCCTGCCCAGGGTAGGGGGGTGGTAACGAAATGATCTTCAATGTCCCTTCCAACCCAAACCCTGATTTTATGATACATTTGTGGGACCAAGAAGTGGGGACAAAGCATGCTGGAGACAAACGTGGGAGAAACTGAGGAAGGGGATATGGGGGTGGTTTTGCCAAGCATGGAGTCATCGTGGTAGTTCACCAGGACCCCACGCCTGGTGCTCACGGCTCCCACAAACATCCTTGGGACTCTCTGCTCCATGTCCAGAGCAAGGTCTGTGGTGGGAGCCCAGGCAGTGGCCATACACTGTCCCAATGCCTCTAGGTAAACACCTCCTGATGCTGAATAACTGAATATGGGTTTGGGACTTTGCACGTTCATCAATGCTTTAAAAAGTGTGCGTGAGTGCATATATAATTATTATGATCGCTTTGCAGCTGTTCTGGGCCTATTTTAAGAGTTTCGTCATACCTGCTTGTGACTTTCTTAAAGTCCTGCGTGTGGTTATGTGTTTGTTGCTCTTCAATTAGCTATAAGGAGATAAGACAGGTATCAGTAACGTTTATACGGAGTAGAAGAAAACAGCAATTTGCATAAATTAATTAAGAGACTGACCTTGTTCCCCAGTACTCCTCAGAGAGCAAGTGAAAAAACCCCAGTTTATTAAGTCAATACTGAGTTTGACACCTGAATCAAGCTTTACCCAAACCAAATGACAAAATTAATCCACAGCAAAACGCACCATAAGTCCCTTCTCTTCAGTCATTTATTTTTTAAGCTATCCCAGCAATTTATTTTTAAACATATCAGTACGTTATGTTCCGTGACATTTCACATCTACAAAAACACCATATGTATTGGCAAGTGATTACTCATTGAAAGCGCCATATCATGGATGCAAGCATATCTGGCAGCCTGGGTTTTCCCCACCTCTTTTGGGTCTGTGCCCTTATTGTTTCATGGGCACTTTCCTCTCGGGCAAATTGGCCGCGTGTCTGTTTCATCCCGTGGCTAAGGATATATTTGATTTTTCCGCGGACGTGGTGAGGCCACACCTTCGTTCTGCGAGCCATGGAGGGGGGAGTGGGCACGGTCTACTGAAATTCAGAGCTGTGCTTTGCTGCTGGAGAAGTCACTGGAAGGTGACGGCACCCCGCCTGGTCCCAATGTGCAAACAGCATGTCCTCCCTGACCTGTGCCGTGCCCCCGCCGTACCTCCTCTAGTGGCATTACAGCCACTTGGCCGAGCACAGCTTCGCTGCATCAACGGCTTCAGTGCGGCTTGAGGACACTGCTGGCCGTAACTTGGTGAGCGTTTCAGAGCCATCCCCTGACGCTCACAACCCACAGGCAGTGGGCTTCATAACGGAGCTGCAAACCTCCACCACGAGCTGTCTTGTGGCTGAGCTGACAAGAGCCAATTGGTCTGAAATACCCAGGTTGTAGGGAGACAGAAAGGAAGCCGCTTTATCATCAGTGGGTAGGATTACCAGAGCCAGGATGAGTTTCTTCTACGCTGAGATCTTCTTCGTCTTCAGGAAGCTGTTCTGATCCATTTTCTCTCTGCAAATCCTTTGTCCGAGTAAATCGGGAGCTGCCCGAGCAAGAAACGTCCCCACACACTGCACACCTCCGGCACCTTCCCGTTGATATTGCTGGCCCAGCTGCTGAAAGGGAGTCGCAGAAAGCAGAGGTAAGGCACTGTTTAGAGGATCATCATGAATAATAGACACTATGAAAAAATGAATCCAGGTGCTTGAAGACAGAGTATAAACCATAATTAAAACCTACCAGTGCTGCTATGACAGATGGTACAATATGTACCCTGAAAATTGTCCATGAACATTTATTTAATGTCTGAGAACACTAACTGCTAGCAGGCTGTGGTGCTATTACTGGATCACCACTTTATCGGTGACATCCAGGAAGAAATTCTCCGGATTGCCTCATGATTCCCATAAAACCCACAGACCATCATGTAATCTGCTGCAAAGGAAGACCAAGTTCATCACTGATATACTGTCAAGGATGTAAATAGAATACCCAAGACAACACGCTTTGCAAAGATATTAAAATTTAGCATGCAAACATGTCCGGAAAAATCACAATAAGGTGTTTTGTTTTGCGGTAGGAACATGTTCTGGGAATTTGAAGTGGGTTTTGCAGTCCTGGAGCGGGACAGCGTGTTCTGCAGCACCGACATGAAAAGGTTGCTTAACCTGTTCCTTGTTCCAGCTTTAAAAAGGCAGCACAAGAAGAACTCCTGCACGTCCATCATTCTGCCTTTGTGCCGACTACAGCAGGAACCGAATTCTCCCGCTTCTGCTTTCAGAACTCATTTCCTGGCGTCTAGTCCCCCCTCGCCCGTTTCCTCCACCCCTGCTTACACCTTTTATGATATTTTTCCTGGCTTTGGTGAGTCAGAGCGGCTCTGCAGCTGGTGGGGAGCGCTGGGCTGTCCCCGAGGAGCAGCTTCGACGGCAGGCGGAGAAGCCTCTTGCGTGGGGCCAGCTCTGCTGAGCAGCGCTCTGCAAATGTTCCTGCTATTTGTAATCAGCCGCGGTTGTCACACTTTGATATTTGTTCTTTATAAGCACTCCTGCAGAGCCTGCCAACAGGAATGTTTTCCACACAAAGATGCAGCAGCATGTGTTTCAGACATGAATTTTGAACTTACGAGTATTCACGCCGGAAACCCGAGGAGTCTGATGTGATTAAGAAGCAGATCCACATCACACGGCTTGTTTGCAGTCAAAACAGTTCCAATTCTGCATTATGAAAATCATTTAGCCCAAGCGTGGTTGGCCAGTGACTCCTGGCAAAGGCGTGTGTCCCCGTATCCAAATGCACACCAGACAGGGCCAGTGGGGCAGGCAGCGCGATGCACGGAGCAGAAAGTTATTCAGCACGGGGAGGTGAGGTTAATGAAAGCCCAGAGCGAGGGGAGGAAAGCTTTGCAGCCTCTGCCTGCAGAAGAGACGATGGCAGCCCTGTGGGGTGCTGTGCCTGGAGGAAATGCTGAGCTGCCCATAATCATGCTGGGGTTTACAAGTAGGATGGAGATTTCTTGTCGCAGCCCACCCTGGCAGCTCTCACCCAAGACCTGGACAGTCCTGGACCCCAGGGTGACCCTCCTCAGAGCTTTTCCCAGTGTGTCTCAGCTATGCTACAGCAAAGGCACCATTATCTCTGACCATCTGGGTGTGGAAGCCCTCAAAGCAGAAAGAACTACACCATGCTGTGAATAACTGGTGGAGGGAAAGAGAAGCAATGTTCAGTGGCACAGTGCCGGTTGAGCCAACACGGGAAATGACACCACCGGGCCAGTAATGTTCAGGTAGGAAAAGAAATGTGGTCCCTCTCCCAGTCACTTTGATCAGCTGGAAACATCTAGGAATTTCGACAGAGAAAGGTGTCCTTGTGAAGAATACAACACCCAGCTGATACCTGGAAGAAGGGTCAACCAACAGGAATAAGCAACTCCTCCATGCCCCGTCCCCCGTGCCAGACAGTGCGGGCAGCCACACAACTTGCAGGGCTTCCAGGGGCCTCTGCCAAGAGGACACGTGGTGTTTCTTACCAATACTGCTGATAACGATCCAGGCAAAATGCTGACAGGGGACACCAGGCCAGTACCTTTGTGTCTGTAACTTAAAAGAGGGGAAACAAACCATGGCAGAACCTTGAGGGCAGCTGGAGCTGCCTGGAAAGTCCCCGGTTGGTTGTGTGAGGCTGGAGTGTGCTCTGCATCCCCTGCCAGATCCAGGCTACAGCTCCCCTGAACCCACAGCTTTCTGGGACCATGGGCCAGCAGCAGAGTAGGACTCCTGGATGGTTCAGCAATGCCAACACGTGTTCCAGAGCCTGGTATCCAAATCCTGTGTAGGCTGAATTGCTCCGGGTGCTCTTTTCTCTGGCTGCCCCCTGCATGTGGGTGGACAGGGTGTGTGCACTGTCTGACAGCTCCGGCACGGGATGCTTTGGAGTGGGAGCAAGGGTGAGGGATCACCGGGGGAAGCGTGTTGATGCTCAGCCTCTGTTCCCCCTGCAGAGATGCTCGGGGACCGGAGCAAGGAATCAATCTGGAGACTGCTGCCAGTCAGCAGCGTTTTAGGAAGCCGCTCCATTTTCCTTGTCGCAGATCGCAGCTCCCAGCTGAGACACAGCTGCTCTACGGGAGCTGCTTCTCCACCCCGTTCCACCACAAGGCACCAGTGGGAAAGGGTGAAGGAAGAGCTTGCTCCCAGCAAGATCCCTGGCTCAGCTCAGCTCTGGCCCGTGGCAGCTTTAGCAACGGTTCTGAGGACCTGCTGCCTCCCAGCTGCACATCCTTGGCACTGAGCAGAGGGCTCCCAGCTTGGCTAGGATATCTGGCCACCCTTTGCACATGCGGACCCTGCAGCCACGTGGGAGACATCACCAGGCACGGGGGGCTTGTTAATGAGTCAGCATGCGGAATGTTGGGGCCATCTTCGTAGTTTTATGTCTCATTATCCTTACATTGGTCACAATGAATGATGGGCTCTTTAGACCCTGCCTGTGAGTCCTTATGTCCTCTCCAGACCCAGACTGACCACAGAGGGAGCTCAGAGCATCCCAGACATGCCAGGGCTGCTGCAGTTGGTGAGCTGGCTGTGCCTTGGCCAACGCAAACCAGCCATCTCTTCATGCATGTCCCTGCTCCACATCAGTCTGCTGCTCGCTTGTGAGCTTTGGAAATGCTGAGACGGACACAGAGGACAAATCGTGGGCCGTCATGTCATTATTTCTCTTCTCTTGACTACTCAACAAATGCTGCCTTCTGTTGTCTACCACCCATGCAAGACCTGTGAAGCTCCAGAGACCTAAACATCAATACTCATCTCATCTGCACAGCTCCAGTAGCTAGAAGACAGGTTGACTCTATGCAGAGCTGTAGGGACAGTCTTGGAAACAGCATCACAGACTCTCAGCCAGCTTAATTCTGCATTTCAGCCCCTGGAAATACCTATAAGAAGGGAAATGTGTGGGAAAATCTGACAGAGTTGCTGTGTTTGGTTGCTGGCACATTCTTCTAATTAATTTCTTCACTGCTCTACCAAAGCAAAGCTCCTGTCCAGGATCAGTGCTGCTTTCTGCTCAAACTGCTCAGACCTGGGATGCATGCCATGTTTTCACTAGGTCTGAGAACACCAGCCACTCTGGCGTCACTGACCCGGAGCTGCCAGCGGGGATCTGAAGGCATGCCCTGCTCTGCCCTGGGAAATGCCAAGCCTGCGTGCTGCTTCCTGGGCCAAACGAGCCAGGAGCAAGCAGCCTGGATGCGAACACGGATGTAGGACAGCCTGGCCCCTCGCAGGCGAGAGAGGAGCCAGCTGCGGGCTGATGGTCCGGCTGGGATGCCAGCCCCTGCAGGAGTCATCTGAGGTGGGATCGGTCACTTTGTGCTGATGACTGGTCCCAGGGTAAGGGGGTCAGCGTTGCCCCTGATGGCAAATGCACGGGCACGGTCATGAGAGCGGGTGTGGGAACAGCTGGTGATGGTCTGTTCTCCCCAGCTTGGAGGGGAAGTGGTAGCTGGCTCTTAGGAAACCCACTTTATTGAACAATAAACCGATTGCAGAACAGCTCGCTTGACCCAAACTCGGCAAAGCCTACTGCCTCGCTGTGGGTTTGCGGTTCCCCCACAGCCACCACACTGGGAAAGCAGGGCCAGCCTGACATCTTTCCTGTGAAGAGGGAGCTGGCAGAAGACCTGTCCTCTGGTTCAAATGTAGCTCCTGTCATTTGGACTTTTGCACCTCCAGTCATGACAGAGATATTGAGGAAGCCACCCAGACCAGAATGGAGCTGCATGAAGCACATCTCAGCATCATCATGAGCAAAAGCCTCATCCTACTCCAGGAACAGTCGCAGTCGCTGTGTAGGAGGTACCAGTTGCTGAGAAACCACCTCCTCACCATGTAGTCTGCAAATGAGAGTTATTCTGAGATACTTTACCTAATGGTCTTCATCGTACAAGTGAATACTTACTAGAAAAAATGACTGTACTGGGTACAAAGCTTCTGGATACCCTTACTGATACAGCTTTTCCTGCTAGAGGAACTCCACGGCTGGAGCTCTGCAATCAGAACCAATTTTTTCTTCTCCATCTTGCTTTTCTTCTTCAAATTAGTGGAGTGGCTGTGTGCTTTTCAATGGAGTTGCCCAGAGAAAAAGGCAACCCATTTTTTTCCCCATTAGCTTTGTGGTGTATAGGAGCCAGCCCTGGAGTGAGGCATCACCTCAGTTTCCTCCCAGCTGGGACTACAGGAATGCACAGAGAGGGTAACGCTGACGTTCTGTTCTCCACACGCTAATGTTTCATTTCGTGTGCCCCTTCATGAAGGCAACAAGGCAAAGCAAATGAGCCTTGATAGCCCTACCCAAATGAGTTATCAACTTGGCAGTTTATCCCCTGTTCCCCTTCATGGGTAGCTGCTTTCCTCAGGGGGAGGGATGAGAAGTCTTGATTCAGGCAGGCAGGCAAGGCTAGATGAAACGTCAAGGCGATGGTGACACAGACCGGACACTCGTGGCCTTTTTCCCCACAACGTCCCATATCCATGACTTGCTCCGTGTGGGAAAACTGCTTGGATGCTGTGCCAAGACACCCCTTTAGTCACAGCACTGAGGTGGATCTGCCCAGGCATTTTCCTTTCCCTAAATGGAGATAAAGGACATTTAAACTACTAAACCTGGCTTTACAATAACTAGCTGTTTCATTGGAAAAGATTCAGAATGACTGGGCAACACAGAATAGAAATTAAATAGGTTTTGCACTTAACCATCCCCTGCCCATGAATGGGTGGCTGCTCCAGCTAAGGCTGCCCAGCTCCTGACCTATGCCTGGTGTTCGCAGACCAGAAACACAACTCTGGTCTGATCCAAACTCTTTCCAACCAATCACAAGAAGGAGATGGACGTGTTGGAATGAGTCCAGAGGAGACCACAGAGATGGTGGGAGGGCTGGAGCCACTCTGCTGGGAGGGCAGGCTGAGAGAGTTGGGGGGTTCAGCCTGGAGGAGGCTCCAGGGAGACCTTAGAGCCCCTTCCAGTCCTCCAAGGGGCTCCAAGAGAGATGGGAAGGGACTCTGGATCAGGGAGGGGAGCCAAAGGAGGAGGGGGAAAGGTTTTAACCTGAAAGAGGGGAGATGTAGATGAGATGTGGGGAAGAAGTTCTTTGGTGTGAGGGTGGTGAGAGCCTGGCGCAGGTTGCCCAGAGAAGCTGTGGCTGCCCCATCCCTGGAGGGGTTCAAGGGCAGGTTGGAGGGGGCTTGGAGCAATGTGGTGTGGTGGGAGGTGTCCCTGCCCAGGGCAGGGGGTGGCACTGGATGGTCTTTAAGGTCCCTTCCAACCCAAACCATTCTATGATTCTGTGCTCCCTGCTCTCACTGTGTCCTGCCAAAGGCCATATCCTGCAAACATCTTTCCCTGAGCAGACCTGCTCCCTCACCAGGGGCAGGCACACTCTCCCCTCCTCCCTGCACACTCAGCTGAACGAGGTGGCTCAAGGCACATGGGATGTGCAGACAGACACTGCTCCTTAGTCACGGCTTAACAAGAGGGCTCCTGCCAGTGCAAAGCCTCCAGCGAGCATCCTACACAGGCTGGTCCCCTTCAGGTATGATTGGAGCTGAGGGAACGCATTGGAAGCTTTGCAGAAGGATTAAACAGCTAAATCTGATTAGCTGGTTACACACCGAGGGCTGGCAATGCTGTGACCCTGCCCGGATTGTGGCAGATTTAGGGTAATAAAAGAAAGGGGGTGTGAGCAGCATATTCTTCTCAGTCTGCTCTTGTGCTCTGTATGGTGGGAAAAGGGGGAGTCTCTCCTGCCTCAAATTTAAGACCCTACCCAGTGAACTCTCTGTGGGTCTGCAGATATCTACACCTCTGACACACCAGCTCTGCAGTCTCAGCCTAGGACTGGGTGTACTGGTGAAGTCAGAGCACTGGAATGAATCTGCCCCATGCCCATGGGGTGTCCGTGTGTCAGACATCCATGGGAGCTGCCTCTGAGCAGGAAGACAAGGATGTGAAGACCCAGCAGTGCATCCTGCTGTGCAGGTAGAGGGACCAAGGGGGGATGCCTGGTCCTGCCAATTTGCCTGCAGCCTGCCAAAAGCATAAGCAGAAACAGAGCCGTATGAGTCTTGGGGGCTATGAAACGCTTTTGACTCCAACATGGAGTGAATCCCGGGTCAAAAACTTGAGTCTGAATCAAAGACTGTCTTTGCAGGTTGACCAGGCTCCACAGATACCAATGCCTAGGTTATAACATCCATTGATCCATCCACCCCCTCACCTATCCATCCATCCATCCATCCATCCATCCATCCATCCATCCATCCATCCATCCATCCATCCATTCTTCCATCTTGTCCTGCAGCCTTTCTCCTGTTTCTCCTCCTCCTGCTCTTTCCCTCTGCTATGCACTTTCCTCCTCTGTTTCCCTCTCCGTGTTTCCCTTCCCCAGCCCGGTCTGCAGCAGTAGCAGCAGCAGAAGTGAGGTGGAATCAGCCGCCTGAATCGTGGAGCAGCAGGGAGCTGACACATCAATCACAGCTCTGCTGTTGGAATTAATGAGAGCGCCACAGGTTCGGGCTGTCACTCACTACCCTCACTTTGCTGCTTCCATATGGCTGCCAGCCGACAGCCTCACGCTTCCCAATCTCTGCCAATTACAGCCTCAGCACTCCCAACCTCCTCCTATTAGGCTCACAGCTTCATTATTCTAATTAAGCCAAACAAGCTGAGCCCTCCCTTTTTCACTGTTGATGCATGTCCCGTGCATGCACCAGAGCTTCACTGCAGCAAACCCTCTTAGTGGGGAACTTCTGGAGAAAAAAAAAGCAGCCAGACAGCATGGGAGCATGGGGATGTCTTCTGTCCTTACCACTTCTCTGGTCCTCCCTCCCTTAGCTGGGTGGTGGGGGAAATTGCCCCCGTTGGGCAGCAAGTCTCAAAGGGGTCCTTTCTTCTCAGAGTAATTGCAGGCAAGGCTGGCTGATCTCAGACAGCCTGGCCTCCAAAACTAATTAGTCAGGGGATCCTTCAAAGCTAGATTGCATTTCCACTTTTTTTTTTGATTTTTTTTTTCAGGTCTACCTTCTGCTCCAAATTGATCCGAAGTGGCACCATGTAGGCAAGAGTCCACTGGGAAGGAAGGAAAGTTGCATCTCTCCTGGCCTGCTGAAGGGAGCCATGGTGAGGAGGGGTCTGCACTTCCCTGGGGCGCAGCCATGTCACCGTATCCCTATGTCAGCCCCCTGATTTTGCCCTGCCTCCCACCTCCCTCTTGCTCGCTGGCAGTGACTTGATGCTCTGGGCAACAAGTGGCCCCGACTCCAAAGGAGGGTTTGAGCAGGAACCTTGGCCATCAATGGCGGGGGTGAAGCAGAACATGCCATGCTGATAACTAAGCCATTTTATAACATCTGGGGGTTTCTCTGCCATTAAATTGTGTTGCTTGACACAGAATGAGTGGGTTAATCCATCTTGCAGGGATGATGGGCTGCAGGGAGCACAGAAAGACTCCCTGGAAACAAGGGGGACACAGATCCTTGCACTATGGCACAGGACACCAATTCTTCACTAGCATCTCTTCCTCCCTGTCATAGAATCATAGAATCACAGAACGGTTTGGGTTGGAAAGGACCTTAAAGCCCATCCAGTGCCACCCACTGCCCTGGGCAGGGACACCTCCCACCAGAGCAGGTTGCTCCAAGCCCCCTCCAACCTGGCCTCCGGGGATGGGGCATCTATAGGTTCTCTGGGCTGCATGGGCACACACAGACATTCCCCGGATTGTCTGAGTCAAAAGTAGAGGACAGTTTGTCTGCTGGAAAGGGTGACCCAGAGGATGCACTACACATCTTCTGGGTGTAATCAGCCATAAGCCATCCCATATCACTGATCTGGCCAAATTGGGGCAGCAACAGGACTTCATAGGTCTGACTCCACCTGTGCTGGGGCTCTCGCTGCTGCAGAGATGTCGGTAGACCCAGCCCTGGATGCATCCCCCACCAGGACCAGGGAGGTCTTGGCTTTAAGGCACCTGCAGTGCCAAGAAGCTGGTCCCCGCTGGGAGGGGAAGGGCTCCTCTGCGGATGTCTCTCTGGTGCCGCAGCCCCACTCTCCTGCAGCTGGCTCTTAGGATTTGCTGACCTTTGAATCCCTTAAATCGGTTGCTCTCAGCGTTATTCCGACCAGCGCAGCCAAGAGATGCAGCTGCTGGGCGGGTGCCAAAGTGGAGCCTGGGCTCCAGCCGAGGCAGGGAAATGCCTCTTGCTGCTCGTGCTCAGGGGTGGAGAAACAGCAGCGATATTTCTCCATCCCTCCTCCCTCTCCGTTGCTCCCTGACACCAAGCAGCCTTCAGAAAAGCCTTTGCAAACAGGGTGGTGCTCTCTGCCTTCAGACAGGGTTTGCTTTCCCCCTTCCCCCCCCCCAAGTTTTGATCTACCTTTTTTTTCCAAAATGCTTGATGTCCAATTTAATTTCTTATTTCCTAAACAGCTGTGATTTTTTTCATAACTTCCCTGGTGTCTCTTCTCCCACCACAGCCAGAAGTAGCAGCAGAAGGCTTCCTAGTCATATTGGGAATGGTTCACGTCAATAAAATCCAGAATATCTGGAGTAAATAAATAAATAAATCCTGAAGTTACTTGTTGTTAAGTTCTCTCAGACACCTCTGCCCAGCTTGAGCTCAGTCCCACCCCTCTGGTTCCACCAGGACCCCACATCCCAGGTCTTCCCATCTCCTGTCCCTGCCTGCCCAGCTCCTCTCCCTGCGTGACACCAAGGGCACCCTGGTGCCATGTCCCCCTCTGGACACAGGGCACCGTGGGATGTAGATGGGACCTGCCACCTGCACGTGCGGTGGGGTTGATGACCCCTCGGTGGTCCTGCTGCCACCAGCCTCTGCCAGGCCAGCAGGTAGAGGGGGATGTAAGCGGCAGAGACATGTTGGCTATGACACTGTTAGCATTTTCGCAATGAGTTATTACCAGGTTAAAGGGTTGTGATAGTGCCAATATCCAAAGCTGGGTTATTGTGTTATTAATGTGCGGCTGTCGCTGGCTATTAGCACTGTGATCAATCCCCGGTGACAAGGGCTGCTTAGCCTGTCACACTTTGTTTTATCTTCCATTCTTAGACTTTTACTAACTCACAAATTGCTAATCCAATCTCCTATAACCCAGTTAGGGGAGGACATTGTCTCTGTGCTGCTCAGAATCGGGAGCTGTGGCCCTGGGAGAGGATGCTCAGGTGGCAGGGCAAGCACGTGGTTCTCAGGGGTGGAAGAAGTGTGTGTTGTCTGCAAAAATTATAAGCATGTGTTGTGGTTTACTGTCCCCGTCTCTTCAAGGGAAGTCTCCCTAAAGCACTGGCTAAACCACTTGCATGAAGCCAACTTGATGGTGTTCTTCAGAAAAGCATCTTTCCTCAGCCTTTGGTACTGACTTACCTCCAGTTCACTTCCATGTCCTTGTTGCCCCATGCCAACCTCGAGGGAGTCATCTCCATCTCTAAATGGCCCACCCTACTGCCATAAGGACAATTGCAATCTGTTCAAATGCCTCCATCAGACATCTCAGAAGCCTCAAGAGCGTGGGTACCTCCACCCTAGAGCCTTCAATGGGCAGGAATGCCCTTAAAACTTCAGTCCCACGGATGAATCTGCACTTTCCATCAGAAAGAGTTGTCAGCTTCTCTTTGACCTCAGGTTTGTGTCATTGCCCATTTATTGGAAATGTTGCACTTCTCTGAGTCACTCCTTTTCTGATCCCTGACTACTGGAATGTCTTCTCATAGGAAACTCAAGGCGAGCTGAAAAGGAGAGCATTTCTGCTCCAACCACCAAACATGGAGACCATGCCGCCTTAATGCCAGGGCCACAGACTGAGCAGAAAACCTGCTCAAAAAGCACCACAACCCATAGTTGTTCTCTTGGAAAGCTGAGGAGTTTGGATTATAAAATGAGTTTCTCTCCTTCTGCTCATGGCAGTAGCTGAGGGTGAGAAGGAGACTGACAGAGCTGGTGGAGATGCTCTGTGAGGGATATGTGGGGTTGTGTGGGGAGTGTGGGGTAGGACTGGTGTGGCTGGCCTGCGGGTAAATGAAGAGGGTAAGTGTGGCTGAGGTAGGGGCATCCAGGAGTCGGGGATGGTGTCGATGGAGTTGGAATGATGGAATGATGCTGTTGGAACAGTGACCTGCCTGGGGCAGTGGAGAGGAGCCTGGGGTGTTTCCCAAGAGCCCTGCTCCTGGCCCCGGGAATGTGTGTTGTTCCTGCACACGTTCTTTGGGCTGGAGAGTCAGTAATTTTGCTGCAGTTGCTCCACACACGCTGAGAAACTGCTTTTTGCTTCCTGGCCAAGAGAGTTTTGTAACATCTCTGCATGCAGCAGCGGCTTCTCTGCCACGGGTGAGCTGAATTCCTATGTGCACAGCCTGAAAGTCGGCAATAGTGCCCCGAGGCTTGCAAAAGGCATCCTATAAATAAATTATAATGATTCCTGAGCAAGAAAGCCAACTAGGAAGTTCACGAGTCCCAAATGCTGCCAGCACAGGAGGGGGAGCTCCCAGAGGACGCATGAGGAAAGGATCCAGCCGTGATGAGCATTGGGGCTCTGGTGTTTGGCTCGGGGTCTGGCAGCTGGTGTCTCAGTGGGCAACAAGGTGGGGGGAAGGCTTTTCCTCCAGGGCATGACCTCCCTCTGTGCAAAGAGAGGTGTTTGACGTGTGTGCTGAATACTGCCAGGAGGACAGGAGGATGCCCTGGTGAGATGTAATCCATGGTGAGCTCGTCAGCAGGACCAGGGACACTTGTGGCCTTTTCTCTGGTACCTTCAGGCCCCTCCTCAGATGGTGACTCTTATTTTTAGATTTTCATATCTTGACAAGACCCTGGGAAATAGCTTCAGATGTTACCAGGGGCAGACCTGGACCTTCAGCCAGTAAGAGCTCCTTCAGTTGTAAGAGCTGGACATGGACAATGCGACACGTTCCCAGAGCCCTGCAGCATTTCACAACCTTTGCCGTGTTGGAGAATTGTTCTTCATGGTGATGACCCCTGTGTGTGTGTGTGTGTGAACACACGATGTGCAAGCACCAGACCACGGTGCTGCTCAGCAGATTGTAGCCAGTTATGAGGAAACAGGAACAGGTAAGAGACCACAAAAGCAGTAGAAGACCATTCAGGCCAGTTAGACAGTACCAGCAGGAGGAACAGGACTGCATGGGTCTTGATATAACATACATTAGGAAAACAAAGCAACAAGCACGTTCAGTTTTAAATCCCTGAGTGATAAATATGTCAGAACGGTTATAAACATTCCAGAGGGCAAAAATTACAGCCCAAGGTTTCCACAGTTTTCCACGGGTGCTTGCTACAACTGAGCGGGTAATGTTTTGTCTCACGCTTTCTGAATATAACAAGGATATGAAAACTGAGAATTTCAAGTGGCAGACCAAAATCATCACCAACATGTCTCTTATCAAGTGCATTCATCCACTGGGCAATGCCTTTGCTGAGTCTAATGTAATTTGTACTTTGGGCACCACAATTACCTGTTTTCTTATACCTGGGCAGGCTTTCCAGACAGGCTTTAGGCACATTGGAGAATTACCCTTTTTTTTTTTTTTCCAAGCCAGTGCATGTTTAGCACAAGTCCTTGGCTGCATTTATGGTGTTTAAAAAGAGAAAGAACAAAGTCATTGGAAAAAATAAAGTATAGTGAAAAAAGCCCAGGGCTTTCTCTGTAGGAATGGGAAAAAATAGCTCTATTGGGAGAGAAATTCACAGGCCCGGGCCAACTCAGTGATGAACAAGATGTTGGTTTAGATGTGGCTTCATCCTGCTCAGGGATGGGGCATTGTCCTCTTTCTTCATAGCTGGAGATTCCAGCGATTACTTATTTTAGAGGAAGATGATAACCAACTTTCACCCCTGCTGGGCTGTGCAAGGAAGCACCATTAACAATCCAACTAGTGAGTATCTTTCCCTGAAAAGATCTGATTGCAAAGACAAAGCGTCTGACACACACACACACACACACACACACACAAACAAAAGGTGGCAATTCCCACTGTGCCACGCAGCACCGATACCCTCCCCAGCTGAGGGCATCATGCCTGGGGACCTTCCTCTCCCTGGGGAGCCAGTGCCGCTTGTGGTACCAAGGGGAAGGATGAGCACACCTGGAGCTGTGCCTGGTGCCAGGAAGGGATAACAGGGGGTCTTTTTTTCTCCCCTGGACTCTGCAAGGTCTATTTAGAACAACAGCTTATGTGTCAGCCCCAGTGTCACACTGGGTGTGACAGGGCCGTCACCGCGCTTCAGTCAACAAACAGGGCTAAGCACAGTTCAGGCACTCTGTGTTCCTGCGAGCTTGTAGATCAGCTTAAACTGTTTAAGCAGCTGCACTGCAGTTTAAGATTAAGCTGGTCTTTTGAGCAATCTAAGCAGTTTAAAATACTCTGAAGGCTTAACATTATAGCCAGTTTAAGTTGCTGTAGGGGCTTAAAGCAGTGATGTGCAGCCAGTATCTTAACAGGGTTTTCCACAAAACGTGTCTTTATAGCCTGTGATAAGCCTTATGGATCAGGGTCTGTGTGTTTGCATAGGGCAGGCTCATCTGCCTGCCTCACAGGGGTTTCTTCCTGACCTTGCACGTTACTGCTCAGATGCGCGTTCCTGCCTCTTCGCTTGGACCGCTGCGTCTGTGCCAGATGGAGAATGCTCCTCCTTTAGCTTGCAGCATCCTCTTCCTCTTCCGGACACACCAGACGGACCAGAAGGACTCACTTCTTCAAACCCACAACCAAGGAAAGGACAAAAAAACCCCAACCTAGTTCGGTTTGACAAGATCCAGAAGCCCCAGCCCCCTGTATCCAAACCTGATGGAGGAAGGAGAAGAGACCTCCTGCATGCACACATCCTGATGCATCCAGGGTCAAACAGGAGCCTCAGAGCAGCCTAGAAGATGGGAGAAGCCTCTGCAAGCCTGGTTTTGTGGGACCGTTAAAATAGGAGCCCTTATGTTGCTGTAAGACTGCCCTTCAAGGACGGTGGAGGCTAAAGGAGGCTTATGTTGCTTTAACTCTGTCTTATGACATGCTACAGTCTTAAGGCATTTAAGTCCTTATGTGACACTAAGGGTTTAAGGTCTTACACAGCTTTAAAAGTGGCTTAAATGGTCTCTCACCTTTCACATGGGACACAGAGCGCTCCTGGCACACGCCGGAGGGATGGCAGTGCGTGGTTTGCACAGCGAGGGCTCTGCTCCAGCAGTGCCACCCAGGAGGATCCTTGCAGGTGCAGCCCCTGGGGTCTCGCTCCCGTGACCATACCATTCCCATCTTGGCCACTGGCACAGAGCCTTGCAGCAGCATGGGAGCAAAATAGCACCTTCAGCTCCTCAAAACTCTTTACTTAAAGGCAACATCATGGGCTCTGAACATGAGAGGATGAAGAGATGAGGATGATGGTCTCACTTGGGGGACCTAGACCTCCCTGCCACCAGCAACGGAGAGCCTCACTTGAAGTTTTCTGGATCCCATGCATCCCCAGGGGTTCCTCTACCCCATCGCTGGTGGGATGAGTGTTGGGCTACCGCCATGTTGCTGACAAAATCCTGTCTCTAATGTTTTTCAGGTGATACGATGCTTCCCCACAGAGATGTTTACTGTGAGGGTGCAGGTTTGGTTTATGCAATGCTGTGCTTGGCACTGTCCATGCTCAGACAGGAGAGAAAGTACTCAAAAAGTTTTTACCAAGTGTTACCAAATTCTGGTAGGATGAGTGCATCACACCTATGGAGAAGGGGATTCAGAGCTCAGGAACCCACCATCACCTGGTTGTACTTTGCATCCTCCCACTAGAGGCTGGTCCTGCTGTCTGCAGAGAAGACTTGGTTGGTGGTGTTGGTGTAACCTGCCTGTTACCATACAGCAGCTAACCCTGTTGCTGTGTGGGATCCCATCACCATCCAGGGAGAGAGATAAATATTTCCAGAATGCCTTGTCTCCACTGCACTGGAGGTGTTGAAGACAAGCCTTCTCTTCTCCAGGCTAAAGAGCCCCAGCTCTCTCAGCCTTTCCTTGTAAGGGAAGATGCTCCAATCCCTACATCATCTCTGTTGCCCTACACTGAACTCTCTCCAGTAGTTCCCTGTCCCTCTTGAACTGGGGAGCCCAGAACTGGACGCAGGATTCCAGTTGTGGCCTCCC
>JAOTQQ010000052.1:30533281-30551489 GCA_026546715.1 Gallinago undulata | reverse complement strand
GGATTCACTGAGATGAGTTCCCCTAACTGGAAAGGTTCACCCGTGCAGTTCTAAAGGCAGAAATACATACAGGCACACGTGTAAACACAGAATTTGTGTGTCTCTTTCTGTGGGAGATGTCTTTTAAGGGGCATCCCAGGTTCAGTATCTGCCTCTGGATGAGAGGCACAGCCCAGCTCCTGTATCCTCTTCTTCAGAGAGGATTCACATGAACGTGCTACACGTTTTTTTCAGGTGGAAGCTGCCTGTTATTCCGTTTGCTGCCAGCTGTAAATAGATAAAGTGCAACACTCATCTGGGGGAAGTTCTGCTGTTTTCCTGCTTACAAGTAGCTTTGCCCCCAAACCTTTTCACTTTCTTGCGCATCTTCCCGACTGTCACCACTGCGTGTATGGTCACAGCCTTCCCGTGACCCTGTGTGCTGGATGAGAGAGACCTTGTCAGAGGAAGAGGATGCTGCTTGGGTGTACAGCTGCTCTAATGATGCCTCAGCCACCAGCTGTGGCTCATCCTCACCCTCAGCAGAGAAGGACCCCATGCAGCCCTACTTCACCTCCTCAGATGCTCCCTGACCCAGCGGGAGGTGATTTTCTGGGTTCCCAACCTACTCACTGCACAAATCTCCCTCCAGTCAGCATTCACCTTCAGGACAGGCAGGGCCAAGAGCTGAAAAAGGCTGTTTTAACCCATCCCTGATCATTTTGTGCTGCTAAGGCTTTATGCTGATCCTGCTTGCAGGGCGGAAAATTATGCTGAGGAGCGCAGGGGTGCAGGACGTGGCTGGGCAGCTGCAGCTGCAGCCAAATGCAGCACAGACCCTCCTGGGTGGGTGCCTCATATGATGGGGGCTTGATCATCACTGAGCAGCTCTTGTGGCAAAGAGACACAGGGGCTTGCTGAAGGAGGGAGCTGACTTGGTTAGATGGGTGTTGGACGTGTCCTAGGGAACCCCCAGCAGCCGTGGTCCCCTCACATTGCTGCTTTCCCCCAGCCACCACCACTGGGTTACGACCCTTTGGAAACTCAAGGACAGGGAGAGCTGGTGCATCGCAGTATGTTGGTCCAGTATGGGGATGAGATAGAGCCAGGATGCACAGCTTGGACCACAGGTGTCTCCCAGACCCATGGTGCTCGGTCCAGCCATATCCCACAGGCGAGCAGCAGCTTTATGTGTTCAGCTCTGCTAGACTGAGGAGGGTGGGGAGGGGGTGAGAAGTGTATATGTGTGTCGCATGTGCATGTTTGTATATAGAATCATAGAATTGTCCACGTTGGAGGGGAACTTTCAGATCATCGAATCCAACCATCAACCCAACACTGACAAAGAACAGCACTAAACTGTATCTGTAAACTGCCACCACTAAACTGACACTTTCTGTATCATAGAATCATAGAATGCATTGGATTGGAAGGGACCTTAAATATCATTGAGTTCCAACCTCCTTGCTATGGACACCTCCCTCTAGACCAGGTTGCTCAAAGCCCCATGGTATGCTTTGGCTTCTCAAAAGCGCACCGCTGTCACCTGGACGGACATTTTATTGCCCTGGCTGCCAGCATGAGGCTTCTCTGTATCCCTGCAGGCACTGGCACCCATTGCCCCAGTCACAGACACAGGTCAGTGTTCAGTTAGAAAATGCAGAAATGATGGAGTGTGAAAAAGCCGAGTGCAAGCCTGTCCCTCTGTCATGGTGCCCTGTGCTGTGCTTGCAGTATTGCCAGCCTTATCCCCACGGACAAAGGAATATCCATTATTTTTGTTGTTGTTTCTGTTGTTGACATAAACACATGAGCTTGAGCACCTTCTGGCTAGACAGAGCACAGGCGTGAGTGCGTCTCCCCCTGACCTCCCCACAGATGTATGTTGATGTACACCCTGCAGGGCTCACAGAGGTGTGGGAGGGCACCCACACGGAGATTCGTGGCCAGCTGTGCCCCTGCGTGCACAGGTGTGTGTGTGTGTGTGTGCACAGACACACGCGCACACACACCCACAGGCACACCTGCACCCACACGCACAATGCACATGTATAGGTTGGTCTCTTCTCCCAAGGAACAGGTGATAGGACAATAGGAAATGGCTTCGAGTTGTGCCAGGGGAGGTTTAGGATGGATATTAGGAAAAAATTATTTACCAAAAGGGTTACCAAGCACTGGAACAGGCTGCCCAGAGCAGTCATGGAGTCACCGTCCCTGGAGGTATTTAGAAGACAGGTGGACAGTGATTAGAGATACAGTTTAATGCTGTTCTTTGTTAGTGTTGGGTTGATGGTTGAACTCGATGATCTGAAAGTTCCCCTCCAACCTGGACAATTCTATGATTCTATATACAAACATGCACATGCGACACACATATACATGCCCACACAAATTCATGCACACATGCACATATAGACAGACATGTGCATGCATGTAAACACACACACTCACATGCATACGTGCCCACACACACCACACGTGCACACACAGAGGCTCCCCCACGGGTGGTTCTGCTCTTGTTCACCCCTAGCTCCAACCACGACCCTTCCAAGTGCTGGCAGCCACCACCACCCCCACATGTACTGTGCCTTCCAGACCCCTCTGGGAGGAAAATCACATTTGTCCACCCAACACCAGGCTGTGGGTCGCCCATCCCATCCCAGCCACAGGGGCAGACCCCGCTGCGTGCCCAACCTGTGCCAGGTTTGCCCGAAGAAGAGCTTTCCTGCTCTGCTGGCCTGATGCTGTTTTTTCTCACCACTTCTGCTGCCCCACTGGATGCGGTTGTCATGGCAATGTGTGAGCCGAGGGCCTGGACCACCTGGCAGCCACCCTGCCAAGGATAATGCTCCCCAGCTCCTTCCCCACCTGCAATGGACAACTCGGTGCATCCCTGGCTGAAGGAGAAGCCCCTCAGGGTTTTGCACCGATGCAACACTTTTGTCACTTGGCTATTTCATGTTCAGACTCTGGCCTGATGCAAATTAGGCTGCAAATCTGCGACTGTGGAGCAAAAGTGCAGGGTGAACCAGGGATGGCCATTTTTGCTTCCCAGAAATGTTATCAAGATATTATCTGACAAAACTGCAAAAAAAAACCCAACAAAGCACCCCATGCAAGTTGTGCCTTAAAAGTGTTTCTGAACCCATTATATAATTGCTCTCCATCATTAAGAAGGATCAAAGTTAGCCTGAACCATTTGAAAATGTGTCTGGAGACGTAGCCCATAAGCTCTGTCTCATAACAGACATTTAATAGTTAGGTGATTAATATGGAAGTGCTTCTTCCTTCAAATATCAATATTAACTTGAACTTTGCCTTAAGTAGGCTTGAGCCTATATTTGAAAAAGTATATTGGTTAATGTGTTAAATAAAAATCTGTTATTTCATACTGTAATCTTTCTGCCATAATCTTTTCCTTTGACTCCCTTTCATTTCAGTCCCACAAGTAATGATTCAAGACCATTTTTCTGCACAGGAATATACAAAGGAAACTGTAAGTCACCCGCAGCCTGCGAAGCCGAATCTCCGATTCTTGAGGAAACAGAGCAAACAGCAGGCTAAGAACACATAGGCTGAAGTAGTTTGACAAGAATGATTAACAGAGGTGGTTCATCAACAAATACACACGGATTGAAATGAAAACTGCAAATATTTCATAAGAAGAGAAAGGGCTAAATGAATCGAATGAAGCATTTGTGGTGGCTGGCTTGGCTGCCTGTAACTGGGAGGCTGCATTTCTGCAGCCCAGTGTGTCTTTTTCTTTTTGTTTCCTTTTCCTTTCAGCAAAGCCACCAGCATCCCAAGGATGCTAGCTGTGTGTTGCTGATTGCTTGGTGTGATATTTTTCCCTGTACCAGTGGGCTGTTATTAATGAACTGCCAAACCTAGGGGGGAAAAAAAATGGAGCCGAGTGTATCTGCATAGCTAAATAGCTTCTTTTAATTTGCTGTAGGTCTACAGGTTACTCAGCTTATTTGTGAGAACAAACTTCCAAGATCCTTGCTCTCTAATGTGAGCTGTGGCCAAGAAAAGCAGACACTGCAGCAGAGAATTGGGGTGAAATACAGCAAACAGAGATTTTAAAAAAAAAAAAAAAAAGTTTTGTCCATTTCAAGCAAATTATTGAAGTGGGTAAAATTAATCCCTTCTGGATCTGCCCTGGCTCCAGAAGGGTGGCTGCAGGGCTGGATTCGGGTGGCTGCGGTGCGTGTTTGGGGAGGGGAGGTTTCTGCAGCCGAAGCGTAGGGCTGGCACCTCGCAGGGCTCGTGGCACCCCGAGGGGCAGCGGCGGTTTGCAGGGGAACAGAGATTGCATTTCCAGAATAAATGCTGCAGGGGATAAAGACCACAGCCCTTATTTCGCTGATGGGGAAGGACGGGGTGGGTGATGCAGCCTCTTGGGAGAATTTTAGGAGATTATCCAGGCTGCCAAACTGCACATCAGCTTAATTCAGGAAGGAAACAGGGTGCTCGGCTTTAATGATCTGAGTGGAAAGAAGAAGAAGATGTTTTTCCATTTCCCTGGAGGCTTTCACTGCAAAACAAGGAGGAGAACAGCTTGGGAAGGGTCATCTCTGAGCATATTCCTGCTGTTGCACCCTGGGTCTCAGCAGGGAGGGCAAGGTCAGCCCCATCCTGCCCCATTTGATACAGGGCAACAGATCCATGTGCTTCCTCCAAATTTCCCCCAGTTCAGTAGATGGGGTACTAAGAAGGTTGGTAGCGTTTGCTCGAGTGCAGGGTAGCTTCTCCCTGCAGGGGCCTGGGGAGGTGGGAGGGCAGCCACAGGCAAGGGCAGCCCAGATGACAGGGCCATGCTGTGCCCAAGGGGTTGTCAGAGAGCACTCAGAAGCCCAGAAGCCCCAAATCCCAGAATAGCTGAGCTTGGAAGGCACCTCTGGAGACCATCTAGCCTAACCCCTGCACAAGCAGGATCCCTGAGAGCAGGTTGCTGGGGGCCACATCCAGGTGTGTTTTGAATTTCTCCAAGGATGGAGGCATCACAACCTCTTGGGGCAACCTGTGAACTCCAAGTGTTCAACCACCCTCACAGTAAAACAATGTCGTCTTATATCCAGACAAATTTTCCTGTATTTCAATTTGTGCCTGTTGCCTCTTTTTCTGTCACTGGGCACCACTGTGAACATTTACTAAGCTCCACAATGTTCCCATCAGCCCACCTCTCCAGCCTGCGGAGTTCCCTCTGAAGGGCAGCACAGCCATCAGGTGTATCAACATCTCCTCTCAGTTTTCTATCATCTCCAACTTTGCTGAGGGTGCATCTATCCCATCTTCCAGGTGGATGCACTTGGTCCCATCATCCATCTCCAACACTCCTGACTTTGAGCAGGCAGCAGGGTTCCCACAGCAATTGGCAGGGCTGAGACTCAAATTCTCCTGGGAAGGTGTGTATCAAAGCACCTCATTTTCTGAGCTGGACCAGGCAGAAGGAGGTGAGAAATGACTTCCCAACTCTGAGAGGAAAGATGCTGCTTCATTTCCACAGAGCACGCACTAGGGATGGGCCATCTTCTGGCCCTGTTCCAATAGGTCCATGTCCTTCTTATGTTGGTGGTCCCAGAGCTGGAGGCAGCACTGGGGGGGGGTATCCCCAGAGGGGAGCAGAGGGGCAGAATCCCCCCCTCACCTGCTGGCCACGCTGCTGGGGCTGCAGCCCAGGGTATAGGGGGCTTTCTGGGCTGCCAGCGCACATTGCTGGGTCATGTTGAGCTTCTCATAAACCAACAACTCCAAGTCCTTCTCCTCAGGGCTGCTCTCAATCCATTCTCCCCCATTTTCTTCAGCTTCTGCTGAAGTATCCACTGTACCTACCCTTCCTAGCCATGAATTCAAAAGTTCACATACTGAAGAGACCGTGAATATATGGGAAACGTTTTCTGGCTGCATGGCTACAGCATGGTTTCAAATGGTGGGTGCCTGATGGGCCTGGAGCTGGTGTGATCCCTTTCAAAGAAGTCATGATGTTTATCCAGGTTTGCTAGATTAAAGAATGCAGGGAGCAGCTGCCTTAAGTTTGAAGCTGCTGAGCATGGGGCAGCCTGGTGTGCACAAGGGCTGCGATTCCAACAGGTCCAGGGCATTTTGGGACAAAACCAGACAGGCTGGGTATGAACCAGTCTGGTGACAACATTACTGGGCATGTGGGATCCCCAGAGCATGAGAAATCACACGTCTGAAATGCAAAGGCAGAAGATGCAAATTTGTAGCCAGAGGAGCACGAGATGGGAGTCAAATGAATGACTCCTATGCCTGGAGAAGAAACTCAACAGGTCTTGGTACCTCTCCTTAAGCAGGGCTTAGCACACGTAATGGTTGGGATGAGACCTTGTATCTCTCATAGGGTTCAACATGGACAGAGACGGGGAGAGGACCTGACCTTACCATGTGAATGGTCTTGGATGAACCCAAAAAGATATGGCAGTCTGGAGAGCTTCCCCAGAGAGGGACTTCTGCACCCAGGATCTGTCAAGACATGCCAGAAGAATCCTCCCAGCCCAGCTTGGAGTCCAGGCGTTGAATCTATGGGGACACAAAAGACTGTCTGGAGGAGAGAGGATGTGCCCTGGGTGCTGTTTGTCTGGCACAGTGCTACTGCAAGTGCAAGTGCAGTAACTGAACCGTGTCAATAACACACCAACAGAGCACTTCCACCAGAAAATGGCATTTAAATGGCATTTTGTTGTAATAAAGAATTTCCATGGGAATACATTGATTTCAAGGAAATTTAATTTTGAAAAAAAGAGAAGATATTTTGTAAGCTTTGAAAGCTCAAGCACCTCTATTGCAGTAAATACATCATTTGTTACTCTACAATTGACTTTATTTCTCAGCTTATTCAACATCACATAGTTATGTAATTTGATTGAAGTAGTTAGCTAATACTCAGATTTGACTTTTGGCAGCTGTTTCCAATATGGAGGGAACTTGCAAGAGAGCCAGGTATTTTTGGTGGAATTCATGTTATATGCAAAAAAAAAAACCCAACCATTGCTGTAAATGACACCTTCCTTGAGAGGAGGACTGGTTTGCAGCAGCAGACACTGTTGCCACCAGACTTCCCAAGTCTCTTTCCCCAGCCAAGACACTGCCCAAAAATCTCAAGTCATTGCTTTCTCTGAAAATAAGGCTGCAAAGTCTTGCTTTGGCCACCCTTGGCTTTCTGGTGATTGCTCCTGATTTTTTCTGTTGTGCCTCCCCACCCTCAGACAGGCAGGCCCATAGACCCCTCCAACAAAGAGACAGCCGTTCAGCCCTTTCACGCACACAGCTCAGCTCTTAATTAGTCTTACAGGAGGCCGTGCTTTGGGCAAGAGCTCCTGCTGGTTGCGTAAGAGAAATGAATTCTTTCCCTGCTCTCTCTGACTGAAGGATGGCAGCAACGCCCAGCTTTTGCAGTGCTCTCCCTGACCGATTACAGAGCAAGAGGGTCCTCACATTTCTCCCTTCTCCCGTTTGCAGCCCCCAACCCACTCCCAGCTGCGCGGGTCCAGACGTTCGGAGGGGATGGATCAAACCTTCCTCCCCCTTCAGCAAAATCAGCCCTGCACATGCACAGCTGGGGGAACAACTGCCCCCCTGGGTGCTCATCCGAGTGTTTTAGGAAGGCAGAAATGCACCACCGCTGTGCATAAACACATTAGCGGGGTGTTTGGTCCACCCAAGGCAAAGACAGGCCAGTGTGATTCCGAATGTCTCATCCGAAGAAAGCAGACAAAGACTCCGGCTTTGAAACTGCCTGAGTCCCTCTAGACCATGAGAAAGGGCAGCCAACATATCTTGGTCATCAGGATTAGAATAAGGGGATTACTGCACCTGCTAAAGTCTCTGAACTTCAAAGGCTCATGGCACGTCATATTTTTAAACACGTCCCAGAGTAATTAAGCAAAGCAACTTTAAAAGAAAGGCATTTTGTCAGTCTGAGGAGCTCCCTTGGGGGCTTCCTTGCTGTGGAGAAGGTTAGCCTGATTATGGCAGGAAGACAGGCGTCTTACAAACTCCTCACTGCAGCCACATCCTAGCTGTGATGCCGTCTGCCAGGGGCAGGCTCTGCATCCTGAAAAAGCCCCTGCAGCAGCCAGTGAACCCACCATCCTTGACAGAAGATTTAGCCCCCCACAGCAACTTGGTGCTTGTTCCTGCAAAGGGCCATATGGCAGTTCTCCATCCTCTGTGGCAGCATGGAGGTGAGGGAGGGGGCCAGGATTCATGCAGGTTGAAGGGTAGATGCTGCTGGACCCCAGCCCTGCTAAGTCTTGCATGTATCCGTGATGTGCCTCTGCATGGAGCAAGAGGCTACGTGCAGCGTTGCCCTGCTGAAATGGGCAGGAGCAGTCACTTGTGATGGACACGTGTCTCAAGAACATTTCAAAAGCCCCAAGATCAGGATGGGCTCCCCATTCCTTGTGATCCTGTCCCTGGTGCTGGGCCAGGAGGGGTGGCACCACCAGGACCTTTGAAACCTGCTGCCCAACAAGAGTCCTCAGGCCTCTCCACTGAAGCACCAAGATCTAGTCCTAGGCTGAGAAAATAGCTTTTCTGGAAGATTTCTGATTTCAAGCCTGGCTTCAGTGCTGCATCAGGTAGAAGCGGCGTCCTGCTGAGCTTTCTGTGACTCACTGTGCCACCCACTTCTTGAGGAAAGGGAATGTTAGGTCTTTAACAAGCAAGCCGAGCACTGGAAATTACTTGTGGAGTATTGATTGGTGTCCAGACTGCAGGGAGAAGGGATTTTCAGTCATTATCCGGAAGACGCTAGAACTGTGAGACCAATCTTAAAACTGAACAAAAATAGACATTATTCCTCTTGTTTTGTTTGGGGTTTTTATTTCCTTTGCATTGAATTCTTGGTTAACATTTACAAGAGTGAAAACTAGATGCTGCTGCAGAGAGGGAGGTATGAAAAATTGGAGGAGCAGCACGACACCAAGAGCATGTGTCCAGAGAAAGGGCTGGGGAGCAGAAAGACCTATTTTTTTTAATCCCATATGGTCCATATGACATGTGTGGGTGCAATGAGATAAGGTGTTTCTTCTTCTGACTCTAGACCCAGTAAGAGCAGACCGGTGCAACTGGTACCCCAGGTTGCAAGCGATCCCTTCCCTTCCTCCTTCCCACAGTAATGAGTCACAGAGAGCTGGTGTCCAGCTCCCCAGCATCTCGCAGCTCCTCCCCGACCACTTGGCTTGATCCAATTAGGCAAGAAAAATGTGTGGAAATGAAAGGAGCTGTGTGCAATTTCCAGCAGCTGTTAACTTCTTTGCTCCGCTCCCAGGACGGTTGAATTTGAATCGATCTGGTGGTGGAGCCCACACTAAAGTCTGCACATCTTCACTTAATGCTTTACACAACTCTGTGGCCAAACACCAGAGGCCAAGGACCATGGCCCATGTGAGTGATGGGGGGGTACTGTCAGGGTCAGGGGAGGGAGGTGGCTGTTCCTGGACAAGAGTCCCAGGAGGAAACATTTCCAGCTCCTGTTGGCAGAGGTGAGCATTTCCAACCAAGCATTTCCACCTCTGCCCAGTCGTTTTGCTTGAAACATACCATTTTTTCCAGGATCTGTTTCCAATTTCCACCAGCAGCCTGCTCAGATATTGACTGGTGGCTGGCACTTTATCCCAGAGGTTATGCTTTGTGAGACTAAGTGGGAAAACACAGGGAGGCAGAGCCTTGTCAGAGGTCCTCAGTCTTCAGGAAAGACCCAGAACATGCCATAGACAGCATGGGATGGCTTATAATCCGAATTAGGAAGCGTTGGCAGAGGCAGACAGCTTTGCTCTTCCTGAAAGCCTCTCCCCCCATAACTATCCTTCAGGGTTTCAGGGTCCCTCCAGAGCTCCCCATCTCTGTGGCCCTGCCTGGTTCATCTTGAACATCCATGGATATTAGCAGTGATGGGTTGCATGTACCCCTGGGGGCGCAGAGCAGCTTTGTTGCTGCAGTTCCCACTTGTCCACGGCATCCTTGGGATATCTGAGCTCCCTGAAGCTCCTCGAGTCCTGACCTGCAGGTCCCACACCCCAGCTTTCCTCAACGTTTTTCTCCAAATATCTAGCTCACCATCCTGCAGGAGTGACTCGGGGTGGCAGTCCCTCACGGCTCCTCGCCACTTCTCCCTGAGCCTCCACCTAAACTTGCCATTTCCCCAAAGCATCACAGCAACGCGATTTCTCTTTCTCAGTGCTGCCGTGCAGATTTGCTGCTCACGCCTTGGGGCAGGTGGATTTCAATCCTCTTCTGTGCTGCAGCTCCCAGAGCCCTGCCTGCACGGAGGAGACACGGCCTCGATGGTCCTGACATTTCCGCAGCACCCAAGCTCTTTTCCCAAGGGGCAGCCAGGCATTTTGGCTCCCCACCAGCCAGGAGAGGCTCCCTTGGATGAATGGAGAGGTGGGGAACCTGCCCAAGGCAGGCTGTGCACTCTCTCCCTGAGCCACACTGCTCATCACCCCACCAGGGGAGCCTCCAGTGCAATATCGATAACTCCTTACTATCAAAAAAAATAAATACAGTATAAATGTACCAATTCCTCCCCCACATGTGCATACACACCCACTCACACTCACCCACACGATCGATCTCTGTTTAATTAAATACTGGCAATGACTATCACGTGGGGGCAATTCTGCTGACTTGGGCACTTTGGGATTTTTATGCATCTATTTCTGCTTTGCTTTTCCATTAACTTATTTTTCCCTTTGTAATAAGGGGTTGTCAGTGTAATTTATACAGCAGTGCAGGAGGCACGGGCAGCCCGGGGAGCCATTCACAGCTTGCCAGGGATAAACACAATTACACATTTTTAAATGTCAGACTTCAGGAGAAGAAATGAGAAAGGTAAACTATATAAATCTCAGGGAGAGAGAGCTGCTCTCTCTTTGAAGAACAGCTTCCCAGCCAAGCTGCTGTGCCCCCACATCCCTGGCACAGGCATGTCCTTCCACATCACTGGGATGCAGAAGCACAAAGGAAGGGCCACCAGAAATGCATGGGAAGTGACAGTAGCACTCGTGTTTCCCATAGTGCTATTGAATATTAAAAAACCCCAGCCCAAACAACCCCTGAAAACGCATCACGCCCCAGCATGTGTTCTCACAACCGGTCCCCTCCTCACCCACTGCAGGCCAGCTTGCACAGGGGAGAGCCTGTGCTGCTCCCTGCTCATTTCACAGTCAGCCGCTTTGATCTCATATGTGATTAAAAGAGGATAGTTCAGATGGATTAAATGAGAGCCACTTACATAATCTGTTTAAAATTCCAGTAGCAGATATTCAGAGAAGAGGAGAGGAGAGCAGCCACCAACTCCCACTTGTTTTGCAAGCTAGGTGGGAGCTCTGTGGCTGCTTCCCCGCTCCTAGGGGGCTTGGGGCAGTGTAAGAAGCCATCTGCAGGTGACAGCCACCTTGCCATTGTGAACCATGATGGGTCCCTACTGGAAAGACAGAAGAAAGCTGGGGGTGGAGAGGGGAAGTTTAAAATGCCCAGGCCCTACTAATGAGCAGCTGTTTGAGCTCTATAAAATCTGATGGCACAATGGGGGGGGGGGGGGGGGCTGGGGTTTTGGGGGAGTGTGGTCTATGGTCTTTCCAGGTGGCTGTTGTCAGGGTATGTCTCTTACCTTAAGGAGGAGCAAGGGGTAAACCTTGGATGGGAGGAGGCAGTAGGTCAGTAGGATCTCCTCATCTAGCTTGTAGCCTGGAGGAAGGAATGGAGGGTGAGAAAGGACCTACATGCAATAGGATAGGAGCTGAAAGACTTTGGAGAGTGCTCACAGGGGTAAGAGAGAAACTGGAGTTTCTTGGTGCCTGCGTGCCAGATCTGTCCCACCATTAAGTAAGCTTGACGGGCTTAGGCTGTGGAGGAAGGTAGTATAGCTGGTGGGTTTGTAGAGCCCCAGAAAGATGCTCTTTGTTCATATAGGTGCTTGTCCTGCTGGACTGGGAGGATGCTGTAGCAATAGAAGGTAAGGTGATAGAGAGGGAGGGAACCCTGAGAAGACAGTAAGTTGGATGGTTCACTTCAGCCAGTTGGATGGCACTACTGCTGGAAAGCCACTAAATAGGTACAGCTACTTTGGTGGGTGGTTATGGAAGTGAGGACTATTTGAATGGACTGGTTGGGGAGGGCTGGGGGAAGGTAGGAGGCCAGATTTTGGGGCTGTTAGTGGTATTTATAGTGATACTTGGCAATAAAGCAAATAGCTACTGAACCTGGATTGGACAGGGAGTGTGTTACTGTCCTTGGATCCCATGGACAGACACTTGCTGGGGCAGCAAGCATAGAGTAGCCATTTGGCCAACAGCTGTAAGATGGAGCTGTGAGCAGTGAGTGCTGCGGATGGGTAATGATATAATGAGATAGGATCCAACGTCCCTTCTGTTAAGGCCACTGCAGGAAACCAGGTGCAGCTCTTTGCAGAAAGGAGGACATGCCTTCAGTGGGCTTGGAGGTGTGGTGCTGTGGAGAAGTGTTTGTAGCGGAAAGCTGGTCTGGAGAATAGAGTATGCGACAAATTAATAGGTGAGGTGGCATTTTCTAGAGTCTGTGGAACCTTTCTCTAGGAATGCTGCTAGGAGTATCAAAAAGGATGAACTTGTATCTATTTGAACTTGAAGGACACTGGTGTGTTTGCCCGTATTGACCTCAGGATCATAAAGGCCTGATCTCTAACCTGGCTTTGGGAAATGGGATGCCAAGGGCATTTCAACTGCTGCTGTTATGTCCCTGTAATATTAATCTGGGTTGCAATTTCCAGAGTAGTGTTTCTACACTAAGTCCATGCCAATGAGTTGCTCAGAGCCTGCATAGCATCCAAGTATTTCAACATGTAAGGGCCGTGAAAGAATAAACAGGGCATCTCCCACTAGCTGGCTGGAAGCCATTAGCTTGGCTTTGTGAAAGGGCAGGAAGATGAAATAGGACTGCAGCGACATTACACAGTGAACTCGGCTTATTTACTAAGTGATAAAGGGTTCAACACAGCTTCTGATGCAGTCAAACTTCAATCTAAATGCTAGTTTTGCATAGGACAGCTCATGCTTGGGAAGGGAATCTGTGAATGACACCCAGCCCGTTGCAGGTGCTACTGGGAAACTGCACTGAGTGGACATTGTCTTCTTTGAGGGTGACAACAAAGTTCTCCAGGGTGTGGAAGAGCCCTTCTGAGGTGCCAAGAGGTGTGAGGCAAGACCAGAGGGATGGAACTTTTTACAGAAGAATGGCAATGGGTTTTCCTGTATCAGAGGCTGGTATGATAACTAGGCTCTGGTGTAGACTTTAAAAACAGTCTCCAAAGGCGTTTAAAGTGGCATGGAAAGTCTAGCTGCTCTTGTTCCAGGTGGAAGCCTTGATAATGAATTAGCAGATGTTTATCTTCCTTTCAGGGTAGCAGGAGGTTTAAGGTATTGCTTGTGTAGCAATGGGAATTTGGCTGGGGATGAAGCTGATCAAAATGAGACCTCTACCATCAGACAGCAGAAAAACCTCCCTAGGGAGATCTTGAAGTTCAAGAGCAGGGAGGTGGAGGTAGTTTTTCCCACACTGTCTGAAGACCAGCATCGTTTATTATAGACCTTGTAAGATGGGAGAGGAGTGGCATCCGTGGCTGCACTGAGCTGACAGTGGTCACTGCTTGGTGAGATCTGACTGGGTTTCAAAGCATGAAAGCTAGATCACATCTACTAGGACAACATCTGCATCCGATGCCCTTTACCAGTGGTGTTTGAGTGCAGGTGAAAGTGGAGGTCTCCTCTGCTCGGTAACTTCAGGGAAGACACTGCAGTGTCTTTTGATTATTTTGGTGTGTTTTGTAGTTGATTCTAGAACTGAAAGGTGGTCACTGTAGAGCCCACCGTGGGTACATGTGTAACAGAAATTGCTTCATCACAGAATGGTCTCTATTGGAAGAGACCTTTAAGATCGAATCCAACCATCTGCCTAACACTGCTAAAACCATCTGGTGGGGGGTGAAATGGAAGGTGTCATGGAGCCCAGTGCAATGTCTTAGCTGCTTTTGGCACTGATAGTCCTCTGCCCATGGAAGTGGGGCCCCATGCTTCCAGCTATGGGATTCAGCCCAGCAAAGGGAAGGTGCCAAGGTGGGTTTTACCTACAACGATATCCAGGCAGTAGAGTAGACTGAGGGTGTACCAGTTGCTGTTGAAAGATTATATATGGAAAGTAAGGACCCTTCTGGAAGGGATGTTGCTCCCAGGGTGGCTGAGGGGTAGGGGATGTGTAGGAGGATTTGGGACAGAGATAGGTTTGTCTCCATGGGATGACTCAACTTCATATCCCTGAATGGAGAGCCTCCTGTGGTAGGTTAGAGGTGAAGGCTTTCAGAGGTGAAGGCTGTGAGCAGGGGGAGACTGGGTTCACAGAGCTCACAGATCAAAGGAGAGGTATTTGAATGGGGTCCCCAAAAACTAAACTAAAGAGAAAACTAAGAAGCTGGAGACTGAAGTGAACTTCTGTGGGTGCTTCCCACCCTCTTAGTATTGTAGATGCTCTTTACCTCTAACATAATTCAATGGTGCCCCTTGAGCCTAGATGCCAAGAGGCTAAACACACTGAACACGCAAGACCAGCACAAGATTTTTCTTAGGCAGAGCTGAGAGAAGTGGTATAAAGAGCACAAGCTGGGACAGGGGCTCTTGGAGAAAACCGAGTTGGCCATCACTGAGAGTAAAAAAAAAAAAAAAAAAAGAAGAAATAATTTATCTTTTGGCCATTCAGTGTTGCATGGACAGCCAGCTATGCACTCCTGAATGCCTCTCCAGGTACAAGCACCTCTTGAGCTGGATGCTTTCCATGAGTCTGTTGTTCACCTTGTGAACAGGCGTCTGTGGCTCAGCCTTCAGAGAAGACTCCCCCTTCATTAAGTTTAGGACCCTACCAGCAGAGAAGAAAGTGATGTAGGATCACAGGGAAGAGCAGAGTGCCATTAATGAACAAACAAAGCAGCAGCTATGACCAGAGAAAACAAAACGCTGGTCCCAGACAGCTGAGGTTTCAAGACAAAGAGTTTACTTGAATAGGAAGCAAGGAGTCTGTTTACAGAGCTAATGCAAGGATGAAAGGGAGAAAATGAAACTAGAGCTTTTTATGCTATTGTTTGAGGAAAACGACAAGGAAACAATGCTGGCAGTAATAGTTTGAAACAAACAGCTGGTACTACAGTCATCATAGCTGGACATAAAGCAAATGAGACTGCAGAGATGTTTGGAATTCAGTTTTCTGTTTGAAAACTGGCATCTACACGAACACAGAAGGTTTCACAGTCACTTGGTCTATCCATTGGAATTGACTCTAGCTGCAATAAGCAAAGCCACAGCCAGCCTGCAAAAATTCTCTGAAAAGCAAGTCCAGGGAAGGATTAAAAACACTGGGCCAGCAAGGCCAGGCAGGAGCATGAGCCCCAGGCAGTGGGAGGTGGGTTGGAAACACAGATATTATCTACTGGGTGCAGGGGAAGGAGAAAGCTCACAAAGCAGGCAAATACCCAGCTTGTGTGGTGGAACAGAGGGAAGGGAAAAAACTCAAGTCCTGTTACCTCAGCAGCCCCAGCAAGTAGAGGCACTGCAGTGAAGCTTCCTGAAAAGCTGTCTGCTGCACCTGATCTTCTGAAGGTCAGTCACTGGACTTCACACCAGGCTAAACCTCGGGATAGTTGTCTCCCTTTAAGGGTGCTATTGGTTTGGGCTTGCCAAATTGTTTCACTGGATTGAGTTGCTTTACCTTTCTCTTTTACCAGTAACACTGCAAAAAATATCTTGCTCAAGTCACCGGCCATTGGCCTGGGCTGACAGAAAGCAAAACTGGTCTGGCATCTCCTTTAGATCTAAGGAAAACATCAGTTACTCCAAGAAAGATGCTCCTCCATTTAGCTCCTCTGTAGCTGTCAAACACATTTAATGTCTCTATTCGTTGTCATCTGGAATCCCAAGAAAACACGAATTGCATCTTGGTTGTTGGGCATTTCCCCTCTTCCAGCTCCTGTGCTTCAGTTAAAATGACAGAAGATATAGTCCTGTTTAAAAGGTGCTTGTTGTTCCGTGACTGATGTGACTCCAGAATCATGAGCGGCAATATTAGACTGAGGAAAGTAATCAATAGTTGAGATCATACCAAAATACATTCTGAATTCAACAGGCAGGTGCAAACTGTCCTTTCAGAGCCATAGAGATTTTTCTGCTTATCCCCACCAGTAGAAGTGGGGAATAACTTTTTATAAAAAATTGTTCTAAGAGCAACTCAGACCTCACCACTTAAAACCAATGAATTCCTCTGGTTTGATCAGGGAAGGTCTTTTTGTGATTAAACTTGCTGCACCTCTGAAGAGAGCCAAAGGAGTTGCGTCTGCAGTCTCCCTTCAGCTCTTTTATGGAAATCTTCCATGTGCATAAGAATGATCTCTGCCCTAGAGGCCTTCAGATGTCCTCTGGACACTGTGCCCACTTGTGCACCTGCCAGGCTTCTCGGGGCAAGCACTCCATCCTTGTCTCTGCAACGTTGTGCTGCAGTTGCTTGGCTGCTTCCTCATGGTGCTTTCCAGGAGGTTATGGCAGCTCCACCTTTGAACCCAAAGTTAATGTGCATCACTCTGCAGCTCCAGCTGCTCCTTGGCACACTGTGTCCCTGTGTCTCAGTGGTCTCTTGTATTCTTTCAGATGCCTGGTCCTGGGTTTGAACAGTTTCACTGTGACTCTCTCCAGAGCTGGCAGACTTAGGAACTCTCTCAAGCTGATTAACTTTCCCTGTCTGTTCCTTGCATGCCTTTTTTTTTCCTTTATGGCCACCAGGTCCTCAAGGTCTACTGGAAGGCAGCAGATGTTTGCTGAAATGGACTTCAGATCGTGCTTGTACTGTCATTATTCAGCATTTGTTTGGGAGCTGGTGCAACCTAATGCTCTGCAAGCATAGTAGAGAGTCTTTCACTTATCCCATTGGACAGTGTCATTTTAACAGAAAAAAAAAAATCCTTTTCAGACTTATTCTGGGCTCTAATCCTGCCCTCCAATATGTCTGCAGCCCCTGCTGGCCTTTTTACCAGCCAGTTTAATAAGCATCCTCTGCAGGGCAGCATCCAGGTCACTAATGAAAAATTGAATAATATTAGACAGATGTGCTTTGGAAAAGCCTCCTTGATGTCTTTCATTCTGACAATGAGCAATTCGCTTCTCCTCCGCAAACCCAAGTTTCCAGCAAGTGTGATGCTGGTGTTGTACTGAATTCTTCCTAAATGTTTCTTTCACATGTGTATATTTGCTTGCAAGAGTTTATTGAAAGGTGATCAAAACCCACACTAAAATCTGTATACAAAGTATCATCTGCTGGTACTGCTTACCTTGCTGCTTTTAACAGCTGTGGTAATCAGTAAAAATGAGATACAAAGGCTTAAATGTGGAAAAAGTCCATAGTAGACTCTTTTGCCTGAATAGCATCTGCATCAAACTGTTAGAAAAATGAGTATAACATTGAAAAGAGATAATTCCTACAGAATGCCTCATTTTATTTGACCAAGAAATCTCAAGAGACCTCTCCTAAGAAGCCTTCAAATATCTGCACCGGGCATTTACTAGTTATACATCCTCTCTGCTCTCCCACCAAAGTAATTTTCTTTTCTCCAAATTTCATCTTAATGGTGGTTTATAGCATATGTTCGCAGTGTTATTCATTAGCTCTGGGTAAATAAACCTAAAAATGAGGAGAAAACCAACAATAAATATGAACAGCAAAAGACTCGTTTAAGAAAGATTCTAGGAAAAGTGAAGCAGGAGATTTTTTTTCTGCTTTGGCCATTAGTGTGTTGTTTGGAAATCACTCAGCCATTCTTGTTTACTTTTACTGACAGGAATTATGTGATTACAGCACATTACTGTCCCAATTTATGGCAGAAAGGCTAGCTGGAGGACGCTTAGGTGGGGATTATGATCAGAAAGTTGACTGTACTTTTGAAAGATAAGGCTGTGCTTGAGCATGGTGCATGATGAGACCTGAGCCATGGTGCACTGCAGAAAGAGAGTCCTCACAGTGTGCCCTCTTTCCTCAGGTGCCCACACAACGTGTGAGCAGAGGTGGTTAGACTTGGAAAGGAATCTTAAAGATCATCTAGTCTCATCCTGCTGCCTTGGGCAGGGACACCTCCCACCACACCACGTTGCTCCAAGCCCCCTCCAACCTGCCCTTGAACCCCTCCAGGGATGGG
>JAOTQQ010000052.1:30521165-30532879 GCA_026546715.1 Gallinago undulata | reverse complement strand
TCTTCCCCACATCTCAGCTCCATCTCCCCTCTTTCAGTGTCAAACCCTTCCCCCTCCTCCTACGGCTCCCCTCCCTGATCAAGAGTCCCTCCCCATCTCTCCTGGAGCCCCTTGAGGGACTGGAAGTGGCTTGAAGGTCTCCCTGGAGCCTTCTCTTCTCCAGGCTGAACCCCCCCAACTCTCTTAGCCTGTCCTCACAGTTGAGGGGCTCCAGACCTCTGAGCATCTTTCTTGCCCTGGTGTCCTTCCATCCTTCTGCTACTGCTTTTGACAGGCTGTGGTTCGAGCCAAACCAGGACAGGCTGCAAGGGCTTTCAGGGGAGGAATTCTGAAAGCAGGAAACAGTGGACCTTGGTTTGGAATTTTCTCATGCAAAGTTTGCACTGGCAAAGGCTGCATGCCAAACACTGCAGGAGGAGCAGAGAGGGAAGAACTTGGACAGACCTGAGCCTCCTGGTGTGAAAAGACCTGACTGCAGTTTATATTGGAGATATATATGATTAAGCTTTAAGAATGAAATGAAGCGTAAATGTACATGGGAGATGGGCAGCAGATGTAACAGTACAAAGCACGAGCTGCTGCAGTGGGAATCTTCTGTTTCCTTTCAGCAATGCCCTTCACAAGAGTTGGTAATGATTTGCACCCCATTTCTGGAGTGTGAGGGAGAAAAAGGATCCTCTCCTAAGGATAAACATTTAAAACATAGCAGCGCTTTGTACTGACCCATGCTCTTGTGGACATTTTGTCTACATTTTCTCCCATGTGCAACAAAGAAGGGTGAATTTTCCCATAATGTGTCCTAGCACTCAAACTGGGAGACTGATCTCTGTCCTCCTGAGATTGCTAGACTAGCTCTTCAGTCTATGTGGCTGCAAATGGAGCCAGGCCTTGAACCTTGGTGACAGCACTTCCTAATTGTGTGTTGTTCTCAAGAAATAACCTTTTCTGTTAACTTTTTCACATGTGGGAAGTTACCCAGAGCTTCTTCCCATTTTCTTATCCTTCAGATTTTCCCAGGCTCAGGATCAGCACAGGCAATGAGTGAATTTGCTTGCAAATAGCTCCTTTCTCAATAATTAAATCCATTGTTCTGTAACAATGTTGTAGATTTTTCTAAGATATTATTATTTTTAAATGATTACTTGCAAACATATAATTTGATCTCTCCTATTTAAAAGCGCATCAGGAGATCCTGTCATAGATTTATTGTGGAAGAAAGAGTGGGAGAGGTGGGTTATCGCTGCAATATTCAGTCTCAACTGAATTAATTTGTAGAAAGATGCAAAGTTAGAACACTAATTTGCGGTATTTATTCCCAGAGGTCAAAGCATCCCTGCAAAGAGTAATTGCAAGGTGGGATTTTGGAAATCATTCAGGCCTGGCACCAGCAATTCCTCAGGCACCTGTAGCAGCCCCTCGCCTCTTGCAAAGTGATGGGGTAGGTTCTTCTGCTTTTTTTCATGAAATCCCCCAAGGAGGGTGTCAAAAGCATTCCTTTTTTCTAATTAATTTTATTTTCATTGCCCATATGGTGAAGGCAATCCACCTTTTTCTGATCCCAGTGTAACGAGAGGCTCTTAGCCATGAGGACTAAGACAGAGATGGGAAGTTGAAAGCATAAGAGGAAAGAGTTGGGGGCCCGATGGCCATGTAGCCAGTGTAGTAACCGTTGGGAAGGGGTACTGTATTTCAGCCAAGAAATTCTTGGGTTCTGTCCCCTGGGAAATAGTAAAGCAAGGTTTTGTAAGTAATAACTTGAATTTAATCTCCCCAGAGTTATAAGGCTTTTTTTTTTTTATTATTGTTTTCCTTAGTTAATTTACTTCACAATGTGAGCTGGTGGTAAAATCTGTTGTATCTATAGGCATAAGGTTTGTGACAAAAGAAATTGTTGATACTTGAAGAAAGTTTTATAATGAGATTAGGAAGCTGATAGGTGTTCTGATTATCTCCCTGGGCTAATACTGGAAGAAAACTTTATTCATAGAATGAAACAATGCTATATTTCTGGGGCTGGATGAGGAGCTAACGATAGTCTCGAAGTAAAATTCACACTTCTGGCACAGTAAATCAGTGTAGTAACTTAGCTTGGGAAGTATCATATCTCTCTTATTTGCCTCTAACTTGTGATTAATGCATCTTTCTGAAAGTTCTACCACTCTCCTGCAACCAGCAGCTCTTGTGACAAGGTAAAGGTTTGTAGGGCTCAGGTTTGACAGTCAGTGAATTGGATCACCAACATTATCTTCTCAACACCTCTGAATATATACTACCTTTTTGAGAAAGAAAAAAAACAAACAACACAAACACAAAACAAAGACACCTCAGAAATTTATATTTTAACAGTTGTGGAGGTGTTTGTGAAGGAGTCTCTGGTCAAACTGCTTGGAGCAGGACTACTGCTTGTGCCAGGTCAGGTCATAGTGTTGTCCAGCCAAGAGCCTGTCCAACCAGAGCCTGCTCTGAAGCCCACCATCTTCCTGGAGACTGGGCTTGTCTAAGGTCCAGCCTGAGCCTCCAGTGATGCTACGTGTGGCTTTTGTAATATCATTTGATAACACTGAGAAGAGCATTTCCATCTTCCTGCCTGTCCTTCAGGCTGATGAAGGCTACAACCAGATCACCCCTTGGCCTGCTCTTGGCCAGCCTAGACTGGCCTGTCTTCCCTCACCCTTTCCTCATAGCCCATAAATCACAAGTCCCAGTCATCTTAGTAGCCTCTGCTGGCTCACCTCTGCTGGCTCACCTCTGCTTTTCCCATGTCACTCTAGAATTTGGGGGCCAAAAACTGGATGTGGCACCCAGGGGTGGCCTCCCCAGCACTGAGCAGAGGGGATGGTAACTTCTTTCAGTCTTGACCATCGTAGTGCAGCCCAGGATGACGTTTGCATTTTTCAGGATGAGAATGTGCTGGAGGCTTGTTTGCCCTGGCAGCCTGTCAGTTCCCAGCCTGGACCGGTGCCAGGTGTGATGACGACCCACATGCATAATTTTGCACTCCCTGTAGAACTCCATGGAGTTTCTGTTGGCCCCATCGTCAAGTTTCTCAAGGTCCCTCTGGATTGGAGCTCTACCACTTGCTGTGCCAATCATCCTCTCTAATTTAGTACTGTCCACAAATTTGCTGAGGGTGCGGTCTGTCTCATCACCCAGGTAGCTGATGAAGATATTGAACAATATCAGCCCCAGTATTGACCCCTGAGGCACTCTGCTTATTACTGGCTGCCAACCAGATGTTGAGCCATTGATTACCATGCTTTGAGCCTCGCGGCCCAGCCAATTTTCGAGCCATCTAATAGTCCTTTCATCCAGCCCCGTACTTCCTCAGCTTCCAAATGAGAATGCTGAGGGAGACAGCGTCAAAAGCTTGATCAACCTGGCTGTGTTGAATTAAGGCCAAGTTTGAGGTTATTAACTGAAACAGCAGACATGCCTACACAACCAAATGAAGGAGTGATTGCAGTGTCTGCTGCTGTAACCGTGCTGGCTCTAGGGCACAGTAACAATAGCATTAACATGGGTATTAGCTCCTGCTAACAAGCAGAGTAAAAGCTCCCGAGGAATTGCTCTTACGAAGGCTGCTTTGCAGCAGAATCCAAAAGTCCTTGCTCCTGCATCTCAGCTGCTCCTGCTGCCTGGGCCAGTTCAGCGGAGTGAGGATGGGCACGCCGGCACACGCAGCAGCAGTGTTTGCTTTTGCTGCATAATCACACCTAATAATTTTGTGCTGACGGAGCTGACTTCTCAGGGGCACAAAGAAGCAATTAAAATCTGTATTTGAAATCATTAGATGAAGACAAACCCTGCACCTAATGCTGCTGCAAGGCCCTTAGATGAGTGAGCAAATAACTGGGGGGATGAAGAATTCAGACGGGAAAGTGAGGCTTTTTGGTGTTTATCCACTTGTCTGTGATTTGCAAGTTCACATACGTTATGGATGCTGTCCCCCTATTCAGATGGACTCAAGCTGCCAGATATATTATAAAGATTTATGGTGAAAAACAAAGAAGAAAACATTTAATTGACCCAAAATGACTATTGCTATTGGTGTCAAATATATGCGAAAAAAGCTGGTCAACTTGAATCACAAATCCTTAGCTGGTAGAGACGTTTTAGTAAAGACCTGAGACAGCTGCACAGTGCAATTTCTCTCACTAATGATTCTTAAATTAAGAAATTAACCCCCTTCCACAAGCATTTGGATTGGGCTGGAGTGGGAGACAGTAACAAAAATTAGACCAGAGTCCATGGTAATAGCAACCATGGATGCTGCCAACAATACTTATAATATTTGAGCCCCAGTGCTTGCAGAAATAAGGCACTCTAGACTGCCAGTTATGGCCATTGTAAGGGAAGGAACAGTCCCCAAAGGCATTGGTGAGCCCTACAGTGCTTGTATTTGTCAGGGATGCTGATCTTATCCAGAGATTACGCCTTGTATTAGCACTGACCTTAAAGCCACTCTCTCTTCAGTAGTGTCTGACCATCTTCTGCCATCACTAAGACCAAATCTCTGCATTGCTGGAACACCACTGTGCATATTCCAGCTGGATCAGCTGATGGAGCCAGCAGGCACAGCCCAGGCCTTGTACCAGATTCAGGGCTTTATGCTGGCTTTATGGCATCCGTGGAGTGCCACAGTCAGAGGAGACCTGACCAGCCCGTAACCTGTCAACAATTTTTTTTTTTTTTTTTTGTCAAGCCATCAAAAGCTCCTGGGTGGATTTGGAATTGGTAAAGTGAGTTCAAGTCAGATCAGTTGCCTGTACCCTAAAGCTGTGGTGGTTTCTCAGCTGGTGTTAGGAGCCCCAGCGCTGGGTTTGCTGTATTGTCAAATGACGACCTTGCCAAGCTTGCTTGCAATACCCAGACTTGTGTTAGGGAGGCATCAGAGCGGCAGCAGGGCTGGGAAGTGATTCCTTAGCGGATGAGGGGACCCGTGTGGCCACGCATCTATTCCCCCTCCCAAGAAAAATTCATGCTGGGCACTGGGAGACATGGCAGGCGCAAAAGGATTTCTTCATCTCTCTCCTGAGTCCATCCATTCCTCATGGCTTCATGGGCTGAGCCAAAGTGAGCTTTGGGCAGACTTGGTCGCTGGACCCTGTGATTCAAGTAATTGCTACTCGTCATGTCGCAGCCTCGTTGAGTGCTGTCATTGCCTTTGATTTGACTACCTTTGAATGGGAGCCCGAGATCAGTGAGGTCAAGATGTTGCAATATGACAGGAAACTTCAAAGCGCTTGGAGAATCTGTAAATGCTGATGGGTCTTGGACTGTGTCCTTAGACTGCCTGTAAAAATTGCTTCCTTTTTTACCGTTTCATCTTCATGTTTTTTCTAAAGGCATTCTGAAACGGGTGATGCCTGGAGATATTTTCTCTAGCTTTCGCTAGATGTTCATCCCCCATCAACAAGAAGTGTCTGATGTGTTTATTTTTGCATGTGTGATCTTCTAATAGATTGCTTTTACCCCTTTGAAGGAAAAGTCATTGAATTTCTTTCGAGTTCATGCTCCTTCCTCCCATCCTCCTGCAAGATCTTTGCTTCTACCTTCTGCAGTGATCTGAAGATTGGGATAATTTCTTTCCTTCATGCCTTTTCCAAGAATTCTCACTTATTCACCAATTTTAACAGTTCTGCCGTGCTCTGAGACATTCAGAAAGAGCAAATGTTCCCTAAACACAAAACCTTTGATATTTACAGCCATTTCCTTATCTTATATCTAGGTCAACACCTGTTTGGGGCATAATGCTCAGTTCATGGTGAGCTGCCTTCCCGGTCACCCCATGCAACCGTTTCTGTTCTCCCAGAGTCCAGCATATCTGCTGTGTCAGACGTGACTGAGATGCCAAAACACATTAATTGCCTTGAAAAAGCTTACGCAGAGCTTTGATCTCATAAACGTACAGATTTTCTTGTTTTCCGTGATTTCTTTTTTGACATCCTAGTGGTTACAGTACCTTGTGCTAAGATAAGTTTTGTTATCTTTGGAGTCTTGGATCTATCCTTCACCGTAGTATTAAGATTGAACTATTGCCGCTGGATAATGCTCACAGAGGCACCTTTCTACAATCCATATTGCGTGCAGGTATCATTTGAAACTCTGAAAGGTGCTGACAATTTTACTCTCCTTTTCACCAGGGACTGGCTGGCTCATTGCCTCTCTCTGCGAACACGCCTCTTCGCTGTGTGTGTGGGCACTCCTCGGGTTAATGATAAAGTCAAGCTGATTAGTTCTCTGAAAGTGGCTAATGAAAATATTGGAGGATGGGGTACTTCAGAGATGCCTGGCAAATGGTAATAGTGGCTCCGCTATGTACTCAGAGACTTCTTTTCCCCACGATCCTGAGAAATTTGTCAGTGAGGATGTTTGGTGCTTTGCATCCTCATGGCTTTTCACGCCTGGGAGCCCAGGATGGATCTGAATTTCCCTTTGTACCCTGCTGGAACCAGTAGTCTCAAGGGTTTTCTTGGAAAACTTTTTTACACTGCTTTCCCATTAGTGTTCTTTCTGCAAAATCCTTCTGGCTGCCTCTGCAGACTGCTCTTGCAGGAGATGTTCCCACATTGGTCCCACACTTTACCATGTCCTCAAGACCTGACACCTGCATCGCCCATGCAGCAATTCCCTTGGAAGCTTTTTGGCTTTCTGCCCCTTTACTTTCCAGGATCATTCCACCTGTTTCTGGAGTTATGCTTAGATTTTCCTCTTCCTGAGACTTTTTTAATCTTCCTTCAGCTTATACACCACTGTTGTCGAGCTACACCATGCAACCACAGGCTTTTCTTCAAAACTTCAATCTCTTTTCAGTCTGGAGAGGTGAACCTATTTTGATTGACTGCGGCTCCTCTTGACGTAGCTCCCTTCAGTCAGCAGTGAAGGTCTGCTATGCTTGCCTATGGTTTTTTTTTTTTTATTATTATTTTTTTTAATTCTGGATAGGAATGATATGTTGTCTTAAATCCTTGCTGACTGCTTAAAATTCTCCCACATCTTTGGAGTGTTTAATTATTCCCCTTCAGGAACAGGTTTAAATTGACTGACTTCCTTTAAGGCTGTGATTTCACATGTAATGGCAGTACTGCTTAAATTATTATAGGCTGGCTCCCTCCCCAGTGCAGCTGAATGACCTGGGAAAAGCAGCACTTCAAAACCAACCTTTTCTCCTCCAGCTGGGTTTAATCTGATGGGCTACCTTGCCCCGGCAGGATGCGGCTGGGCAGGGGTACGGAGCACCCTCCTGCGGCAGAGGTGCCTGTTTACGGTGGCATAAAGTGTGGGTGGTATTTTGGTCTTAGTTTTGTCTCAAGCTCCCTTCACCAGGGGGATTGCTGATCTTCATTAGCAGCTAATTGGTGCTGGCGAGCTGTGACTTTTACCCCCCAGTTTCACAGCTACTCTGGCGGCAGCAGCTGATGCTTAATTGCTAAGTCTGAGTGAAGCTGTGGGTTCACAGAGATTGCCCGAGTTCTGTTATCTGCCTTCGCTTGACAATTACATGTAGTTTTGATTAGTAAAATTTTGATGGGTTTTACTGTTCTGTTTCTTTGATGTTTTGAGAAAGCTTTAGCTGCACTGCTGAGCCGCTCCTGTAAAGCATGCCAGAGTGTTATTTAGGCACGGGAAAGTGGGAACTGATCTTGGACTAACGCTGCTCGCCGAGGCCATTTGCAAAGCAGATTTTTGTTCCCGATGGTCGCCATCTGAGGCAGAAATTATGGCTAGACATATTTTGCCCGAGAACGGGTTTGAATGTGTTGGTTTGTCTGATTGAATCAAATCTGACTGTAAAATGACACGCTTTTGACCTCCTGATCTGTTTGTGTGTGTACCTTTGTGTGTAAATGGGGAAAACAGAGCGGAGCCATTGCTGTCTGCCTGGTAGTTAGTGTAGCTCAAAAATTAATGGGAGGAAGAGACTCATCTGTTTCCATTGTCCATTTTTGACCTCGTATCTCTCCCCATCCCACTGCCTAAGAGGCTATTCAACCAGTTTAACAGACCCAAAACTGCTGCATGAGGATCCAGCAACTCAAATCCAGGAGCTCTGATCATAGGAAAATGTATTATTATTTTTTCTAGGACATTATGAGATTGGCAAATTCAAGATCATAGTCTTGTGACCTTATGCCTTACATTGTTCTCTAGCCTGAAATAAGCCCAGGTGTTATTCTGCTGGCTTCACCTCTGGGTCCGAGCTCTCCTCTTTAGGTAATTGCAGTAAATGAGCCAAAGTCTCAGCCGAGCTCTGGCTGAATCATCTCTGTCTCAAAGCAGCCCTGAAATGGCAAACCCAGCATGTCAGCTGGTTGCCTCTTCTAATGCTAAGCTGTACCACATGGGTTGAGATGATAAATACTGGTTGTCCCCTCCACAGGGACATGCCTGGAATGGGACAGGAGGGCATGTCAGATACGTAGAGTTAAAGGCATACGAAATGTCTCCAGGTATGAGACGTGGGGCTGATCCCTCCTCCCTGATCATCTGTCCCCTTTCCCTCTCTCCTGGGGTGACAACCTCGTTGCACAGTTGTCCCTTTTTTGTGGGGGACTCTGCAAGTTCCCCAGCCTGGGGCTGAGGGCACCGGTGCTGCAGAGGCAGAGCTTACACAGTGATGTTCCTTGCCTGGTAGTTTCTAGTGTTTCGTTCATTTGTTTGTTTGTTTTTGACTGTGCAGTGAGCTGATATTTTCAAAGAGCTTGCTATCACAACCCCAGAATGGTCATGTTCCTCTGGGGTGATGGTCAGCCTACAGAGCGTTGGTGGGTGGAAAGTTTAAGTCCCTGCATGCATTACCTTCCCCTTGGTATTTCTGATTCTCTCATCTTATTTCCTAAATTTACAGCATTAAACTCTGTCTCTCTTCTCTGCATCCTGTTCAAAGAGGAAGGTTTAATCTAAATATTTGCCTTTTTCATATGACTATTATCACCTTTTGTCCAGTAACCTCATTCTGCTCTTCCACACCTCCTATTTTTTTTCCCCACTTTCTTTTGCAGTGCCACTTGCTGTGGCTTCTCTTGGTTTGGTTGAAGTTCGTCCCTCAGCTCCTGAATCACCTGTCCTTGGTATAAGTGATTCTCTAGACTGCTGGCACCTTGCTCTCTTTGTGTTGACGTGGGGCAGATGTCTGCTCTGCACTGCCTTGGCACCCAGCCTACCAGCACCTCTGTGGGGCTGGACATCTTGCTGGATGTCTAATCCCTGGCCGAGTTGGCTGTGCTCCATGATGCTGGGCCCCCCCTACAGCACTTGTGGCCAGCTGACTTCTCTGGCCAAACAAGTGTGGATGGGATGGTAGGAGCCATTGCCTTCAGAGCCCGCAGCTATGTAGACATGGGGCATCTTTGTGCTCATTTTGATTTTTAATGAGGAATTCCCTGGTTGCTACATTATCCAAAACGTCATGATTTTTATTTTTTTTCTGCTCTCTCAGCATCTTTGTGCAAGGTCAGGACTCACACATGCAGCTTCTCCTCTGCCAACTTTCATAACATAAGCCTTGGGACTAGCTTAGCCCAGCTTCTTAAATCTGAAGCTTTGCTTTATTTCATGTTAAATTTGTAAACTCCAGCTGCCAGGCAATAAACTTTTTGAACTAGCCCAGGGATTTTCTCCATGACTTGCAACTTCTGTAAGCTTCTAGCTACACCATTTATGGCCAAAACCATTACAAAACGGTTTTTCTTCTGGCTGAAGCTAAGACCCGAGAGAAGTCTGAGTTCTCTTCAGCAAATGCTGCTTGAGATTAGTGAAGTTCAAAGGATCCAGCTTGAAAGTGTCCTACAAGTTGTACTAGAAATAGAGAGAGACTACGACATTTTAGAGAAAAACAATGGATGAGTTGTAAGGCTTTCATAGCCATAGCTCTTTCAGCTCTCTGCTTCCCTTGCTGCACTCCCCATGGGTGCTCCCCTTGCTTAGGAAAGCAGTTCTGTCCTGCTCTTCGTTTTATGTCCGTGGCCCTCCTGCTTTACAGAAACCTGTGTCTGATTCCTCCCCATGCTCCTACTGTCCCATAAGGTGTTTCTGACAGTGCTCTTGCCCAGAGGACTTCATATGCTCTGAAGAACTGTGGAGGAAATGGGGACAGGCCAGTCAATGCCCCTGCTGCTCTCCGAATCCAGATCAGGTGCAGAGCTGGGAGTCAGCTGCAGAGCAGGAGAAGGACTTGAAAATCAAAACAGGGATCAGGACACATGGTCAGGCAAGGGTTGAGGAAAACAACTTTTTTTAAAAAAAAAGCAAACAACTCTTAACATTTTCTTGACATTGAAGGTACTGCACCATTGATTGGATGGTGATGCTGAAAATTGTTCTGGTCCCAGAGCAGGAGTCCTCACTCAAAGTTTTGGACAGGAATCTGGTAATTAATGGAGAGAGGAGGAACACCGGTGTGCCCTTTCAGAGCAGCTCCTCCACCTTCGTCAGGCCTGGACCAGACCTGTAAGGAGGAAACTCAGCAAGCTCAGAAAGGAAGAATAACGTTGCTGAGACAGGTCTGATTCCCCGCTCCCTTCGGGGGCAGAGGGGATTACTTGGAGAATACATTAACAAATCCTTTCCCCCGTGCCAGCAACTTCCACTGGCAACCAGTTTGCTTAAGGGCTAACCTGGCAGAAGATCCCAAAGATGTGAACGCTCATGAATGCAGGGAAGATCTTCACCCCGAGGTAATAACGTGTTTCCTTTCCAGCAGAGGCTGAGGAATCTAATTGCACTGGTCTTCCTAATTGAAATGAAAAATGGTGCCGTATCAGCCTATTGAAAATATTTCAAGCTTATGTCTTATTAATTTACTGTGGGAGCTGTACCCTGAAATGTGAATAAAAATCTGAATCAGATTATTTGAGGTAATTCACAGGTTTTGATTTAAAATATTTTACCTTTTTGTTTGAATTTGTTGTTGCTGGGCAGGATGACAGTTTGAAGATGATACCTCATTTTAGATTTTACAGATCCTGTGAATGTGAAAATGAATGAAACCTAGGAGTGTAATGTTGCATATTATTCAATTATTATTTTTCAGCTGGGTCCAGAGAGCTTCTCTAACTCTTAATCTGGGATGGAGAAGCAGGAGGTAGCACACAGACTCTGAGAAACCACAGACTGAAACTCTAGCAAGGAAACTACTGACCCTGCAAAGGATAGAGTTTCTCAAGCGTTAAATGGTATAGGCCCCAGGGCTTGATCTAGGGTTTACAAAGTAAAAGTGTTTTCCATGGACTTCAGTGTGTGTTTGGCCCTCAGACTTGCTGCCGAGGAAGAGCCTGGTAGAGTCATGCACGCTTTTGTCCACAGACAGCCAAGCAGCAACGTGATCAGCTCATCAGAGAGGGCCCTGCTTTCCATAAGGGTATGAGATGTATGGAGTCAGCCTCCAAACCCATTGATGCTGGATGCGTGTGGTTGCCCTTGATCATCGCCGGTGGAGACTGATTTGTAGTTTCACACTTCAAGATCACAGAATCATAGAATGGTTGGAAGGGACCTTAAAAACCATCCAGTCCCACCCCCTGCCCTGGGCAGGGACACCTCCCACCACACCAGGTTGCTCCTGGCCCCTCCAACCCCCCCAGGAATGGGGCAGCCACAGCTTCTCTGGGAAACCTGGGCCAGGCTCTCACCACCCTCAGAGTGAAAAATTTCTTCTTCATATCTAATATAAATCTTCCCTCTTCCAAATTGAAGCCATTATCTCTCGCCCTATT
>JAOTQQ010000052.1:30510446-30521065 GCA_026546715.1 Gallinago undulata | reverse complement strand
AATGTTGCATATTATTCAATTATTATTTTTCAGCTGGGTCCAGAGAGCTTCTCTAACTCTTAATCTGGGATGGAGAAACAGGAGGTAGCACACAGACTCTGAGAAACCAACAGACTGAAACTCTAGCAAGGAAACTACTGACCCTGCAAAGGATAGAGTTTCTCAAGCGTTAAATGGTGCAGGCCCCAGGGCTTGATCTAGGGTTTACAAAGTAAAAGTGTTTTCCATTGACTTCAATGTGTGTTTGGCCCTCAGACTTGCTGCCGAGGAAGAGCCTGGTAGAGTCATGCACGCTTTTGTCCACACACAGCCAAGCAGCAACGTGATCAGCTCATCAGAGAGGGCCTTGCTTTCCATAAGGGTATGAAATGCATGGAGTCAACCTCCAAACCCATTGATGCTGGATGCGTGTGGTTGCCCTTGATCATCGCTGGTGGAGACTGATTTGTAGTTTCACACTTCAAGATCACAGAATCATAGAATGGTTGGAAGGGACTTAAAAACCATCCAGTCCCACACCCTGCCCTGGGCAGGGACACCTCCCACCACACCAGGTTGCTCCTGGCCCCTCCAACCCCCCCAGGGATGGGGCAGCCACAGCTTCTCTGGACAACCTGGGCCAGGCTCTTACCACGCTGAGAGTGAAAAATTTCTTCTTCATATCTAATATAAATCTTCCCTCTTCCAAATTGAAGCCATTATCTCTCGCCCTATTACTACATGCCCTTGTAAAAAGTCCCTCCCCATCTCTCCTGGAGCCCCTTTAGGGACTGGAAGGAGCTCTGAGGTCTCCCTGGAGCCTTCTTTTCTCCAGGCTGAACCCCTCCAACTCTCTCAGCCTGTCCTCACAGCAGAGGGGCTCCAGTCCTCAGATCATCTTTGTGACCTCCTCTGGACCTGCTCCGGAGGATGCAGACTTTCATTTCAATATCAGCTCATGACTCCCTCTTGGTGTTTCTCCTGGGGCTGGTGAGGATGTTTGTTGATGTTGACTGCACCTCCTCCTTCCCACAGGCTCCTTCCCCAGGTCCTGTGCCCATCAGAGCTCGCCTTTACTGCTGGAGGGACCCTCTCCATGAAGGTATGGAGCCTCAGAAACACCAGCTCCAGCAGTGGCTTAAGAAGAGCAGCACATGTGCAAGGTGGTGTGGTTTAGGTTTTGGGGTGATGGGAGGGTAGAAGGGTGGTTGTGGTTTTTTTAATGCCTTTTTTTTTTTTTTTTTCAGTCTTAAGTGCTACTCTATTTTTTGTTCAAACTCATACTTTGCCTTAAGGAGGCTGTTTGTCACTGGCTATCCCTGATGCTGCTCCCCAAGGAACCAGAACTGCAGGCCGTGGAGATGAATGAGGGCTGCTGGGATAATTGTGGCAGATAAGAGAGAATCGAAGCCTCCAGCCCAGTCTGGGAGAGGAGAAGGCTGCTCGGCAGAGAGAGGGTGGCTCATGGGGCTGGGAGCCAGCCTGGAGAGCAAGAACTAGCACGTCCAGCCTGAATCGGGGAGGCTCTTTCCATACCTGAGCCGACAGCACTTGCTTTCCAGCGTCAGGACATAGGGAGAAAACAAGAGCTGTCTGGAACACGCACTCCACAGCCAGAGCTCAGAAACAGCATGAAAACCATCAGGAATGTAAGAGGGGAGGGGAAAAAAACAAAACAAAACAAAAACCCAAAAAACAACCCAAAACATTACCTGTAGCTCCCAGTGTGACTGAGCAGGTCTTTGTGGCTCTAATAGTGCCTCCATCAATCTGCCAGTGCTGTGCTTTGCCGTGCAGAGCTGCCTCAGCTGGGTGGCTATTGCCAGGTCACCTTTTGCAAAGGATTTGTGTCAACACAAGCTGTGGTTATAGGGTCACAGGGGAAGTGCAGCAAGCAGCAGTGTGTTGCTGAGGGATTTTTCCTTCTTTCCCCAGCTTTTGTTGCTAGATACAGGCTGCCATGGCCCTCGCCGCAGCAATGCCATCTCTTGGGCCGGTAAAACTTCACCAACGTGTGGATTTGCTGCATTTGGTCTGGTCTAAGGGGAAGGATGTGCCCTTGTTGCCTGTTGCATTGTGCAGCAGGCACCCAGCCGAGCACCAGGCAGGATGTGCCCCACAGGTTTTGGGCTTGGGCACCTCCTTTCTTTGCTGTTTTGTAGGCTGGCGCAGCAGCCCATTGGTACTTAATTGCTAAATTGCAAGGATTCAACTCAAATTTGACTGCTCTGTGCCTGGCAGGTGTAGGAGGCTCCATGTACAGACCCTCCCTGACTAGATGTGACTCTGTGTCACTCTGCATGTGCTTCATGCCGTGTCTTCATGTCTCTGCCTTCTGCCTCGCCTGGTGTTACGGCAGCACAACTCCTTGCAGCCCATGGCTCCATCTGCCCTCACCACCAGGCAACCCTGCCCAGAAGGCATTTGTGAGCACCCCTTGGGTGTGATGTTTCCCACCGTGGGTGGAGGTTCTCCTTAGCCAGACCCCACTTTCTTGTCTTACCCTCTCCTCTCTGCGGCAAGGGAAGGATTGTAAGGTACCTCAAAGAGGAGCCGAGTAACCTGAGGTTTGAGCAAAGGTCATGCACTCGCACTAAAAATAAAAGAATTAGGGAAGCTCTAGCACTGTTTCACTTTATCTTTCACCCAGATACAAATTGTTGCCGTGCATTAAGAGGGAGACACAATAAAGGTGTTCTGTGCATTTCCTCCTCAGAAGCCTGACCTGCAGCCCCTTCTCTGGTGATGTTTTCTAATGCAAAGGTTTCCTGAGAGCAAAGTCCTACTCGGGCATGAAGTGCAAGCCCTGGAAAACGTGAACAGCAAACCTGAGGCTGCAGGAGAAGGAGGGGAGCAGCACTGTGCTGCCCTGCAAGGTCCCGGGTTTCTGATCCCATCATCTGAGGATGGAGGGAGTGTGGGATGCAGGGGACATGGCCAGCAGCCTGACCATGGGGGTGGACCAGCTGCCTGGAAGAAGGGGTGGTGGGAGCTTGGGGATGGGATGTGGATGTGGGACAAGAGGCAGCAGCACTGGCAGGTGGAGAGGCTTCCCAGCAGGAGCACTGGATATCACAGCACTCTCAGCTATTTCCCAGTGCCCTCCCGTGCTCCTCGCCACCTGGCTCTGATGCACAGCAGCTGTGGTACAACCCCTTTACAGCTGTTTGCCGAAGACCTGCTCATCACTGCCGTGCTCCTCTCCTTGCCCCTGCCACTCTGCCGCTGTGAAATCACTCTCTTGGTGGTGATGTGTGCCCATCTCCTCAGCTGTTCATCCTTACCCGCCACTGCTGATGCTTTCCAGGCAAAAATAACACCTCTGAGGAAGTCTGGATCTGCTGCTGGTGCCTTGCTGTTGCTTCAGATGATGGACAATGGGGTCTGGTGATGGTCTGATGCAAGGCAGAAAATGTTAATCCCCAGGTGAGCATCCAAGACAAAGTCATCGTGCTCAGAGATCTGATGCAAACCCACTGCAAAGAGGAAAAAAACCCGAGACCTTATGAGCATCTGAGGATAAAACCCAAGTACAGGGTGCCCAGGCTATGTCTAGTGGTGGATGGAGACATCAAGCATGGCATACCCAGTGGGCACGAACAGGCTCGAGGAGAAGCTGATGGGATAACTGGGAGATTAAAGAGCACTGTGGTGCAGACACAGTGCGTGGCCCAGCATGCAGTTAACCCATCCACGTCTTTAAAGCAAATTTAAACCAGCAGTGTGCTTCTACTCTGCGTAAGCAATTAGCATCACATGGCCATGGTGATTTTCATCTGGCACCTGCATCCCAAAGCCAATTTAGCATGAAAATGCTCAGTGTGTAAACACAATGAGAATAGCCTCTTAGCTCTTGGGCTCTCTGTCCTTGATGTGACATTCGGTATTTACAAAGGTTGGGTTTTTTTTACACCGCAGCAGGGAACTGCTCAAATTTCTCTGAAACCAAAGTATGATGACTATTTTGATGCCCAAAATGACCGCTTCTGCTCTGCTAATATTGGACAAATATTGACTCGTGGCTACTACGGGTCCATTCCTTCACTGATGGATGCTCAAGCCTACTTGGATAAACAAATGATTTCTCATGAATATTCTTATTTTAACACAACCCTAGAATAATAATGTGTGCTGTATATATTCTCCTTAAGCTTTTTCTTCTGTTGACAGGTTGAGGTGACATTGTGTGGCACTTCGTTAGCACAGAAAAGGAGTGTCCAGTTATGGAGGGTCACTTATACGGAGCAGAGTTCAGCTGTACAATTCTTGGTCTCTGCTTGACCCTGAGCAATAGAAAAGAATAATCAGAATTACTACTCTTGAACGATGGCGGGGATGAGCATTCAGCACAGTCCTGCCCATGCATTGTTTACTCTGGCTGCTAGATCATTAATCTAACGCCTGATAATACTGGTGGCCACAGCCCAGATGCTGCAGGTGATTAGTATCTGGGCTGCTCCCAAAAATGCGCTCTTCCATTAGTGAGGATGGCTTCTTGTTGCTCAGCCCATGACATCTACTGCAGCTCCAGGAGCTCTGCTTGCTGCCTGTACACCCCTGGCCAAGGACCAAGGAGCGACTGTCATGTGTGACCATGGTGTGGCAGTCCCACGTTTCCTGCTGGCGTGGGACACATTGGGAAATCCGTAGAAGGAAAGATGGGAAGGTGGGAAGAGAAGGGGAGAAGATGGGAAAACGGGGTTCTGTTTTCCAAATCTTGCTCTTTGAGCTGCAACCCTAAAATGGTCTTTGCATGCCCATGACTTGGGTTAAGACAGAATTTACCAGTTTAATTTGCTAATCCTGGCAATGAGGCTTCCTGCTGCCTGCTTCTGCTTCCCGCTGTTGAAACGGCGATGCAGCTCACGGTTGGTCGGCTTTGGAGTAAAATGGCTGGACTTAACACCAAATTACTAAGCACCTGGGGATCTCTCCTGCTCCTCCTGGTGACAGCAGGACCATCGCCTTCACTTTGCTGCAATCAGTTACTCCAAAATGGCTGGGAACATCAGCATCCTGTGCTGGCATTGCTTTCCAGGCACTTTGCATTGATATGAATAGCTCCACAATGGGAAACTGATACATAGGTGAGGCTGGTAAAATTATTTAGTGTAAACTGGGAAGCAGAGCTACGGGAGAATGAACTCATCCAGAATAGCTCCCCGCATGAACATTCAGGTCCAGAATAAAGAGCTGCCTAATTCTGTAATAATCACTCTAATTATTTTCAATGACTCCTTTCTCAAATTTTGTGAAGTGTCTAAAAATTGTGCGTGTCCCTGTCACCCCGATGAGATCACACTGTTTCACAAAACCCAGAGTAGATGAAGTTACCAACTCCCCCAGGCAGCCTGCTTATTTTTTAATCCATTTACAGTGTTTTGATTCCATGGTGATAAGGACTTTATAAATGCTAATTGATAAATGAGATAGAGTTTATATTGGCTCATACAGGGCAGAAATAGTCAAATGCATACAAAATTGCTATTATTAAAAAACTCGACAAGACTTTCCATTCTGAACTTGACGCAGTGAATAAACTTGGGGAAAAATACGTCCTTTGACGTGTCATCAGAGAATGCTGTGAGCATCTGGGTTCGCAGGCTCACGCCAGCCAGGTGACGGTGGATGGTGGAGAAACCACTGAGGAATAGAGAAACAGCTGTCAGATGGCTCATAGTTAGTATGGGCAGCGTGGCACGCTTTAATCTTTCTTTCTCCTTCCTTTCCTCCCTTGCCCAGTGAGGATCAAGCCAGCCCAGCAGCCACCCAGGCACCAGCGTGGGAAGGGGACAAACTCTGGTTCAACTCACTGTGTGGACAAGCTGCCTTTGAAGGAGGTGTCCGGAGCTTCTGCTTCAGTCACTCAACAATACTTCCTTTGCTGCAGTAAGACAAACATGATTCTGGGAGTTTTAAACCATTTTTTACTTCTCCGTTGCCTGTTTTAACTCCCGCTAAGTCCACTGGAACCCTAGAAATGAGCCAGCCTGCCCACCAGAGGTGTGTGCTGCTCATGAAGGAAATGGATGGCTTATATTGCTGGCTCACCAGAAACCATGTTTATAGTCAGAAAAATATGCAAAATTTAAACCAGCTATTGCAGGATTGCTCAGTGCTTTAACAGAAGAAGAGCCTGCAAGAGTTATGAAACAAATATGCAGAATGAAAAACCACCTTCTCTGTCATTCCTGTTCTGGTTCCATGAGTAACAGGTTCTGATGGTCTTTTCTCCAAATCCCTCCATCCAGCAACACTGACCAGAGACTCCAATCACCTGATCCTTGCTCAGTGAGGAGTGTGATTGCTGTGACCTGGGACGGGTGACATTACAGAGTCCCAGAATTGCACAGATGCTCCCAGCACCAGGGCCTTCAGTCGCCAGGAAGAACCAGCATCGGTACTGCAGGGAGCCTGGGAGGCGGACAGCCTGCAGAGTCTTTATGAGGCTTCCTTCCTCCTTTCCCCTTTTATTGTCTAGCCAAGCCTAGCTATCTCTTAAGCCCATGTGAACAAAGACCCCCCGATGCCAGAGCGTGTCAGCAGAAGTATACATCAGTCCATTTTTTCCTATCTGTGGGGAATGCAGTGCTCCCTGCCTTGTTTTCTCTCTCGTTCTGGTCCTGCACTAGGCGACAGACACCGGTAATTAATTGCCTTGGTCGCTTTTTAGCTGCAGTCTCTTGCTGGAGCCACAGCATAAAAAAATAGAAGTTAAATTCATGTCTTCGCCCCGGCGTACAATTCCCTTTCTCTGCAAGATACGGTCTGAGCGCAACGTGCGTAGCAGCCTCCAGACGTCGGGCTGGGGAGCCAGGATGGCGCTGCTGCTATTTTTGCCAAATGCTGACATTAGTCACACTAAAAAGGAAAGGCTACATCTCACCTCACTGTAAATTCTAGCAGGATGCTCAGCACCCAGGGCTGACCCGGCTTCCTCCTGGGAGGGTGCTCCCTGCCTTTGGCTGGGAGGGGCTCTGACCACAGCACAACCAATGCAGACCAGGGTGTCCACCCTAAAATAAAGAAAGCCACTCTCTTGCTCTGTGGGCATGGGTATGCACTTCCATGAGGCTCCACTTGCCCCACTGAAAAAAGGGAGTGATGGCAGCCCGTCAGCGAGGGCACAACATTGCTTTCGGGGCCATGCAGAGCAGCAGCACAGAATCATAGAATTGTTTAGGTTGGAAAAGATCTTCAAGATCACTGAGTTCAACTGTTAACCCAGCACTGCCAAGTCCACCACTAACCCACATCCCTCAGCATCATGTCTGCCTGGCTTTTAAACACGCAAAGTGTTTGGTGACTCAATCACTTCCCTGGGCAGCTTCTTCCAATGTTTGACAACGCTTTTGGGAATTGTTCCTAATATCCATCCTAAACCTCCCCTGGTGCAACTTGAGGCTGTTTCCTCTTGTCCTGTCACTTGTTGCTTGGGAGAAGAGACTGACCCTCTTCTCCCTACACCCTCCTTTCAGGGAGTTGGAGAGAGTCAGAAGGTCTCCCCTCAGCCTCCTTTTCTCCAGGCTGAACATCCCCAGCTCCTCAGCCGCTCCTCACAAGGCTTGTGCTCATGGCATGGCACACTGAGGGTCAATGCTGAGACCACCAGACAAGCAGATGGACAGAAGACCTTATATTTCCAAAAATTAGGGGTAAAACTTTTGATTTCACCTTCCAGTGAGTCCCTGAAGATTTAGTCTATGGTGAAGTGTGTTGCAGGCATTTTATACGTTACTGTAAGCACGGTAATAAAACATGCTATATGAGTTAAAAGACACAATAATCAACAACCTCTAGTGATCAATCCATCTACAAGACCCCATCAGGATTTATTAAAACTTCTGTTAATCATTTATACTTGCTTTTCTGTACCTAGAAGCCTGCAAGAAGGACTCTGAACAAAAAGCCAGCATGAAAAGCCATGTCAGACAGTTTATCACAAGCTCTGTAGTCACAAGCAGCAAAAGATACACATACATTTTAGTGGGCGTGAGTTTGCCACAAAGAATTTCTTGCAATATCCGCGTTGGTTGGGAGAGAGAAGGAGCCCCCCACCAGAGTACAGCGGGGGTGTCAATGGACCCACCTCCTGCCTGCAGATGTGAGGTCCCCCAACACCTGCAGGTGCTCCAGCGACTGCATCTGAAACAGCAGAACCAGTCATCTTCACCTTGTTTGTTTATAGAAATTGCTAAAATTGCTGCTGCTAATAGGATCTGGGGAAGAGCCACACACAGCAATTATCCAGGCTTACTGCAATTGACTGAAGTTGTCCAAAAATCACTAAGACAAAGAAAATCTCCCCCTGCCATTAATCCTCTTGTAGTCTAGACAAAATCTCACAACGTGTTTTCCCATGACCATGTGGTTCTGCACTGTCACTCAAAGACTGAATAATTGTAAACAGTCCATCAAATTCAAGATTATACCCCTTCTGACATTTTCTGAGGTCTTTATGCTGTTTGCATTGCTGAAAGTAAAGCCATGCCAGGAGAAAAAAAAATCAGCTGGGAACAGACTTTGGCCTGGAGTCCTTCCAGTGGCACCTGAAAGGTGTGGTTTGAAGTCTCCATGCAAGCACTTCTTGAATAAAGCTACACATCGCTACCTGCTGCCTGAGCAGATCAGAGGACATTTGCTCACTCTGAAATGCAGTGAGGAAAAAAATAAGCAGAATTGCACCAGTAGCTGTGTAACAAAACACATTTGATCAAGAGTTTTTCTTTGGCTAGCTCTCTACACAAATACGGAGCTTGGGAATAGGAGACTGATGCAGCTACCAAGAAACTTCTTCATGGAAACTTCCACTGAAATGAGCTGCCAAAGTCTGTCAGAGACTGCTCAGACCAAGAGAATGCACTTTCTCAGCAGAAAGTGCCAGCCCATATGTTTTGCCTGGAAACTACACATCAGGTAGATGCATGGTCAACCTGGTACAAGAGCACTCTTCAGCAAAAAGACCTTGAAACTCAATCCTTATACTTATGAAGGGCCTGAAGTATTACTCAAGAAATAAGTGTCAGCCTGGCAAAGGAAATACCAAATCCCCTTTGTGGCAGGAGTTTTTGTCATGCCATAACTGAAGAACTTCAGGAAGCCTCAAATTATGAAATATTTGTTTTGAGATGACGTCCAAAACAATACTAGAGGAAAATCAGACCCTCTGCTGATTTTGTCTCTTGCCATCCCAGGTGGAGAGCAGCAGACATTGCCAAGATTGATTTAGCAGGAAGGACCTCAGATGCACTTGAGAGTTTGCTTGATAAAGATTTTTTTCCTCTGATTTTGACATAACATGCCCTCAAGTACAAGCAGTCAGCCTTAGGTAGAGGTCTAGCAGCTTCCCTCCACTCCTACCTTGGCAAAAGCTGGGTTTTGCAGGTATCTGCTGATAACCAGAGCTGATGGTTTGTAGGTGAAAACGGATGTTGTTCTGCAATACCCATGGGATCCACCTCTTCCCACAGCATTGCAGGGAGGCTAAATCCCATCACAAATGCCACGTCCGGGTTTCTTCATCCCCATGGCTGCGGAGTGTAGAAGTTCATAGAATGCACATTGCTGCGTGGTGGGTCCTCGGTGGTCATTGTAAGTCCCAGCAGGATGTGGGAGACTGTAAGAAAATGCAAGACATTGTTTAGATGGGTCTTGCTCTGAACAGGGGACCCTCACTCCATGACTCAGCCCAGCGTTGCCACCATGAACAGGGAAGCATTGGTGGGGCTGAATCCAGCAAGGTGCCACATGGCACGAGGAGTGAGGAGACCTCCTGCAGACCAGGATGGGCTGGATGCAGAGGTGGTGGTGTCCCTGTCTGGTTTGGTTTGCACAGAGGTACCAGTCACATTGGAGGGAGTGTGATGCTTCTTACAGTTAGTGTAGCCTGTGCCTCCTTGGGATGAAGGCACCTGTGATGTCTTTCCAAGTGCCCAGGTGTCTCCATCACCATTGGAGCAGAGAAAGGCTGATCTCTGCCTGGTAGAGGACCAGATTTGCAGCCAAACCCACATGGAGACTCAACCTTTGAGGTCTCAAGATCCTTATCCCAAACAACTTTGCAATAGCTTCTGCCCTGTCCTAGGAAACTCATGACTTCTGCTATGAGAGATCCTTGCTTTTCTATTCCCTTCTTCCAGGGGTGAGTGGGCTGCTGCAGCTGGCCAGATGTGCAGGTGTGTGATGTTTCTCTGCAGCTCACGCCGGCCCCTGTACATCCCAGGGTTTTCTTGGCATGGTGCTGCATCGCAAATCTGCATTAGGAGCATGGCGTTAGCGCTGCAGCTCTGTGGGAAGTGCGAGTGCTCCTATTCCCCCAGTGATTAGTGGGTGACAGTTCTGATAAATCAACTGTTTTATCATAAATATGTGCACTCAGCATTAACTCTACATGTGCCTAGCTCTGGGTGAAGAGATTATTACTCACCAGGAAAGAGACAGCCTGCAACAGGGAGATCCTCAGCTAATCCCTCTGAGGAGCTGCCATGTCCCTGTCTGTACACACACACGTGTGTCCAGCCATATAGAATCATAGAATCATAGAGTCATCTGGGCCAGAAGGGCCCTCCAAAGGCCATCTAGTCCGACCCCCCTGCAGTCAGCAGGGACACCCCCAACTAGACCAGGTTGCCCAGGGCCTC
>JAOTQQ010000052.1:30491031-30510346 GCA_026546715.1 Gallinago undulata | reverse complement strand
GAAGGGGCCTCAACCACCTCCCTGGGCAACCTCTTCCAGTGCTCCACCACCCTCAGTGGAAAGAACTTATTCCTAATCTCCAATCTAAATCTGCTTTTCTTCAGTTTAAACCCATTGCCCCTCCTCCTGTCCCTGCAGGCCTTTGTAAACAGGCTCTCCCCAGCCTTCCTTTAGCCCCCTCAGGTACTGGAAGGCCACTCTTAGGTCTCCCCGGAGCCTCCTCTTCTCCAGGCTGAACAACCCTAGCTCCCTCAGCCTGTCCTCAGAGCAGAGGGGCTCCAACCCCCTGAGCATTTTTGTGGCCCTCCTCTGGACCCACTCCAGCAAGTCCACGTCCTTCTTCTGTTGAAGGCTCCAGACCTGCACACAGTGCTCCAGGTGAGGTCTAATACAGCATAACATGTACACAGAAGAGCCACACACGTTCACGTGGACTTTGTGTACAGCCAGACACCCCACACATCCACACAGATGCCCACAGTGATGCCTGGGCAAGGGACTGATCCCAGCTCTTCTCTGCTACGTTTCCAATTGCCTGGTCCTTAGAGCTGCCGCGTTACTTACCAGCCCCCCTGAGCCACCGACTGAGATGGCAGCAAGCACTCAGCAGCCCCAACAGATCCATGTCGCATGGATGTGCGCGGTGTCTTCTTCATGCCACCATCCCTGGGAGTGGTGGGAGTGATTTCCTTCTGTAAGGCCATTGTGCATTTTGGCCAGCCCTTCTTGGTTTCCAACCAATCTCCCTGCACCCAGCACCAGCATTTTTCAGAGTCACAGCTGCATGCTGGGTCTGGGAGCAAAGCCTTTACTTGCTCTGCTTCTCAATGTCAGGACAGGATGACACATGCTCATGCAGAGCGAGACGGCTGAAGTGAGCTTTGGTGGTCCCAAAGCTGTGCTCACCCTGAATTTCCACTGCTGATGGGGACACTTCCATGAATCTGTTGCAGGGTAGAGCTTTGCTGCAGCCTGGGAAGTTTGGGATACTCAACCCAGGCTTGGTACAGGAACAAAGAGCAGTAGAGAAAGGGGCACCAAAGGCATTGGGATGCAGCAGAGCCCGTAGACAAGCAGGAGCTTCAGATCATGTGTGCAGGGAGCCACAGTAGCCAGGTACCAGTCACCTAGGAGCTCCAAGGCTGAGGGCCACTGTGGGCATCTCCCCTGACCTCCCTGCACACAACTTCCCATGTGTGGGACAGGGGACCACTGCCACACCACGGGGGGAACCCAGGTGGCAGCTCAGGAGCCCGTAAATCACGTCGCTCTGTGCATTGTGGCAACTCCTCATTTAGTGTATGTATGTATTTGTGTATTCCTTCTGACATTTTTATTATTATGAGATAGTTCCCCTGAAGGGGGATGAATAATGAAAATGTAGCCTTTGGATGCAGGAGAGTAGGGAGGCAGAAAGTAACTGCTCTGCCTGAAGACGCCTTGCTGCTGTGCATGTCCCCTTCCCAAACATCACTGTTCCCAGTGCCAGCTCCTGACACCTCCCAACACTGAGCCAGCACCATGTCCACCCTCCCCTCCCTGCACGAAACACCAGTGCATCACATCTACCCTTCCCTTGCCATCCCTCCAGTGAGGTCTGGTGTCTCTTCTCCAGACCCTGCTACCAGCACCTCTTTCAGAAAGGTGCTCACAGGCACCTTTCTCCCCTCCTGACCCTCCTGAACACCTGATGCTGTGTTGAGGACATGGAGCTTTTCAGGCTGCCGGAGATAGTGTCTGCCAAGGGAGTGCAAGAAGTGGAGGTATGATGTGACATCCTGAAAAGGTATCTTGTGGGGATGCCTGGGAACCCTTGGAAAGCTCTGAGCATATGAGAGAAACTTGGCTGAGCTCACACTCAGGGCTAAGGTGGGCTCTGCTGGGGGCAGAGGCTGGGGTGTAGCACGAGTTGGGGTAGTAACTGCCCCACATTGGCTGCTGTTGGGGGAATCTCCCCTGGGCACTGTGGGTGGGAGCACTGAAACCACGGGCTGGATTTGGAGACCAGAAAAAAATCAACATTATCGGTTTCCATGGCAACCTTGCCACAGAGCTGGAAGTGAGCACCATGGCCTCCATCACTGCAGACGTGTGGGAAGGCCCTGCCTGGGTGATAGTTTCCAGTCAAAATGATGTCCCCATCATTGCATGGCACAGAACGAGAGACTGGAGACCTGTAGGCCGGGGCTGGCTTGAGGGTACGTGGGGCTGGAGCTACCCATCCCATCCCATCTGCCAAACCTGCAACCTGAACCACCCCCGCCTTCCCCAGCAGGATAGGATGCTGTTCTCTTTATTGGGAATCCCCTTTCCCCACCATGCCCCCCAGGAGCAAATGACTTACAAGGGAACTCAAAGGCTGGGGACCTTCCCAGGGTGGCTGGCATGGACGGAGGGGTGTGCTGTGGAATCCTGCGGCCACAGAGATCAATAGCACAACATAAAGCCATTTATATCACTATAAAGGGAGCATACAGACTAGAATTCGTTACACTAAAATGTCTGTCGCGGAGTATTAATTGGGTTACTAAATATGTCACTGTGAATGTATTTTATAGGCAGCATAAATTTCTGTATTAATAAGGAACATTTCTGGTCCTCTCCGTGGCTGCCCGTCACGACGTGAGCTCTGCCGGCACAGGGCTCCCCTTGCCCGGTGTTTGATGCCGGGTTTGGTGCCACGTCCCTGGCAAGCCTTGCACTGTGCTTGTGGGGAAGGTGTCCCGAGGAAAACACCCTCTGTCCTCCTACAGGGAAGAAAGGAACCTCTCAGCCCTGAGGCCAGGAATGGTGGCATGTCAGGACCTGACCCCCTCCATGGTGCAAATGGAGGAAGAAGGTCTTGGGGTGAATAAAATAAAGGGGGTTGAGCAAGTAAGGTCCCCTTATCAGGGGAAAGTGGGGATGCACAAGGGATCTGGAGGGGCTTTGGGGTTGCCCCATGGGACACAGACAGAAAGCTGCACACTGCCTGCATGTGCCGGGTACAGCAGCGCAGGGGTTGTGGTCCCCGAGCAGCTTGTTTGGGTTCTGGGATGCTGAGCTGAGCCCTTCAGGGACAGCGGCTGGAGGTCACAGGACCACCAAAGATCCAGCCACGCATTGAGATGCAGATGCATGAGCACAGGGTGTAGTTCTGGAGAGTTCTTCTTCTGTAGCTCTTGCTTTGCTCTGTTTGTCCCACTTCAGTGTTGCTCTCCCTTCCCCTGTACATCTGCTGCTACTAAGAGCTTCTTTAAACAGAGAAAATCAGCTTTCTGGTTGCTTCAGATTATTTTTGGTTCTTGCAATGAAAAAGTTTTTTTTTTTTTAAAAATATATATATATAAAAAAAAAAGGATGTAAGCCTTCCCAGATATGTGAGCTCCTGTCTCCGTGCTGCCCAAGGGGCTCCTGCTGGCACTCGCACCAGCAGTAGGAGAGTGGAATCTCATCCGTAAGTCACCCTGCCCGTGGCTGTTGTGGGGTGGTCACAGAAGGGAAGCAATCCTGGTTTTACATGAAATATTTAACTGTATCTAAGTTACAGCTGGCATACATCCACTGCAAACAAACATCCGTGGAAGATCTGAACTGTCAGTAAATGTCTATGAAATGCCTATGAAGAGAAGGGAGAAAAACACAGCTTTCATCATTAAAAATATCACTGCAGCTTGCTCCTTTTGGTTGAAAGAGTCTCCAAGGGCAAGTCTTTGACCCTGCAGCCCCCTTGCTTGGAGCCATTTTGGACAAGCACACATTGAAAGGGCAGTTATTGAATTGGTGATGCTTGATTTCGATTTTTTTTTTTTTGGTGAGACAAGCGAAGACAGAGGCAAACAGACATGAGGAAAGAAAAGGGCACAGAGAGAAAGGTAAAAATATCGTTTCCCGTATATTTTGGCTTAGTCGCTGAAAAATGTCAAGCCTACAACCTGCTCTTGTTTCAGATTTGAGAAGAAAGCTTTGGCAGAGGGCTGGCAGCAGCCACCGAGTTTACCATGGGCTCGCAGCCAGACACTTCTTAGGGAGGCAAGTGAGATGACAGGAGGAAGCTCAGGAGATAATCTGGGGATGAAGAGGTGCACACAATGCGGGGTGGGCAGCGGGGGCTCCAGGTCCACAACATGTACTTTGTGCCAAGTCGGTCACCCTCAGTAAAGGAAGGGATGTCCCTGGGGCACCGGTCTTGACATGGAGGCTGGACTGTTCCCGTTCAGAAGTCCCTGCTCCCAAGCCACGTGCATGTCTATATAGAGGATTCCTCCTCCTTTTGCTTCAATGCTAGTGACTCATACAGAGCTCGAGAAGGAAAAAAAAAAAAAGTATTCCTAAACATTGTTATTTTGGGTTCATGAAAAACAGATTGTTCACTAGGTAACAAGAGAACAACTTGCCAGACACATGTAGAGGTCACGACGACTGTGATTCATCTTACTAATCTAGCAGGTATCTAGAGCCATTTTAAATGTCTTTATGCTTGGCAGTGATTCACTTCAACTGCTCCCAAGCACCTTTCCAAAAATGCAAGGTTTCTTCGCTTCTCTGTGATTGTGAGGGTTGTTCACACAAGGTAAGGGGAAAGCAGCCAGGCATTTGCCAGATAACCATGTGCCTCACCTGAAGACAAAAGGATGCAGACAAATCTGCATTTAATATCTACAGCACTCAGAAAAATATGAACGCATTGCCTCCCTGTACGTGTATGTGCCACAGAGCTCCACAATGGATTTCCTTTTTGTGTCTGAGTGACTACCTTCCAACTTCAACATCTCTGCAGCCTTCATCCATAACTGGACCAGAAGTGTCCCAAGGAGGCTTCTCTAGGAGGCACCTCTGAAACAAGACCCCAGGAGAGTAGCAAAGCTTATTCACATGCACTGACCCCATGCATGGAAGTCTTCATCTCTGGGGTGGTGGAGGACTTTGGGAGAAAGCCAGAGAGATGCTCAGGGAGTTTGTGAGAACCTGAGGCTGGAGGGCTGGATGCGGGTGGGATAAAAAGAGATCCTCTAGAGAGGGACTGGTGTGTTGTTTAAATCTGTGAGTTTCAGATTTAGACTACAGCCAGTGGGGGTGGGTAGTGGGGCATGGGTGGGAGATCAGGGAGTGCATGGGCTACAGAGCAGGCAGAGAGTGTAAGCGGGCAGGTGAGATTGCGTAGGTTGCTTGGAGAGATGGAGAAGAGACCATGATATTCCCTTCCACATCACACATGGTGCTTGGAGGAGTGGAGGAACAGAAGGCTGCCTAGACACCAGCAGTTTCCTTGGCGTCACAAACATGTCCCATATCACAGGTTATTGCCACAGCACAGAAGCAGTGAAGTACCTGTGGGACTATCCTCAGGACTACAAACTCCTATCACTTCCCCTGGTGTGCATGTGAGTTTGAAGGGTGCAGGGTAATTTCATCATTTGCTTTTTCACATGAGTAGAGGGTTCCTCGTCTCCTCCCATCCTCCTGTCTCCAGCAGATGATAAAGAGATCCTTCTGAGAGAAGGTCCACCAGCAGAGCAGATGTTGAAAATAGAGATTGGATGGGGTCTTGGTAGGATCTGCAGGGTTGTTTGCAGCTGAGAGGTATATTCAAGAGTAGGGAAAGGGAGATGGTTGGCGGGATTAAATCTGCCTGCCCAGGTGTCCTGGTAAAGTCTTGGAGAGCTGGCTGCACCAGTCACCCTCTGCCATCTCGGTAGGTTGAGATTTCATCATCTCTATTGTCAAGTCAGTGTTTGGAACAGATCTGACCTAAATAGGCACGCCTGATTTTAGTAAAAAAATTGCATTGTCTCTGATATTTTATTATTAAGGAAACCAATACAGTTTACATCCACAGAAAAAAAATGAATCAGTCCTTTCAAATTGTCTCTGTCTGGAAAAGCATGGGTCCCCATTTCCATTTGTATTCCAGGGGAGAGATCTTCAGCCTGAGCTTTAATGTCAACACATTGAATTAAAGGGTTTTTCATTAGTTACAAGGAAGGTGAAAATCATCATCTGCTGAAATGTGATTTGCAGCCATAAGCTGCGGGGAGATTGTTGTGCCGTCTTACCCAACAGGTTTCTGCTCTTCCCCCACGAGTGTAAACGGGCAGGTCCTGACAACAGAGACGGAGAGCTCACAGTCAGGGCTTGCTTGAGCAGATGTAGCAGGTGGGAGGGTTTTCAGGTCTCCATCTCCATCTTCATCTCCATCTTCATCTCCATCATCTCCATCCATCATTTTCTGTCTCCCACAAAAGAAAATGGAGCACGAGAGTGATCTGTATTCTTGGGTTCGGAGCTTGGCTGTGTCTTGAGGTTGGGGACCAGAAGTTTTAACGCAACTTTGGAGTTGGGAAGTAACTGGAGAACATCCCAAGGACAGGACCCAGGCGCTCATCATGCATCTTACACCATGCACATGGGGTATTAAAGGGTTGAGAAGAGGAGATGCATGACCCTCTTTTTGGTGTTTTTTTTGTGGACAGGCGTTTGAAGAGCTCATCCAGCCAGAGTGGATTTAGGCAGTCAGCATCAGCCAAGATGGATCTGAGGTTCAAGGACCAGTATGTGGTGGTTTTCATCCCCTGCTGCAGGGGGTCTCTTAGCAGTGGTGAAACCAGGAGGAAGCGCAGCATGGGCTGAGGGCGCAGGGAAGGGTGCACACATTCATTCAGCAAGCAAAACCGTGTATATGCGGCCGCATACACTCTATTTACACTATTTTACTAGGGTGTTTTTATTTTTTATTGCACTATAAAACAAGAATAAGTGATCAGAAACAAAAGAATTTAGTTATCAGCTGCCAAAAACAAGACACAGAGAGAAGCATTGCAATAAATTGCACAGTACATAAAAAATTCCAGCGTATTAACAAAAATGTTGCAGAGCAGACAACAGGTAATGATAAAGCTGAATGTAATTACTAAAGAAAAAAATTCTTTTAAAATACTGGGATATTCTCTGTTGAGAAACGTTGCTGATCTACAGTTTAGTTGGCTGGATGAAATAACATCCACATTAAAGTGAGGAAAAGCAGAAGCAAGCCTGGATCTGGCAACCAATCCTACCCAGGTCACGTTTGGGGAGGGGGAGTACCAAGGCCTTTCTTTTCCATCAGATCGCTCTGCATTTTTACTGTACCCTCCGAATACGCCGCTGACACCTCCTCTGGCCCAATTAAAGTGACACACTAAATCTCTGCAAATAGGCTGCCTGCCGCATCCCTTCTCCGCCATCCCAGCGTACCAAGTAATAAGTTCCTTCTATTTTTTTTTTCTGACACAGGCTCTCAACCCGCATCTATACGCTGGGGACACAAATTCTCAAAGCCTAAATGCAAAACTCCGCGGGCTGCTCGGCTTAGCGCTTTGTTAGCAAAAGCCAGATGAAAACTCTCTCAGATTGTCCCTTTTATCAATTTTCCCAGCCGATACAAGATGTGGAGGCTGACATCGAAACAATGTGCTAGTTAGAGGATTCAGAGCGCATTGACCAAGTCATTTTAGTTAATCAATTACCCATTCCATGGTCCTAATAGCTCTTTAGATCTCATTCCGCTTAGTGAAACCGTGAACTCAAGTGCTCAACTATACAATTTATTAATGAAAATTCGCTTTATAGTAATTTTAGAAATTATGGAATAGAAAATAAAGATGATTAACAGTGCTTGCAAAGACTTAACAAATGTGCATAAGGTTTTAGAACTTCATTGTGAATCAGTAAATCTAATCGATGAATAAATGTTATATCAGAATTAATATTAACATAGTGGTAACTTATTCTTACTATTGCATAACCTATTTTTGAGGGCTAATTTTTATATCAGCATGAGCTGTTGGTCTTTAATCTTTCATTAATTTCATTCATAGCCTTTTATTAATTTGCCAATCAAGCTTTATATTTGAATTAAAAGCTCTGGGACTTAGACGTGTCAAGTCAACCAAATGATTTCAAAATCAGGATTTAGGAATTTAGACAGTTACTCAATTAACTGCAAACACTAAGTTCCTTCACTACTGTCTTCTCCTCATCATAATACTCGTGGTCACACCCCTCTCCTCGTCAGTTTTGCTCCTTCTGCAGCCTTCATTTTTTCTAAAAATAGGTGCACCAGAGTGAAAAAAAAAAAAAAAAAGGTCTTCTCCAGAAGAGAATATGGGCTGCCAAATAAGGGACTGCATGTGTTCTGCAAGTCACATCAAATTTGTCTTGCAGCTCTAATTGGTGCAGTTGTTAATTATCGAGGTATCTCTTTGCCAGTTTGTCTCTTGCAGAAACACAGAGGGGCAGGTGGATGCTCTCAGGGTGTGAAACCCTGCTCAACTGGGAAAAAGGGAAAAAGCCCTTGCTTTTTCCTCTACCATCATCCCTCACCACTGCCTTTCCTGCACTCAGCACCTCTTGCCTGCACGCCAGCCTGGACACAGCTGTATTTGTCATGTTTATAAGTACAAGGCAGTGTTAAGGCTACGCGTGGGACAAGGAGGAGGAAGATAGAGTTATCACACCGGGAAGGGAGGCATATGGGCACAGCCAGGTCACTCCTATCTGCATTTGGGGGTTTCAAGCCCATGCATCTTTGTAATGTGCTGCTTGTAATGCTACTATCTCGTGACCTTAATGCCCAGCTACTGCCTTGTGGATATGAATATCATGAATATCAAAGTTACTGCAGTGTTTACACTGAGTTAGAAAATTGATCCCATCCCACCCACGGGTGCTAGCTTGTTTTCCAAGGTACATCTTGTTATTAGTAATTTATAGGCAACATTTGATATTGCAGACAGGGTGGGGCAAGGAGCAGTGGCAGGGACTGCTGTCAGCACGGTAAGATGCATGTGTGTCTGGGGGGGCCTTAGGATGTGTCATACCACACAGGACCGAGATGATACCCTTCCTCTTCCGTGCAGCCTTATCTTTCTTGCACTGGTTATAGCAATTCTGCAGAGTTAAAACAACACACACACACAAAAAAGTCAAAAAAGGCCCAAGCTGCAAACAAACATCACCAAAACACCATTCAATTTTCTGTTGAAGGCCAGCTGTGAAATAGCACCCTTAGATGCTGGCAACCTGCTGCCTCAAGTGCCTTGGTTGCTCATAGGTGACAGAGCCGGTGGCTGCTTTGCAACAGAAGACACCTCAAGGAGGAGTGAGGGCCACTGACACAGCAGAGTTGGAATCCCACGAGTCCAACAGTGAGGAAAACTTGTTGAGATTCAGCAAGGCTTCCCAGCAGGGCTGCAAGTTACCATGTAGCTCAGGTACATCCACCCCATGACATCCAGCAAGTGAAACAGTCAATGAAACCCAAAGCCACTCAGCATATACCCAAGGGCTGCAATGACTCCTAAAGAGGCAGGGAGCCCAGGAGAGGGTCAGGGACTTGGGGTGGAGAGGAGTAGGTACTGAAATGGAGCTGAAAGAGATTGAGCAGCCTCAAATTTCCCTCCGTAAATGATGAGTTCAATATTGTACCCTGAGAAACCCATGTACATTTCCTGTCCAGTGTCTTCTGAGCACCCGCTTGGACCCAAATTCAGCTGGGCTTTGTCCTCCATCAGTCCCTTATCTCCTAAAGCGGGAGCTTCCAGGAGGAGGAGTGGGAAATATTCCTCTGGACTCACACTGACATTTTAGCATCCCTGCTTGCCTGTGATGAGCTTCTGACCCTAATCAAGACAAATTGAAGCTTCAAAATCCCCCTTCTTTTGCAAAACCCAGTTAGAGGGGTGAGAGGAGTTGGTGGCTCTCAGCCCCATGTGATGGAGTCACAGACATGACCAGTTTGCAGGTGCCTCTGCTCTCCATATATGGAGCCAGTGCCGAGGCACTCTCCCCCTTTTATCTTTGGGGTGTAAGTGTTGCAGTTCTGGCAGTAGCCTGAGGGCAAATTGTTCCGGAAAGTTTGAGCAAAGCAGGTTCAACTGCTTCAAAGTAGGAAGTGGATGACAAAAATGCATAATTGCCTTCTTAAGAAAATAAAAAGCAACTTTTTTTGGCAGATTGGCAAGTATACACTTCCTACGCACTTTCCCTTCTACCCAAAACATGATTCCAGCCTTATTTTTTATTTCAGGAACTGTGAATTATGAAAGGGCTCTCCCCTCCCTCTTCCACTGCCTTTTTCTTTCTCCCTCTAGCTCTTTCTCTCCCTCCCAGTTCCTAACCAGTATTATGTTAGTTTATAACCTTTACATGCAAACCTTGTTCTAATTTACTTTATACACACGTTGCAGGCCCCGCAGGACAAGGATTGGTTTGCTGCTGCTGTGGCTTTATGAATAAATCCTTCTACAAAACAAAATCCCCCTGCAGTGCCACAGCTGGGTGATATGCTTTGCTAAATCCCAGTGCCCCTTGTCCTGTACTTTTCCAGGTGCGAGGTGTTTGTGTGTTCCCGGAGCCAAGAGCAATCTGCCACATCCCCTTGGCTGCCCCCCATCCCATGGGATGTCCCTTCGTCTGGATCTCCGCACACCCTGGGGCGCCTGCTGCCGCTGGTACACACTTGCTGCAGGCACACCGGGGAGCTCCATGGGTCCACAGTGGGTCAGGCTCTTCACCCTTGCCTGGGTGATTACAAATCCCCTTTCTTCCAAGAGGGGAGATGCCAGCCGTGAAGCTGTGCTTGCTGTCGCTGCCACGCGGTCTCTGTAGGCATCCAGAGCTCCTCTGGTTCAGCCTGCTCGGGGAAAGATGTAGCTGTTGGCTGGAGCTGCTGCCTTTACACAAATGCCATCTCGTTATGGTTTGAGGAACCTACACCAATTCATTGTTGTTTAGACAATTATTCTGTCACCCGATGACCTCTCCACACATGGGAAGGGGCACTGGGAAAAAAACAAGGAAACCTGAAGGTTGAAATACAGATTTAATAGGATAAGACTAGATAGTTGACATTAATATCACTGAAGAAACAGTATTGATCCCGACACCAATATAAACCACCCCAGGACTGTCCCCAGCCCATTCCCCAGCAGAAGCCGTGCCCTCCCAGCAGGGACAGCCAGTGTGGGACCCTGCGAGTGCTGCGGCTTCGGAAGGAAGGGACGGGCTCAGGGCTCCGGCACCGGGGTGAGGGGTTCTCAGGATCCCAGACATCAAGGGAGAGAGAGGATTGCTCTGCAGATTTTCTAATTTCTAATTTCTATTGAATGTGATGTTCATGTTATGAGACAACCCTGTTGGCAGCTTGTGTCAGGTCTCGTTCCTCCTCATCCCCGCACCTGGGGATCTCGAAAACAGTGAGACCTTGAAACCTGCACCCCAGAGCTGGTGACAAAGTAAATATTTTCACAAATTCAGACTCTAGAGTCTTCTAAAAGTGCAATAGAAGAGAAATTGGACCTGTGTCGCTCAAACCAGGACACAACCTGTACTGACAAGCTGAGTCCCTGCAGGCAGGTGGCACGCACCAACCTTTCCTGCCTCTTGCCCACTGGTCACAGATGTGTGCAGGCAGCAGCTTCATGGATTTCTCCTTGACCAGCCTCAAGCCTCGCAGACCGACTGCTGTAAAGTGCAGTCCAAGGAACTCTAAAGCTACAAGGAGAACCCCCCTCTCCCCAGGGGCAATGCCTCAGGGCTCACCTCGACCCCCAAAGCAGAGGAGAGGTGGGATGGTTTTATGGGGGTTTGCAGAGCATCCATCCCTTGAAGGAAGAGCTGTGGGAGAGAGACACAAAGCCACTTGTGGAGTGATGTACAGGTAAAGGCTGATCCTGATCAACTTCACTCCTTGGTTGCATCTGCTGCGGTCTATACCAAGGCAAGGAGGAGGCAAGGCAGAGAGGCAGCATAAAGGACCTGGATGTTGAAGATAAGTGCCCTTGGAGCTTCTGGCATCAGGGCAGGTGAGAAGAAAAGGGTTGGGCAGTTGCCACCATGCATCACTTGACCCCACAACCCTCCTTCATTTAAGTGCCCCACACATGGCTGTGATGATGTGAAGCTGCAGATAGACTGGTTCAAAAGTGAGTTGGGAGCTGCAGGCAGAGAAGGAGAATTCCCGCAGCTCTCCTTTGGGATCCTGGCACTGGGCAGGAGGCACTAAGCACCAATTATGGGGACTAGTAATGCACATGGACACAACGGGTGAAATTCCAGGGGAACATCAGCCACACATCTGTGTCAAACATGTCCCCAGTGGACTTTTTGCAATATGAAGACTAATGTGTCATTCCTGCTGTGCCCCAGAAGAGATCAAACTGCCCCAAACCAAATCCTTCCAGGACAAGGAATGCAAGCAGGAAAGTAGCTGTCCATTTAACTCTCCATTGCAGGAGGGAGACAGGCAGGGGACTAATTTTTAATCTCCTTCCCTCTGCCACACCACTAATCTGTGGTAGAGGTTCTCTCACTTGGCTCTTGTCCCCTTTGGCCCCCCTCTGACACCTCACATTGCTCCAAAAAGCAACAGACAGCATGCTCCCCCATGCCAGGGAGATTGGGGGCTCTCCTCTTGCCTCACCAGCCACCCACTGGGAGCCCTGCAGATGCTCAATGGCCAGTGGCTGCCATCAGGGGGCATGGTCCTGGGCTGCCGGGGTCTCGGGGTAGGGACCCTGACTGTGCTGAAAACTGCAGCAGCTGCTGCTGGTCCCAGACGACAGGAGAGTTGATGGGGCTTGCAAGAGGTGATCTGCAGACAGTAAGATGGGATGCAGCTCTGAAGGTGCCTATGGAGAAACAGCACGGGTGCGAACAGCCTTACCTCACCCAGGGCTTCTCCTCCCACCTGAGCTGGGCAGTGATGTCCACCCTGCAGGGGCATACAGCTCCTAGTCCTGTGCCCCTCTCTCTGGACGCATTCCACCTCTTGCTACAACCAGCACCGTGCCTCGGCTGTCAAAGTATCGGACACTACAGTATCCTGTCCCTAGGCCCAGCCCCTCAAGACATCTGTGGTCTTGGCAGAAGGGAAAGTCTCTGGAGACCATGCATGGTGCCTGTGACTTCTCAGATTGTGCAAGGGTTTCAAGCCTGGGCTTTGGCAGAGGAAGTCATGGTGCTGGCATCCAACACAGAGCATTTTGGACACTGGGGGACCCATCCTCCCAGGGGTGGTCCCCCACTGGTGTTGAGTCTTCCCAGACTTCCCGTCCCTGCACCAAAGCTATGTGTGCATTTGACAAGGGCCCAGGGAGCAGGGATGGGACTGCAGACGGCTGCGCTCCCTGCTTAGTCCCCTCCAGAAGCAGGTCCCTGCTAATTGCCCTCCCTCCAGTGGGACGAGGCAGAAATACCTCCCCATGCACCACTGGTCTGCTGCTTGGAGAATTAAACCCCCTTCCCAAAATCTGAGCCCAAACCACCCCTCTCTGAGCTCTCGGCGCAGAGCAAGCTTCCCAGGCCCACAGCCCATCCATCTCCTGGCACGCTCGTCTCCGCAGTGCCTCTGGCAGCGCGGTAAGCTCCTGAATATTTTATGTGGTTATTAGTCGACAACATAATCTATCTGAGGGGAAGTCAGAACTGCTGACCGAGGCGTACGGCGCAGCGGCGGGGAATGCTGAGTCTCCCCGCAGCATCGCCCGGTGCGGCAGAGGTGGTACCCGCTGCTGTGGGCTGGTGCCTTGCCCTGGCATGTGCTGCACGCCCACGGCCAAGTGTGGGCACATGCTGCACTTAAACAGGCAGCCAGATTGAATGCCTCCTTGTCTGAAGGGCTCCTGTATACATCCCTTCCCCCTCTAATTTGTCACATATGGCGCAGGCATGGTACGTCCATGTGTCTTGGCGCAGGGGCATATGCTCTGTGCACAGCAGTGCCATCATCAGTAACACGTTAGCCACAAACATGCTGGCGATGCAGGCAAGTTGGGTGCCTGTACCGGTACGTACAAACACCAGTGTGAGCAGGCAGAAACTCTGCACCTGGCTGCCCGTCCAAGTTCTGCCAGCCTGCAGCCATCTGGCCCCTAACCCCGGCTGCAGGCAAGCACTCGCGTGCACGCTGGGGGATCGCTGTCCTGCGCTTTGCAGGGTGTAAAATCCCGTACTCGATGCACCCAAAGAAAATGTCTTTGGGTGCAAAAGGTGCAGAAGGAGCTCAGGAATGAGTGAGGGCAGCGCTGTGCAGACACTCACCAGGCAAGCAGCCTGGGAAAGTAGAGTCTAGACTTGTGGGGTGGCAGAGGGGATGCGCACATGTGGACCCCACGTCCTTGTGCTGGGGGGAGGGTGTGCACAGACCCCAGGGGGAAGCAACAGCAACGCCTGGGGAAGGGTTGGCCGAGAGAAAGCTGAGCCACCTCTTCCGTGTGCCTGCCGTCCGAGGCAGGTGAGTTCCAGCACGAAGAGGTAGCAGTTGCAGAAGATCTAAGACCAGGATGAAAGTCTGGCCGTGGATATGATGTGGGGAAGGCAGAGAGGAAAACACCTGAGGAACTCTGCCCTTTTCAAATCTTGGTCCCCAGCGAGTGGCTTGAAATGGGCTCTCAGCATCTGGTATAAGCCGGGCAGTTGCTGAACTTCTTGCCCCTGCTCGTTCCCCTGTGCTGGCACCGGTGTTCACACAGAGAGTTGGGTCATGTTTTTTTTTTTTTTTCCTTTATTTTCCAGCCAGATCAGCTTCCCAGCCTGGTTTCTTGCACGGCCACTGATTTGCCAGTTGCAGTTAGAGGGCCCTGCTGGGGATGGCAGATGGGTGGCAGCAGCACCCAGTAGCTCATCACAACCAGGAGTCAGGCTGGGGTGGGAGAGGTGGTCTAGGAGGGCTGCAGCAATCCCTCCTGGTGGGCTGCAAGCCTTTGCAGGGACAGACAGAGCTGCTGGAGCAGGGCACAGCTCTCGCCCGCCTGTTGTGAAGCAGAGGCACCTGGCAAGTGCTGCCAGCCCCGGGATGCTTCAGAGCATCCCAGCCGAAGCCCAGCCCGTGCTGCTGCCACTGCTGAGCCACCCGGCGCTGCCGAGGAAGACTGTGCCGAGCGGGTTCATCTTTATGTAAATCACATTCACTTCAGCTGGCTTCCAGGATAATCAGTATTAAAGGGAAACTATTTTCTAGTTCATTAGAGGAAAGCTGCGTCCCCGCGGCTGCTGCTGTCGGCACCTCCTTCTCCTTCCAGGAGAAATGATCTCCGCGAGCACCAAACACGGAGACATTCACACTCCAAATGTCAAGTGGGGGAAGGGGGAGAAGAAAGGTCTGTGATTCCAAGGGCAGCCCTTCCTCCTCCGCTTCATCCTTCGGGAGGGTTTGAGTGAACTGTGGTCCTTCCCCTTGGGCTCCTCCTCACCAGCCCTCACCCCCATAGGCCCTGGGGTCCGTCCTTCCATTCCTTGCTACGTTACCCTCCCTGGTCATTGATGACCCCTTGTTCTCATCTCATCCCTGGTCTCCCTGCTGCTTGGTAGCCCCTCTGAGAGCCTGGGTCTCCCTGTGCACAATCACATTGATGGTTGTGCCAATACCTCTGCCAGAGCCTCTCCCTCTCAGCAGGATGCTCTGAAGTCACCCCAGGGCTGGGACTGTTCTCCTCCCCATCTCCTAGACAAAAAAACAGGTCCTTCTTGTATGGATTATGCCTTCCCTGATCTCCCGTGGTGCAGTGACCTCTCCAGTGGTTTCTTTACCCCATTTCTTCCTTGGGTTTTCCTTGGTCACATCATCCCTGTGCTCATCTCATAGCTTCTTTCTTTTTCATTCTCTCCTCATTTCTCCTATGTGGTTTAGCCTTGTCTCTGTTTTATCTGGGTAAAGAAGCTGCTTTCCCATCCCACCGGCCCAGCTCTGTGCTCATGGCTGGAGGTACCAGTGTAGATTCAGCAGGCAGTGGTGTTTTGAAGTTTGTAGAGGATGTTCTCTTGCTGATAGACCTCAGTGTTGAGATCTTCCCACTGCTCCAGAACAAGACTCTGTGTTTGCCTGAAATAATGGGCTGTCAAGTTCAAAGACCTCACTATTAATCCAGCTCCCGAGAAACACCAAGATGATGCTAAAAGAAACAATGCCATCCAAGGAGCAAAGCTTTTTGCTTGCCAGGTCTCTGGGAAGCTGTCTTCAGCCCTGCCCAGGCAGGCAGCTCCCCAGACACTGCATGCTCCTAGTGCTTGGACTCTTTTCTAGGTTCCTTGCTATGGAAATTATTCACTCTGGCTCTCAGAAATCTTCTGCTGTGCAGAAAGACACAAGGTATGAGAGGTCCTCAGCATTGCCCATATTCTTTGGGATTTCAGAAAGAGCCAGGGTATCGTTCCACTTCCCCATGACAGCTGGGAGTGACTGGTGGAGTGGACTCCCAGTAAGCTCCAGACATTTTCACCCTGAAACGGGTGGATTTGGGGCTAAAAATGGATCATAGATGCCATCCAGACCAAGTCCCAGTACAGGATGGTAAAAGACCCTCTCTCAAGCAAGCCTTCAGGTGAGGATCTTCTTGGCAAACAGCTCTCCCATCCACCATGGAGAGAGCCCAAGACCACTCCCAATATGAATGGAGAACCCAAATGCAAGAGGATATCCCTCAACCTTTGAGTGACCTCAGAACAGGGATTGCTGTGTAGAGGGACAACATGTATAGGAGCTCCTGGCAGGGCAGGCAGATTGAGTTGGGGTCCTTTCCCTCAGGGTTTTGCTGGGCTGGGGAGCTGGGGGTTCAATCAGGAGAGGGCGGGGTGTGCTTCCCCTGGGTGGCAGATGGAGGGGGACAGGGTTTGGGGGCACAGGGCAGAGCACAGGGAGGTGGTGGTGTTGCACACCTCCAAGGTGATGATGTTGAATGTTCTAAGGATGATGACACCAGCACCGAGCACATCAGCCCAGGCACAGCCCCAAGCACTATGGAAAATGGCTGGGCTTTGCCCACTGTCCCTCCTGCCTGCAGAGCCTGGGAAGCAGCCATGGTGTGCTGGCCCTGCAGCTGCAGAACATACCTATGTCTCTCCACCTGCATGCCCACACCCTCCCAAAGCATCTACTGGCCCTGCTCTGTGACAGACAACCTGTGACAGGTCCTTCCCACCCCGGTTTGTGCCTCCTCTCCTTGCCAGTCCCTTGTCCTCGATGAAGCCAGACCTGGGTGACTCAGACATCATGCTGGTGTGCATCAGCATCCGAGCTTATCAACAGCAGACAGGGCAGTGACAGGAGGACACTAATGCAGAATTATTAGTGGCCTCTATGAGGATGTCTTCAATGCATATCCATTAGGAGCAGCTGCCCTGACAGCAGCTTCTGCCTGATGAAGGGGAAGGGCAGAGACACACTAAAAGCACTTCAGGACTTGGTGTCCCTCTGGTGGGGTCCTGGTGAGAAGGGGCAAGAAGGAGCCTGTGCTGGATCATGGCTCAAAGGAGGAAGCTGGATGTGAGTGATGTGAGTGGTGTGCTCTCATCAGACAGTAAAGACTGCATGCACCAGGCGTGGCTTTTCCTACCTTGCTCTGCAAGAAGGGGTCCTGGAGTTGTTTTCTCCAGGAAGGTAGAGCTTCAGAAAGATAATGGTAAAAATGAGACTGGAAAGAACTGGAATGAGTGTCCTGGAAGGAAAGAAGACAATTCTGTGGAAAGAAGTGCAGAAAAACCCACCCCACTCTTGGTAGCTCCTTCTTGGCAGCTCCAAACATGCAAACGCACTGGCCAGTCCCTCACACGGAGCCAGAGAGCTGGTGTGAACTCTCTGGTCTTGCAGAAGGATGCCAAGTCTTGGCCTTTCAGAGCTGTTCTCTGCTCTGGCTCGTAGCCGTGGCTAGGGGATTGCTCCGAGGAGAGGCCAAGACTGACAGATGATCCCCTAATCAGCTGTATAAGCAGAGCCCAAAGTCCCTGCTCCCACCTCCGCCAGCTAATTGCTTTTGTTACCAGCCCAACTGGGCAGAACCATTTTTTTTGTGCTACGGTGCCCTTTTTAAGCATTCACACTGTGTCTCCCAGATAGACTGTGCAGATGTTGATGAGCTCTGATGAGCTGTTTACCCATCCTCCCAGGCACCAGACCTGATCTCTCGGCACGCAGCAGAAGGCAGCTTGGAGAATGCTCCTCTGCAAGGCGGCGACTCTGTTTGAGTTTAAACCTTTTGTTCATGCTCTCATGAAGAAAACCCCACTGTCAATCAAGAAGAAAGCTCTTTTTTTTTTTTTTAATTTTTTTTTTTTTTAGGCTGCTCCCATCCTTAGACAAAGCCCAAAGGTGTTTTGGGAACCTGTGATCTCGGGCAGGGGTGGTGAACGTATGGAAAGATGAGACAAACCTGCTGCAGCCTGAAGCTGGTATGACATTGCTGATGCTGGCAACGTGGCTACCACCTGCAGACTAGTTGTCTAGACAGTCCATGAATGGGGAGACAAAATCAACTCTAGGATGGGATTCTTCTGACCTACCCTAGATACTACTACAGCAACATCATAGAATCAGGGAATGGTTTAGGTTGGAAGGGACCTTAAAGATCATCTCGTTGCAAGTCCACGCTCTAGGTAGCGACACCTTCCACTAGACCAGTTGCTCAAAATACCTCTCAACCTGTCCTTGAACACCTTCAGGGATGAGGAATCCACAGCTTCTCTGGGCAACCTCTTCCAGTGTCTCACCATCCTCACAGTAAAGAATTTTTTCTCAATATCCAATCTAAATCTCCCCTCTTTCAGTTTAAAACCATTACCGCTTATCCTGTCACTCCACTCCCTGATAAAGACTCTCTCTCCATCTCTTCAGTAGCCCCTTTTAGGGACTGGAAGGGGCCATAACATCTCCCTGGAGCCTTCTTTTCTCCAGGCTGAACACTCCCAACTCTCTCAGCCTGTCCTCATAGCAGAGGGGCTCCAGCCTTTGGACCATCTTTGTGGCCTTCCTTTGGACTTGTTCCAACAGGTCCATGTCACAGAATCACAGAATCACAGAATCACCTAGGTTGGAAGGGACCTTTTAAGATCATCTAATCTAACCAATGGAGAAAAAAAAAAAACAAAAAAAAACAAACCAGCCCCAAACCACCACCAATCCACTACTAATCCATATCCCGAAGCACTATGTATCCAATACCTCATGGGATAGTGCCTCAAATTAGAAATATTTCCTAATATCTAACCTGAATATATATAATATATCTGATATATATATGATATATATAATATCTAACCCTGGTGCAACTTGAAGCCATTACCCCTTGTCCTATCATCTGTGACCTGGGAGAAGAGACCGACCCCCCCTGGCTACAGCCTCCTTTCAGGGGGTTGGAGAGAGCGAGAAGGTCTCCCCTCAGCTTCCTTTTCTCCAGGCTGAACACCCCCAGCTCCCTCAGCTGCTCCTCATAGGGCTTGTGCTCCAGACTCCTCACCAGCTTTGTTGCCCTTCTCTGGACCCGCTCCAGCCCCTCAATGTCTTTCTTGTGGTAGGGGGCCCAAAACT
>JAOTQQ010000052.1:30467672-30482232 GCA_026546715.1 Gallinago undulata | reverse complement strand
AGACTTGTGCTCCAGACCCCTCACCAGCTCCCTTGCCCTTCTCTGGACCCACTCCAGCCCCTCAATGTCTTTCTTGTGGTAAGGTACTGGACACAGTACTTGAGGTTGGGTCTCACCAGTGCCCAGTACAGGGGGACGATCACCCCCCAAGTCCTGCTTACCACACTGTTCCTGATGAAGGACAGGATGTGTTGACCTTCTTGGCCACCTGGGCACATTGCTGGCTCATGTTCAGCTGACAGTCGACCAACTCTCCCAGGTCCTTTTCTGCCAGACAACTCCAGTCACTCTGCCCCAAGCCTGTAGTGCTGCTGGGGGTTGTTGTGACATCATAGAATCATAGAACGGTTTGGGTTGGAAGGGACCTTAAAGGCCATCGAATTCCAACCCCCCACCACAAGCAAGGACACCTCCCACCAGACCAGGTTTCTCAATATTGCCCTGCTCTTGGGAATGTCTATAAACCCTGTACCTTCTGAGGATGCCTGGGAGGCTTTGTCCAGCTTCTGCTGCTTGAAGGGTAAAGTATCACCACAAGAGAAAAGAACAACAAACCACCCAAAAGAATCTGTTAAAACAATTGTGTCTTAATATGAAAGCAGAGGATAAATAATCAATTAATGATATTTCAATTGAATTTTATAATTGATTATTGCATGGTATGGCTGCAATATGTGAGTGTCTGGGTAATGACAACATATGTCTCATATTTTTAATTTAAATTATTACTGAAATGCACTCTCAGATCTGACTGTATTTCAGCATGTTTCTATATCGTATTTCTTTTTCCTCAGAGAAACAGTTATCATAATCATCAGTGCCATCAACATTTTTGCAATTGGAAACTCTTTTAGAGAGGGAAGATAATTTTCCAGAGGAGTGGGTGCCCCACAGGAATAAGTCAGGACAGTATATATCTGCTACTTCAGTGTACATAATGATAACCAGAATACATTCAGAAAACATTTGGGAGATGTTTCAATTTAGGTTAAAAAAAAAAGAATTATTTTGCTATATATTATTGTTATCATTATTATTACAAATAGACAGATAATACAAAACATCTGGAATCTGAAGTGTCTCTGCTGCAACATCATAGCAACAAAGCTCCACTAATGTTGTGAAGCTCAGCAGAAGTCCATATAGGAGGTGAAGGTTTTATTTTGAAATCAAACATTTCTCTGACGTGCATTCTCTTATGCCCACACATTCACAAGTTCCAGGACACGTGTATCCATGTAATCTATCCACAGTACTTGCTGTGACACAAGAGGCATTGAGATGCTGGCAGTGAAACCCCCTTTCTTCCTTCTGGCTTCTTCTTAAGATGGTACATGTGTTAATGTTTGGGTGAGCCTTTGGCACCCTTTGTGTGCTAACAGCCACATTGATCTCTTGTGCTCACACCCTGTGCCACCTCTGCAAGTCACTGGACATCAGTGTTAACTTGCTTTTTGCCAGCCCACCTGGGTATCTTATGAATCCAGTTGTTTTCCTGCTCTTGCTTCTTCAATGGCTTCTGCTTGGCCCTTGTTTTAATCTGGCTCTTGTCTAAGGCTGGCCTTTTTTTCCAGTGAAGTGCATAGAGATGTGCTGTGGTCTTGGCGACCTGCTCATATGGGACCACCGCCTCTACCATTCCTGTTTCCCTCTTCTGCCATTCTCACTGGTCTTTCTACACCCCACCACATGTGCCAGTCTCCACATTTCCCACTAAAACCTTTACATCTTGGTCCATGCTTCTGGTGGGATGCCCATTGGTCCCATGGGATTTCCCAGGGCTTTATCACTAGCTGACAGGATAGACCAGGGAACTGACACAAGGGACTGAGGAACCTGGTGTCTCAGATAACCCTGGTCATCCAAGTGATCCAGAATTTTTTTTTTTGTTTTCTTGCTGCACTTTGGGAAATGGCTGCTGTGTTAAACCTCTCATTTCTGCAGGCAGGCACAGCTGGTTGGCTGGCTGACCTGCTGCGTACATGGGTTATTATTGTTACAATAAAAAGAAGTGGCATCTAAAGTCAGCTGTGAGGTCTTGGGGTAGACACGGTGATAATGCCTTCTGAATGCCAGAGAAGAGGCAAAGTGGTTATAAATTGAAGGAGATTACATTTAGGGAATAGGAAGGTTTGGAAGTGGGTCACCGAGATGCACACACCGAGCATACTTTCTGGCATCCCTGTTGGGAATCCATCTAATGACGTATTCCTGTTAATTCTTTAGTTGTGCATCCTCACAGCCCAGCTCATCCTCAGGCACTCCAGCCCAGATGGGCCTGCCACAGCTGCCTCTCACTCCCGGTTCCCCAGGACACCTGGAGCCGGAGCGTACACGTGTCTGGCGTGACAGGACCAAAGGCAGCACTGCTCTTTACCTTCCACAAAGCTGCCACCTCCTCTGCATTGGGCTGGACCAGCAACAGTGGCCTTGGAAAGGAGACGGAAGAAGTGATTTCATGCACTGGTTGTGTGTCCTAGATAGTGGCTTGCTGGGAGGGGAGCTGAGGAGAAAGAAAGCAGCTGGAAAAGTCTTCAAAACTGCTTGTTTTCTTGTTGTTTTGGTTTGGATTTTTTTTTTTTTTCAGTGTTTGGACTGCAGTGCAAGGTTGTGTGAGTTCGTGCTGGCACCACAGGCATGGTCGTAGTCAAGCCCTCCCATTTAACGGGGGGTGAATCACAGCGCTGGGATAAACAAATTAAAAAATGCTGCGTTGCCCAGTGATGGGTATCTTCACCAGGAGTTGGCAAGCCCGTAGTGGTGCTGGCTGTGTTCTCAAGTTGCATCTCCACACGTCAGTCATGATCTCACAGGGGCTGAGAAGGAGATGCACTGACACTGAGGACCAACTCAGTGCAGTCAGAGTGTTTTTAATCTACCATTTATATCTGCATCCAGATGGGAAACAGTAGCAGTGGGAGAAAATCACTGCTTACACAAATTAAGTCATGAACTACTTTGTTAGGTGGGAATCAAGCAGGTCATGTACCTTTTAGGAATGCAAAGACACAGAGCTGTAGTTCTTGCAACAAAGAATATCATCCATATGTGGAGATCTGGGAGTGTTTCAGCAAAACCAGTGGCAGAGAAGGGGGGGTTAGGAAGCCAGATAAGCAGGACACCACTACGATTTATAATTAATGTGGATACATGTGACAGTTATATATTTTGAGGGGCTATTAGGTAGGATGGAAAAGTGATACAAAGTGTAGGGAGAGCATTACTGAATATTGTATCAAATTCTGGCATCCACACTTTTATCATGGATTAAAAAAAATTAGAGAGAGCTCAGAAAAGAGCTGCAAAAATGAGAAAAGGTCTGAAAAACCTGCTGTGTGATGATAGGCTTAAGGACTTCAATCTATTTAGCTCATCAGAGAGAAAGTTGAGAGGTGACTTGATCATGGTCTCTAAGAACATCCAGGGAGGAGATTTCTGATAGCAGAGGGTCCTTTAATCCAGCAGACAAAGACAAGACTCAGTGGCTGACAGGTGGAGCTGAAGTAAGAAAAATTCAAATTGGAATTAAGACACAAGTGTTTCACAGGAAAGGTAATTAACTTCTAAAACTGCTCATCTAGGGATGTGAATCCATCTTTAAATGATAATTGAAGAGATTTGCTCTCCTCTAAACACAAGTTATAGGCTCAACTGCATTCATCCACATGGAAGTGGAGGGAAATACCCTCCATCGTGCCTACACACTTTGTCCTGCTTTCTCAGACCTGGTCAGTTGCCTGATATCATGGTGAGGATGTGCCTTAAGCTCAGGACACACGTCCTTCCCCTCTGAGGCTGCACTGCACCAGCAGGTGTGAGGATGGGGTCTTCCTTCCCTGGGGACATTCAGAGGGTGCTCGTGGGTTTCCTTTTGGAGTCAAGTGTCCATAATACAGAGTTTCTCCAGTGCTTCTAGTCTGGAAACTTGAATTGCCAGGCTACGTGCATCTGTGAGCAGTTTATCCCCCTTATTTTTGTTGCAATGCTCTTTACTTCAGTCCTTCAGCTCACCTTGGTTTTAGATAATGTTGGTTTTGGCATCAGGGTTGTTTCACCTCTCCTCTGACTCGATCACTGAACTCATCATGATATTGTCTCCTGCTGCCAAAGGTGCATCTTCAAAGTGAAATTGGCTCAGATGCTCATGAGAAGGAGAAAACTCTTAAGAAAAAACTAATCTGAGAGGATCTCCAATTGCACTGGCAATAAAATCACAAAGAGCCATTGGTTCTGGCAGGTGTCAAGGCCCTGACTCCACCAATAGATCTTAGCGGCCCTGGTCGGCCTCACCTGGGCCCTCACCCACCCCTTGTCCATGGCTCAGGAGTCCTATTTAAGAGCAGCTCTGAGCCTTCTTTCTTTCCCTGACCTATGTTGTAGGGGTCGTTCTGCTGCAGCTCTTCTGGTCACTACCTCCTGGATGGGCCTTGGACCTTTGCTGGACCCTGGACTTTTGCTGGACCCCAGTCCTGGCTTGCTCCACCTCAGAATCACATAGGTTGGAAGGGACCTTTAGGATCATCTAGTCCAACCATTAAAAAAAAACAAAACAACAAAAAAAAACAAACCAAACCACACCCAAAACCAAACAAAACACACACACCAACACTAAACCGTATTCCCGAGCACCATGTCAATTTGTCTTCTGAATATCTACAGGGATGGCGCCTCAACCACTTCCCTGAGTAGCCCATTCCAATGCTTGATAACCCTTTCAGTGAAGAAATTTTTCCTCATATCCAACCTGAACCTCCTCTGGCGCAACTTGAGGCCATTTCCTCTTGTACCATCGCCTGTTCCTTGGGAGAAGAGACTGACCCCCCCCCAGCTACAGGGAGTTGGAGAGAGTGAGAAGGTCTCCCCTCAGCTTCTTCTTCTCCAGGCTGAACACCCCCAGCTCCCTCAGCCGCTCCTCATAAGACTTGTGCTCCAGACCCCTCAACAGCTCCTTTGCCCTTCCTTGGACCTGCTCCTGCCTCTTAATGTCTTTTTGTAGTAAGGGGCCCAAAACTGGACACAGTACTTGAGGTTGGGCCTCACCAGTGCCCAGTACAGGGGCACAATCATCTCTCATGTCCTTGGGATCACCTCCTCCTGCACCTTTGGATGGACCCTGGACCCAGTTCATTTCTGGGTATGTCTGGAACTGATTTTCAGCCCTGATGCCCACAGCTGGCTCTGCTGCTGTGCTCAGATGTCGTGTGACTGTGCCTGTTGGTGAGGTTACCCTTAGCTCCTGACTCCCCTTCCCTTAGGGAGCAGCTGGCCCTTGCTGATTCCTGACAGTAGGAATCCCCCTAGTAAGAGAGGACGAGGTAGGAAAACTTATTTTCCAGGGGCAGGTTGCACAGTGTAAGGTACACCTGCAGAGCTATTCCTGTTGTGGTTGTAAATTAGTCCCCCAAGATTGCCAGTGGTCAACACGTCATGAAGTGTTGAACAGTGGGTGCAGTGCTTCCTAAGAGATGGCAAAACCCAGTTTAACAGCTGCTTATCACTGAATAACACACCCAAAGAGGAAAATCTCCTTCAGCAGGAGACTTCTGGAAGCTTGCTGGCTCTAAAGCTGAGAATGCCTGCACTTGTGACACCACGGTTATGGTCTGATTGGTGAACACAGCAGAAGAAATAGGAAGAGCTTTTGGGACGCATAGAAGAGATCTTGCAAGTGCAAGAGGATGCCCACATAATCCATCCCTAGGGACTTTCTACTGACCTGTGTCACCAATTGGAAACATTTGGGTATGGGTGGTGATATCTGTGCTGCATTTAGGCCTTCAAGGCTGATGGCATCAGCAGCGTGCCAAGGGTTTTGGAGGGTTCAAGGTTGTGTTCCTCCACCCTCACTGGGAAATGCTTGCATTGAGCTTTTTGGCTGTGCCTTATCTCCTATCTGCAGGTACACAAACAGTGCTGCAGCGCACAACGAGGAGCTGCTCTGTTATTGAGCTCCTTAATTTCTCCCCTGCCACATTCCCAAGGGACAGCAGGGCTGCTCTGCTTGCTCCTGTGTCTGCTGCTCTGGGAGGGCAGGAGCATGACCCAGCACCACGCAGATGCTTGTCCCTGTTCTTCAAACCAGAGTGTTTCAAAGCAGGGAGAAAAGACAAGTAAACAGGAGCAAATTTGGTGCCCTGGCTTTTGTGCTCTGAACTTGACGGTGGAGCCAGACCCTTGGAACCATCTCCTGCCAGGCCAGCAGGAAGGCAGCGTGTGGGACCACTCATGTGGGAGCCAGTTACAGCTGAAGATGGATATTGCTGGTGCACAACAGCTTTTCAGGCAGGTGTTTTCTTTTTTTGTGTGGGTGTTTTAGTGGAAAAACTAGAATATTTTGAGTGAAACCAGAAGTCTTGAGACAAATTCACTTTTTTTTTGTTGAATGAAATGAAAGCTCCGCAGCTGAATTGTTCACCCACCCACCAGCCTCACAGGCTCTGCTCGGAGCAAATCCTCAGCTTGCCTCTGGTAGGAAGAGGGTTTCAGACAGCTCTTACTCCAGTGAGTTACCTCCCCCCCCAAGGCAAAAACAACAACAAATTTCCTCCAGAGCAAGGGTTGCCCAAATGTTTTAGCTAAGAGAATATATTACTGCAGTGTTGTCTGGAGGGATCACACTCTTGCGCAGAATAATTTACTGAACCTGCAGCAGAGACTTGGTATAACAGATGTAAAACCTGACTGTATGCTAAATTAACTACTGGGTATGTAGATGGTTGTACTGGGAGGTACAACCAAGAAACCTGTAAAAACTATGTCTTTCAGGGTGGTTGCTGATGCTTCTAGGAGGCAACAATAGCCTTGGCTGGTTTGTACTTGGGGAAAAGGTAGATGCATTGGTCCAGGGGGCTGTGTGTAGCCCAAAACATCATTAAAGTCATACAGGCACTAGTAAGGACCTGAGTGTTAGGAGCCAGTGGAAAGGAAAAAAGAAATAGAAAAAAAACACAACTAAACAACCCAAACAAACCACCAGCAGATCAGCCTCATTCTGACGCTGTAAATGAAATGCCAAATGAAGTCTAGAAATTCATTCATCCACATCACTCATGTTAAGCCTTAAAATGTTGATACTAGCCAATGAAAATCATTAAAGAAGTGACAGCTAGGTTCTCTAGAGGAGAAAGAGTCAGAGTAGTAGATGCAGGATATGCTTTAGCAAGAAAAATCTGATGAGCTAGCCTGTAAGTTAGTGATTTCTGTGACTTCATCTGCACATTAAAAATGCAAGTGAATGCCATTTGGTGTTAGTTCTGCTCCTAAGATATTAGATGGAGTCAATTCACTGTTCTTCAGTGGATAATACTTTTTGTTTTTAGCAAAGGGTGTTCAAACAGAATGGAAAATTAAAGCAATTTTTCTGACAGCAATGCATAAATGTTGACCATGAAACGGAAAAGCAAAAAACAAAACAAAAAGCAAGTACATATCTAACCAAGTGTGTCTGTATTAGGCAGCAGTGATTTCATTACTGCTTTCATTTGAATAAAGGCAGAAGATGATGTGCCCTTTCTGTAATGGAAATGCTCTTCAAGTCCAAACTATCCATGGTCATTACAGTCTGAAGAGGATTGCTTGGGAAATAGCTGTGTGGAGTCAGAAGCACGCCTGGGGCACAGCGCTGCTCATTCCACGGCTGGGTGCATTTCACCCAAGTGTGTGGGGCTGGATGCAGATGGGTCCTGCTTGCCCACAAATATCCATGTTTATGGGTATATTGTTCTGCTCTGGGGTGTCTTAGACCCTTGATGGCTTGTCCAACAGTTCTGTGGTGTGGTCTGAGCAGGGTGTCCTTTCAGTTCTACTTGCCAGATTTTCTGGTAGTGTTTTTAAGCACTTAAGAAGCTTGGGAGAACTAAAACACCAACTAGAGAAAAGGCTACACTTGGGATAACCGGTAGCAGCATTGCTGTGGTCACCTCTCTTGTCCCAGCTCCCTGCACATCTAAAGTAGGAGCACCTGAGATGTGGCTGATGAAACCCATCTTTGTCTCTAGTAGGTCTCTGCAAGATTTTCTTCCCCTTTGTGGGGGGTTCAAGGGCTTCCCCACCTCTCCCTTCATTCTTCCCCCAGCTCTCTGGCCGCACAGGAGATGGTGTAAAGGAGGGCTGGGCTACTCTGGCCCGTGGTTCAAAGAGGTCTCCTGCGCTGTCTTGGTGTGTGCTGCTGCTGTCCCAGCAGGACACCCTACACCAGAACCATCCCACTCTGCTCTCTGGTTGCCAGGGATGTGCTTTTATCCCAAAGGACCTGGGGTTTGCACACACACCTCTGGGTGCAAGAGCCTCCTAAGCTCTCTCATGTGACTTTGCACCCTTTTTCAGCATCTCAACCTGGCACTGGGCATGTCTTGTTCCTGGAGATGTCCCTGTCTCAGTGACCAGCAGTGTCCCAAGGGTCTCCTCTTGGGGGCACCGTTGGTGGGATCCTGACTTCCACCCACCCCGGCTGTGCCCCTGCCGTGAACTAAGCAGAATGCAGATGGGCAGCAAGAGCTAATGGAGAGGATTAGAAAGGTCCATTGTGAAAAATAGAGATGTGGAGTGGCCAAGGTTAAGCGTGCCATCTGTCATGGTGCCACTAGATGTCCTTATGAGAAAGGGCTTGGTGCTGCCCCAGGCCAGGTAACTACAGAGACAAAGCTGGGACTGGAGCTGGGGACACCTTTGCCTCCATCCAACAGTTTGGCTCTTCCACACACAAATTAGCCGTGGGCAGCAATGCCTGGCTGCAGGGACAAGCTCCAAGGCAGCCTCGGGGTGGGTAGAGAGGGGTCTCCCGGCGGTCGCCTGGGGATGCTGCAGCACGGGGGTGCTCACGGGGGATGCCGAGTCAGTCCTTGCCCCTCCTTACAAACTCCAACCATTAAGAAAACAAAAGGCTGTGCTGTACAGCTCGGAGAGGAGCTGTGTGGGAGGACGAGCACCGCAGTGTGCGGCCCTGTGCTTGGAGGGCTCTCACGCAGCTCAGATCCTCCTTGCAGAGCTCCTTGAATCTGGCCCAGAGCAGCCGAAGCGTGGGAATCGCTGGGCAGTGGTCCTCACCGAGACCAAGCCGTGTCTGCTACGGTGCACAGGAGTTGCAGCACATCTTCGTGTGGCCTTCCTGGTCCTGGGGCAGGGAGATCTTCCTGGCATCCCTTCCTGGAATGCCGGCCCCATCCCTCTGCTCTGCTGCCGGTGCTGTTGACCGTGCTGGCAGCGCTGAGGGAGACCTGTGCAGAGGGGGCCAGCACCCTGCTCCCCGTCCTGCCAGCTTCCTCAGCGCTGACAGTGTGTTGGAAGAGGGACTGGAAAGCACAAGGTGAAACTCTGCAGCGGGGAGATTAGAGCTCTTTTGTTGTTTTTTCTTGCCTTTTTTTTTTTTTCTTCAAAGGAATGCCTTCGTATTTTTTTGGAAATAATAGCTGCTCCGAAAATCCTGGTACAAACTCTTCCAGACTCCAGCCTTGCTTATCATGCGCTGTGCTAGGGGCCCTGTTGGGAATACAGAGTTTTAACTCTTTGCTGCCTGCTTGCCTTTCATGGTTTTAGTAACTGACCCTCTCACCCCAACATAGTCGAGTGGCTCTGATCAGTGCTGGGTAATGCCTGGAGCTGAGGGCAAATCTCAAGAGGAAAGGTGTGTTGAATGCCATGGGAAACTGGATTCAGCCTGCTGCAAAGATGCTAGAGACCAAAGCTGGTGGTGCTGGGTGCTGAGCAGCCGTGTCTAAGCCGTGCTCAAGGTGTGACTGACACACAGTCTGCAGCCTGGCAACCAGCAGGCGCATCTTTGACAAAGAAAGTCACCCAAAATAGGAAGAATGGAAATAAATAATTCCTGTGGCTTGGTTTATGGGTTAACCTCCTCATCTGTGTACAGATCTCAACAGGCTTTTGATGTCTCTTGATAGTCAGGAGTAGTGAGGGGTGGGGGGGTGTGTGTTTTGGGAACACCTACATTCAAACTGGGGGAGCTGTACTGATGTAAAGGAAGGGAGTTAGCAGCTCACTAATTACGTTTGCAGATAAATCCTAACTGGGAGAAACTGCAAACTCCAATGTGAAGTGAGACACAAAGGAACCCAGAGAGACTGGGGCTGTGGGTAGGGAGTGACAGCACAAACAAGCCCTGATGAATACAGCTCCTGTATTGTGGGGAAAATAACCCCGAAGCCAAATTCAATGGGAGTGAAACACCTGGAGAGCAATAGCCTTGGGCAGAAAGCACTCAGCCGACCAGGTAGGAGTTTGTAGTGGCTGCTATTGTGAGTTGCAGACCCAAAGGAATTGCATGGAAGGGGCAGGAAGAGGCCCTTGTTGCTTGCCTGAATCCCAAGAAGGATGCAGTTCAGATAACCGTGCAGAGCTGGGTCCCAGGGGCCTTGAGAAGCTCAATGGAAAGCAACGGGCCCCAGCAGAGAGATGGGGACAGGATTTGTGCAGGGACTGCCCAGCCATGGGCATGGTGTGGGGTGTGGGAACCGAGAAAGAAAAAGAGCTGGAGGGAGTAGGTAGGACAGGACAGCAGGGGTGACAAACCAGGAGGCTGGAGGAAGGGAGAGAAGAGGAAATGCCTTGCATCAGACATTGTGCTTTATGCTATTTTTGGGTAATCCTTGCAGCTGTGTTGTGCTGTTCAGTGGTCACTTTGAAGAAGCAGGGTGGGTTTGGGGACCAGCCCTTGGAACCTGCTCCTGCCATGACTCTGCCAAGGGACAGGGACCCCAGGAGCCCAGCACAGAGCAGGGACCCCCAACAGGGTTCCTATGCCTGCTTAGCCCCAGGTGTCCCTGCTCCTTGTGACTGTGGGGCCTTGCTGAGGAACATGGCCAGGATACGAGGGACACAGCAAAAGAAGGGAGCACCAGCCTGATGGCATAGGGGACAGCCTGATTTTGTTACCTCATGTTCTGTCAAAGCCATAACCTCCAGCACTGTCACCCTGGCATGGGCTGTGTCAGCTTGGAGAGAGGCCACCAACTTCATTGCTGCCCAGGGTATGAACTCGGGTGCCTGGCCCGCTCCTGAGCTGTTTTCTAGGCTCATGAGTTTTTCATGCATTGGACCCACTGGGTGAAAATCTGGTTTTGCCTTCTGCTTCCCACAGAGCTTGTGCTATGAGTGGAGTGCTCTTTGGAAGTGCTTCTGGGCTGGTCCACCCAAGCTTGTCCTCCTTGGACTCCTTGTCCCCACTGCTCTGACATGTTGCCTTAACTCCCTGTCCTTCCACAGGGACCAGAGAGAGACTCTCTGTGCCCATCACGTTTCTGGGTGAAGAAGGTGGTGAGCACTGGGATGCTCGACGGCTCCGACCTTGCTGGTGTGTGGCACAAGGTCAGCCATCTCTGTTTCCTGCTGTGGCCCCATCACACCAGGGATGGGTGGACCCTCAGTCCAGGTGTGACAGGCCAGTGTGTATATATGGAGGGGGGACATTGGACCTTGTGCAGCGCTGGAGGAGCAGATTTTCTATTTATATGGGGTAAATGGCTGAGGAAGAGAGGTGTGCTGCCTGTCAGCTCATTACGGCAGAAGCACCAGCCTGTGTTTCAGGAGCCCTCAGCTCCCTCTTCTGCTCCTGTAATTGTGAAATCCGCTTGCCAGCAGTCCTCCTGGGATGAAGCTGCAGGGATAGCGAGGGCTTAACATGCAGTAATGTGCTTGCTGAAATCGCTCCCCTCCCGAGGCTGCACCACGTACTTTAGCCTGCCATTACCCAAATCCTTGGCCGGCTGGAGTTAACAGCAACCACAGTTCAAGTCTTGCTGCAGAAATAAATGGGATCCCGAGGGGCTTCTCGGGACAGAGCCCTCCAGGTCATGGGCTGCCCCAAGCAGATGAGGGCCACGGGTGGAGAAGTCTCCCGCACCTCTATGGGGAAGAGCTCCGCCTGGGCACCCTGGGATGCAGGAGTTGTGGTGAGGACTCCCAATGCAGCAGAGAAATGCTGCTACCAGTCCTACCAAAACCAGAAATACTGGCTGGAGGGAGGGGGGTGGTCAGATATGTTTTAGGGAGAGGTTACAGGATTGCCAGCTCATGTAAGGTGATGTATTTAGAAAGGGATGAGCAGCAAAAAGGACACTGAAAGAAAGCATGTGGCAAGCAGGGAACAGACGGATGGGTGGCCCTGGATAGATGCTGCCCTGCAGGTCTCCTGTTTTCTACCCGGTGGTAACCGGGGGATCCCAAGCTCCCCCAGGTCAGCATGTTTAGGGAGTATCAGTGTGAAAAGCGCTGTTACGTCCAAATATCTGCACAGTGGGGCATAAGTGGTGAGGGTGGGTCCCTTTCTACCCCAGGACCCTGCTTGCTATGCAGGATTTACAACCACCTGCAGCCACCTCTAGACCCTTGGTGAGCTCCAATTGTACACAAAGGTCCCTGGGACCTTTCAACCAAGTCCAAGTGGGGTTTCCCTCTTCACCTTATTCGCCCCTGTGCTGGGTCTCTTTACTTAGTGTGTGAAGAGCTGTGTATTTGAGGACAGGTCCCACCTGGTTTGGAGCATGAATCAGCTGGGGTTTGTCTTTGCACTGTGCTAAGTGCAAGGGCTACGTGCATCCGCAGGAGCCCTGGGAGACCCCATGTGTGACAGACTTGTGCCTCAACCAGGACCCCTTCTTTCACCAGGCAGCTCCTCATATCAGCAAAAATATGGAGTACCATTTCATTTCCTTTTCCCTCTTTTTTTTTTAACCTGCTAGGGTTTCAGTGACATACTATGCGTCTGCTGTACCGTGTTGGAGGAGGTCTCAGTTTTCTTCAGAGCTTATGTCAGGAGCTCTAGCACCCACATCAAGCTTTCCGAGGATTTTTGTCATTTGCAGCCACAGTAGCTTGAAATGAGTGTTGGAGTTGTAAGCTCCCTGTGCTGCTGGTGAGCCCCGATGCAATCTCAAAGCTACCTGAGCTCTGGTGAACAGCCCATGTCCCGCAGCCAAAATAATTCAGACTCTGCAACTCGAAACACAGAGCAATTCACAGGGTAACCCACTTGTAGGGCAGAGGATGAAGTGCTACATCCTGAATATGAGCAGTGAAATTACCACTGCCACCTCTGTCAATGCCACTGAATCCTTCCGAAATGAATTCTTGAGAAGAAATGAGCCTGTTATACGCAGAGATTTGCTGAACACCATGGATTTGCCTTTCCTAGCTATGTGCAGGGGCAACACAGGCTCACCTTGCTCCAAGGGCAAATAGTATCAGTGTGGGTTCAGCAAACCCATGTGCTTCCCAAAGCGCTTGCTCCCTCCACTAACAAAACATGGGCCAAGTCCATTCCTGGGGACACAGCAGGAGGTTACAGTGAGTCCACTTTGCTTTCTGCAGGGCAAAAGCTAATCAGTCCCACTGTGTCTCCAGAAGGCATGGGTGTCAATGCATGCCAGTAGGCAGATGCTGCCTCCCAAAAAAGGCAGCTGGGATCAGGGCCAGGGTGGCTGCCTGTGTGTGGAAGAGCTGTTTGGTCAGCCTGGAAGTTGAGTGGGAGAAGACAGCTGCCCTTCGCACCCACAGCCTAAGTCCAAGGTCTTCCATGGGGTCACCTCTCCAGCAAAGTCTCTTTCCATCCATCCATCCATCCATCCATCCATCCATCCATCCATCCATCCATCCATCCATCCTTCAGAGCAGGTGGTCTTCACACACTGCCCCCTACAGAGTGGACCAGGAGGGGGTTTGCCCTTTGCATCCCACCCACCCCAAGTGGTCTGGCTTTTGGGGAGACTCAGAGCAGCCTGTTGGGAGGCAGGCAGCTCGAGTCCCTGCAATGGGGCATACACACACTGCATGTGGTTTTTGGGAGGTTCAGCTGCAAGGGGGTGTCCCTAAACTCCTTGGGCAGATTTGTCTTCTGTCATCTGAAAGAGGTGCCATGGGCTGATAATGTCTGTATTTTGAGGTAGTCAACCGAAAAGCTACATTTCCTTCTTCTGGAGGGTTTCTTCCTTTGAGAAGAGAACATGAGGTATGAGACGTACCACAGGATCCAGACATTCCACACCTGCTCTTTCCTAGCAGCTCTTTAGGCTGGCGCCAGCGTCCCCTCATGGCTTGTTTCCCTGTCCCATTTTCTGTGTTTTAGGGAGCCTGTTCAGGACTGACCAGCCTTGGGGTCCCATAATTTGTGTGTTGGGACGTCCCAGGAGGACCTGGCAGAAGGTAGCCTGTCATGCACCCCTTGCATTGCATGGCTCTCAGTGTGTGCTCTGCTCAAGGGAGGTGGTGGTTTCCTCTCGATGGTGGGGAGGATGCATAAGGGGGTCTCCCTATGTCCTGCAGCCTCTGGGAACCACAATCATAGAATCATAGAATCATCTGGGCCGGAAGGGACCTCCAAAGGCCATCTAGTCCGACCACCCTGCAGTCAGCAGGGACACCCCCAACTAGACCAGGTTGCCCAGGGCCTCCTCGAGCCTCCCTTTGAATGTCTCCAGGGAAGGGGCCTCAACCACCTCCCTGGACAACCTTCTCCAGTGCTCCACCACCCTCAATGGAAAGAACTTATTCCTAATCTCCAATCTAAATCTGCTTTTCTTCAGTTTAAACCCATTGCCCCTCATCCTGTCCC
>JAOTQQ010000052.1:30439980-30467572 GCA_026546715.1 Gallinago undulata | reverse complement strand
TGGAAGGCCGCTCTTAGGTCTCCCCGGAGCCTCCTCTTCTCCAGGCTGAACAACCCCAGCTCCCTCAGCCTGTCCTCCGAGCAGAGGGGCTCCAACCCCCTGAGCATTTTTGTGACCCTCCTCTGGACCCAAGAGGAGCAGGAAAAAGGCAGCTCCCTTCAGGCATGGGGTAGGAACCCAGTGCACGCATCTTGGCTGTGAGCAGAGCAGAACAGGAGGTCCCACCTCTGAGGGTGGCCAAGGGGAGAGATAAGCAGAAAGGCTTTTTGTTTCCCTGCTGCCAGACTTGGCAACTTTGGGGGGTCTCTGCTGACAAAAGGAAGCCTTCCCCTTGATATTCAAATAAAGCACAACTTTTGAGTTTAGAAAACTCTCAGAAGGAGCAAGGGGGCATGTGTGGAAGATGTCTAGGGAGACCCACTGTGAAGTAGCTCTCCGAGCTGTCGTGGTCTCTCAGTGCCTGTGCTGGGAGCTGAGAGGCAGGGAGCTCAGCAAAATCTTCAGATCTTGCTGATTCTGGGGAAGGGAGCACACAGTAACAATTTGGTCGGGTTCCCCACTGCTGGGAGTGCTCTTAGATGTTATGATTTCTTAATATACTCCCTTTGCGTGAACACACCAGGTGTTGGAATTTCATAAATTTGCATCTTCGCAATAGCTGCTTGATTCCCCAACAGGATCAAAGCTGATCTTTTCTGGAGAGGCAGCCTGTCTATTCAAAGCATTTTCATGTGACAACTTAAAATGGGCTCTGTGACAGTGCTGTGGATCCGCAGTGGCCACCACCCAGAAATCTGTGCTGCTGTTTGCACTGCTTTGAGTATTCTTCACAATTGTGTGGTCCAGGGCTTCCTCCTCTGCTGGCTACCTACCTGCATTCCCCCAGTGCCAAGTGACCTGGAGAGGGACACGAGCACACCAGCACTTGAAAGGGAAACCTTTTAGCTGGCTCTTTTTATGCACAGAACTTTTCACCCCAGACTCTCAAAATCTATTAGAAAAGACATTTTTCTCAGGTGAATAAAAATACTTCAATGCCTTAATGAGAACATTAAACTCAGTTTCACCTGCTTTGACTAGTGCCATGAGGTCTTATAGCAGAACAAACACCTTTTGTCCAATTACTGGGAAAAAAAGAGCCCCAGCTCTTTCCCTGACAGGATCTGTATTACCTTGTTCTTGAAATTCCCTTCGTTGTTCGTCATGGCAGGCAGGGACACCTTATTGTTGACAGAGCAGTTCCCAGCTCTTAGGCTATGTAGCTGGGACAATCCTTTATGTCACAGGTTGTACACCATCCTTCTTGTGGATACCTATGAGTAAGCCCAGAAAGAGACGATTCCCAGCTTTTGGTAATAAAACATTACTGTTTTCACATATGGCTTGTACGGTTCTGGTGTCCGGGTGGAAGATCTCATCTACCCACCCTAGCTTCCAGCTACTTCCTCCATACCCTCTGCCTACCCCTGTGACTTCTTTCAACACCAACTTTAAGTCACTCAGCAAGTTCTCAAGGTCATCGAGTGCAAAGCAGCACTAAATGCAATGCTGTGTGGACCAAGAGCATCACCAGGATAAGGGCCCCTGAATAACAAAAGGGTGTGTACGTGGATTTCTGCTCTGGTCTCCATTTCAGATGGCTGTTGGTCAGTTTTGACTGGGACTGCTCTACCAGCATCCTTCTCCCTTCAGCTGGTGAAATGTGTTCCCTTCCCACATACCTGTAGCTTCCTCTGCCTTTGGTATGACACTTCTCCATGGGAATCACCCTCTGCAGTGATGGTCCTCTCCCACTGCCTTCTGGTTTACCCTGCAACTCTGTCTTTGCACCTTCCACACAGCTGGCTCAGTATGTGTGCCTGGGCACCCTGAGCGCAGGAATCAGGGGGTAAATTGCCAATTAACATCTCTTAATTGAAGATGACATAACAAACACTTCTCCTCAGGCTAGCTGGAAGTTATGGCTGTGATCAGAAGTTAAGGGCAGCCCAAATGCAAGCGTGAGCAGAAGCGTGTCTCAGCATGCCTCCGTGCTGCCAAGCTACGGGGATGTGATATTTAGGTAACTCTTCAATTTCCCAGATGGGCTGAGTTTGAGCAAAAGCAGCAGTGGTGAAGGTGCTGGGAAATTGAAGAGTAATTCTTAACCTCATTATAGTTACTCTGCACCTCCCTCTTTCTCCATTTTTCTTAGGGTGGTGTTCCCAGGTGCAGGAATAGATGGTCTTGGCTGTGTCTGCACCTGTGCTGCTTTTTTCCTCAGATAAATAGCTCGCTGGGAACACGGGAATCCCAAAGTGCCCGGGAGAGTCACCTTCCAGAGATGCTTGGAAACAGCATCCACCAGATGTGACGATGCTAGAGACAAAACCATCTGCGTAAGTGGAAAACTGTGGAGAAAAAGGCACTTTGCGGGGTCCAAAAACAGCAGCATTGAGGGCTTTGCTGAGCTGGCTTCCTGACTGAGAGTCAGCTGCTGTTTCCAGAGGACTTCTAAATACTGGTTTGCCTTGGACAGAATATTTGCAGAGTTTTTACTGACAGCTACTTGGCCAATCTCCTCAGGGACTTCATCCTACTTGGGGTCAGGGCAGCTTTCTCTCTCCAAGCTGTGATGTTGAAGCTCATCTCACAAAGCTGGCACTCTGCAGGAGCTGTGCGTGGGCTGCCACCATGGGTTATTCATGGGAGATGTGTTAGAAACCAGCTGAAGGGCAAAACACCATTTGCTGGGGAGGCGATTGAGCACACTGAGACCAAAACTGGTGGAAAGGAGGGCTCCTGTTCGTGGCTCTCCCCACTGCCAGGGTCTGTGTCTTCTGGTTGCTCCTCGCCTCTCCCATGGACTGTCTCTAGAGGAGTTAGTGAAGGATTGATTGGACTGGGTGCCTTTCCAAGACCAAAAGCCCATCACTCAGAAGACGTTAGACATCCCCTGGCGTGACACTCTGCTCTCTGGCACTGACCGGGGCAGCCTGCTGACTGCAAATCTGCTGGGCCCACGGACAAATTATCCTCACATCAGCACATTTAAGAGAAATTAATTTCCCTGCGGGAGCAAGGAAGGAAGTCTCTTCCAAATCCAAGTCCAGCTCACGGTGGCTGTTATGAAACGTGGTGACAATCTCCCCTGTGCCACGCAGAGAGGGAGCAGCATCTCACCCAGATCTGCAGAGGAGCCAGCAGGGAGGAAAGTCACAACAAGCAACAGAAAGAGAGACCCTGATAGATGGCTTTTAAAGTTAGTTACAGAGGACTGGAAGCCCTGAGGTTGTTTGAGCTTTCCCTCCACAGTCAGTGCAGGGACACAGAAGTGCTGCGGAGGAGCAGCAATAGGGAGAACGGGGTCACAGGTGCATGGATGAGGAGAGAAGTATTTTTAATAATTCTGATATAATCTAATTAGTGGCATCTGACTGAAGAACAAATGCCTTGCTGCTAAGGAAGAAGAAAAATTTAACCACAAAGATCTGCTAGCCTTTGTGCTGGCCTAAAACAATATATAGGGTTTAGGACAGAGGAAACAGTAACAGAAAGGGAAGGAAGGTACATGAACATAAATATGAAATGGAATAAACTGTAATGTGGCTTTTACCAGAAGAAGATCAAGTGAGATAAACCTGCTGTCTCTTTTTGGGAAGATAACATTTTTTATTTTATTTTTTTTAAATGGAAGGGAAACGCAATAGATTTCATCTACCTGCATTTCAGCACAGCACTCGACAGGGCACTGTATGAGAGCTTTCTTGAGCCTCTAGAGAAGATGAGCTTGGTCAGGTGAAAAGGATGCCAGGCAGGTGTGCTGGCAGTTTCCCATCCTGGCTCCCCTACTCCATAGTTTAACCATGAGAGCGGATTCAGTGCAGCACAAAGAAACCAAAAATTAGAGGAATAGAAGTATTGCTGCTGGGGGCAGCTGTGGGAAAGGTAGCCAGAGAGATGCCATCCCTCCTCCCCTGGTGTGGCAGAGTCTCAGCTGATGGGATGGGGGAGGCAGACGGTGAGGTGAGGAGCAGGCATGGTCTGGTGCCAGAACCCTTGTGGGTGCTTCTCCCCCTCCTCCTGCTTCCCTGGGAGTGGGAGCCAACGGGGTGGAGGGGATGCTTGGCAGCAGGCAGTAAACCAGCCCCATCCTTTTTCTTCAAGGAAGCCCATAGAGACCAACCAAGAAATGACATGGAAGCCACTTTCAAGGGGCAAAAGAAACTGCCTGAAGAGGAGAGAGGCACCTGCTCCCACTTCCCTGCAGAGAGGCAGGAACATCAGGCAGGAGCCCCCTCCCTGCCCACGAGCTGTTCCCCCCCCAGTGCCATCCCCAGGCTCCCTCAGCCCCGGGCAATCTTTGCTCATACTCATGTCTGAATGCACATTTCTCCAGCTCACTGAACCAGCTGGGGCTGGACCAGGACTGGAAAGTGTTTTATGTGTGCAGAGATGGAAAGGAAATGAATGCTGCTTCTCTCAAGTCTGAGATGGGGGAATGATTTGCTGGGGATTTGTAATAGTTTTTTTTTTTTAAAAATCTGCCTGAATAGGCTTTCTGTGGAAAGAAAAGGGAAAGACTCTGAAAGCAGAAAATATGGTTATGTCCTAATAGGATAATTTGTTCGTAGGGACAGAAAAATTAAAGAAAAATAAAAAAGAAAAGAAGAAAAAACCCAAGGTTGCTTGGCAGCCAGAAACTGTTCTTGCCATTGTGGAGCCACATAGCTATCAGGGCAGGAATTTATCCCACATTAGAATAACTTGTATCTCCAAAGAGCAAGTCCTGGGTCAGCGTTGAAAGAAACTGGGAACTGATCCCTCCGCAGATATCCTCCTGAATGAGAGCCCGTCTCAGACACGTGCTCTGTAAACATTTATGCAAGCCCACCTGCTCCAAACCTCCCCGGATAAGCCCTGGGCTTTTGCCAGTATGGCTGATGCCACTGTGGGTCTCAGGAGCCAAATTTCCTTCCCATTGTCACACTCTGTGCCCTGCAATGCTGTCAGTTCTCTCACAGTGTGAGTGAGCTTTAGATCCAGCTGAGTTCAGGGTCAGAAAAATCAGGGTGCCACCCCCCTAACTGCAAACGTCTCTAGTTTTCATGACTACTGAGGACCTTGCGTGCCTCTGCTTCCCTGGCTTATTTCTTCTTACCCAGGGCTGGGAGCCACAAGTCATTTCAGGCAGCAGCCTGACTCCTGGAGCAAACATGGCCCAAAGGCTGCCCTGCCAACATGCTGGGACCCCACTCCAGGGGGGTTATCTCCCAGAAATGACACCTGCCTGGAGCAGGGATCAAAGGAGTCCAGGGGAAACGCTGCCGAAGCAGGAGGTGGAGAGCACGGAGGACAGCAGGCACTGCACTGGTGAGAAAACTCAGTCTGTTGCCTCCCCAATGCTGGCAGGATTCTGTGAAGCTTGGTGTGATTGATGTCCTCAAAATGGTCATTCCTGATGGCTGTCACCTGTGTCCTGGTTTGATTTTCTTTTTGCTGAGTTGGGAACAGGTTGCAGGTTACAACTGCCTGCATGAGCTTCACTGAGCTGCAACCACAGAAGATGTCTTGCTGTCCTCCTCCCTTGTGAGCTGCCTTGGATACCACGCTGGCCATGTGATAAGGTGCTGTCATTGCTGACCTGGTGAAAAGACAAACCTTTCTTTGCCTGTTTCCCATTCAAACATCGTCTGGAAGGAGCATGAGATTTCCCCTTTCTGGAGCAGTGAGCTGTGAGTCCAGCTCAGCCACCCGCTGGGGGGTAACCTTCATCTTTTGTGTCACATGTCTGGTGAGATGCTGTAATGAACAAGCGACAAAGGCAATTAATTGCTAATGACCAGCCTTGACTGCCCAGCAGTGGGACTGAGGGCAGGAAGCTGAGCAAAGGCTCTGCAGGTGGCTGGTCTCACTGGAATCCCCTCACTTCCCTCGAGGTATTTCTACAGAAAATACACACCTCTTATGAGGAAAGGCTAAAGGACTTTTCAGTCTGGACAAGACAACACTGAGGGGGGATCTGATCAATGCCTATAAATACTTAAAGGGTTGGTGTCTGGAGGATGGGGCCAGTCTTTTTTCAGTGATGCCCAGTGACAGGACAAGAGGTAACATCTAAAGATGAGGAACTTCTTTCCTGTGAGGGTGGCAGAACCCTGGAAGAGGCTGCCCAGGGAGGTGATGGAGTCTCCTTCTCTGGAGACGTTCAAAACCTGCCTGGACACATTCTTGTGTAACCTGCTCTGGGTGGACCTGCTTTGGGTGGGGTGTTGGACTGAATGATCTCCAGAGGTCCCTTCCAACCCCATAGCATTCTGTGATACAGGAGCCCAGCAAAGCACCAACAAAACAGCCCCTGATGGCACGGGACTGTCTGGGAACATGCCTAGCCCTCTTCTGCACCACTGCCATGTCAGGTCACTGTCAGGATGGTAGAAGTGTTTTGGGGAACCAGCAGGAAATGCAAGTTGCAACATGGTCCGGTAGCATGAGAAAGAAGTGGCACTGTTTTCCGTCCCGCATCCTTGTTGGGTAAACTCACCAGCTGTGTTTGACGAGATGCAGTTACTCATCTCCTGGCTAGCAGCAGGATTTCCAGGGACGCTGACTCACTCCTGGAGTGGCCGGATCACAGCAAACCCCCGGATGCTGCTGTGATGCCTGCCATCCCAGAAGCTCCCCAGCACCCAGAGAGGTGTTTTTCCTCTTCACCGGAGGAAGTTTCATTTCCATTATAAATATCAGAGTTGGGTTTCACTTGTGGCATTTGTCCTGGGCTTTCTGCCTCTCCTCTTGTGAGATGTCCAGTGAATTCTGGCTGGTTTCAAAGACCTTTCTGCTCAATTGAAATTTCTTGACCTTCGTCCACCTTTCCAGAAAGGTATGTCCTGGACCAGAGCTGATACAAGTCACACTTATAGAAACCTCGGGGTTCAGCTTCAGACAGAAGGAGCTTTGGGGCTCCCCCTTACTCTGTGCAGAAATCTCCCTCTGGGAGAGGGAGTGCATACCCATATGTCAACTTTTCTCCTGGAGGTAGGATGGCTGGCACTGTGGGCTTTGGCCAGTCTGCTCTGAGCATGGTGAGAGATTTGTCCTGGCATTGCTTGGACCATCAGTAGACGGTGGGTGAGGACACATGTCTGTGTGCAGGTGGAGGTAACCTCCCTGGACAGAGAGGTGGTACCTGCAGCCTTGAGAGATGCTCAGCAAGAACACCTCAGAAACTGGGCTCAGCCTGGCAGGGCAATGCCCAGAAACAGTGTCCTCCCACACAAGGACCCTTTTCCCTGCAGCTAGGACTGAGCCAGAGGGTAGGTTTGACCTGTTTGCTCTCAGAGCGTTTGCTGTGCCCCTCTGGGCATGAAGAAGCCCCTGCAAGGTGGGTGGCTGTTTCCTCTGGAGCTGTGCCACCTCTGCAGGGTGGTCCAGCCTGGTGAGGGGGATGCCTGGGGAGACCCCCAAAGCCTGCAGGTGCCAGGGATTGCAGGGAGAGCTGGGGTGGGAACCCAACACCTTGGGAAGCCCCCGTGTTGGCTGTGAGCAGCCCAGGAGAACACAGTGGGTAAAGGCAGAATGAAGGACTTTTTGCTTCCCTGCTGCCAGATCCCCCCACTTCTGGGGCACTCTGCTTAAAAACTGAGACTTGCCCCTTGATAAGCAACTCAGCTTTTGAATTCAGAAATCCCTCGGGTATGGCAGATTTCTGCACATGCTGTGGGGCTGGCTGGGCAGCAGAGCAGCTGGTGGGGTGAGCCATCCAGGACGTTACAGAGCAGATTGCAGCATGTGTGCCGAGAGAGCTGCTCTGCTGACAGACACACCAGCTCCTCTGAGGTTTCATGGAGCTGTGAGGTCATACCTCTCACTTTCCAGCAGAAAAACGCAGGTTTTCATCTCCTCTCTGTACTTGGAGGACTTCAGGACCCTTGGGAAGACCAGGATTAGCTGGAGAACCTGATTTTTCAAGACGTGCCATTGTTTTTTTCCCTGGTCACTTGAGGCTACAGCAGGGTTGGTTTTTCTGAGGAAGGTCTCCTCTCCTATTGCTCTAAAAAAATGGATCATCCTTTATCTGAGCGGTCCCAGGAGAGCATGCATGGGAAAGCTCATTGCCTGGATGCTTCCTTTTTGTCCCGTGTGATGCTTGGAGGAAGCCTGTGGGCTGTAGGAGCTTTCTGTAGGGAACGAGTCTTTGCCTGGCTCTGGTGGCCAGGATCAGGACGATGTGGTCACAGGGATGCTGCCAAGCTTGGAGGTGCTTTGCAGTCAGGAGCGCCATCTCCTTTCTCCCACATCAAAACCAAAAATGACCAGTCCCTCCACCTCATTCCTAATGCAGGAAAACCCTCTCCGATATTAATAAGAATCTAATTATACATTTATTGTTCCATGAATTAATTACATAGCAAGTAGAGTTACCTTTTACACAGCCATTAAACTTCAGGAAGGCCTCTTTATACCACTCCATGGATAATTTAATTAGCATACTAATGTCTTATTAGCTATAAACCCAAAGCTGGTTTAGAATCACTTAAATTAAAACTCAAAAGCCTTCAGCCACCCTGTAACCTCTCTGCCTGAATGGTGGGCAGAGGACGGGAGCAGGAGACGGGCTTTGCACCCACCACAGGCAGAGCCTGTGGCTGCTCCCAGGCAGATTCCCTCTCTGGTGCTGGCGGGATGCAACGTTGCCTGCCCCTGCCTGCACATCACCCACGGGGCTGAGATTGCAGGTAAGGAGTCCCTCAGCTTGCCTCCTTCCTCTCCTTTTATTTCCTCTTAGCTATCATCTGTATTTGCATTAATTGGGCTAGTCTGGAAGAGCTGTGATAATCCATTATGGATGGACAATTTCAAATGCAGGGATTAAAGCCACAGAAGGGAAAGCAGGAGCTGGTACAGGAGCAGCTGTGACACTTGAGGGAGTCCCATCGCCAGGACAGGGCTCCTTGGGTGTGCAGGTTTGGTGCAACCTTCTCCATAGGCTTTCAGCAAAGAAAATGCCAGAGCTGATGACTGATGATGAGGCCGGATCCTGAAGCATTCACCCAAGGCAAGCGGGAGCAGAGGACATCTGTACCACCACGCTCCTAGTGCAGCATGCCCCTTTGTCCCCTGGTGTCCCCTCTGGCCCCTGGTGTCCCCTCTGTCCCTCACCTCCCAGCAGCACCAGGACTCCCCCTTGAAGCACTGCAACCCCAACGTTGTGGCCACGCTGAGATTTGTGCACGGAGCCTGGATTGTGTTGTGGCATTTTATATGCTCCCAAACATCCCACTCCTGCTGGGGTCAGGACTGGCACTTCAGTTCGTTCTTAAATATTGCAGTTTATGTGTTAAACCCTTTTTAAAATGACCCCTTCTGCCATCCAGTTCATGAATGTAACTTTTTTTCCCCCCCAGATCTTCTTAGCTAATAAATAGCTTAATTTGGAGGTTTGAAAATTGACTCAGAGGCAGAGTTTAACTAAATCGAAGAGCAAGACTGCTGCTTGAATGTAATAATCTGAAAATAATTGATTAATTTGCATGATCCTTCGTAATTGCTTCAATTTACACCCAAGAGGCCACTGTCATCAATAGATGAATAAGACATAATTTTTACAGTCCCAATAACGCATGGAATAGAATTTAAAAAATTCACTCATTCTGCAGCGTGGGGCAGGCTCGTGCGCACAATCAGCTCGGCGACACTTCCAGCACATTGCGGGGAGAGTGCTCATTGTTAGAGAAATCGTGCTGTAATTTAATTCACTTGTTAAGAATGTAATTATGTTCATCATCCTTGGGAAAGAAGAGGATCAAATCCTATCACAGTGCTGCTAACCTTTAGACGGAGAGATTTCAACAAAATGAGGAAGCCGTCCGACAGCATCAAGAGTCAAAAGTAAAGAGATTAAAATGCTAAAATTTGGCATGGATGCTCTTTAAGGAGTGACATAGCAACACAGCTACCTTCTGCAAGGTACTTAACCACATGCTCAACCTTAATTGCCATTAATGAGAATTCAGCATATGCTTAGCTATACCAGCACCTGACAATACCACAGGGGCTCCAAGCGCCTGCGTGGGTCTGATCAGCCAGCCCAGGAGCAAAGCAGGAGCAAAGGCAGGTAAATGGCAGGGTTCAGGAAGGTGTTTGGGCCACACAATAGTCCTTCAAAAGATGGAAATCCAACCTTTGTGAGGTCAATAAACAGGGACAGAAAATACAGCATGAAAGAGAGGAAACAGGAAGCCAGCAAGAAATAGCAAGACTTGGTAGGAATGAAAACAAACAATAGATAATTCAAGTCTGACAGGAACAGGAAAGCCTGCAAAGGAACAAGTTAGGTCTGCTGGCTCCCCAGGAGTTAAAAGGAACAATTAAGGAAGATGAGGACACAGCTGAGAAGTGAAATGATTTCATTTCATAAGTTCTCACCTCGGGGGAAGTTGGGAGAAATCTGCTCTTGACTTGCTCTTTTCTGGTAATAAAGGTGAGTTGCTATTAAGGATTAAGGTATCAAATGAAGAGGCGCTGGTGCAAATAGGTAATTTAAAAAATATTAAGTCACTGGGTCTGGATGGGACATTCAGGGGTTTTGAAGAAACCTAATAATACAGTTTCTGAGCTGCTGGGTGAGCTGCATCAGTATTCATCTCGCTGCCAAAGCAAGCGCGGGATCAGAGGGCTGGAGGGCAGCAGCAATTGCTGTGCCTGTATTTTGTAAAGAAACACCAAGAAATCCAGAAACTGCTGCCTGTTGAGCCTTGTGTCAGTACCAGAGACACGGGGGAAGTGGTCAGTGCACGTGGGACGGTAAAGCTCCCGCTGGATGCCATCCATCCTCGTGATGCTGAGGGTGCATGGGACGGGAGGATCCTCCATCTCACCTCGGATTGCTCTTTGCTGACTCCTTTTACCCTAACTCTGTCCCTTTCTGTTCACAGGGCTTCAGGATCACAGAGATCAGGTGGCAGCAGCTTAGGAGATGTCCCAGTCTTGCACCTTCTGCCTGGCACTCCTTTAGAAATTTCCCCAGAGGAGAAGGAAGACTAGCTAAAGTGGAAATATAGAAAATGTATTGAGGCAGAAAAATTATTCAGATTTAAGACTGCCTGCTCATCCCTTTGTGCACATGTATTATGGCACAGTACATGGTATGATTCAATTCCCTTCAAGTTTGCTTCCTAAAAGACACCTTGCTGTGCCTTCAAATAACATTTCCTTCCACCCTAGGACAGGCATCTAAGAAAGGTGGGATGGGGTCAGTCTAGGTGACACTCCCCAGGTCCCTTCTAGCCTGAGTTACCCCATGACCATAGGAGTCTTCCTCCAAAGGTCTCTGGCTGTAGAGGAAGCCCAGCTGTTCAGATACAAGGATGATTGTGAAGATATTCCAGATGACTGCTTTCTCCGGGACCACTGCCTGTTTCCAGTGGTGCCTCCAACCACCCTAACCCTGAATCTAGGAGTGCAGACTTTGGAGGAGTTCGGAGAAAGTTCATTTGACGATAAGTCATCTTGAAACAACTTACTTTAGAGGTGCTGCTTGTTTCCCTGAAGCATTTGATGCCAGAGAGAGTTTTCTGTCTCAGAGGGATCCCTCGGCTGAGGCAGCCCAGTGGTGCTTGTCCTCCAGCTTAGACAATGTCTTCCATGAGACGCAACCAGAGTGAAAACTCTCCACCCAAACACAAGACCTGGTTGTAAAATCACAGCATTGAAAAAAAAGAAAAAAAAGGGATATTTTATAAATCTTGGGCATCATTTCTCCCCAGCTGTCCTTTGCGCTTCTGTGGCATTTAATGTTGGGTTTTACAGCCTGAGGGCATTACGCTTGTCTCCAGCAACATGCTAAGGCATGGAAATGCAAACATGGTGCTGGGGAAACCCTAACTGTGATTTGCAGTAATGATATGACACAGAGGCATGACTGGGGCTGGAGCACCACCGTGACTTTTTAAAACCTGTGTTCAGCGACGCTGGTATTTAGAGGTGTGATAAATTTGTCTTATGCTTTTCTCCTTGCTAAGGCAGGGAAGGGGTACGGCGCTTGGGAGCCGTTAAGTCTCTTTGCTGCAAGGACTCTGCCTATTCTGTACCTGAGGAGAAAAGCTGGCTTGCTGCTGCACCTGCCTCCGCTTCTTTTAGGTGTTGCAGCCATGAGGCATATAAAAAATTAAAAATCAAGAGGAAAACAAACAGTATTTGTGACTACATATAGGGTCAGTGGTAGTAAAAGCCAGTCCTTGGAAAAAATCATCCGGGATGATTTCAAGATCTTTCAAAGCATTGCAGTGCCTCTAGGTATTTTTCACCGTTCCTGTATTTTCCTTGTTAAATGTGTAGTTTATAATATTTCTATCTTAGTGCTTTACTGGGGACCATAAATACCCGATGAAAAGCATTTGCAGACTACATGGGATGCTCTGAAAAGCATGCGAGCTGTAATAGTCCACAGGAACATCTGCATTGTGACCGTCTGTGAATTTATTTGGGCAGAGCTGCATCCATGTAGTGCTTCCAATTCAATTTCCATGTTTTTCCAAAGAAGAAGAAAAATGTCTTATGTTTCCTGGGTGACTGGAGAAAGGTTTTACTGTGCCAGGCATCTCTAATCTCCCCGTGCAAGATATCCTCAGTTGCAGACAGAGAGCAGCAGTTTGACTAGACACGGAAAAGTGGATAAGGTCTGGAAATGATGCTTTATGGAGGAGTGAGGTTTCATCACATTCTGCTGAAAAACATCAGCTCGCCTTCGATAGAAATAGCATGATCTATGATCACAAAAGCAATTGATGGGCTTGGGGTCTTGGTGAGCTCAGCCCTGCCCCTGCGCAGCTACAAATACACAACGTCCCCAGATCCCTCTCTGCTTCCACAGAAGCCACAAATCTCTGCCCTTCCCTCCTGCAGAAACCCCAGGAGAGGGGGCAGCTCATGCCTGTCTCGGGAGCTCAATTAGCATTAGGGGGGGGTTGGCTGCTGCTGGGAGGGCAGGGTTGGGGAGGCAGGGAGCCATCGGCGGTGCAGAGGGCACCGTTGCCCCCACGGGAGCCGGGTGCCAAGGAGGAAGGCGCAGGTGGCGTGAGCGGCGATGCAGAGTGAGGTGCCGCGAAGCTCCAGCGATCGGCACCCACCCGGCACAGGGATAAACCGACCGAGCTCGGGACCTGCCTGTCAATACATGCAAATGATGGAGATAGCGGTGACATCCAGCGTGTGGCTGCTCCGAGAAATTCAAATTGGATTGCCAAACTTTTCACCCTTACGGGAGTCTGCCAGCTCACAGCTGCCCCCTCCACAGCAGGAAGCTGCTTCCATTTAGAGACGAATGAAGAGTGGAAGAGAAAAAAAAAAAAAAAAAGGCATGAATATTAATCTGAATTCAACTGAATTTCAATTAGGCCATGTTCAGTCTCCACAAATATTTGAGCAGCGCTATTGCAAATATAGTGAAAAAGCAAATCTGTAACTTTAACACACAAATATTCACAAAAGATAAATTCTGGACTGCGTGCTCACAATTCACGTCGTCTTGACTCGAACTCCGTAGACATGTGCTATTGTTTCCATGCCCTGGTTGGGTGATGTATAAGGAGCCAGAAAACAAAACCAATTTACCGATTTAAGGTAGCCTGTTAGGTGTGGGTGAGAGTGTTAAGTCACAGCACTAGTCCTGGCACGTGCAAGCTGGGATGTTGAGGCCAATGAGCCATGCTCTTGGTGTGATGAGCTGCTCCATCCTTCCTGAGCAGGTACCAGGCTGCCATCCCAAAGTGGGCAGGGTCACAGGGCAGAAATGGGACAGATCCAACAGCAATGAAACTCATGGATGGAGTTTCCAGGGCTGGGGAGGAACTAGAAACAAGAAACAACACGTGGAAACATTCAGAGAGAGAAATACCCAACTCGCTGTACATCCCATCACCGAGCGTTTCAGTATCCTCGATTTTTGCTGACACAGCATCAACAAATGGAGTTCCAGGGGATTTTTCTCTGCACTTCTGCTGTGGACGCTGGCTGCACATCCCCGTGGTAAACAGCTCAGGTAAAACCAAAAGTAGATTAAGCACAGGCAAGCAGAGGAAGGTCTACCTGACTCTGTGAGGAACATAGTTAGATCAGGACCTAGGGATGAAGAAATACTAGCCCTTAAGCAACACGAGCATTCCCAAGTGGAGCATTCACCACTAACAGGAACCTCACCCTTGTCACAGGTGGTTTGGAAGCCTCACACTGCACAGTTGCGGACAGTGTGGAACGATTTCAAAAGACAAAGGGGGAAATGGGAAGGGCCTGGTGTCTACTGCTGCACTTTATGAGTGACTTGGTGGTGGAGACATGGGGACAGGGAAAAGCCACCCAAGGACTGAATATGTGAATGCCACAGTGGTAGGGGAACTCAGCAGCAGTACGAAGGGCTTAGCTGAAGAATGACAGTATGAAGGATGATGAGTATGAAGTTGAGAGAGGGAAGATGGAGAGGAGCAGACTACCCACCAGCAGCACTGATCTGTTTGGCACCATGAGCTGTGACAGTCAAACAGGAGGTAGGCAAACAATGAATCGTATACATCTGCTCTAAAAGAGGTTCTATCGTTCTCAGATGCTCCATCTCATCCAGTGCTCTTCCCTGACACTGGCTACCATCAGTTGGCATAAAAAGCTTGGAGCACATAGGTACTGGGGGCAGTAGGATTTACCTGCCAGACAGGAAAATACTTTCCTTGGGGGTCTGATCATGGCAGTCCCTACAGAGTAACAGAGTGGGGACCTCACTTTAGACATCTATAGTGTACTCTGGTCAACTTTTCAGTCTATTTTTAGGGGAGGCTGGAGAGAAATGGGCACTTCACAGCATGGCTGCTTCGTTTTGTCCTAAGGTTGATATATCAAATGCATCAGATGGGTTGCACCCTACGTTTCAATGTCTTTTCATCAGCTGTAAAAGGAGACCAGATGAGTAGCTCAAGTGTAAACATCTCTAATGTAAAAATTTCCACTTAGAAATCCCCCTCTGTGTCCTTCACCTACCTCTTTTTCCTGTGAATAACTGCTTTTTCTGTACAGTGGCCAAGCCTTTCGGGTGAGTGATATTCAAACAACAGGCAGCTGCCCTGCTGCTCCCGTTGAGTCCCATTGTGAAGCCGGTGAACTGATTGATTGTTTGGTTTCTTGAGAACCTGATGTTGTTTCTGCTTTTTCACTGAGTGGCTGGAATGTTTAAGCAGGAGAAAGGAACAATAGCAACAGAAAATAAAGAGGGGAGAATTGTGAGAAATTAAGTCTATACAACGAATGATTAATACTGCATTTCCTGAGACTGCTGCAAACAATGACCGTTGGTGCTGGGATCTGTGGAGATTTGGAGACTGGTGATGCTTTTGCTGACTCCTCATATAAAACAAATAATGAGTAGGGGGGAATCCCTTTCGGGGCACGTTGAACATGAGGCCCTGATGCACAAATGCGGCCTGGGGGACCTAGTGCAGAGTCTCGGGATGCTCATTAAAAATCCAGGCTAATAGAGGCAGCCTTCATGTGGTAACGGGGTGCCTGAAAAAGCAATGTGTTTTGTGCAAAGGGCTTCCCACCTCCAAGCGATTAGAGAACAACTGGTTGTCCTGATCCTGCAACTTTACACCTACGGATGACACATCTCCTTCCATTCTCCTCCCTCTTCTTCTTCCTCTCCTTTTTAAACCGTGGTTGGGGTGGATTCTGTCACTTCTGTCACATGGAATTCATTTCCATTCTCCTTCTCCCAGGAGACTCAAAAAATTTGCAATAAGTCAAAGAAATTAAATTTTAAGCCCACTATTGAAGGATAATGAATCTGAAATATGTGATCTTTTGTAAAATTATATTCTTTCAAATGCTTAGATTCGGGGAACACTATCTCATAAGGGAAGTACACAAGAAACTGCAATCAAAATGACCTATACAAAACATAAAAAAGAGTTAATAGGATTGCTCTGAATTCTAAAGGGGGTGGTGCAGAACAGCACAAGTGGGCCTTGCAGTGGGGCATTTATAATCTCCAATTCCATTAACAAATTTTAATATAGTCTTTGAGGGTAGAAAGCGGTCGTTAATAAAACTTTAAATTAAAGCATGCTAGCTGTCGGATTAGATCATTAAAATTGCAAGGTACTGGTGGCTGACTGGCTCTGCAGAAGAGACAGCATTGCTAAATCCACATTTTTGAGACCATGAAATAATTCCAAAGCAAACAGGAAAAAAGGAATAAAACAATTTTATATATGTGAATTATGATTCTATATCATGTTTAATGAAGAGAAAAATGTAATCATATTTCATCAGCTCTCGGTGTAATCACTGTTTCTGAACACCAGGGACCAGACACGGAGGGAGAAATGTGAGCACGGTGTGTCAGCAGCCGGTCGTGCAGAAGGACAGCAGGACAAGTGCAGCTTTTAGATCAAGGAAGATCATTGCCCCGGGCCAGTGCAAAGGGTGTATTTTTTTCCTGCAGCCCAAGGATACGATGGGGTCTGAAGAAGCCATGTCTCTCCAAGAAAGAGTTTCTTCAGCAGCAAGGCAGTTTGAGTTTCTGGAAATGGTTGTTGCCTGGGGATCTGGGAAGCTGCAGGATGAACACACTTCTCTTTCTCAAAAGACTAAGGAATGATTCTTTAAGTGGGTCCTGGAGAACAGAATTGATAGCTAAGCATGCAATATTACTTGAGGCTGCACAGCAAATTTTTTTGAGGGCAGAGATACAGCTATAAGAAACCTTTTGCTCCTATTTATATTTTGCATCTCATGCAAGACTAAAGAGAACTGGGCCAGTTCTGCTGTGCCTGGCACTGAAAAAAACACAAAAGATGTGACTAAAGGTATCAAGTGTGCCTGCGAGCCCAAAGGTTCCTAGCTGACTGCTGTTTCCTGTCATCTCCCTCCTAAAACCTGTTACTCTAGATGAGGGGACACTGCTTACCTTACCTTACCCTTACCTCTGCTGGAGGTGCTGGAGGTAAGGGCTTGGGACAGGAGAAGGTACAGCCAGCACTGCAGGGAGCACATCTATTTGTCCTAGCACCATCCCACCACTTCTAGATTCTAATATGACTGGGTGTAAGAAGTAGAGTTTGGCTGATATCAAGCCCAGGTTCCACCTAGGTATCAAAAAAACCCCAACTTCCAGTTTCTTGGTGTCTTCCTCACCGTTTCACAGCTGGAGAAACGAAGAAAGCACAGGGCAGAGCATGGACATACTGTGGATGTGGACAGACACAAATCTTTGTGAGCTGTACAGCTCCAGCAAACCAGTTCTGCACCTCCATCACCAGCCTCAAGAAATAAGAAATGAAGAAAGAAGAACTCCCATCAGGTAATTTAGGAGTGTCACGCTAACTGGCACCAACACTTGTGGGAGACACCGTGGCTTTCATCTGTTGGGACAGGTGCAGGGAGTGGACAAGCAGCTCTGGATGGGTGACAACCAATGACACTTTGAGGGATGGAGCTACGGGATTGCTTACAGAAGGTTTGTGCAAGTCAGGAGGCAAGGAAAAGTATGTCCAGGCTCACAGAGACAGCGAATGCCAAATCCATTCCTTGAACGTAGCTCCTAGCTCTTCATGTGAATTGCTTGTGAACACATTTGCCTTTCTATGAATTATTCATTCTCTTAAATGATTGGGCAGATGATTTATGTGAATGCTTCCTGGCCTATTGGGAGATCTTTGCTTGTACAAACAGCCATGCTGGATGTGTCCGATTGGTGCACATGCATGCTTACATGAGCATTTGTGACATTTTCCCTTCCTTCAAGCTTTTAAGTAAACAAAGTGTGCTTGTATGAAAGTCTAACCGGTGTCAGTGTGAATCTGTGCATGTATGAAAAATGAATACTTCTATTTAGTCCATGCAAAACATTCTTTTGATGTTGAACCTCACTGGTGAGCGTTTTCTTCACACGCAATCTTCTTTCTTCTTGAAATAGACTTTTAGACAGAATGTGAGTTTTGGTTATTTTACTCTGATGGGTTATTTCTAATTGTGTCTCTCTGGAAAAAAAGAAGAAAGGAAGGAATTAAGTGCTACGTACAGCAGGGCCAAACATAGGGGATCTGAATGCTACCTCAGCATCCTGAAGAGAAACGAGTGCTTTGGAATTCACTGTGAGCAGGGCTGGCAGTGGTCCCTCCTGCCTGGCCTCCAGAGGTGGGGCAGCAAAGGTGGCCTCTCATTGTGCATCCTTTCAGTGCTCTGCAGCACATGCTTTCATCTGTTCCTCTGAGTTTTTGTCTATAGACCCGGTTCCTGTAGCACATTTATGTTTGAATAATTCTGGTCTTTATAAAAAATATATTATTTTTTTTTTCCTCTTTGCCTTATGTGCAGGAGCAAAGTAAAGATTCCCTTTGCTGTGCTCCTCAGCTGCATTCTCCCACGCTGTATTAGATGTGAACTTGGAAGCAGATTGTTACAGCTTTTCTGCTGAAGCCGGATGGGTGACAGCTCTGCTTTGGGTGACGAATCCAGAAGAGCATTTGAGCTGCCCTCTCTGAGACTGAAGACCCCTCATTTTAGGCACAGTGACCAGTAAGCGGCTTCTGCTGTGGCTTAACCTTACACACCCATCAAGGGGTCCTGGGTTCATCACCATGAGGACAGCAAAACAGTACTGGGACAGACCAAATATCTGCAAAGCCTGGTGTTCTGCCTGAAACAGTGGCCAGGAACATGCAAAACAGCAAAGCGTGTGAAAACCAGCACTGAGTGCTTCTGGCAGGGCAGTATCTGGCAGCTCATGGAGCATCATCAGCTGCTGGTTGCAGCCCAACTGTTGTGTCTACGCCACTGACGGACCTGTCTGCCTTGAACATACTACCTGCCTTCTGACTCACATGAATCCCGGTCTGGAAAAAGTGCTTCCAAGTCATCATTTTAAATCTGCTTCCCAATACTTCCATTTCTTATTGTAATGCCAGAAAGAAGGAATCACAAACTTCAGTTTTCTTTCTCCAAAACATTTTGGATAGACTTCCGTGGTCTATCCAAGCAGGATAACCTTGGTCTGTTCTGTCTCTCAGCATCAGGAATGTCACTGGGTCAGTCTTTTCACTTGTCTTTTTTTGTTTTTACTACTGTATCCTTTATGAGATGCAGGGCCAGACATCCACTCAGTATCCGAAATAAAGATGGACCATGGATTTCCATGCTGGTTATGGTGACAATTCCTGTATGGTTCTATCTCTCTCTCGTGATGCCTGACATCCTCCTTCCTTTTTGACCAGACATGAGTCTGAGCAGCTTTCCAAGGATGCCTTCCACAATGAATTCTTTGATGAGTTGTGATGGCTAATTCAGAGCTAATAGTTGTCTGATTAAACTTGATTGCCATTTCGGATTTTTTTTTTCACCTTCACTGACATTACCTTACATTTATTTACACTGAATTTCATCTTCTGTTTTATTGTCAGTAACTCAGTCTCAGAAGATCCTCCAGAGCTTTTCACTGTCAGTGTTAGATTTCATGATCCTGAATAATTTTGTCGCATAGGCAAACACTGTCACTTCATTATTCATCACTTTTCCGGATCATTGATGAGCGTCGCACAGTACAGATCCCAGAACGGGCCTCCAAGGGACCCAGTGACTGCTCTTTGGCCAACACGAACACTGATCGGTTATCCTTCCTTTGGTTAAATACTTTTAACCACTTATAAATCTGTGGAGGGGCTTCCTCTCATACTCCATAACATCATAATGTCTTCAAGTGCCTTTTGTCAGTGACCTTGAACATAACTTTTGGAAAATGCAATTTAACTACGGCAGCCAGCTAATCCTTGCCTGGACCTGTGTTGACACCTTCAAAGAAAACTAATAGATTTATGAGATATAACTTCCCCTGGAGAAGCCATGTTGACTCTTCCCCAATATATCCAGATCTACCTGGGCTCCTGTTAATTCTGTTGTATATTACATTTTCTTCTGATTTGCCTGTCACTGAGAGCACACTTACTTGTCTCCAGTTCCTTATGCCCTTTTTAAAGAAAAATGATGTCATATTTTCTGTTTCCCCCACCACTTAGTGCCATGTCAGAGGAGAATGGAGAAAAGCTGGAATAAGGAGTGATATTTTATCTTGCGGCCTCGTGAGAAATGAGAGCTGCCTCAGCAGCCCCTCAATCAGGTTATGCAAGTGAATCAGTGCAATTTGCCAAACCCCAAGTTAGCACCTGCATAGACACAGATTTACACCTTTACATTCATCTGAGCAGGTCAAGATGCAGCAAGGGCAAGGACAGGGACAGGATTCGCTCTGGTCACTTTAAAGGGACCAGTCCACATCTGCACTCAGGAATGGCTGTAAGAGAAGTGCATTGACACGTGCATCGGCACTGCCTGTCTCAAACTTGACCATTTGCCCTGAATGAGACAAGTCTATTGTTAGGATGCCAGGCACATGGTCACGTGGATGGTCTTGCTACTTACCAAACAGGATTTATGAAGAGCTGTGCCCAAGAAGCAGCAGGAAGTTCTTAAAAGTTTCTTCTTTTACCCAGAACATGCCACTGTGTTTTTTTTTATCAGCATCCCAACATGTTTTCCCCATTTCCCCAACAATATAGTATAAGGATGATCATGGTGGGGCAGACCACTGGTACTTCTTTTCTGAAGTCCTGTTTTTGGTAGTTGGCATAACTCTGTTAATCTCCCTTGTGTCAGGAGAATGTTCTCTCTCCCTCAACAGGTTCAATATCAGAGATCTTTAATCTAAGACATGGTGCTTTGGGCTTCTGGCCTAACTAACAGGAGAGTTGCATGGATGCTCATTAACCTCTAGGCTGCTCAGTGTCCCCCCAGAGATGCTGTAGAAGACAGTTCCTGAAGCACATTACACCCATCCTGGGCTGGCTTTTGGTACAGTCCGTGCACAACTCGAAACACTCATTTGAGTAAGAGTTTGAAGGCTTTGGCATGAGATAAGTGAGATCTGGCCTGCTCCTTGCAACTTGCCTCTGCATTTGTCCTGAGTTTCTGGAGTGGACATGCCATGCCACAGAAGACCTTGATCACCCCTTCTTTGAACTGGGGAGAACTGGGACTGTCTTGCCTCAGGACCTGCACTGGTGGAGGTGGGACTTGTGTGATCTTGGCAGAAGGAGGAGGTTCCTCCTAAACACACCCCCCTTTGCAGGCGTTGCCACATCTGCATCAGGTTTGAGAGCCGCAGAGCCAGGTCTCTGTGGCTCCAGCTACAATGATCTTCTCCATCACTTTTTACCCATCATAAATTTACTTTCAGCTCATCGTTATAACATTTTTCAGCCACTTCTGTCTGTATCAGTTGCTATACTCTTTACATAATCCCTATCAGCAAAACCAATGGTCTCAGCTGAGCTGACCCATTAGCAGACCAAGGTTAATTACTTGTGGTTTTGTATCAAAAGCCACCAGTCTCTAAGTAATGTTAGTTAAAATGTACATAAGTAGTGACCAATGGAGCCTGCTTTTGGTGCCAGCTCCTCACTCTCATTACAGACCTGCTTTTCTTCTGCTGCTTGTTCCAAGCTCCTGATCTTTCCCTTTTTCTCAAGTTCTAGGGTAACCCATGTTTTACTTTCTTCCTGGGCTTGAATACCTTCCCTGGAGTGAGTTACTCCTTCTTTACCTTGGTGACTGCAAAGCCCATCTGCAGCTTCCGATGAGTATGTGTCCACCCATATGGACACTCCTGGATACCCTGGCAGGAGGCACATCCCTTTGACATGTCGAAACCACCTCCTGTTCCAGCAAAAGGGTCATAGAAGAGAATCATAGAATAGAATCACAGAATCATATGAGGTTGGGAGGAACCTCCGGAGATCATCCAGTCCAACCCCCCCACTGGAGTGGGTCTACCTAGAGCACATTGCACAGGAACTTGTCCAAGATGGTTTTGAATGTCTCCAGAGAAGGAGATTCCACCACCTCTCTGGGCAGCTTGTTCCAGTGCTCTACTACTCTCACAGGAAAGAAGTTCCTCCTCATGTTTAGGTGGAACTTCTTATACTCAAATTTGTGCCCATTTCTTCTTGTCCTGTCCCTGGGCACCACTGAGATAAGACCAGCCCAGTCCTCCTGACACCCAGCCTTTAAGTATTTGTAAGCATTGATCAGATCCCCCCTAAGTCTTCTCTTCTCAAGACTAAAAAGAACCAAGTCCCCCAGCTTTTCCATAGGAGAGATGCTCCAGGCCCTTAATCATCTTTGTGGCCCTTTGCTGTACCCTCTCCAGCAGTTCCCCGAGGGTCCTCAAACCAGGCAGGTACTGCTTGCTCAGAGAGCCATGGCCACACCATGGCTGGTAAGAAAGACTGGGAAAAGAAGAAGCTGTTATTTTAGTGTCTTATCCCGTTTTCCCTAAACAATGAGGCTGGCGCTTTAAGCGCAATTTTTTCCTGCCATGGTTTTACTTTATTATACCTGTATTGAGATTTCTGCCCAGCTGCTGCCCCCACACAGAGCACCTCAGACATGAGAATACAGATTTGCCAGCAACAGGCTCTTTCCGTGACAAAGCACAGTGTGTTTTTGCAGCCGGGATGAGAGGCAGGGGAGAAGCCGGGATGAGCGGCCGCTGTGAGTTTGCAAGCAACTGTCATTGTCTGTTTTGTAATCCTGGGTCATTGCAAGTGGTTTCTAAATTGATTTGTCCCCACGCAAGCGTCATTGCCCAATTCAGCAAAGCCCCATTCACCTCTGTGCCTCTTATGCAAGTGTAACTCTACCAGGCAGAAGTCGAATTCTATAATCTTTGTTGAGCCGCTTTTTCCTCTGGGTTACACAGTTTGGGATCTGTTTTGAGAGGTGGAGATTGCTCATATATCAAGGGAAAAAGTTGCCTGCCTTTAGCGTGCCTATCTCGGCTGCAGCTGACTTAGATATTCTCCCGTGCTGGTTTGATTTTAACTGCTACATTAATAAATCAGCAACAGCAGCCCTGTTGGGGAGGAATGCAGATCATCCCCAATATGTGCCCAGAGACGCTGGCTTCTGGTCCTAGCCACCCAGCTGTCCCAGGAGGCTGTGAGATGCCACTCAGCAGATGCTGAGGACATTGAGCTGGTGGGACTGACTGCGGATCTAACTCCTCTCCGGCTATACGCTGGCTTGAGCATCCAGGGCTCGAAGTTATTACAACTCCCGAGGCAGACTTTGAATGTAAAATAGGTGCCATGGCTCCTTCTTGGAATAAAATAGATAAAAAATCAATGCATTTGAAGAGAAATAAAAAATAATGTCTGGTAGCACTAATATTCCTCCATGCGAGACTGCAAGTGCTGAGCCTCTCATGGCAACCTTGATTAAGAAAAACATCTTACTTTAAAGGGAGATTGAGGATATAGAAAATACATCTAAAAAGGTGACCTCTGGGTGATAAGAATAATTACTGGTGCTCCCATGGAGCTTTATGTATGTGACTTAAAGCAGAAAAATAAGGACCTGGTGTGGGATCATAAATTCAAATCTAATCCGAGAAGTAACAAAGCTTCTTGGACATGGGCAGAAGGTGTGAATCTGCGTTAGCTCAGGTGTCACGCTGGCTGCACTCCTCTGTTGAAAGAGCTGCTCGGTGAGTTTTTCCCATTGATTTCAGTGGAAACAAGATCAATTGTCTCTTTGGGTCCCTGTGTGGGAATGAGATTATGTTGAATATTAATTTGGCTTGAAATGGGCCCTGACTGTAATTTTCTATCAGCAAAGGAGAATTCATGTATTTCCATAAATTCAGATACTTCCATCTATTCATTCCACATATTCATAGACATTATCTCAATTCCCAGCTCTAGTTCAAACAAAAGTTAGCTCTTTTTACAAATAAATTATTTTTCACTGTTGATGATATTTCTAATTTTTGTAGGCAAATTTATACATTTGAACAAAGGAGACAAAAAGTATCTTTGATGTAGCAAAGCCTTTCTGAGAGCTGTACATAAAATAAAAGAGAAAAAGATAGTCTGGAAAATTTAAGGAATGGATGGGAATGACTCCAAGTTACCTTGTACTTAATTGAAGTTCTCAGAAATGTTCTTTTCTTGTTTTTCTATATTGGAGCTGTTCCTTGAAGTACATATGAATACCTCTTCAAACTGGCATTTAATCTTTGGCTGCATATATTTGGTTTTCACTTGTAGAAACGGAAGGGCTCTCTATGGAATTCCTTATTCTTTAGCATGTCTTCACCTTGGTCCCTAATTTTTGGTCAGTGTGGCTGGGTGATATGATAGCACCATCCATATTGCTCAGAACAGGATTTTCCCCCAGTTTCTGCTGCTGAAAATCCCCCTTGTGTGATTTCTGTTACAGGGTGACAACCCCAGCTGGTACAAGTCTGCGTTTCTTTGCTGCTCTCAAATTATCCCACACGAGGGTTTCCTTGGGCATCTTCACCTCAGCAGAACCATGGTCCAGTGAAAAAGAAATTTGGCTATTTTTCCAGGATTTCTGGACATTCCACAGCTCAGAGGGGGCAGCAGGTCTGGAATGGTGGGCACAGGTCTGGAAACCCCTGTTCCTGTAGATCTGGTGCTTTTTGGCCTCTCCATGCTCAGCAAGCTCCAGTGGGGTGCACTGGGGAAGCATGGGGCCCACACTTACCTCTTGCCCCAGCCTAGGTCCCCCTGGCTAAGCCCAGAGACCAACATGCAGCCCACAGAGATGGGGGTTGACTTTTTTTTTTTAACTTTTGCAGAGCTCACAGACCAAAAACCTGGGTGACTCTGAATGCTTTAAGATGCCCAGATGTTACCCAGAGCAGCAGCTTGCTTTCAGCGGAGGGTGGTGGAGGTGCAGTGCTGGGGAGAGACAGGAGAATTGACCTAGCAATGTCACGAAGGTTTTTATTCCCTGAAAGCCATTTGGCCATCTCTGCTCTCTAAAGGAAGGGTGGCACCCAGGTCACCTGCAGCATGTATGACCAAAGCTCCCAAAGGTGGACCCTTCCTGTGTGCTGCTTCTGCCAACCTGGCTCTGGTCCCTGCATGGCATGGGAAAAGGCACGCTGGCTGGAATACACCCTTTAAAACCCATTCCTAAGGCACTCAGCACTGCCCAGCCGTGGCTCTGCTGCCCTGTGCCCCCCTGGAATGTCCCCATCTCCCTCCCAGACCTGCTCCTCCCCAGCAGCATCCGAGTCCGCAGGAGCCCTGTTTCTAACCAAGTTGCAATTTATTAATGACAAATGCGCTCGGCGCTCCAGCGTGCAGGCATAGCATCTCAGGCTTCAGTTATTGCCTGCATTTGATTTCTTGGATTAAACTGCTTGGATCAGGGATGTGCCTGACCTGTATGGAGCCACTCGTTCTGCCCGTAGTATACTAATCATAGTAGTAGGAGTAATAATACTAATGACAATGTTGTCATGGGTGGGATATTAAAATCCACCACCGCCACAGCTCCCGGAGGAATCTTAAAAGGCACTATAATTAAGTCACAACAGACTACAGACCTGCTGCGAATGAGAGATGCAAGAAGAAAAGGCACAGACAGTATGACTTCAGTACGGGCATGCAAGGAGCCAAGGTTTACAAAACTTCTGCATAAAATGGAATAGCAGGAGGTGACTTGGAATTTCTTAAGACTTGTAGGAAAAAAATAATGGGCAAAGAAGCTGCATAAGCTAATGGTACAGCCACGGGTGTGCAGCACAAAAAAAAAGCGACCTTCTGCAAAAGTATCTCAGGGAAAAGAAAACGATTGCAGTATAACAGGAAGGAGGGTGAAATCAATGTCAGCTCAATGTCGTTGGGGTACTTCATTCCAAGGGAAGGAAAGGGAAGAGAAGCAGGGAAGGCAAGTGAAAAAAAATGGGGGACTAGGAAAAGACTAAGTTTTTTTTAAAAAAACGTTCTTCATAAGCAGTATACAAATGAATGTGTGAAAAATTAAATTTGTATAAAGAAGGGGTGTGAGTAGCAGGGAAGAGAATTAGCAGTGATTTATTGCCACACTGGCAATTCCCCGGGGAAAGATACGTGCAATGGAGAAGAATAAAACACTGGAAAAAGTCAAGTGTGGGTATTAAAATGTGTATAGAGAAAGAAACATGATTTTGGCAACTCTCATAAGTTAGTATGACCTTAGCCACTAGTAAAATAACAGCACAGATAGAAAAAACCTATATCTTCACACAGCTAAGAGATAATGGAGCAAGAAGCAATAAACAATATAATTTAAAAAGAGAAATCTCTTCAGAGTGACTGTCTTTGAAAATGACAATTAAAATAGATTATTTGATCAAAATAATCATGATTATCAATGATCAATGCCTAATACTTCTACGCAGGAATAATGTCATTTACAGGCAGTCCTCCTGAATTCAGTATAACTTTCTGCAGCCTGGGAAGACGTTTGCATCTAAAATATTTGTGGGATCAGAGTACTTGTGGGTAATGGGAATGCAGCTCCTGGGATGCGAAACGTGAGTCCGGAACCCCTAGCGTTGGTTTGTGGGGCCCTGATGGGCCGCACCAGTTGGGAGAGAGAAGAGCTCACCTATTTAGATTCCCTGAGAGATGCTCAAAGGAGAAGAAAAAATTACAACCATCTGTGTGCGTCTAAACAGTGTAAACAGGGGAAGGGGGGGGGAGGATTGTTTTGTATGGCACTGGGAGATGGAATTTGCACTACTGTGATGGGAAACATAAAAAACCAGGCATACCAGCGGGGAAAGGTACATTTGAGAGAGTATCAAAAGCTTCTCCCAGCATCTGGGGTAGGCTGCATAGGGCCACGCCAGCGCTGCAGCCTGGAGACGCCAAAAACTCAGTTAAACAAATCATTAGGAAACATTGAGCGGGATTCATTAGAAAATATGGAGCGGAATATGGTCTTATTCTTGCAAAGCCACTGGCTGTGAGAACCTAATTAGTTATTTCAATCAGGCTCCCCGGAGTCAGTCATGTCTGGATTTGCCTTTCTTACTTTGTTACCAGTTTCTTCCTGGATTTCAGGTCGGCTGATGGCGGGAGGAGCCCCAGGGAGCTGTGGCAGCCCCTGGCACACGAAGGGTGTGGGGCAGCAGTTCTAGCGAGCTTTAATGGCAAAGAGTAATGAGTAAAGAGGAAAAAATAGCGACAACAGCAGTGATGTGAAAAGGAAGGCAGGGGAGAGGCTTTTGAAGGAATAAAGGATAGATAGCTGCAGGTACCAACAGCTTTGTACAGCCCCTTCTCCAGCCTCTGACACCCTTCCAGGTGCCTGTGCTCCCATCTCCATCACCCCTGGGCTTGGGCAGCTCATCTGCTCTTATTCCTAGATGATTTTATCATTCTCTATGGGCAGATGTGGTGCTGAGGGACATGGCTTAGTGGTGGTTTTGGCAGTGTTGGGATCATGATCGGAGAATCATTGCAAAGGTCCCTTGCAATCTAAACCATTCTATGATTCTATAAGATCATAGAATCTTCTAGATCAGGAGGGACCTTAAAGCCCATCCAGTCCCACCCCCTGCCCTGGGCAGGGACACCTCCCACCACACCACGTTGCTCCAAGCCCCATCCAACCTGCCCTTGAACCCCTCCAGAGATGGGGCAGCCACAGCTTCTCTGGGCAGCCTGGGCCAGGCTCTCACCACCCTCACACCAAAGAAGTTCTTCCCCAC
>JAOTQQ010000052.1:30400348-30434555 GCA_026546715.1 Gallinago undulata | reverse complement strand
AGGGAGGTGGTGGAGTCACCATCCCTGGAGGTATTTAAGAAACGTGTAGACGTGGCTCTTCAGGGCATGCTTTAGTGCCCAAGATTATTGGTTTGTGGTGGGCTGTTGTGTGTGGGGTTGTGGGTGTGGGGTTTAGTTGGTGGGTGCTTTTTTTTGGTGTGGTTTATTTTGTTGTTGTTTTTTGTTTGTTTGTGTATTTTTGTGTTTGGGTTTTTTTAATGTGGTTGGACTTGATGATCTCAAACGTCCTTTGCAACCAGTAAGATTCTGTGATTCTGTGATTCTGTGATTCTTTTGTCCCTCTTCTTCTTACCCTTCTTGGGAGAGAAGGGAGGGGGTGAGTGCAAGTCTGGCTGGGGTTAAGCCACGACACAGGTCATACGAGCCACAGGACAATGGAAGATCTTTCACAGGTGGGCAACTGCCATTGGGTGAAGGTCATTCACTACGGTGTGCTCAGGTCACTTCTGAGCACTTGCAGGGGCCAGAAGAACTATCTTGAAGTGCTGGAAACCCACCAAATTCCTGCCCATGCATCCGGGTTTGAAGAAAAGGGTGGAAGAAATGTGTCACAAAGCCATCTCCTGGGACAGTGAGTCCTTGCTGCCCCTGCAGCTGGAGATGAACTCCAGTCTACCGCTGCGGCTGTGACTGGCACCGGCAGGCTGGGAAGAGCACCAAGCTGGAGGCTGAGGGAAGCAGATAAGGCTTCCTGGTGGCAGGCGGCGGGTGCTGATGAGCAGGCAGAGCTGCTTGCCTGCCTGCCTGCCTCCAAGGTGTCGTGGCTGGTGGGGAGAGCAGAAGGCTGGGATGCAGCACAGCCTGCTCTCACTCCCTGGCCAGGGCTTGGCACAGTCTAACCCTGCAGAGCTGAAGCTTTCCCTGTCCCACCTCTCCTAGCCCTGGGGAGAAGGGCCCCATCTGGGGCCATCTGAAGCCTTACCCTTGGCCATTGGGTGCCCTCAGGGATGGTCCACTCTTGATCGAGGTCCTGCATAGATGTTGCCCACCACCTCCCTCAGGTTCAGCTCTCACCCAGCCCTTGACACCTCCCTGTGACCATCACACAGACAAAACATGCCCTGCCCATTCTTTTGTCCATTGGCACTTGTCCCCAGTGCTCCCACCATTGGCCCCAGCACCCTGTCACTCAGCATTAGCCATCCCATGCATCCTTCTCTGAAACGAGGAGTTTCCCCAGCGCTGCCTTGACCAGGAGTCAAACCTTAACCAGCACCTTGTAAAAAAAAAAAACAACAAAAAACCCCAAAAAACCCCAGAAATACCACGGAAGGGATCAAATGTTTCCAGGAATCTTTGACTTCTCCCTGCTCTTTCTGACTCAAAATATCAAAGGCAAAATAAGATTTTCAGCGTATCAGAGAGTGGTACAGGAAGGCACACTGTAAGCAACCTAATGAGTTTAGTGCCAGTGAGAATAGTCCGCACTATTACATCTCTCTTCCCAAAATGAGAGAATCCTTCTGATACAATTTACTGACATCATTAGCAGGGCTTCCTGCACTGCTGCAGAGTCTTCCCCCACCACTGCTTCAGATTTTAAGCTCGCAGGCTTAAAATGTTATTGTTTTAATCTTTACACAGCAAGAACATTTCAGAATTGGGAGCTAGGTTTGTCTGGGGGGTTGCCTGGAAGTGCACACATTCACCTAAAGGGATGTAGACTCTGAAGTATAACAATGACAAATTAACTTTCACCGCTAGCAGCCATTTCAGGAAAATCATCTGCTTCTGGGTTTGGGTTTTTGTGTTTTTGTTTTTTTTTTTTCTTGTTGCAAACTGCTTCTTCCTATACTTCCTTAGGGCAGCTGAGCCGCTCCAGCCATTTTGGGCAATGCCGAGGTGATCCAGCAACCTTTAGCTTAGAGTTTTGGAGTGGCAACAATAATTGGTCTAATATAAAATAAAAAATGTGGATGTTAGAACTTCGTATCTGGGAACACAAAATTTCTGCACCAAGTTCAGTGGGTGTTTGCATTTTTTAATGCAGCTGAGCTTCGCATTGTGCGAGCTGCCTGTGGTGCAGAGTGCCCAGTTCGGAGCAGCAGCTGCAGGACTGGAGAATCAAGTGGTGGCAGGAAGCTTTGGAGTCCATCATTAAGTCTATTTTCTATGGCAGCGCAGGATCTTAATGTGCCTGACAGAATATGTAATGAATATCCGGAGTAATGCATGAGTAATCCCGTTTGCACTTCAATACACTGCTGGCCTGCGTAGTGCCACTACTATAGAGACTGCTGAAAAAGCTGCTTCTGAAACTCTTGTAGAACCACAAAATTATTTAGTCTGAAAGAGATCTCAAGACATCTTCAGTTCAACCTTCTGCTCAAATCAGGGACAGCTTCAAATCCAAATGTCCTGCTTTGAGCAATGCAGTACTAATTTCTCCTTCAGTAATTTTATTTTTCAGTGAAGTCTCTTCTAATGCTTGGGAAAATTGCACAGTTAGATAATTCTAGTGTCTGAATTTGTGAAAATATTTACTTTATTGCCAGCTCTGGTGCACAAGTTTCAAGGTCTTGGTGTTTTTGAGCCTTGCCAGGTGCAGGGATGAGGAGGAGCGAGACCCGGACACTCAACCCAAGCTGCCAAGGGGGTTATTTCATACCACGAATGTCACATTCAATAGAAATCAGAAGGTTTGCTGAGGAGTCCTCTTTCTCCTTTGATGGTACTTGTCTTGAGAACCTCTCACCCTGGTGCCGGAGCCCTGAGCCTGTCCCTTCCTCCCGAAGCCGCAGCACTCGCAGGGTCCCACACTGGCTGTCCCTGCTGGGAGGGCATGGCTTCTGCTGGGGAATGGGCTGGGGACAGTCCTGGGGTGGTTTATATTGGTGTCGGGATCAATACTGGTTCTTTAGTGTTATTAATGTTAATTATCTAGTTTATAGATAATTATATTTCTGTTTATATTTCAGTCTTTGGGTTTATATTTCAACCTTTGGGTTTCTATGTTTTTTCCTGATTCCCCTTCCTGGGTGGGGAGGGACCATCAGGTGAGAGACTAATTGTCTAAATGACAATGAATTGTTGTGGGTTCCTCAAACCATAGCAGAAGATCAGGTTGCCCAGGGTATTGCCCTGTTGGATTTTGAACATCTGCAAGGATGAAGATCCCTCTGTTTCTTTGGGTTGTTGATCTAGTGCTTGACTTGCCTCACAGGGAAGAAACTTTTCTTCGGGTTCATCTGGGATTTGCCTTGTAACTTGTACCTGTTGCCTCTTGAACTTTGGTGTGGAGTTGTCCTCTGCCTTTTCCATAAGCCCCTGGAGATTTCAGTGCTGCTGTAGGATTGCATCTTGTTTCTGCTGCTGCCTCCTGAGCTGCAGCAAGATTTGTTGGGATTGTTACTTTAGCTGGCGAAAAGCAGAATAATTAAAGAGGTACTTTCTGGATAAATAATCTTCCATCTTCCTTTACCATGTTGGAGGAATCCCAAAATATAACTCCAAGCAGATGGGAGGCTTGTCCCTTCATGAAACCACCCAGGTTTCCTGGTTGCCTTAATGGAGGCATATTCAGTTCTCCAGTGCTGGGATATCCAACTGCAGCACCACCTCTGGACCTGCCCCTGGAGGAACCTGCCTCACTGGTGGCTGCAGACGGAGCCCTTGGATGTCCAACCCTGCTTGGGGCTGGCACTCCTGACAGTCCTCATCCTCCTGCCAGCACAACATGTGCACTCTCTGCATGCTCACCCTCCCATCTTTACATTTATATTTAACTTAGGAACAGCTAACTCAAATTGAGCTGTTTCTTTTCCAGACAAACTTGTCAGACCTTATTTGTATGCCTCTCTTGTCCTTCTTTAGAGCCTCTACCTTTTGCTTTCCTGAATCATAATTAAAAAACTACATCTGTCCTACAGACCCTGGGAGCAATTTCCATGTCCAAGGCAAACTACAGCCACTTTTCTGATTCCTGCTAGTGCAGGACTTGTGCATGCACATTCACCCCCATCTGTCCAAACAGTGGCTTCCACTCAGTCAACCAGCTCAGTTCCTTGTCCATGCAGGAGCTGTGGGATGTTCTGGCAGGTGAGAGTGTTGATGATGGGTGAACCAGAAGTCCAAAGGTACTATCTAGACGGTAGGTAATGCACCATCTCTTGGGGTGCTCTCTCTGTGGAGACCAACCTCTGGTTTCCATGGGAAATCATAGGATCAGTGCTAGGTCTTCCTGAAGAGAGTCCAGTATTTATTGATGACCTGGGAGAAAGTGTACAGTCTTTAGAGATAAGAATTAAAGAGGATATAAAACCCAGCAGGAAGACAAATGTCACCAAGGCGGCCATCAATCACTGGGTAGCCTGAATTTGTTCCAGAGGTCCGAATTTTGGTACAATGAAATGAAGATCCATGCATCTAGGAAAAAAGGTGTACACATGAGTTGAGACTGTTGTAAGGAGCATGGAATAGAAAAGCAGAGTACGGTCAGGTGGAAGCTTTCTGAACGTGAAGTCCCTAAAGAGGAGAATGACAAAGAGCAACACACACTAGCTTCACAGTCATGAGACTGTGCATTGCTTTTTAACAGTGCCCTCAGTGTCCATTTCCAGGGTCACACCTAATGAAAACATGGAAAGAATCCAAGAAAGAGTTACAAGAGTTAGTGAAACTGAAAAAAAAAAGCAGCCAAATCTCTTGTTTTATAACAAAAAGGTTTAATGAAAAGCACTTTGAATAGTTACTTGACACAAGTCTGGCAGTACTCAGCAGAAGAGAATATATTGAGACCAGAAAGCACTTTAATCTAACGATCAAAGATGTAACAAGATCTGGTGGCTGGAAGCTGAAATTAGACAAATTCCACCTGAAAAGAAGACACATACCAACAGTGAAGGGAATTAGCCATTAAGCAATGAACGGAGGAGATTCTTCCTCACTTGGAGGTGTTTTTTTTTAACTTGAAATTGGATGTCTTTCTAAAAGAGCTGCCCTAACTCAGTCAGAAATTATAGGTTTGACACAGGAGTCACTTGGTAAAACTATCTGGCCATGGTGATGAAGGAGGACACAGTAGCCTTTCTGGCCTCAGCATCAATAATCCATGACATCCTGTCACAGAGACATTTGCTCATCTTGATCTACATGACTTTAAAAGCTACATGAACTTGTCTGGTTGCACTTGAGTTACCTTGAGTTATTTACAGATTACTCCACTGCGTGCAATAGCCCTGCATCAAGTTCTTCAATTCCATGCATGTGTGTGACCAGTCTCCTGCTTCTCACCATTCATCTCTTCTCTGGGATTTCAGCTTCCTGCTTGCCTCTCTGGCACCTCTGCCACAAAATCAAATCGAATTAATCCAGTTCCCCAGCCAGACCCTCCTTCTTCAAGGAGAGTTAGCACGATGAGAGGAAGCCATCCCAAGTCGTGACTGTGCTGAGCACAGCTGTACTCATTGCATGCTCCCAGATGGACCACTGAGCATCCAGATCTTTGGGAAGCAGCAACAGGACAGAGATGAGTGTGGTGGCCCTGCAACAAAATGCTTGGGATTGGGGTTAAGCATCCTACCGTGGCTGGTTTGGGGTGCGATCAGTGCTGGTGGGAGGCTGGATCACTCCCAAGGTGTGGGACAAACCAACCCCTGCATCACGCTCAGGAGCTGCACAGAGGTGACTCAGTCTTGACACTCCTGTCCTTGGCATGGTCCAGAAGAGTGGGCATAAGCTTTGCTTACCTTCCCTTTCCCAATATTGGTTATATTTTGATTTGCATAATCCAGTACAGTAAACAATACAGTCAGAGGAGACTAAACGAGGGGTAAAAAGAGGAAAACACAAACATATTTACCTAGTCTAATGAGCAGCACGGTAATGAGACACGAGCTGTCACCTGGACTCCTGAAGGGCACAGCCTGGTGCTCGGTATGAAAGCTGGGAGGTGAAAAGTGGGGGAAGAGAACTGATGCGGTGTGGGAGAAGAGCAAAATCACTTTCTTGCGGACGAGGGATGCCGTATCTTCCCAGCTCAAAGGGATCATCTGTCCTACTAATGCCTCCTGGGCTGCTCAGGCCAGGTCACTGTGGGATGAGGAATACCCAACCACTGTGCAGTTGCAGAAAGGCTGCTCCGCTGCTCCTTGGTACTGCCTGGTGGCACTCCCTTCTCCAGCAGAAGCCGACCACGGATGGTGTGAGCTCCAAGGAGTGTGTGGGTATGGGCTGGGGGTGGTCAGAGAGGCTTGAGCCCTCAAAGCAACCCAGTCGGGTACTTCATCAGCACCACCACATTCATCCCCTCTTTTCCTGCTTCCCCGGCTCAAGAAGGTGCCACAAGCACATCCAGGCAGCAGTGCTGGGAAGAGAAATTACTCTCTGACACGAAGACAAGAAACAACACGTGTTTGCAAGCAGGGAGCATGTTTGAAAGGGAAGATCAGGAAATCGGCATGGGTTGTTGCTCTGTTGTTTGAATGCCAGGTCACATTCTTTTAAAGAGGTTTTGAGAGCAAAATTTATTTTAATTAAATGGCTGTAAGCAAAACAAAACACAATGTTTCATTGCAGATTTAATGTCACATTTCCTTCCACCCCAAATCTATTCTGCGAGGCTTTGTGTCAGAAAGAGACCTGGAAAAAAAGACTGGCTTTAGCCAATGGGGTGTGTGTTCTTTTGTCTTGGCTTAGTAAGCAAACTTTAAAAAAAAAAAAAAAAGACAGAAAGAAAAAAAAAAGAGATGTCTGTACAAAGCCCTCCCCGCAAGTGAAGCTCCTGACATGTGCCAGGCAGGAGGCGCAGACGCCGCGCCAGCCCCACGCTTTCAGCAGGGACTCAATTGTTTGCAGGCACTTCTCGCACCTCCCTTGCACAGGTAATAAGAGCCCTGGCAGAAGGCAACCTGCTGGCTGCTACTGAAGTGCATAATAAGGTGTATGTTTTATAAGGGAGACGGTTTTAATGGGGTTTAGTGGATCTAAGAGTCTCCACCGTGTCATAAATTCCCGAGACAAGCTTTTGGTGTCATATTGCTTCTTGTTATAATGAAGGGGATTTGAATAGGATGTAATGTAGTTGGGAGCTAAGATATGGCAGCAATTTATCACGAGAATCTGCTGCAGCGCTCAGGAAAATGAAAGCTTTTTTAGATATAGATACAGATGGATTGGAAATGGACTTGCTTCTCACACAGGAGGCTCCTTTATCACCAATAATATCAGGACAAATACTGCTTTGCACTTGGCACTGTCTCTAATTGCATTAACATATCAGTTGTGAGTGGTAATGCTCCAAGCCAGAAACTCATCACCAGTAGAGCCTCTGGCATACGAAGAAGGGTGCCAGCTGCTTGTAGGTGTGAATATTGTCATAAATGGGATTTCATAAGCAGAAGTAAAAGATCCCCTAGTATCTCCTACAGTAAATGAAGCAGGTCCTTGCTTTGTGGCTCCTTGCTTTTACAGCTCCCTGTCTCTAGCTGGGCGTGTGTGCCGGGATGAGGACAGAGGAGGTAAGGCAAACCTTCAGGGGAATAAAGGAAATGTTTGGTCCTCTGGGAAAATGCCTGGTATGAGTTCTCAGAGACTAAGCATTTTTCTTTTATATTGACCCGCTATCCTCCTGCAGTGGGACAACATGTGTCTAATCTTGGCATAATAAAGAATATAGGGCACTGGGGACTGAGTCAGGGAAAGAACCTAAAAAGAGCCTTAAAATAAAGTATGGGGCACAGTGTGGTAGTGGTGCTCTCTCAGCCATGTCACCCTCCCTGTCCAGGGTGGCCGGAAGGGATCTGCACAAGGAAATGTTTCCAGCAGACATAGAAAAAACATCTAATGTCCCCATCAGCCCAAACAGTGGGGGCCTTGCCTTGCCTTTAGCCAGGAATTTTTCAGGAGATGTTATATGAGCTGGTCTCACGCAGTGATGCCTGTCCAACACAGGACAACCCTACAGCACAGCCCCACTGATGTACTCTTACATGGACCCACCATCTCATAGGGACAAGAGTGCCATCACCCAGAGAAACAAGGCCATGGCTCCAGCCCAGCTGGGCCTGCTTGAGGGACAGTGTGCACAGCAGGGGACAGAGCCAACAGCCGGAGCCAGCACTGGGAAGCAATGTCTGGGGACATGGCACAGCCCATCAGCAGTATTCTACCACCCATCTGTGGGCAAGCATTCCTCTCCCAGACCCAGGAGCACTCCTGTTCCTGTAGAGGCACTAATAGGCTTTAATTGCCCAACTGTGCTCCCCACCCACACATCCAGCAGCTCCATTTAAATTCAGACCTGAGGTTCTTGTCCTGATCTCATTTCTGCTGTGGGTGTTTTTGTTCCTGGTCCTCACTGGTCTTCTGGGCTGAAGCCTTGACCTGACTTTTCACTTCATTTTTTCTAGGATTGCTGATGGACCTGTCTTTATCACCATCTCAGCCCTACTCAGTTATTGTGGGATGTGCCAGCCCCTGGATGCTGTCCTGACACTGGCTGCTCCTTCACTCAGGAGCAGCCCCATTCTTGTTGCTCCCTCACACTGAGGGGCACCTCCAAGGTGGAGGTCTTGCTTCACATGGAGAGCCTGAGTAGTGCACTGGTGAGTATCTTCCAGCTCCCTGGGGAAGACGGCAGGGAGTACCCTGAAGGGTTAATGAGACAGGGGAGGCAGGCAGAACTGTGCCTCCAGAGCAGGTTTTCTCCCCAACATTGTTGCCTTTAGCCCCTGGTTTATCTGTACAGAGCATCCCCCCAGCGTGCAGGACTGGTGTGTGTGACAAAAAAACTACACAGGGGTGTCTGTAGCATATGGGTCCACTGGTTTTTCTGACTGATGAGCACCCTGCCCAAGCGTAGACATCCATCACCTTCCAGGAGGAGCAGTCCATCACCTGGAATACATCCTTCCGATCCATGCCTGTGACCTTCATTTGCCTGATGTTTTTTCTTTCTTTGAATGTAAGTCTGCAGCATGAGAGGTGGGAATATGGCACAGAGTGACCATGATGGGCAAGGGGAGCTGCTTGGCATGCTTTATCAACCACTTTCAGGGCTCTCTACAGCTTTCTGGCAATATCTGCAGGCATTGCTGTCAATGGGACTTTTACATAATGTAGGAAAGACCACCTTGCTGTATAGAAACCGTTTGTAGATGAGAGCCCAGATTCTCCAGGATAAGCTTGTCCTGTCCCTCGGACAAAGGATGTCAACTCAAGCTCTGCATGAGGGGCACTGAACCCTGGAAGTACGGTGTGGCCAAAAACAGTCCAACAGGTACCTGTTTTTCACCTGGACAAGCTTGTGGGAATCCTGCTTGTGCTGATCTCAGACCCTGCAAATGAGAGGTCCATGTGCTGCTGGGCATCTCACCAGTGCTTTCACACAGAGGGGAAAAATGTTCTGGCTTTCTGGAAAAAAAAATTTCCCAGCACAAACCCTTAACTATTGTGCATTTCTCTCATACCTGCCCTCATTTCAGGTTAAATATTATCGACTTTCTCCAAGTTTTTGGAGGTATAAGAGAGTTACCTTCAGTATTTGGGCTCCTGGTGGGAGGGGGAAGGACCCAGATATGTTCTGTTGCTGCCTGAGGGGCTTCTTAAGTGTCAGCCACTCAGGGATGTAAATACTGCATACATCATGTTGTTCAGAATCTGGCTCATCCTCTTTTGATCTCATATTTGTGTCTTTTTCTGGGCTCTGGATCTGTTTATGCACCCCACCCCCTTCATTTCTTTCTTCCTTTCTCCTTATAACTCTAATCATTCCTTTTAGCTTCTAAAGATAGGACAATATTGTGATAAGGAAAAAGTAATTTTGCAGTTTGACCTAAAAATGGGCATGTTTGGATTCAGTCAATCCTTGGAATGCGGCTTCAGAATTAGGCACAACTTCCAAAAGTCCAAATCTGGACTTTTCTTGTGCTGTGCGGAGGGCTAGGTAACCTTTGAGACGGTCGGTTCCCGTCCCTCCCCTGCCACAAACGCTTGGCACAGGGACTCTGTCTGAGTCTGGGAGCAAATAGTAGGGGTGGGGTGGAGGTCTGATATGCTTATGTTGGCTTTGATAGCTTTAAGCAGTGTCATGGCAACAGTGTTAGCTGCATAATTGATATTGCACACAGGATTATAGTACAGGCAGAGAACACAGTGCTTTAAATGCATAGAATAGCCCCTCTCCACTAGCCTGCTTTCCCCGTTGGGTGGGGACTGCTATATTTCAGGATCAGTAGAGCCGTGGGAAAGGTCGGAGGACCTATGTCCAGTGCTCTAGCTGACCCTATTTCTAGCACAAGGTTTAGCTTGTGGACACAGACGTCAAGCCCATTGGAACGGAGCAGGGCAGTGCTACATGCAGTGGGTCTTGAGCTCCCAGCCAGCAGGAGGAAGAGCGGGGAGTCAAAGCCCACCAGCTCTCTGGGATGCATCCTGCAAACCAGGAGCTGCAGGCAAGGGGACATACGTCAGGCTTTGTTCCATCATCTGCATGTTTTTCTGCCTTGCTCACCACCTGAGGGTAGGTCTCTAGGAGTGAGGGGGAAACCGATGGGTGGCAGGGTGGGAACACACCGAAGAGCCCCACCACCAACTGTTGATCCTCCTGGTGGTCTTTGTGGGAGACCTGCTCCATTCTCACAAATCAAATCCATAAGCAGGGGCAGCTTCACAACTCCTGCACATCACAGCAGCCTCTTAGAGGCTGGGCCAGGCACTGGAGATGCACAATGCGGGTAGGGAAGGCAATCCTGCAGGGCTGGGGACAAGCACCCCACTTCTTTCTGCTCTGGTTCCTCCTTCCCAGGCTGGACAGAGCAAGAGGGACAAGTCAGCTGAGTACAGGTCAACATGCAGGTAGCTGCCAAGGTCAGCACCTTGCTGGTCTAGCTCCTCAACAGAAGGCTACCTGGGCTGCTTGTCTGTGGTCCTTGGTGAGGGCAGGGCTCAGATGACTTAACCTGCCCTTGGCAGCATGTTCATACTTCAGGCTCATCTTGTTCTCTCTCCCCAGTGTGGTCCTGTGCCAAACCATGGTCTGAAAGTCCAAGTTCCCCTTTCTTTTTCATTGTGCTTGTTGTCACAGTGTGGCTGTGGCACTCACAGCATACTTGCATATCTGTGCTGACCTCCAGTCCCAAGGGAAGCCACTTGGCCATTAGACTGATCTTCCCTCCTGTGCTGGCAGGTGGAAGTCACAGAATCACAGAATAATATGGGGTTGGAAGGGACCTCTGGGATCCAGTCCAACCCCCCTGCCAAAGCAGGTCCACCCAGAGCAGATCCCACAAGAATGTGTCCAGGCAGGTTTTGCATGTCTCCAGACTTCAAACCACCTCACTGGGCAACCTGTTCCAGGGCTCTGCCACCCTCAAAGTAAAGAAGTTTCTCCTCATGTTTAGATGGAATTTCTTATGTTCAAGTTTGTTCCTGTTACCTCTTCTCCTGTCACTGGGCACCACTGAAAAAAGACCAGCCTCATCATCTTGACACCCACCCTTTAAGTATTTATAGGTGTTGATCAGATTCCCCCTTCAGCCTTCTCTTCTCCAGACTCAAAAGACCCAAGTCCCTCAGCCTCTCCTCATAAGGGAGAAGCTCCAGGCCCCTTATCATCTTTGATGTACCCTCTCCAGCAGTTCCCTGTCCTTGAACTGGGGACCTCAGAACTGGACCCAGTGCTCCAGATGAGGCCTCATCAGGGCAGAGCAGAGGAGGAGGTTGACCTCCCTTGACCTGCTCACCGCACTCTTCTTGATGCACCCCAGGATGCCCTTGGCCTTCTTGGCCACAAGGACAGAAGTCTCCTTTGCTGCCCTGGCCCTTTGTCTCACCTGGACAACCTTGGAGACAGGGTTTGGATGCTTTTTGTGGGCTGTCATGATACTTGGTGTGAAATTCAGTCACTACTGATAACATTAGGAGCATTGGGGCTGACCTTGGCACTGGACTGTGCTGCTGGAGCAGGTCTCCTGTTCAAACAGTACATTTTTCAGGTGTTTTTTTTCTCATCCAGCACTAGAAATGTCCTTGTACCTTTTCTCCTATTTCTGATTGCACACTTCTGCCATGGCACTTGCATTGGATTTCCCACCTGTGCAGCCATGAACTCAGTGAAGCTAATAGTATAGAAGTAAAAAGGCATCTTCAGGCAGATGTCACCCAGCCTGATGATGTTAGGCTGGAATAAATACACAATGAGGTTGCACCCACCCATATGTCAGCACTGAACATGCCAAAAGGCAGAGGAAACTCAATGTGATTCTCCCCACCTGGAGCAAGGCAGTTCTTCCAGAGAGGAGAAGTCCTGGGGGAGGCCAAAAAGAGCCAAAACCAAACCAACTCTGGGCCCCAGTGTCTGTGTAGGAGCCTCTGATGCTCCAATAGCCTCTCAGTCTGCCCTTATGTTTTAGTGTGCCTGATGCTCATCCTTGCTCCTGATCAGCTCATCCTGACCTCCAAAATATTCCTCCAGATGAAGGTCCTCAGTTGCTCTGGAGACAGCAGAAATTCCAGTTCTTTTCCAAACTAAGCAGAGAAGCAGCAGCAAGGATGAGGAAAGAGCTGGATTTCCTCCCTGGGGCCAAGCTGGAGCCTTTAACCGAAGACATAACACACAATACCCCTAGTGAAGTGTGAACAAACAAAACGAGCAGCTCTGCTGTTCATTAAGGCAGTGTAGGTGTTGGCTTATGCGGGGAAAGTCAACCTACTATTGCTGTGGGGAGCTGTTAACTTGAATAACTGTGGCCTGTTATAAATGAAGTGGTACTATGTGGGCCTGAAAGGAGGAATGCTAGCTACTGTAATTGCAACTGCAGTAATGAGGAGCTTGGGAGTGGGGCTGATAAGCAGCTAGATAATAGACTAATGAGCAGGATGGCTACAGACTGTCAAAGGACTAGCGAAGGTATCTGCAGGACCCCTACGGTATTGTATGAGAAGGAAGTGTAGACCAGGAAACAGCCAAATATAGCATTTAAAAGATGTATAGGATGAACCGAGCACTTAATGCTGATAATAATTGGAGCTTGAGGGTGTGCTTAGTGTATGAATAAAGTAATTAACCAATTAAAAATGCACAAGAGACACATGATAGAAAATGATAACCAACAGGAAAATGATTGATGCCCTGCACAGGGAGCTGGAACATTCAATGTATGTTATTAGGAGAGATGCCTGGGCTTTTCAGATACCGGCACGTGTAGACCCACTGGGTGCTCTTTGATCACTGGTCTACAGTGTTGTACTTGCCACCTGCTGTGCTGCCTGTGATAAATTGCCTGGAATTAATTCAACCCCCCCTGTTTGCAAGAAGCAGGCTCTGGAAAATGTGTGGTATCCACGTTGGCTGGCTTTGAAATGACCAAGCATGTGGCAGGGCCCTGGGGGGGCATCTGCTTTCCAGAAGGAGGTGATGCCTGAAAGGAGAAGTGGCCAGCACCGTGTGGCACATCTAGAAGTTCCCAGATGAGCTGGGGGGGATTAATCTGGTGAAGCGTGATTAAATTCTTTGCTAGTTTCTTTTTTAAGACCCCAGAAAATGTCATTAACAAAGATGACAACTTCAAAATAAGGCATTGAAAAATCAGTGAATGCAACAGCAAGGGTGGTCTGCACCACTTAAATTCATGTGCCTTCTAGATGAGCACTGTGATGAAGTTTTTGTTGTACAGTCATAATTTTCTTTTTTCTCTCAATCCAGCACACTGGGAACACAGCTGCTATGGTGTGAGGGCAAGGCAGGGCTTACCCCGTGGGCTGCAGGACCCTTCATTTGATGCAAAACTGGGAAGAGTTAGGGAAGGAGGCAAGTCATTGTGGGAAGGGAAAGATTTAAGCATCTCCAGGATGCTGCCCTGGAGAACCATATATTATTCTTGCCTCTGCTACAGTGCTCCCATCTGATACACCAAGTCCTGTATGCCTGATATTTCACTGGTGATTTCTAATGTGTTCCTCATTTCCTGGCATCTGGCTAGAGACCCTACCACTTGAATTTCTTAAGGCTGAATGGTTGCACAACAACTGAAGTCAGTGGGAACCTTGCTCTGAACATATGAACCATCCTTGTAATAACTTTGCTGAAAAAATGGGAAAAAAAAAAAAAACAAACCACAAAAACCAAAACAGGGACCAGGTGTCTCAGACTAAGTAACTTAAACTAATGGATCTATTTAATCTTCATAAGCCCCTTCACAGTACAGAATCTTGTGCAAATGAATTCTTGAATGTCTGTGAAACACTCAGATACAGGAATGATGAGTTTCACAGGAAAGCAGATGAGGACATTAATATCTCTGTGTTTGTTGCATGACTAGGACAGTGGGCAGTAAATAAGGCAGTAAGCTGCATACTGAAAGACAAGGAGAAAACAAAATAAGAGGCAGGTGCTCACTCAGGAAGTGCTATTCGTGATCAGGCAGCCTCAGTTTGAGCTGTTGATTTGATGACATCACTGGAGTACACATGTGGGGTTTGCTCCATATTTAGGGCTTTTATTTGCCTTGATGGCCAGCAGCCCCATCCCAGTTGGTCCTATGCTACATCCCTGCCACAGAAACTGTAGATCAGGGACAAGCGTCATATCCCTGTGAGGCATCGGTGGGAGGGGAGTCTGCGACTGTGGGGGCAGGACAACCAGGGATCATCAGCTGATGGATGCTTGGCCAGTCTAGAGCCACCATGACCTGCCTTGGATCAAAGGTAATTTTTGAGGTGACTCAGCAGAGGATAGAGGGGCTTTGAGTTCTCGAGAAACCACTTTCCACTTACAGGGCAAACTAAAAGCTTGAGCTCTGATGATTTCAGTTTGCCGATATGGAGTGTTGCAAGTCTTCAGCATCTCACCTTGTCTGCTGCAATCCAGCCAGAAATTCCCCTTCCCAGACAGGAGGTGCTGCCAGGGCTCCTCTGCCTGCAGAAACGTAAGCTCCTGACCTGAGGATTGAGCAGAGGAGTGTATCATGTCATTGCTGCTGCTGAAGCGTGGTGGCAATGGCTGAGGTACCATGTCTACTTCACACAACCACTGTCTCCGGGGGCAGGGGGGAATAAAAGTCCATGAGCTTCACTGCTTCAGTAAACTATGGAGATTATCCAGGAGTCCAAATTCTGCTTTTTCCTCATGTGTTGGTATATACAATAAATGTATGTAATGTAAAAATACGTAGGTGTATCCTTTCTACAAAGTCTTTTATAGGCCTCATCAGTGGCAGGGATCGGTATCTGTTTCTCTTTGAACGTGAGCCTCTTTTGGTTTTGTGGTTGTCATTTTTTTTGGTTGTGGTTTTTTGTTGGTTTTGGGTTTTTTTCTTTGAACTGCTGGAGCTGAGCAGCAGACCTTGTATCCCAGGAGGGCAACAGTTAGCATGTAAACAGAGAGAGAGCCTTCCCCTGAATCCCCATCAACCTGCCTGGAGAGCAAGTAATACCCAAGCTGCAATTCCCTCCATGTCTGCATCCACTGGGGAATCAGAGAAACCATCCATCTTCTGCTTTCCTTTCTTATCCTTTTTACTCTACTGTCTTGCCCTCCCCTGTCATCTTACAGTATCTCCTTTCATCTTTCTTTTTCTCTTTACCTTCTTTCACCATGGAGATGGCCAAATTATTGACTCAAGGCTGTTTATCTGAATGTTTCAACCCCCTGAGTCTTCTCAGAATATGACTTGAAGTATTGAATCATTTTTATGAGTTTATTTCTAATGGCTTATTAATCAGTTTCCCTCTGCACAGCAGAGCCTGTAGGGTGACCTCAGACCATGTGGAACAGCAAAGGATTCAGTTAAAGGACACTCTACCTTGGGGTATGACATACCAGCTGAAAGAATGGGATTCTTCTTGCCCACATGATTAAATGCAGTAAGTACATCTGCCGCTACTGAAAACACACTTCCTTACACTGCCATTGAATGTTTAGTCCCTTGAATAAATGAGCCTAAGCTCCGGACTTGAAATCCACAGCTTATGAGCATGCTGCAGATATTAGTCACATTGTTTAATGCAATACTGGAAAGCTCTTGGATGCTACAGTGACAAGCACAGTGTGAGCACTTGTACAAGCTAGAACAAAAAAAGCTTCTTCCTGCAAGCAGTCATGAGCAGGCTTAATGTAATTCGGTTTCTAGCGGAGAGGAAGTCTGCCCGACCCACTCATTTTCTCTCTCTCTCTCTATTGAATGAGTTTGATATCTATGTTATTGAAGAAAAGTCAAGTCAAAGAGAAGAGGTTTGCATTTACGTCCTGATTCAGAAAATCGCTTGAGAACACACTTATCTTTAAACCTATTGTCAGAGATGAGCATTTGCACAAGTGCTTTGTTTTACAGGGATTGAGGCCCACATCAAAGAAAAAAAAAAAAATCTCAGGTACTTAAAGTGAAACTGGGAGAAATCTTGCACTTCCAATACCAAATAAGGTCTTTCTCAAAATCCTGTTCAAGTTGCCCCAACTGGGAAGATGCCTCTACCAACTTCATTGATGCTACAGGTTCTCCTTTTGCCCCACCAAAGCTCCCCAGTCCTGGAGAGCTGAGCACCCTGGGCCAAGGATGCAGGGATGCAGGCAGCAGAGCATCCTCTGGGTCCCCTTGAGGGCCTGCCCAGGGCATCAGCAGCCCCACAAAATACTCTCTTGGTGGTGAGGGATGCGGGTAGGTGTCATGTCTGGAGGACAGCGGGTGTGCGGCCAGGGGAGATGGGATCCTCCTTGGCATGCCCACTGGTGAGTGCAGGACAAGGGCAGAGGGACAGTGCCCAGGAGCATCCACTGCAGTTACAGGCTATGGCTTCATAATGAGTCATGGCGTGTGATCACATGAGATAATACAATTGCACTGTTAACATTAAGAATAACCATAAATGTTCTTGCAAAGGATAATGAGATCTGAAAGACTTTGAAGTGTTTTGTGGGCACCCTGGGGTGGGGTGCTCCCCTGCCCTGCTGTCTCCCTGCACAGGCTTCCCCTGACTCATGGTCAGCTACCGTGTGGCCCGATGGGCACGTTGGCCACATCCTCATGGTCACTGGGAGCTGTTTGGGTAGCCGAAACTGAGCCTCTCCATATAAACCAAACTACATCCATGTCCTGTTTCCATTTGCTGTCCTTTGCCTGGGCATTCAGCTGGTTCAGCCCAAAGATAGGGCACAGGAGGGACACACCAATGTGCACCTTGTTTTGCGTGTCCTGAGGCATCCCCCTGTCTGGTGTGGCTGTGGAGCATCCAACTGTCCTGCCCTTGTTCTTCTGGTGCCTTTCATGAGGGGATCCCAGATACTGAGCATTTCCCACAGCAGCTGCATCCCGCCTGTATATAGACAGTGTCCAAGCAGTTCCCACGGGGGCCAGCTCTGAGAGGAGGAACAGATTAAAAATCTCCATTGTGAAAAATGTCAATATTTACATTCTCTAAGTTAAGTTGTTCTGTTTATGTAAGTCTCCCATAAGTGCCTGTTATACTGTTTTGAAAAGACACGGACCTAAGAGCAACACAACTAGGAACTGACAGAATTAATAAAAGAGAGGCTGGGACTTATGAAAATAAGATGATATTAACAAGATAATTATCTCTCATCAAATTAGTCCAGAGGGAGCCAAGCCAAGCTCCACTCAGTAGCCTGGAAGGAAAGGAACTGGCAAGGGAAGCTATTTGTATAACAACAATAGAAACACTCTGCCCTTCTCTAGGAAAGGGCTTGGAGCAGCGAGACACCACTGTGATAAGCACTTTATAAATGCAGATAGAGAGAACCTTTTGTCTGAGGAGCTCGGAGCGGTTTCCACGGAAGAACCGCAGCTCTGCAGCCTGCTGTGGGAAGCTGGGACCTGGGGAAGGACCTCGGATCCCCGGGGTGGCTGCAGCACGAGGGCTTCATCACTCAGCAGCGCAGCCCATCACCCTCACCCATTTACCCCCACACTAGCGTCTCTCTTCTCTCCTTCCTTGTATTTATTCTTTTTTTTCTCCATCTGCTCTTTTGAGGCCCACAGAATTTGTTTTCCATCCTGTGCCTATCTGGATTTAACCTGGATTTAGCCTCACTGGAGATCCCACATTGATCTAATCTCCCTTTTTTTTTCTTTTTTTTTTATCTCCCCCTTTTAACAAAACAAAACGGCTCTGTATAAAAACCTGTGCTAACACACCCCATCGGATCACAGCGGAGCTGAGCGCTCTGTGGGCGATGGTGGGGAAAGCTCTGCTGGTAAATCCAGCAGCGAGAGCGTGTCCTGCTGCACCGGCTCTCTCCGTGTGCTCCTGTGCCTCCCCCGCAGCAGCGCCGGTCCCAGCCTGTGAGGCGAGGGGGAGATCTCAGGAGACAGTTCAGAGGGTTTTCTATTCCTGTATCCGAGTATTTCCCAGTATTGGACTCTAAATCCAGTCCTCTCCTGGGGGAAAACCCTGCACAGAGCATCCTCCTCTCACCATCAAACAATCTCTGTGAGAGTTCATAAAGCATGTGTTTTTTTCCCTGTGCTTTCTCAGCCTTTCAAAACAAAGGCATGTGTTTGTAATTATGCTGCTGTGCTATATTTTAGGCATTTTAAGTAGATTCATTTTCATTCTTTGTCGCTGTTTATGTGGCAGCAGTTTCCCTCTAAATGTAAAGCACCTCCAGGCTTCTGGTGTGCTCCATTTCATAACCTACCTCAAAGCAACTGACTTTTTCTGCTCCCCTAGATGGCAACTTAAGACAAGTATTTATCCATCTGAGAGCGGCGTGTCTCCGGGAACACTCGCTGGGCAGAAAGGCGTGGGAGTCAGAGCAGAGGACGGACTGAATTTTGATTAACGCTACATGATGCTGTTGCGAACCAGAGAAATGCTAGGTTCAGCCACGTTGTGGGTGAGCCTTCTGCAAGGATTTCTCATCACTTCCCTCCCGAAAGGGAAGGCTAAATCTCTGCCCGTTTTGCTTCATTGAAAATGTCATGGAGCCACAAACCCAATTAGTCTCTTTGCCATGTCTAAACAGGGGCTGGGAAACGTTTCTGAGACCCAGACCTGGGCTGTGCTCCTGCTCTGCATCTCCAAGCAGTGCCCGGGCACCCCAACCCTGGCTCCTGCATGCAGTGGGGGGTGTTTGGACCACGGGTTGGGATGTCCCACGTTGGAGGCAGAGTACAGGGTCCCATGGTATGCCTCATCAGGCTTTCTAGCTGCACTTCTGCTGGCAAAACCTCCTCTTGCTCTACCTACTGTTGCCTTCACCCCCTGCTCATTCTTGTCCTGCTACTGCTTGCCCTTCTCTGAGCTGCTGAGCATCCCACAGGGGAGACCATGTATGAGTTGTGGGGCTCTACCTTATGAGTAGATACCCCAAAAGGTCTTCAAGAATGGGGTGCAGCCAATTTTTCTAGGTAGAACATGGACTTACAGAGCAACAGCCTCAAGGCAGCAAGCCTTGGTTAAATGCTTAAAGTGGTGAGGTTTGCCTAGGTCCTCCAGGAAAGTCAGAGGGATCTGCATGTGTGCTGAGGAGCAGAACAGGGTGACAGATGGTGGGAGGCCACCTCCATGGGGATGCATGGGCATCACAGAGGGGACAGTGCTATGATGCTGTCCTGCGAGATGTTGTACCAATGCAGAGAACCAGTCCCAGCTCCAAAGATCTTGCTCTCCAGGTGCCCAGTGCTTGCCATGCTGGTTTGGAGCACACCTTGGTGTGGTGGACTCAGTGGCCGTGTCACCATCTGTTGTGACTGCGATGCTGCTGCCAGATGGTTACTCTTCCTCTGCTTGCCCTGGCTGAGCACGTGTGATAGTATCCTTTGCTGCAGAGTACTGGCCCTAGTAAATAAATGTATGTTGTGGAGAAAATGAATGAGCAAATAAGTGAATGAAGAATTTTGGCTTTTTCTGGCTATGGAGAAAACCGCGCTCCCCCCATGCGCCAGGCTGCTGAGGTCTGCCAAGTGCAAAGCCATCTGAAAAAAACAGGGAAAACGACTCAGTGAGCTAGAAAATGCCTGGGCTGTTGTGTGAAATTCCTCTGCACCAGCCCTGTCATTCCTCCTCAGCCTTGCACCCAGCTCTGCCTTTGATGGGCATCTCTCTTATTAATTAAAGGTGACAGGGTGCCAGGAAAACAATAGGGTGGGTCTCCTGGAGTCGCACCCCGGCCACCTCTGTGGTCTTGGCTGTCCCTTTGCTCCATCTCCTGGCGAGCCGCCAGCCACTTGCCACCAAGATCACAGGAGGGGCAAGAGGCAAAATGTTTGGTGCCACTTCCAATTAGTAAATTATTTTATCTTCTGGTTCCTAGCTCTAAATCTGTTATGGCGGCTGTAAAATGCCTCCCTTGGCTGACTAGATGGATGCACAGGATATTTTTTTAATTTGAAGGAGGGAAAAGAAACATCCTGTTTCTAACCCAAAGTGTCCTCGGATCTGTTCCCTGTGAGATCTCTAGCCCCCAGCTCTGCCAGAGCGCAGGCAGCAGAGAGCACTGGGAGACCTGCCTGCCGAGGCAGGGTTTCCGTGTTAGTGTTACAGCGTGGGTAATGATCCCCTGCAATAAAATCTGCCTGCCGGCTCCCCACGGAGGAATCCAACCTGACGTGGGGAGCCCCCCCAGAGTGCTGGGCTGCGGGAGATGCATCCCGGCACTCTCCTTGGAGGAGCAGCAGCCTGTCACCTTGCATGGGCTGTGCACGACCTGACGGGATGGGGGGCTCAGCCCCACGGCACTGCCGGCTTGGACCTCCCCTTCGCACCCCTGGGCAGCACTGATCCCGCTCCTCAGAAGGAGAGAGGAGGAGCAGAGAGATTGTGAAGAATTGAAGGGGTTGTTCGCAACCAGAGGCTTCGATGCGCTTGGCTGCGGACTGAGAGGAGAGATGGATGTTGTGGGACCAGGAAGAAGCAGATCTGGACCCAGTGCTTGAGGGGCTGAAATTGGGTTTGGTCTCCTCCTGTCCCCTATGCCAGCCCCCTCCACATCCCTCCCCATTATTGCAAACTCTGCTCTGGCACCTTGGCCCTGCAAATGCCTCAGTTGAGCCCCACTTTCCCCTCCAAATCCTCATTTCCCAGTCAGCAGGACCTCCAGTGCTCAACCGCCACACGCCGTGCCGAGCTCCAGGAGTGCTCAGTGCCTGCCTTGGTGCAAACCTCAACTTGCCTGGAGAGCAAATGGCTGGGGAAGAGTCCCAGAAGGAAGGATTGAGACTATTGACCTTTTTTTTAAAGTAAGTAAGTTGCTGAAGGTCTCGGGACACATCCTAGGTACATGCCAGAGACATATGGAAGGTGTCTCTGCCCATGGCGGGGGGGTGGAACAAGGTGATCTTTAAGGTCCCTTCCAACCCAAACTGTTCTATGATTCTGTGAGACCTTGGAGAGGCTGCTGAGACCCTGCCACCCACCCAGAGCCAAGGCTGCTCATGGGAGCGGTGCAGAGGACTCAGCTCCTCTGGAGCAAAGACAATACTCTGCTCCGAACCTTAAACGCATTTAAACGAGTGGCAAAGATAAAAGAATGCAGATAAGAGATAGGAACTCACATATGACAGTAACACAATCTTCATAGCTGCAGTAGATGAGCAGGAAAAGTAGCCATATTCAAACACTCGGAATATTATCTTGAAAAACAAGAAGTAATTAGTCTGTCAGGAGATGACTCTCACTTTCCTTGCATCATTTTAGGCACTCGGTAGCAAAGGCAGTCTGGGTCACCTGCAAACAGCATCAAACACTCAAAATGAGGGTTGGTGCATTATGAATGCCCTTGTGCCGTTGGGACCGCTTTCTCTTTAATTACTAACGTAAAATTGCCTTAATCTGTATGAGGCAAGGTGGTATTATTAGCGCAAACTATTTAACACTAAAGAAGGCAAACATACATCTGTTGATAGTCTGCAGACAGGCTGGCTTCCTTAATGTGGCCTAATTTTGCATTTCTGGGTCTTCTCCCCACCAGTGTTTTCTCGTCCTCTTCTTCCCGGCCAACAGGACCAGAGCCAAGAAGGCTCTACACTCCCTTTACGTCTCGGGCTTTTTTCTGAAGCTCCTAGCTGTGTTGATCAAAGATACTTCCAGCATTGTCTTCTGCTATCTACGAGACCGCGCCCTAAACGAGCTGGGGTTAGAGCACTATCCTATCTGCGCCTCCATCTCCCATTAGGGAGCCTGCTCGTGGGAATGGGAGAAGAGCTGCCCTGAATATGCAGGAGCGAGCACCCCGTCCCTTGGCTTTGGCTCAGGTTGGTGCTGGAAAGCGCTGAGGGAAGGGTTTATCAGCAGGGTAAGCCAACGGTTACGGCTTCCCTGATTATACCCTCCAGCAGCGACAAGCAAGCTTCTGTTCAAAGGCTTCCCAAGCCAGAGATTGCATCTGTTTCTTTGTTTCCGATTCCCCGATGGATCCCTGTGCTGTTAATTTATGTAACCACGTTCTGGGCTCACCTATGTGGGACTGCAAGGCCCTGTCATCCCCAGAGCCACACGTCGGCATCCTTCTGGGGGCTGCGGAAAAGGTTTTTTGCATGCTTTAGTCCTGCTGCTCCATCATTTCATTTGATGTCTCTAGTTCTTCCTCACTACTTAACAGGTAAAACCCATTCCCAAGTCATTTTCCACCTCGCTTTCAGACAGACCTCATTTGCTCAGCTTCTTCCCTGCAAAGGCCGTTTCATGTCCCCGATCGCTGCCATCTTTCTCCTCTGCGCTGCTTCTGCTGCTGACAAGTGCTTTGGAGATCAGAGCGCCAAGACTGCGAGGACTGCTCGGGATGGGAGTGCCGCATGGATTTACACCAGGGCAGAGGAACGCTTTTTTAATCACCCAGACCCAGGAATACAACCTTGGCTCGACCTCTGCTGCTGCCTAACCTGCTGGAGGAACTTGCTCCACTGTTCCTTTGAGGACAAATAATCACGACCTGCTGTTTGTCATTTCTTCATCTAGATCCCACAGCGGAGGGCTGGGGAGTGGTTTGGGAGGTCCTGTACCCAGCCCTGTGGCCGGTCCCGTCGGGAGCAACGCGCAAGATGGAGATGAAAAGCATCACAGTATACAAGGAGGCAAAGCAGAACCCTGCCAGTGCGCAGTCATTGTGCTCCTCTGTCTCCTAATGTTTGACTTTGAAATGCTAATGTTCTTTTAAAGTAGGTAATTTTCATGTAACTTCTATCTACAGGACTCAAAGAAGGTGTTTATTACAATCCTGTCTGTCCTGGGGCAGAGGTAATGAATTACGGAGCCTTTCCCTGACCAAAACCCAGCCTGGCTCCTCCGCATTAAAGCCGTTCCCAGCCTCAGTGGGAACAGGGACGGTGGTGGTTCATGACCTGTGGAGGTATCAGGTGCAGCCCCCACATCATCAGTTCCCCCCGGGAGCCCTCCATTGCTCCCTGGGCATCCCCAACATCTGTGAACTTCTGGACCACTGGGTGCTGGCAGGAGGGAGAAGGTCTGTCTGCCCTGCTCTGGCTACCATGGTGGCTTCTGCTGTTGGGGCACCAGTGAGAGGGCTGAGAGAGGAGGAGCAGGACCAGCCAAAAGATGGGAGCCCACCCCGACCCGCAGCCTGGGGACCTTCACTGGGCTGTGCCTCCTGCAAGCCAACAGTTGGTCCACCAGCCCCAGGACCCATAGCGCTGCTGTTGTTTTCTTTTTTTGCTTCGTCTCCAGAGCAGGAGAAGCATGTCGTACGGCTTGGGAATCCTGGCAGAGTGGGGTCAGCGACTGCATGAGCTGCTGGGTTTCCACACAACAGCCCCTGCTGCTGCGCGGATGGTCTGCCACCCCAAAGCAGACCCGTCCACGCGTGCGGCAAGCAGCGTTGATCAAAGCATCCCCAGAGCGGCTTGTGCAAGCCCAGGTAATATTTTTACCCGGCGCAGGAAAAGCCAGCTCTCCGTGAGCAGCACGCACTGGCTTCATCTGAATATTGTTTTTCCTGGGGGTGTCGGGCATGCCAGGAATGTGTCGGAGCCAGGCCTCTGAGCACGCCGGGTAATGTTTGTCCGTAAGCATCTGGAGTCAATCTGTCTCGTAGCTGCTCGGCGAGGCACTTAGTCACCCGGCGAGCACTTGAAAAGGAGCTTCGGTAGCCGGGGTGGAGCGCGGCTCCGTCGGGCTCGGGTTGGCCAGGGAGGCACCAGCAAGGCTCGGGACACGCAAAGAGCCAGCCTCAGGCTGACTGGCAGCGTGGGGGATCAAAAAGACAGGGGAAAATGAGATCTGCAAAGCCGGTGTCCTGCGAGCACCCAGCTTTTGAAGAGCCACTCCCAAACCTACGGGAGGAGCGATGAAAGCCGGTCTGCGCAAGGGAGCCCAGCAGCGGGCTCTGGGGCAGGGATGAAGGCTTGGGGAAGGCTGGCGCTGACGAGCTTTTGATGGGAGCCGAGGTTTTGCACGCCCAGCCCGTGGCAGGGCGAATCCCGCGGCGTTTCCCACCCCAGGCATGGCGGGGGCTCGGAGGGGACAGCCCAGGGGAGAAGAATGGGGAGGGGGGAGAGGTGTGGGGCTGGGGCTGGGGCTGCCCTCCCCTCCCCGGAGCAGAGCCCATCACGGGCAGCGCGAGGAGAGCTTTCTGGATGACTTGGCATGCTGTCCCGTTAATAATAGAAAGCGGGGCTGCCTGGATTCTGTGTTCTGGTGTGAATTATGCGCACAAAATACAATTTGCTTTGCTAATGGTTTTTTGCCGTTTTGGTGCTGGGGAACTTTTCAGAAATCATTACCATGCGCTTGGCTCTTTATATTTTTCTCTCTCGTCTCAGGCAATTTGTCAGAAGGGATTTTTTGACAATTTCACTGAACCATGCTTGAGAGCATGTTAACCCCTCAAGAGCTTGGCACATTTTCTTCTCCTTACATTGGCTCAGACTGGTTTGTTACGGCTGCCTTTGTTAGGGGCAGTGGGAAGATGGATGGATAGGTGGATGGATGGGTAGTGATCTATTCACGGAGCTCCACATTCAAAATCCTCTTTGACATCCCCTACACATTCAAATTCTCAGTCGCCAGATAATGAGAGTCTCTCCATTCCTCAGGGACACCTAAACAACAGGATAATTGCAGCGATACTGTTAGGGATGTCTCCAGAAGCACTGAACCATGGAGCATCCCTAGGCTAGGTACACACTGCCAGCGCTCCCCAGGCTGGGGCTGGGCTCCTGAGCACCAGTTGCCCCCCAGCTCCTTGGGCAGGTTAGTCGTGGGTCACATGGAGGAACAGAGCTCCCCAGTTCTCCTCCCCAAAAAGCTCTTATGGATCATATATCAGCCTCTTCCCAAGAGATTTTTAGGAGGTGAGGGAATGCCAGGGTGGAAATGGCCCTTCACAAAGCAGAAATGGAAAAGTCTTTGTGGCTATCCCAATGACTCTCTTTTTCTTAACAGCTTTTTATCCTCTTGAACCCTATATTTGCTGCATGACTCCCATAGCCAGGAAGCAGACTTGCAAACCCCTGTCCTACAACCTCACACATATTCAGGGGCTTCACTGCTCCAGGCAGGAGCAGCCTGTTCCCATGGGGAACATATGGGCTGTTTCATGATGCTAAAGGATCTGATGGGGATGGAGGTGGCCAGTGAGGGAAAGGACTGCTGCAAGCCTTCCAGAGACTAACTGGTCTGTCCATGGGATGTTGTATCTCTTCTTTGGAAAGCCCAGGGCAGGGCAGCCAGGAATGCTGGTACCTTGTGTTGAGGGAAGCGAGGACTTCACCTCTATTGTTTTGCCTGAGATTAAGCTGGCTGTCTTAGCAAACTCTTCTGTCACCTATTGCATGCTGCTGAGGATGCTCTTCCAGAGCTGCGGCTGGTGCTGGGGCTCCTGCAGCCATGCCACTGTTGTTGTAGAAGAACTTGGTTTGTACCGCCACCTCGTCTTGTTTACTGAGAGTGTGTTGCAGGGAAATGTGTTAGAAATCTTCCTCGGGCCCTGTCCTATGTCTGCAGGAGCTGTGTTCAAACATGAATTCCCTTCGAGCACACATGGACACTAAAGCCAAATACCCTGCCGAATTTATTTGTGTCCATCCAACCATTGTCAGATTTTGCAAGCCAAGCAGCAGGACTCGGACAGGTTTTGAATGACAAGAGAACATCCCTGGGAGGATGCGAATCCTGGAGTGGGCAGTGGTCTGCAATGAGGACACATCCAGCCTCAGAGCTGCTACATTTTTGATTGTGCTATTTTTAGGTGAGGGTACGCCTTACGTGAGCACGGCCATTAGCCCCTGTGTAGTGGCCAGAGGTCGGGTTGGCAGGTTCCCTCCTGCTGCCTGAAATTCCCCTGTTGTGTTGTAGCATCCCCTTTGCTCCCCAAGGCTGCTGCAGAGCCTCTGCCAGAAAGAGCTTCCATGCCTTGCCCCACTGCTCCTGTGCCAGTCTACGAAGAGCTCCACCAAGATGAAAACAATCTTTTGTTATTACTCATTATTCAGATTATTTCTGTCACCTAGTAAGCTTATTTTCAAATAAGAAATGAATGAGGTTAGTTTGGATATTGATTGCTGAAGTCTTCCTGTTGAGCGATGTTTATCATCTCCAGTGGGTGCTGCCAGGCACCAGGTCTATTAATTGTTTCAGTGATTTCTGCGCTGCTGGGAGCTGGACTGAGATGTGCCAGTGTGTGTTCAACCACTGGGTCTGCTGCAAGGTGAAGTATTGGTGTTTGTCCTTGCAGATCCTTGAAACCCTCTGTCCTGCACAGCTTCTCGTGTGTAATTGCTAATGGATCCACCTCGGCCACCACCTCCATGGTGGGCTAATTGCCTGGATTTCTGCTGAGCTCAATTTTCTCCACTTACCTGAAGATGCTACATATTTATTTTGCAATATCCTTTTCCTATTACCTATTATTGTATCAAGTGTCCTTCTTGTTTGTGTACTCCATAATCTCAATATTGTTGGAGATTTAGCCCTTGAAAGCCCCTCTGGTACCTCGGAAGCCATGCAAAGGCCAGGCATATCTAAGGAAGAGCCTTCTGGACTGTAGTGTGATGCCGAGGTATCCGACATAACGTCAGATAAGGCTGCCATCACTATCACAGCATCTGCAGCTTCTTCAGCTAACTCTCTCTTACCCTACCATCTCACCAGTTTCCCATTACAAATTAATCCATTAAACTCTCTGTGGTCACAGAGACATTTATGTAAACCAGCCCACAACACACAAATTTCAATCTGTAGCCCTATCAGAGCAGTTTTTCTGATGTTTCTAAGGACGTGAAGCTGGGCGGTTAAATGAGCTGGGAAGCCTATCACTTCATGAAAGCATCTAAATATCTGTAATGTCACTTTGCTAAAGCATCACTTTCTGAAGTGAACTAAAGCTCTGTGATGTCACGTCTTGGAGGACAAATTCTGTATTTCTTCTTCTTTAATGGAATAATTTCTGAGAGATGGTTGTTGCTTGTTTTTCATCATTTGCTGTGGCTTGTTGAACCGACCACCCTTGTGTGTGACCCCTCTGATGAAATGCCATGGGCTGAGCTGTCCCAAATGACCTTTGGGAGTTCAGGGACTTGCCTCCTTCAAGGCATACTTAGCACCCCAGCAGGGTGAGCATCAATTAGGGCACCCGGTTTGCTGAAAGATTTACCCAAATCAATCGATCGATCAATTCAAAGGTTTCAAACACACAGTTAAAGGCCAACTGTCTCTTCAAATCCTAAGCAAAACAAACCAAATTGAATCCTTGGAAAATCACCTGAGCTAAAAGAACTTAGGAAGCTGATCAGCACCATGGTGCAGCTCATAATGCAAATAATTTGATTATTTTTTTTATTTAAACTTGGAAAGGCAAAATAATTGTAAATGTGTTAAACCTATAAATTAATCTGAAGAAAATCAAAGATCTACCTCTGCTGTTCCTGGAGCCAGAGCACCACAGTTGTCTGTAGCCCATAACTAAACCCTCAAAAAACAAGCGGTGGAGGTTGCTGTCAAAGCCATCAGTACCTACTGTGGGTATCCCTGAAGGACACAAAGCACCACAACGTGCTCCAGGCTGGCGTTAGACAAATCCCAATCTTCTGACCCATTTTCACATACTTTTGGGTCAGTCTGTCTCCAGCTTACACCATCACCACACAAGTGTGGTGAGTGGAAGAAGGATACAAAGATTCTGCTTTTTTCCTGCAATAACACAGGTTTCCTTTTTCACACTGCAAAGACGTACTTGCCGTTGCATCCTTGGTCTGTGGAACACTTTCCACGGCTTACCACGGAGCTGAGGCAATGCTCATATTCCCAGAAACTAGGTGGCATATATTCCTTAGCACGTACAGTTGGACACGGGGCTAAGAGACCCTCTTTTTCTGCAGCTCCTATTTTACCAGCTCTTTAACTGATGCTAATGATGGCACCTCTGCCTCCACCTGCTGGGGTTCCTCCGTGTTCTTTCCTAGCTGTATTCTCAACACCCTTCTTTTAAACATGTGTTTACCGCCTGTGTCCTTTAACTTTGACCACCAAGTGTGTTGCTGGTCACCTCATATTGCTCCTCCTTTAAATCTACTGCTCCTTGGTGCCTGGCTCTCCATCCCGCTTCTCTTCCCTACCCTGGGTCTACATTAATCTGAGCGTCACCACAGCAAACACCTGAGGGAGGAGAACTTTCTGTCCACCTATCCTTTTCCTTTTGCCTGCTGGAAGCTCCTCCAGCCCCGGTTCTCCGAGGTAGCCGTGAGTGGCAGCCCACTGCCCTCTGCCAAGCAGCTACTTCCACCCGTGCTGAACCCCTGCACATGAGCTGCTGACTTTCACAGTCAGGCGGTTGTCACTTAACATCTTGATTACTGTCACTTCTGCGATCTCAAGAGTTGCTCCCAGCCAGATCCCGCTCCGTTTGGTTTCGGTTGCGTGCTTCACGACCTGTGCCTGCGGAGAGACATCAGCGAGCACAGGGATGGCCCTGTGGACCCAGAGCGAAGGTTCTTCTGGACAGGAGGCAGCCAGGAGTGGGTGATTAAGGAAGAATGTGAGAAATTGAAAGGGGGGAGATTTAGATTAGATACTAGGAAGAAATTCTTTACTGTAAAGGTGGTGAGACACCAGAACAGATTTCCCAGAGAAACTGTGGATGCCCCATCTCTGGAGGTGTTCAAGGCCAGAATGGATGGGATTTTGAGCCACCTGGTCTAGTGGAAGGTGTCCCTGCCTATGGCAGGGGGGTTGAAATGGAGAATGGCTTGACAGCAGCCCTGAGGAGAAGGACTTAGGGGTTTTGGTGGATGAGAAGCTCAACATGAGTCAGCAATGTGTGCTGGAAGTCCAGAAAACCAACTGCCTCCTGGGCTGCATCAAAAGAAGTGTGGCAGAAGGGTGGTGGTGGGGGTATTCTGCCCCTCTACTCCACTCTGGGGAGACCCCACCTGGAGTACTATGTCCAGCTCTGGAACTGTTAGCACAGGAGGGACATAGACCTGTTGGAATGAGTCCAGCAAAGGGCCACGAAGGTGATCAGGGGGCTGGAACACCTCTCCTATGAGGAAAGGCTGAGAGAGTTGAGGTTTTTCAACCTGGAGAAGAGAGGGCTCCGTGGAGAACTTATAGGAGCCTTCCAAAACCTAAAGGGGACCTAGAGGGGAGATGGGGAGGGACTCTTTGTCAGGGAGCATAGTGATAGGATAAGGAGTAATGGTTTTAAACTGAAAGAGGGGAGATTTAGGTTAGATACCAGGAAGAAATTCTTTAGTGTGAGAGTGGTGAGAGCCTGGCCCAGGTTGCCCAGAGAAGCTGTGGCTGCCCCATCCCTGGAGGGGTTCAAGGGCAGGTTGGAGGGGGCTTGGAGCAACCTGGTCTAGTTGGAAGTTTACCTGCCCAGGGCAGGGGGTTGGAATTCAATGTTCTTTTAGGTCCCTTCCAAACTTGAACCATTCTATGATTCTATGAAATCATCTTTCCTCTGGCCATCCCAACCCAGCTGCCCCAGATTTCCCACACTGAAGGTTAATGCAGAGAGCCGTGTCTGATAGCTGTGGGCAGAGCCACCTTCCCTGGATTTCTGAATGCATCCGATGGCAATGAGTTCCTCAGTGGTATAATGCACCATAGGAGAAGGTACTTCCTTTTGTTTGTTTTAGACGATTTGCAGGATAATTTCATTTTGTCCGTACATAATGAGAAGTCATGAATAATCACTCAGTAATCACTTTCTCAGTGCTAGTCATGGCTTTACAAAACTCTAATCACATCCCTATTTAGTCATCTCTGTTCAAGGCCAGAGCTCTTATTATTTAGTCTCCTTATGAAAAGCCATTCATTATTCTAGCGGGGGATGGTGCCCTCCTTGTTCCCTCACTCCCTGGTGCTCCCACAGCTGCTACACCCTCTGGGTGCATCCACCCATGGTGCTTCTCCCTTTACATGCCAGGAATGGCCCCATCAGCCACCATGAGATGCTGCAGGTCCAACTGGGCTCTGTTCTGGGGCAGACACCTCAGTTGCCTTGTTGGAAGAGTCAGAGAAGAGACCCTGGCTTGTGTCTGGCTGCTGTGGTGGACCCATTCCCAGGCAGAACTGTAGAGATGGATCCCACAAGTGATGTCTAAGGAGGTGCACGGGGACAGATCCCCAAGCATTGTCAGCAATGACATGACCAACAGTATTGCCTTCCCAACCACTTCTGATGGGAGAATTTAGACCCCCTTCACCCAAATGCCACCAAGTTCCATAGACAGACAAGGAGACACAGGAGGGCACGTCTCTGGTCATCCTTGGGGTCTCCAAACCAGGGACTGCTGGAGCAGGTGTTGGAGAAGCAGAGGAGGATTAGCAGCCTCTCCATCCACAGTGGTGTGTGGTCCCCACACACAGAGGCTGTGGGAAAACCTGGAGCCAGATGCCTGCTGCTCCAGCAGGAGCAGAGAGCTGCCCCATGGCTATGACCATCTCATGCAGACAGACAGAACAATGGCTTAGAAACATGCCTTAAGTGGTTAATAAAAGAGCATTTGCTCCACTGAAAGGGAACACTGTATCTCGCCTTGGGGGAAATTTCTTTCCCTCTCCTATGGGGCAGATGCTTGCCCTGGTGACATTTCCCTGTAGAGGGATGGCACAGCCTGCAGACAGCCCAGCCTGCAGGAGGGAACAAGTCTGCGCACGGAGAGAACCACGGGAATTGCAACGTTCATAGCAAGGAAAGTTTGCTGGGAATATTCACAGTGGCTCCCGTTGCATTGCCAGGGCTACGGGGTTTGTGCAAAGTGACCTCCTGGCTGTCGGAAGGGGAGCAGGACTGGAGGGGACGCTGATGGGAAGGTGGTATTGTGTGTGCGTGGGAGGAAGAGACGCTGGTGGAGGAGAGAGGCATTTCTGCCACAAGGAGATCTGTGTGGGTGTGAGGGGAAGTGCTTATGTTGCCTTTGTGGGAAGAGGAATGGCTCATGTCCCCTGTTTGTGAGCAGGTCTCCCAGGCCAGAACAGGGGAGTACTGGGGGAGCTGGTAAGGACTGAGTGGGTTGGAGGCAGAGGGGCACCAGTGGTGGGACAGGAGGGGTTGACAGTGCTGTGGGGAGATGGTACCTGTGGGGGTGAAGGGATGTGTGAGTGGGTAAGAGGAAAGGGGGACAGCGATGCCCAGGACATGGGCTGATGTGATCAAATCCAGACGGAAGCACAGAGCATCCACGCAAGCCCACAGGTGCTCCCGCACGAGGAAGAGGAGCAGCAGGCAGCTGCCCTCAGGGCTCAGCCAAAAAGGGGCTCTTCAGTGTTAAGGTTTGGGAGCCCATAGCATTAAGGTCTGGGTTTAAAGGGGAGACTGGGGCTGTGGTGAAGGGGACCTTCCAGCACAGCTGAAGGGTGGGATGTTCGGATAGATCCCTGTGCAACCACCCACTCGTAGCCAGAGGAGCGGCCTTGCAATGGGGTATTTTGGCAATGGGCAGGGTCCCCAGACTGCAGTTTTGAGGATCCTGGGATATGCAGGAAGATGGGCTGAGCTGGGATTATTTATCTGCCAGCCCATCGCAGCGGTGTCTGGAGGCTATTGATGCAGAATCAATAATGTGCTGCAAAGCCCCGAGCCGACTGCGGGGAATTTCTGGTACTTCTCCTCATGCGGGATAACAACTGTGTCCAGGACTGGGGTTTGGCTTGGATTCTTTTTTTTTCCTCTCTTTTTTTTTTTTTTCCTCTCTTTTTTTTTTTTTTTTTGTTTGATTTAATTGATTTCCTTTGTTAGCTTGGCCAGTAACTGTTAATGGGATGATCATTGTTGGGCTCTGTTGGGTAAGGGAAAGAAAATGATAGGGCTTGTTCGAACATTGTGTCCTCGGCTTGCTCTCATGGTGGAAAGGCAAAAATATAAAGGTCAGACAGCCTCTGGATCCATCTGTCTTGTGTGGAGCCTCTTCTTGCTGCCAGTCAGGCTCCTGCCACTCCCAGGCTCTGTCATCTGCGCTGTCCCAAGTGTGCCACTGTCCCCACATTGGGCTGAGACATCGTCTTGAGGGGAGCTGGGAATGGTTCCTTCGCTTCACCGAGCATTACATCAGGATAAAGGCTGGAGCCAGCACAGGGGGTTGAAGCCAGGGCTGATGTGCTCATGGCAGCTGTAGCTGGTACCAGAGGGGACTCGGTGCTGCCCCACCAGCCACCTCCTGTGAGCAGAGAGATCCTGCAGGGAGTTGGGATGCTCTTATCTCTGAACCCCGCCACAGGCAGACAAACTGCTCCACACAACGATAAGGGCTGTCCACATCAGGTTGAGTAAGAGGTGTAAATGCACCCTGCTTTCCCTGTCTGCCGGCCCAGGACAGTATTTTAACTCCCCCTTCCCCCTGGCACAGCGAGTCCTGCACGGCGAATGCAAACCTCTGATCAAATATTCCCTCCTTCTCCCCCTCCGTGAAAGTCTAAAGTGCAGCATCAGTCAACACACGACCGAAATTTCATTTTCATCAACCGACAGGCCAACGCAGACGAGACCTCAAATGTTAGTCAAAAGCAAACACCAAAGGGCAAAGTCAAAGCTGGGTGGATTTGTTTGCAGAGCCTGGCGACTGAAGTCTCCCCAGGAGATTCTGGGTGAGGGGATGCTGCAGCAGGTAAGGTGCTGCCCAGCAGGAGGGTCCCAGTGCTGTGCAAATGCCAGCAAGGGAAGGAAACATAATGCACAGCCAATGGAAGGGAAGAGGATGCTGGAGAAAAGGGCAAAATCCACCAATTTTTTTGGCCAACAGAAGCTGGGAGCCTGCAAGCAGCGGGAGTGAAGCTTTGCTGCTCAGGTCCCAGGAGGTTCTGGGAATCTGGGATGCTGCCCCTTTAAAACGTGGGGGAAAAAAGACGCAAATGAGGAGCCGGCCGAAAATTAGTAGAGCAGAAAACTCCAAATGATGCAGAGCTAATTCCTTAAGTGTCAGACTGGCTGTCAGACCCTCCGCTTCTCAGCCCCCTGGCCCTGCAGCCCTGCTGGGCAAATGTGGGGAGCACCCAGGGCCACTTGTCAACCCCCCCAGGGACCCCAGCACCCCTCCTGGGTTGGTACACCCCACATGCGTGGGCTTCTTTCTCTGTCTGCAGCCCCCAGCAGCCCCCTGGCATCGCCCCCGCCCAGGCAAAAGGGCAGGGGAAGTTTTTTAATATACTTTTATTGGTCTGTAAATTTCTTTTCTTTCCCCACTGGCTTGGATCGATGTTTGCAGTTTACTGAAGTCCCAGGCACACAGATTAAATCCTCTCCCTCTATTACACTAGATGGGCTTTTATTCTCCCTCTGATCACTCGGAAATAAACACAGTGCGAGTGAGTGGGAGAAGGGGGAAGGCAGGAGGAGGGGTGGGGGCTAACCAATTTCAGACCTGTTTATTCCCTACTAGCCTCGGAGCTCGCAGTCATTAAACAAGTCACTTAGCCTGCAAGCTGCTGTATCCCCTCTCCTCCACTCTGCCTGCCGTCCCCTTTCCCCTTTTTCCCTCCCTCCTTTTCCCTCTTCCCTTCCCCTCTTCTCTTTCCCCTTCCCCCATGATTTTTAGAAGAACAATAATAATTAGGCAGAGCAGCCTCTAACACAATTGTTTCAGCCTGAACAGGCAATTAGGACAGGCAGAGTGAGGCTAATGAACGGTGCATTGGTGTCCCCCCCCCCAGCTCTCCAAGTCCTGCCGCCTGGCCCCCTCCGTCCCCATCCCTGCGTCCCCGCAGACGCGTGGATCCGCTCACGAGCTGCCTCTTTTAACGCGGGCAGGAGCTGGCAGGCAGCGCGGCCCCCCAAGGCCATGGCCAGCCCAGCTGTGATGAGCCAGGGAAGAAACGAGGAAGGGGGGGGGGGGGGGGGGGG
>JAOTQQ010000052.1:30276654-30400248 GCA_026546715.1 Gallinago undulata | reverse complement strand
GGGGGAGGAGAACGACACCGGGAGCCGAGCGCATGAAGCGAAGGGTGATGAATGGGAGCTGTGAGCTGCGGGCAGGGGGATGGGGATGGAGATGGGCTGCAGCCGAGCTGCCAAGCTGAGACTTTGGCAAGGGGACATGTCTACGGAATAAGAGTGACAGGCCATGCGCGGCCCCAGGGCTCTCTTGTGTGCAGGGGAGCGAAGGAAGGGGCCGGGCACCTCCCTGGGGCTCAGCGTGGGCTGGGAGCAGGAGCTCCTGGGTCCCTTGTGTGGAGAGGGAGAGCAGGAGCCAGGACCCCAGTGTTACCCCATCACAGAGAGGGATGCAGTATGGGGCCAGGGATGCAGGGTGGGGCACAACTGAATTAGCTCTGCATTGGATGCCAGCACAGAGCTCAGCCCATCTACTCGTACAGGGTGCCAAGAGATGTCCCCGGGCACAGAGCTGATGCTTGTCCCTGGTGTTCCTCCGGCTCCACAGCCTGATCCAAGCATGGTGCTGCAGAGATGGGCTTGGGGACACTGGGGACTCTGGGTGCTCTCACAGATCCCATATTCCACTGTGGCCCCAAACTGGCCCTGGATGGCCCTGAATGCAAACATCCCTAGTTTTACTTAAGTGATAGGACCTTTTGGCCACCCAGTTGCTCAGCATACAAAGATGGCGTAAGATACCTTCCTTAAGCACAGGAAGGACATGGACCTGTTGGAAAGGGGCCAGAGGAAGCCACAAAGGTGCTCTGAGGGCTGGAGCCCCTCTGCTGGGAGGACAGGCTGAGAGAGTTGGGGGGGTTCAGCCTGGAGAGGAGAAGGCTCCGGGGAGACCTTCGAGCCCCTTCCAGTCCCTCAAGGGACTCCAGGACAGATGGGGAGGGACTCTTGATCAGGGAGGGGAGCCATAGGACAAAGGGGAATGGTTTTAAACTGAAAGAGAGGAGATGTAGATGAGATGTGGGGAAGAATGTCTTTGGTGTGAGGGTGGTGAGAGCCTGGCGCAGGTTGCCCAGAGAAGCTGTGGCTGCCCCATCCCTAGAGGGTTTCAAGGGCAGGTTGGAGGGGGCTTGGAGCAACGTGGTGTGGTGGGAGGTGTCCCTGCCCAGGGCAGGGGGTGGCACTGGATGGGCTTTAAGGTCCCTTACAACCCAAACCATTCTACATGATTCTACAATGGCACCCCAAGCAGGAAAACAGAAAACCTCCCTTTCTGCCCAGCCAGAAAAGCCTGAGAGCTGTCTGCATACAGCCTCCCCTTCTGCAGCCCACCATAATGTATCGCAAATCCCAATGTAATTTGCTGTCCCTCAGGCCGCTCGGTATTACTGCTTTCCAAACGTCTCTCTCCCAGTCTCCATGGTGTTAAATTATATTTCCCCAGCTGGATTACTTTGCATTTGTTGAGAATGAATTTCATTTGGCTATTTCCTTCCTATGCCTGACCCTTTTTTCCCAGTGCATTATCTTTTAGCTCTTTGTCCTCACCAGGATTTGCAGCACCTTCCCATTTCATATCCTCTGCAAATTTAATTAACATGCTCTTTACCCTCCCTCTTTCAGATCAAATGAAGATGTTAAAGGAGAGCAGACCTGGCACAGATCTAACCACTAACCACTAACAACAATACAAGTACCTTGCACTTAAATTATGCACTTTCCATCAGAAGATTTCAAGGGCCTTTGCTGAACTGGGTAAGTATAATTATTAAAGCTGGGAACTCCGCTACACTGGGGAATTTAATATTTGAGGTCTGCCTGAGGGCATATGTCTTGTTGACTGTTGTGTTTCTGTAGACCCTGACAGGGCTGCGATAGATGTCCCTGCAGTGTTGTGCCTGTCACACCGGCCTGGCCCCATGGACACAGAGGTCCCTGGTTGGGGGAACCCCCAGCTGGAAACCCCAGGTTCAGAAGAATCAAAGCAGTGTCCCGGCAGCTGGATCAAAGGTGTCTCCTGGTCTGATTCCAGTAAATGAATCAGTGACATGCTGAACTTTTTCTAAATTAGGAAATACTCACAAGATGCTTCAGTCATTGTCTGTAGTCATGCCATGGGGAAACAGAGGCAGAGAGGGAATGGTTAGTGTTTTAGGCACCCGGGCTGTGATACCCCTGCCTTTGGGTGGCTGAAGGAGTAATAGCCAGGGTTCCACGGCCCTGACTTCCCTTGGGTTGGGAGGTTTTTAGCCTCTCTAAAATCCTGCTTTGGCTTCATCTTAATAGTGACATGCAACTGTATTGCAACTGAGTGTAAAAGGGGTTTGTAGGACACAGTTACCAAATTCTTTACAAGAGAAAGGCCTTTTTTTCCCCTCTGTTTTCCAACATTTAACAACTAAGTGTTCTTATCTTGTTAGTGCTACCTTGATGATGAATAATGTATACTGCTCCTGCTCAGTGTGATACTGTACTCTTAAATCTGTTGCATTATGTGCCTTCACATGCAAGCACACAAGCCTACTATGAAATTTTCTGCCAAGACCTCCTCCAGCTAAAACAAGCACAAGAACTGCCATTGAGAGGAACGATGCATCAGGAGCATCCTGGTGGGTCTGCGTCCTGAAAAGGGGTTTTACTGTACTCGCTGCTCAAGCTTCCTCGCCTTTGCATTGCATGAGGCAAATGAGGAACTGAGTGCCCTGGCTGCCGAAAGCAAAACCCCACAGATACAGCTTGGGCACAGTGGAGAATGCAGCAGCACGAAGGATCCAGAATCTCTGCAGAACCTCTTCCTAGGACTGGACAACTTGCCCCAAGGCTGGAAAAATCTGCAGATTGCTCTTGGAAGATGCTTGCGTGGCTTTTCCTTTGCTTGGGTGGGACTAGTGCTTTCCTGGTAATGCCCACAGTCTCCCAAGGTCTACCGCTGCCCCAGGCTCCTGCTTTACAGGAGAAATTCTGTTATTCAGGGACTGTGCAGCACCTGAGCCAGGCATTAGTCCTTCTGTTTTTTTTCTCTCCTGATAAGTCAGCTCATATCCTTGATTTTCATAGCAATATTTCAGAGCAGCTAAGCAGGAATTCAACTGCTGTTTGTAGCATAAGGAAAATAAACCTCAATGCCATTTAAGGAGAATATTGATATGGCACCGAACAGGGGTGAAGGGACCGTGAAATCCCAGCTGGAAATTGGTAACATCTTCCTAGTGCTGGAGCAGTGAGCTCCCAAACTGCCTCCTCCTAAGAGAAGTGGGATTAAGAAACCAAGTTTCTCTTACGAGAAACCATCATTCATCCAGGAAAGAAGCGAGCTGACACTGTCTGCTGGGAGCTGAATTTTGCAACCTTAGTAGCCCTCTGGGCTGGCTTTTTGGGTCAGATCTGCCCTGAATAGTTCCTGTGGCAGTGAGTTCCATGCCCTACCACTGCTAACTAATGAATTAACCATTAACTAGCAACTAGTACTCCCATTTCTGATTTCTAAATGAGTTTCCTTCCTCCAACATAATAAAGAGTTAGGGCCTTTTCCTATTTTATCTGCCTCTCCTTAAGCCAAATTTTCAGCCCACGTTGGCAGTGGCATCTGGGCTTTCTCTCAGGAGCCAGGGCAATGAATCAAAGAGTTCCTGATGAGAGCGAGTCCCCCCAATTTTCCACCCAATATGCACCTTGTACGCGTTTCCAGCACAATCAATTTTCTCCGCGTCTGCAATATCCATCCTCATCTGCGCGGAGCACGGAGCAGGCTGGCGAGGGCCACTCTGGGATGCACGCTGCGCTGGAGATGGAAGATAGCGCATACGCCTGCACATCAAAGTCAGGATTTCTTCCCTTTCTTGCTGTTCTCTGCACAATTTATTATCAGAGAGTTGTGCCAATCTCCCGCGTGTGGCCTGTGCTCGTACGCACGCATTCAGCCACGCTGTCAGAGAGCTGAGAAAGTTACTGCTGCTGGATTTGATTAATTCAATCCAGGTAAGTCATCTTGGCTGTGAATTGTTCCCTTCTCGGTGCCAAATCTGCTTGGCCAGGATATCACACCTCGGGAGCAGCAGCGGCAGCATCCAGCTCCTCCTGAAGCTGAAGGCTGGGAAATGCTTGGGAGGCTGCGGGAAATTCCCACTGCCGTGCGGAGGGTCTGCCTACAAAAGGAAGGGGGCAAATTGGAAATGAGGGGGCTGGAAGGAATGAGGTGAGGAGCAGAAAAAGGGGATGATGACTGTGTGGTGGGAGCAGCCGCTTGTCGGGCGAAAAGCGGGCAACCTCAGCGCCGTATGAATCCCTCAAATTCTCAGTGCTGTGAATTTCATTTTGTCCTGTTAAATTATTAATCAAGCAATAAAACTACCCCACCCCCCCCCCCCTTCTCCGTGCCTCAAAGCTCCAGTCAGGCTCTCACGTGGCTTTTATCTCCCACTACGTCACCAAGGAACTGGGGTGCAGGCAGGGAACAGAGGGGATGGGATGGCCCTGGGGAAGAGAAAGGGAAGCTGGATGCATTCATGTCCCTGAGCTGATGGCTTCTAGTGTTCTGCACCCCAGCAAAACAGGCAGCATCTTGGTGACAGCTTGTCCCACCAGGATGTCCCGCCAGTGAGGAGGCAGCCATGTCTTGCACTGGAAGCTCCTGTGTGCCTTTGCTTGGCCCCTGGAGCAGCTCTGCTGGGCAGGAGAGGGGCCCATACATTGTGGTTTGAATGGTGACGAGGTCAGACAGAGGGAGAGAGTGAGGAGAGACCTGCAGCCATCAGGACCACCAAATGACAGAGCAAACCAGTGGGACTGCCCCATGTGGAGAGCAGGGAACTGCTGTTGCATATGAGGTCCTGGATTAGCAAGTGCCTCCATCCAGTTTGGGGCTTTCCTCCTTCATCCCAAGATTATGTGGAGCAGATCTCCCTGGGAAATGCAAGAGTAGTGTTTGTAGCTTCCCAAATGTCCTAGGAATTATGAGCCTTCTTTCTCCAGGAATAGAGCAGAGCCCCATGATGCCAAGCTCTTCATCCTTGCTAATGAGCCTGCATATGGTAGGCACTCTGCCTGACTCTAACGTGCTCCTGTCATGGTGGCCCACTGCTGGACTTTGTGGGGAGCTCTCCGCCCTGAGGTTCCTCTTTCTGTCAGGATAAAGATCTCAGCCTTTGAGTTTTATGGGGAGAAAAATTATCCTGTAAGCCTAGGTAGATACCTGAAAGCATCTGGGTCACACAGGCTGTTCTCAGATCCTCCCTGCATCCTTGCATCCTACTTCAGTTATCACAAAGGTGGACTGGTAGGTGATATCACCCCCTCTGCCTGAGTGCAGAGGAAGCAGCAGACCCATAGAGGAGCAAGAAGACAGAGGTGCCTCTCTGGAGGTGACAGAGCCCTCCTCGAGCCTGGCAGAGAGCGGTTTTGCCAGGACCTGCTCTGCAAGTCTGTTTGAAGGAAACAGAGCAAAATAATGTCCAGGATGGTGCAGAGCATGCTGGGTGGAGGGGTCACAGCTCTGCCTCCTGTGGAGAGGAATAAGCAATATCTGGATTTTCCCTGCATGGTGCCACTGCTGTGTGGAGAGCTTAGAGGGGGTGCCGTGATAACATGCATGAAGCTTCAGTGGAGAAAGCATCTTTGTGTAAAAAGAAGTTGGGAGTTTTTCTGGTTGTAGATGGGGAATTATGCACAGGGAGACCAGGGTATGGTTTACAGCAGCATTTAGCATGAGCTGCCACAAAGAAAGGAAAATACTGTAAAAGGTAATGCCCAGGAGCAGCATGGCTGGACATTAGTACACAAACGTTATTAGAGAGAATTCTGCTTTCATGCAGAATAGCCCAGAAATGCTAACGAGGGACTGTGTGAAGCCTCCTCCATAAGATTATGTAGCCTACGAGATATTTTTTTTTTTAGTTCAAGAAAACCACAGCACAAAGTCTGGCTGGTTTTAAACCAATATGACAGATTTGTCTGAAAGACCGCGTGTAAGGAGAAACCGCTGGAGCCAGGGTCAATAACCAAGAGCCTTCAGTGGGGCTGGATGATGTGGACCACCACAACCCTTTTTGTGGCAGCATTTTGTGGTAGGACCTGGTGTATGGAGGGGCAGAGGACAGGGGCTGCTGGCATCGGGGAACCACTGGACCAGCCTTCCTCACTCCTCCCATGCAGAGGCTGCAGCATCAGAGCTCTCCGTGGCACCTCAGCTTGCCATTTTAAACTTTGGGGTTCCTCAGACTTTCATCCCCAAGGATGCCATCTGTGGGGCATGCTGGCACCCCACTTATTTCCCACCCCAGCAAGCCTGGATCTTGGTGGGCATTTGCCGGGCAAGAGTGTCTGTATGCACTGCCTTTTCTTCTTCCATTCTCCAGGTGGTGGACTGTTCTGCTCCCAGCCTCTCCCTGCCCGCTGGCATCTCAGTAACGCTGAGTTTTACACCACCTTCCACTTGCTTACCCCGACTCACCAACATGTCACTTACACCACCACTCATGTCACCTCCGATTCTGGCCCATAATGCGCAGTGTGTCACCTCAGCATAGGATTAACCACGGAGAGCTCCAGAGCCAGCCAAGCAGAAAGCAAAGCATATGTCATCTCTCCTTATGTTTACAGGAGGGAACATCACCTGGCATCACCAGAGACAAGGGCATGCGTTGAGTGATCTCCTCCTTGGGAACCAGTGCCCGACGGTACTGCAGCTCCAGCAGCCCAAGGACAACACCCCACCAGTCCTGCACACAGGTTGCTGCTGGTGGAGCCCGGATACCAGCTGCACCCCCTGGTACAGGAGCTCACCTGAGCAGAACTCCATCTATTTCCATCATCTTGGGAGTCAGAAGGGGAAAATACGTTTCTTCAGGGCACCGCCAGCATAAAAACACCTGAAAGCAGAGCCCAGCCTGACCTATCTGGTCCTAAGGAGACTTAATTGCACGGAATGCTTGTCTCCTTTGCTGTGTCACCACACGTTTGGCACTCCTTTTCATCACGATCTCTTTCTTTAATGTCTGTACTTTTTAGAACCACTTCTCCTGCAGTGTTTTTGCTCTTGTATTTCACACCTCTGGACAGCTCTTGTTGAGATCCTTCAGCATTGCTCCTTCATGAGCCCTGGGAGAGCTGCGGTCCCACTCATTTGGCCCAGAAAGCCATTGTGTATTGGCAGGGAAATGCATTTATCCTCATCTTTTTTAAGATCTTCAGATTCCTGTTGCATATCACACCCTGGTCGGCTTTTGTCTCAGTCACAAGAATACACAGTACCTGAGGGCTCATCTCTCTCTGCTCAGCTTTTAAAGCATTGTACTTGTCTCATCACTGGCTCATGTCTGCAGGAGCTGGCGCGTCAGCGTAATGTGTTACTACCTGCCACGGTGCCTGTTAGTGATCTGCGCCTTCCTCAGCGTCTGCTGTCCCCCCCACCCCATGCAGTGATGGGCTCTGGGAGAGGGAGCGGTGGAGGAACCTCCTCCTGGAGACCCGTTGCCTGAGGGCTGTTTTAATATCCCGGTGGAGCGAGCTGTTCTGCTTTCATTTCTGTCATGGCAAGGGTAAGGCGTCTTGCTGGGGACCATCACTGGTGACAGGGATGTGCTTGCATCCCCTGATGGGGCTGCACACGTGAAAGTGGCCTTCTCCTGGGTGAGGAGCAGGTAGGGTGTCCTGCTCCCTAGCACAGCAGCACCCTCCCCACCACAAACAATGTTACTCGTCGTGTGCCAGCGACCACTTGCAGCTGCCAGTGCTGGGGAGAAGTGAGCCCCTGACCAATTTTTGGCCATTCCCAGGTGCTCTCATAGCTGTATGGTGGACCTGTCACCCTTCCTATGCTCCTACAAGACCACAAGGTGGGTAGCCAGTCAGACGTCAGAGACAGGCCAAGGGATGCTGAGCCACACCAGGATGTGCAAATCCTCTATCTGCATGATAGGAACGTTGAATCCAAATTTGAAACTTTCTGTCACATCCATGTGCGGGTTGTGCTGCTACCCGAATGATGGAGGGTGGACATAGCCAAGGACTTTGGGTACCAAAACCAGCCAGAGTTTCTGGCTTGCCCAGTTTGCACTAAGAGAGGGCAGAGGTGTCCAAGAAAGCCCACTGGGGAGCGTGTCTGTGTGCACCTCTCATCCATACATCCCACCTTAGGCTTACGCCTGCCCACCCTGCCACTTGGGCACAGGCAATGCCTTAGGTGTGTGCATGCATGCTCATCCACTTGTGTGGCTCTTGGGTCTGCTCTTTATTTCAGTGGGACTATGAGGGTCCCTGGGCTTTTAGGAGGCGTGATGGGTTGGGCAGCGACCGGGATGGGGGGGAGCTCATGCCTGCATCCCCGTGCAAAGTGCCTGACACACCTGTAATGAGGATGATTGAAGGCTGAGTGCAGGATGATACAGAACAATATAAGTAAGTGGTTTTAGTGTCAGCAATCTTCAAACTTGCTGTCAAAGGGAACATTTAAACGATTTTCCTGCTACTCCAACGCATTCAGGTTATATTTATACCCAGAGAAAACTGGTGCTATAAATGTCAGGTTTGGAGAAGGGCTGGCTGCATCCATCAGAGGAGGAATTAGAAAGTAAGGAGGAATGATGTATCATCGCCAGCTGACAAACCTGTCTGGAGAGAAAATCCCTGGGGCCTGACCCATGCCATGGTGTGCCTCAGGCTGGGGGTGTCTTCCCTGACACCCTATGTTTGGACACAGTGGGTAGAGCAGGCAGGGCCCCAAGCTGGCCAGAGCTTTGAGGGGGAAGCGCCTGAGGCATTTAAAAGCCAGCTTTTAGCAGAACACAAGAGAACTATAAAAAATGGTGAGAATTCTGTTTTGCTGGAGTGAGAATAAAAATAAAAAAGATCATAAAGAAGCCTTGCCCTGCCCACCATCGAGTGGGCTTCGTGCTTTCTTCTAGGCTTATTCTCAGTCTAGCAGCTTTCAGTAGTTTCCAGCAACTCTCCATGGTGTCCCTTGGGTCTCTTGTCTGTGTCTCCAGCCCAGCTAGGCATCTGCTCCTTGTTCTTCCCAGCAGGCAGGCTGTGCATGGGGTCCCTTGCCTGCTGGCTCACTGCCCTTGGCCTGGCACTGCCCTTTGGAAAACCCTGATGGTCCTGCTGCCATCCCTGCAGCTGGAGGGTGGACTTGATACTTCTCTGTCCAAGGCTTCTCCGCTTGGGTCTCTGCTAAAAGTGTTTAATTTGGCTTCCAACCCCAACACTGCCCAGACTGTCAGGTTTTCCAAAGTGCCAGTGGGCAGTAACAGCTTCCTGACCTAAATTACCCCCCTCTAGAAGTTTCTTGTGGAGTGATAAGTTTCCTCCCTTCTCTAGGACATCTCCATCCAGCTCCAACCACCCTCCATCAGAGATAGTTGCCTGTTCCCCAAAGCGGGGGAAGGTGAGAGACACGCTCTGGGGAGTCTATCAGAAAGGGAGGATATTTGGGGCTGGAGGAGCACAGAGTGTTCAGGTGTTGGGGGGGTGGAGATGGAGGACTCAGCCTTTCTTATCCCCCCAGGGATGGCCCAGCACCTGCTTTTGGGGGAGTCAGACCAAGTAGAGCGATGCAATGTGTGAAGGTGTGCGGGGAGGTGAGATCCACACAGGGAATTTCAAAACCTTTATGCAGTTTCTGGGATGTCTGCAGAAAGCCAGAGCTTTCAGAAAGTTGTTTAGGATCTCTGAGGCAATGAGGGATCATTCTCCAAGAGGCATTTGCTGTCCTGAAGCTCTGCCAAAGCAGAGCTATTGGGAAGGTGGACATCCTCCTCGCAGGTCAGAGTTTGGAGACCCCTCTGTGGGAAAGGAGGGTTGTATGCTTTTGGACCAAGAGCCTTTTCCCAGTTCTGACATCTGTTTGATAATTTTGTTCATGACTAGGCTCAACAATAAAGCCAAAAAAACGCAATTTCATTGCAGCTGGTGCACGGAGAAGACCTTTTGGTGGTACATATGTTGCAGTGTAACAGCATCTAGGAAGTTGGACAGTTCAGGTTTTGCTGTTGACGTAAGATGGCTTGGTGAGATGGGACTTCTGATGTCAGTGCCCAACTGTGGGCCAAGGGCACTGCTGCTCGCAGAGGCCCTGATCCAGGGCAAACTCGCTCTGATGATTCAGCTGCTCAAAGCATTTGGTGGAATTTGCTTTTTTCCCAAGCAAACTTCCTGCCATATCCCGTCCTGCCTGCCCTTTTACAGCCAGTGTGTAGCCAGGGTGAAGTTGGAATAAATAGCATGTTGCTTGCTATTGCAAATTTGACAGAAATATGATCATGTATTCAAACATAATCCAGGTCAAATTGGCACTGGCAGGTGAGCCAGCAGCACACAGCTCCTGCTAAATGGAAGGACTCGCTGAAATTCAGTTAATTGCTGGGCGGAAAAAAAAAAATAAACAAGAGGAAAAAAATTGACATTCCCAAGAACCTTTCATCTATCAGCGGGAAATCATTCCTAGTTCAGTTAACGGGTCATGTTGACAAGTCTAAGAGTGAGAAAAGGTCAGCACTGCAGGGTGTGTAGGAGGGCAGGAGGGGATTCCAGTGGCAGATGCAACGGGAGATCATCTCTGCCCTGAAACCTCCTCCAGCTTTGCCTCCCCCCCCAGCCATCTCTCCATCGAGTGTGTGCTGACACTCCTGCCTCCTGCCTCCGAGCCATCTGCCCTTACAAAATGCTCTGGGAACGGAGCCCACGCGCACCGCCGCCAAATCCCACACTTTGCCAGGGCGAAACGCAGCTCTGGGTCAAACTGCATCGCCGCAAGACCCTCACCTTCCTGGTGCACCACGTGGAGCACCAGACTCCTTCTTGCCTTGCTGCCAGGATGCCTGCAGAGGAGTCACCTCTGCCCACCCTGCAGGTCTCCTGGGCATGGTGGCTGGATGTGCTGCCTGCCTCCACTCCCTGCACCGCCGACCAAGTGGTATCAGCCCCTCTCCCATCACAACAGCAGCGCTGCCCAACATCCCCGACCACCTCCTTGGTGCTCCACACAAAGTGAGCGCAGCAGGTAAATGCTGAATTTGGATGATCAGCTCGGGAAAAAAAGGAGGTGAAAGGGTGACTTGATCAATTTGTAAGAGCTTGCTGGGGAATATAGCACTGGTTATTGGCCTAGGAACCAAAAGAATAAGAGATCCTGAGCCAGAAGAAGTACATGGGCAAATTCAGAATAGACATAGAGGTCTAGAGGACAATTAACCACCGTACCTCAGGGCTGTGGTGATTTCCATGTCCTGGCAGCTTAGCTATTTTTTTCCCCAGAAAAACATGGGATTCAGTTCAAACAAAAATTGGTTGAGGGGAGTGGCAACACCAGGACATCCTATCAGACCATCAGTGCTCTGCGTGCATAAAGGCAGCGCGAGCAACAACACGTGCCCTTGGGCCGTCTCTAGATGCATCTAGATCATCTCTCTGCATTGATCTGAAGTTAAAAAAAAAAACAAAAAAACAAACCCCCAAACCAAACCAATTCAAAATCCCAGTCACTTTAGTGACTGTTCCCCATAATTCTGCTGCCACTAACACCTGGCAGCTGAGATAAGAGGGGGGAAGGGACAGGATGGGGAGGACTGTTTAAGTCGATCCTTATGAATGGCCTTTGTAGGTGCTGGGTCCTGTCCTGTGCACCTGGAAATGGTAGTTTTCTCGGCAGACATGGCTTGGGGATGATGTATATCCTCACACTCCACCTGCCTCTTCCTACCAGGACATTTTGGGGATCTCCCTTCTGTGGTGCTGCTGAGCTGGACACAGTACAGGTTGGGTGATACCAGAGAACTGTTGGCTTGGAGAGGTACCAGAGTGCTCTCTCTCCAAGAGACCCCAGGGCAGATGCCAGGGAAGAGCAAAAAAGACCAGGTAGGCACACATGATGTTCCCCTCTAATAACCCCCATCCTCCCACAATCTACAGCTCAGGGACTTCCCGGGCATCATTACTGTGTTGTTAGGAACTCTCTGTGGACTTCTTTTCCATGCCAGCTGCCCTTGAACCTGCGGGGATTTTTAATCTACCCATGTTCTCTACACACTTTGCACTTCCCCTTCACAGGTTGAAATGAACGCACAGCAGGGAAGTCAGGAAAGCCAACCGCTTCTTTTCTGATGCGCCACAGAAATCAGAGATGGGACTGAGAAAGGCAAAGGACTCGTGGAGCCTGGGAACATTTGCATGGCATCAGATAATGGAGGCCACAGAGGGTGGAGAAGGAAGGTTGAAATAAGACCCTGGAGCCTCTCGCCTGGATTCAGTGTCTGTCAGGGTCAGGTTTCTGCAGTTAAAAAGCAAAGAAAATTACTGTTTCCCCTCCAGGACAAGCTCAGGAGGAACCACAGCTCCTGTGAGGGGGGGGAGAAGCACCACCATGCCTCATCCCCAGCTCAACTGCTGCTCTCCAAACACAGCCCAGGCAAAGGGCTACTCCAAGTTGTATTGCCCACAATTCTGCCACAGCTCTACACAGCAATGCTGCTGTATGTTTGTGCCTCCTCTGGTTGACTTTCAGATGTTCCCAGCAACTCCATCAATATAAGGAGCTGCAGGACAACACCCCATCCGACCACATGGAAGGAACATGCTCCCCAGGAGCGCTACAGTGCTCTGGATTAATCCACATCAGCACCTAGTTTCCTCCAAATTGGGAAGCTCAGTCCATGCCCATGCCCTCTGCCTGGCTCCCAAGTAGCTGCGTGAGAAGATCAGGGCTCCACAGGATCTTCTCCTTTCACTGCTGCAACTTTGTCCCATTCACTGGGCTTTTGCCTTCCCACTGCTGCAGACAACTGGGGCACTTCCAGCCGCTACCAGGTAGTCAAGGTCTGCCAGACCTAACGTAGGGATACTGGAGAGATTAGTGCTTTCTCCTGACCTGAACAGCTCACCAAGTCTTATTTTGTTAGGGAGAGAATGGATTAGAAAGTCATATTTCTTGGTTGTAATCCTATTTGAAAAAACTCTGAATCCTGTGTTCCTAAGTAGAGGGCACTTGCCTCAAGCTTCTTTCTCAGCCAATACACCAGGCACCTCAACCCTTCCCTCAGCTTTTTGCACCCACAGGTACATGCATGTAACAGTGCACGTATGTGCATGGAAATACCCTCCCTTCCACTAGGGCTTGCACGGGGAGAAATCTTCCCACACCATGGCTCAGCCCCGGTGCTGGTGGGACTGTTTTTTCAGGAATCTGATTCTTACCCATGTCCAACCTAAATAAGAAAGGCTGATTACACCTCTGGGATCAATGAGGTGTCTCCCACCCTTTCTTCACCTTCCCAGAGCCTCCTGGATTCAGTTGCTTTCTCTTTTCCAGCTCCCTTGCCAGTCACTCAGTCTTTTCTCCTACATCCTTTCCCTTGCAGCAGCTGAAATATCAGAGGAGTGAAACAGAGAAGCAGTAGAGCACTGTCCCCACCTTCCAGACACCTTCCTGCTCCCTCTCCATCCCTCCCCATCCACCACCACCATTATCCAAGCATACGTCCCAAGTTTTCCTCCAAGCATATCCAGCATATGGGTCAGCTCAGGTCTTTGTCAGTGAGGTGATTTGTGGAAGGGCTCAAATTTCCAGTCATTTTCTCTATCCAAAGGGGAAATACTGGGCTGGAAAAATTAGGAAATTAGCATATCTTCTCAGCCTCAGAACAAACCACAGCATTGCTGGAATTGCAAACCATTAGATGGGACATGCCTGCAATGCCTTTTCTTAGGCAGGGGGTAGCAGCTCCCAGGATTGTCCCACTAAATCTTTCCTGGTCTGCCCATATTGCCTGCTCCCTTGGGACTGCAGACTGAATCCCACAGCTTCAGGGACACCATGGCAGAGATGAGGAGGTGAGGAGCTCAAAACATTTCCATGCCTCTTGCTGTAGACTGCAGCTTCCTTGGTCTGTTTTTTTTTTTTAATTTTATTTTAATTTGGTTTTTTCGTAAGTACAATTGTTAATATGTGGGAAGGAGTGTTTTCTTTTTCAGACATCTCCCCCTCTGTGCAGTCAACTCTGTGATGCACTGGTGCCCATTTAGGAGACAACACTCCTAGAAGTTTCACTAATGAGACAAGCCAGAAAGATGAGCTAATGACAGACACAGCAGCTAACATGACAAAAGTCCTGGTGGTCCCAGTCACCCATCAGAAAATCATCCAGAGCAACTGCCATGGTGGGACTGGACATCACAAAAAGGATCCCTAAGGACACTGGAAAGACATGGGACCATATGAAGCAGACCCATCCACTCAGATTTTGCTGGAATTCTTGCTGCAGAATGAAAACGTGGCAACACTGACCCAGAAGTTGTGAAAACTGGTGTGTTTTACCCCATCTCAACCCTGAAAAGACCAGTGGACCTTGCCAGCTGCTCTGGGAAATCTCATTTTCCATCTGCGTGACAATCAGGATGGCCCCAGTGTGGGGTAGGGAACACGGAGTCTTTGCAAAACGCAGTGGTTTCATTTCTGAATCTCATAAATCTCCTGTTGTGTTCCAAAGCAGGTGTGAAATACAGGATGCTCCTCATGTGTCCTGGAGCTGGGCAGGATTTACTCGACACGAGGCTCTGGATGCACATTCCTTATCTCACTGACAAGATTTATAGCAGCCCTGAGATTTATTCTGCCTGTAAAATTCTGTTAAATGTGGGGATGAGTTGTGCAATGCCTATTGTTTGGGAATGTATTGTGTCTGCCAGCAGAAAAATGGTCACGTCTCTGCCCGATCTCATGCAACTGCCAGGTGCACTGGGACGGCAGGGAAGATGCACAGGGAGGGATGCAAGGAGCTAGATGCTGCTGCCAGCAGCAGTGGTGAGGCACCTGGGGGCTGCACCATCATCCCACCCTGGTCCTGTTGAGGAGGGACACATGGACAGAGACCCAGCACGGGAAGATGTTAGGGGAAGCTTCTCTTTGACCATCGAGGGAGTGAGGGGCTCCCAATGAGCCCAGCCCCTCAGTGAGTGAGCCCAATTCCGCAGCACAGCACCCACTCAGGGCGGGCAATGGGTAAGGACACCCGTGGCAGAATGAGGGCAGATTGACAGTGGAAGTAGCTTCCTGGAGGACAGGCTGCAGGCACCCAGCTCCCCGGGCTGGGCTCATTAGCTGGCAGCCTCAGCGCTGGCTGGGGGAGGTGGTGCTGGGTCTCCTGGCAGAAAGGCTCTTTTGATGGAAACGAAAATGTTCGCTTTTGAAAAACCTGGAGTCGGAGAACGAGCCTGAGGGTTACCATGGAAACCCATCGCCGAGCCGCGCTGCAGCAGGAGACACAGCCACAGTGTCTCTGGGTCTGCGGTAGCGAAGCCGATGCGAGCACGAGCCAACAGCAGCGCACCCCGGAGACACCCCGGGTGCCCACGACCATCCCCGGACCCTGAGCGAAGGCAACCGTGCATCTCGCCAGGGCTGGGGAGGTGGTAAAAGTGATCAGCTGCCGGGACGGATTTGCTTTGCGATGATGGGAATGGGCTGAGAGTCGCCACGCTCATCAGACCATGGGCCACCAGCCCGGTGCGCAAACAAATCACTGCTGAACGGCAGCAGCAAGCTGCACGCTGCAGCGTCGCTGCAGATTGGCTCCGAGTTATATCTCGAGGAAGATCAATAGAACGAATTATACCAGCAGAACAATATGAGAGCGCCCTGGAAACCCCAATTACTGAAAACCTAATTAATATGTTTTTAAACAAACATTATGGCAATACTTCAAACAATATTAACATGGCCACAAAAGTTTCACAAGAGTGGCAAAGCAATTCTTTAGCCCATGGCAATAGGGTGGGAAGGAACCCAAAACAAGAGTGAGAACGGAAAACAATTGCTTCGATACCGCCACAGCTGGGGAAAAGCAAGTGCTTTTTCCAACACACAGCTCAGGGACTCCCATATGCTACCCCAACACCCCGCAGGGCTGCAGATCAATAGTCGTGTAGAAAAACAGAGTCAGAGAACAAGGAATGGAGAAGCAAAAAAAAACAAAAAAAAAAAACATTGCACCAGCTCCCCCAATACTTCTAGGAAGAACATAACCAGACAGAGGGATGTAAAAGGGATGTAAAGCCCAACCTTCCCAGAAGGAATCTGACCCGGAAACCTGACCCCCGAACAAAACAACATCCTTGAAAAAACAATGACACTTAAATATGTCGCTAATTGCTCCTGGGACCCCTGACACAATGCGGGAGCAAAAGGGAAGCCTTAGCCTAGTCCGAGACAGGAAGCGGTGTGCCCTGGCTCAGACGTAGCGGGGATGCAGCCCTGCACACCTCCGGGATCTCATCCTCTCCTGTCCGGCTGGACACATCCCCGGAGCAGCAGGGAGGTGTTGGGGTATGGGCAGCTGGAGGAGCCCCTGGATGAGCAACAGCACGGGCAAAAAGCAGACAACGTAATCCATTAAAGTTCAATTGGAGCCCTCCCTGAGAACAAACCATTAACCACATCTATAGCCTACAGATGTTCAATTACAGAGGGAGGTGTTCGCCTGCTTCAGAGATTACAATAAAAAGAAATAATAAATTACTACATGAAGGAACTGGTAGAAAATCATCTAACAGCACTGAACCCCGTGCACCGATCCATTAGGCATGGGATAAAAATAAACAGCGTGCAAACGGGCCCCAGGGCTGGCAGGAGGAGCAGGACCCCAGCCTGGCACGCTGCGCCAACACGGGTGACTGCCCGCCCTGCAGAAGCATTGTGAGTCCCTGAGAGGAAGGGCTGGTGTGTGCCAGGGGGCCAGCATGCCATCGCTGGGTGAACGAGCACCCACCAGAAACCTGGAGCACTGCGTCTTCCTGAGGGTGCTGGAGAAAGCCAACAGTGAGTGCAGCCCTTGTAAAGATTCCAAGCTTTATGATGGAGTGAGATCTCAGCCCGCATCACAGAGCCTGCTCCTCAGGGTTCTTCTGGCTGGCAATGCAACCACTGCAAGAAGGGGCTAGGTCAGAAAGAAAGTGGGAGCTCAGTCTAATCCTTACCAATAAGCAATGTATTAATATGGGTAGAAAATGTACTTCATTATGTACTTCAATAAAGGCAAGCGTAGGGTGCTGCAACTGGGGAGAAATAACCCTCTGCAACAGGACAGGTTGGGGGCTGACCTGCTGGAGAGGAGCTCTGAGGAGAAAGGCTTAGGAGTCCTGGTGGACCGTAGGATGACCATGAGCGGACAATGTGCCCTTGTGGCCAAGAAGGCCAAGGGCATCCTGGGGGGCATCAGGAAGAGTGTGACCAGCAGGTCGAGGGAGGTCATCCTCCCCCTCTGCTCTGCCCTGGGGAGGCCCCATCTGGAGCACTGGGATCACCTCTGGGCTCTTCAGTTCAAGAAGGACAGGGAACTGCTGGAGAGAGTACAGCCAAGGGCTACGAAGATGATGAGGGGCCTGGAGCATGTCTCTTAGGAGGAAAAGCTGAGGGACTTGGGTCTTTTGAGTCTGGAGAAGAGAAGGCTGAGGGGGGATCTGATCAACAGCTATAAATGCTTCAAAGGTGGGTGTCAGGAGGATGGGGCTAGTCTTTTTTCAGTGGTGCCCAGGGACAAGACAAGAGGAAATGGGCACAAACTTGAATGTAAGAAGTTCCACCTAAACATGAGGAGGAACTTCTCTCCTGTGAGGGTGGCAGAGCCCTGGAAGAGGCTGCCCAAAGAGGTGGTGGAGTCTTCTTCTCTGGACATTCTTGTCCCTTGTCCTTCCCCTCACGGGGGGCATGCACTGGGGGGCCTGCACCCCTGTTCTTCTTGGCCTCCAGCTTGCTTTGATCATCTGGAGTCCATGCTAAAACAGTGTCAATGTTGCAGGCAACTCTTAGCTCCTCTTTCCTCTTGATGGTCCTGGCCTAGTGTATGGGACTACCCAAGCCCCAGAGAAACTCAATTTTTGGTCACCTCCCCAGTTCCAGTCCCAGTTTCAGGCTCCCAAAACAGGACACCAAGGCTAAACTCCAATCTACCAGCTGCAGGCACCCGCACTCTCCCGAGCTGTGGTACAGCTTCTGCTTGCTCCTGCATCCCTGCCAGATGTGGGGTCCCCATCACAACCACCAACCATCTCTCTGGCGCCATAAATCACAGCAGTGCAGGCAGCCCTCGGAAGAGGCATCCTCGGGCAGGTGGGGAGAGCACATCATACACCTTGTGTGTGAAAGACTCGTGCGTGTCCAATACAGAGGAGCCATCAGGCAGTTAATTAGACCCAGCACTGTGCTCCCGCTGAAGTCTATTAGCAGGGTTTTAGCCGACTGCTCCCTGTTTGGGATAACTGATGTGAGCAGGGTGGGAGAGAGTCAGCAGGAAGCCCCAGAAAGGAGGATTTGTGCTCTGGCTGGGATGGGGGAGTGAAATCACATGCTGTTCCTCGCTGAGGTTTCTCAGCGGCAGAGTGTTTTATTCATCTCCTTCCCTCTTGCTCTCAGAGCGATGTCCCAGGCGGAGCAGGAAGCAGCTGTGGCCTGGATTACCTGGTCCAATTCAGTGCCCTGATAAAACCCAGCTCTTTTGCATCCCTCGGGGAGGAGGAAGGAAGCAGCACAATAGCCAAGGGCCAGAGGAAGGGTCTGCGCAGGAAGACACCCCTCCCTCCTTCCTACCCCTCGCCTTGCGTCTTGGGACGCCCACTGAGCAGCTCCTTCCCTTGACACCAGACATGCTGGTGGAGGGGGATGTGTCTCATCCCAGGGCTGTGAACCACAGTGCTACTCATTTCCCTGCACTCCTGGTGCCCACAGGAATCAAGCCCTCAGAGTGCAGGTGAGCAGCTCACCCTTGAGGCACCCCAAGCAGATGCCATTCCCCAACCAGTCAAAGGGTGGGGAGCAGCAGGAAGGAGCTTTGCAGAGGACCAGGAGCAGACGCAGGCGGCAAGTGATGCTGGAGTGTTGGATGGGGCAGACCATGACAGTCATCCCGTCTGTCCCGCTCAGCCCATGAAGGGTGAGAGAGAAGGAAGCACAAGGCACCGTGAGGTGTTCCAGCACTGTGGGACATCTCCCTCTCCCACAGTCAGGCTGCCAGCCTCCCCCATATACCCTGCCTGCAGCCTGTCAGAGCACACCCAGTCCGAAGCTACAGATGGCACCGCAGACCCTACCTGCCTGTCATGGTCCCTTCCCAGGCACCTCTTTCACATGCTCCTCTCCATCTCGTCCTCCCTCTTTGTTTCTCCTGCTCCTCCCTCGCCTGCTCTCATTCATGCAGATCTGCCGGGCTCCCTCTCTGCTGCTGAACTGCCTCCAGGGGCCTCTCCCTCTGCTTTCCTGAGATTATTACTTTTCAAATTTTCTCTTACACAATGGTAAAGCCTCCCGAGGAAACACAGCGCTCCAGGTAGGGAGCCTGCTGACCTCCACGCAGGTTTCCTCACGCGGGCTCTACCCTGCCTTCCCCTCAAACCCCCTAGGTGTTGCAGAGGTGGAAATTCAAACACTGCGCTTGCCTGTATATCTCCCAATAAAGAGTATCAAAGAGGAGCGAAACACAAAAGCCAACTGGGGAAAAATAAAAGCTCCTGATGCATTGCTAGGAGTGCTGAGAGTGGAGCACCGCCTGCCCGACGGTGACAAGGAAGGGACAGGGAAGCAGGAGGATTCATCTGCTGGGGGTCTGCATGAGTGTGCAGCAGGGAGAAATGAATCAGGAGGTGCTCTCCCTTACATCCCTGTGAGCGGGCCCCTGCCCTGGTCTGCCCCTGCCTGGGGACACGGATGCAGGCTGCAGTGGAGCAGTGCTGCTGCTGCCTGTGGGAATCTCCAATTGCTTCCTGAAGCGTGCTTGGATAAATGGCACCGTGGGGATTTACAGCAGGGACCCGAGGACAAGCTCAGCTAGGCTCTCAAAGGCTCGGCTTTCCTGGGATCGTCGCTGGAGGACTCCGAGGACATGTCATTATCCGCTATAGAAAGCCAGCAGATATTTGTTGGGATTTGTCCATACGTTCAGCGCGCTCAGATTCACTTTCCCCTGGGACAGTTCTGGCACGGCTGTTGTTTCCTGTTTGGAGCCAGAGCAGAGGATGGGTGGGGGACACGTGCGGAGCATCCCAGCCACCCAGGCTGGCCTCTGCCTTTGCTGGGGGACAGCGGTGGTGCCAGCTGACCTTCCAGACCCATCACACCCTGCTGGCATTTATAATCTGAGATACTGAGTGTTTACATCCATTTCTTCCTGCGGCATGTGCACAAAAGCACCCTAAACTGGAGCCTGTGGGACGGGCATCCCACGCTCTGGGCTACTCTCCATCAACCAGTTACAGTAGAGGACACGTTCAGCCCAGAACATCTGCCCCTACTCTCAGCATCCTCTACCCCAGTGACACTCCCAGCACCTTCCCAACCCACCACCCTGCCCCCAGCTCTCTTCTCCCCTTTCTTTGCTCCTGGACGGACCAGCTGTTCCTCCTTCTCTCTCCCACAACATCCCCCACAGCAGTTGCTTGCTCTGACATCCGAGAGTTATTTAATGTATGTTTTGCTTCTTGTAAATGCAATTTGGTGGCTGGAAATGGGGAGGAAACCACGTGAGCGGCAACCTCCCCGAGGACCTCTGGCAAGCATTCAGCCCCTTCCCTGGGGTTTGAGGGACCTCGGAAGGGATGGAGGAGGCCATTCACTCACAGCATCCCTGCCTTACAAGAGTTAATGCTGGGAGCAGAGTCCCCTTCCCCACCCTGATGGCATTCCCTGTTAGTCACCCTGGTTTCTGCCTCACCAGGACAGCTGTGAAGTGGGTCCCCTCTGGCTACAGCCACCCCACGCTTGGCATCTTGTCACCCGGCTGTCTCACGGCGCCCAGGGTTTGGGAGGAGAAAGGGGGTGAGGACCAAGAGCATCCCTTTTCCCAAACCAAACAGCACTGAATTTACAGGCAGATTAATTTAGCATGAACAAAATGCTATTGCAACAGAAATGCCCTGCAGCTATAGGGACCAGGCATTTCTCAAGCTTCTTGGGTTTTTGTTGTGTTTTGGGTTTGGGTTTTTGTTGGGTTTTTTGTTGGTTTTTATTTATTTATTTATTTTCCAGAAAGAATGTTAGTCAAAGCAGAGCTGCCATCGACTTGGGGCTGCCACCGTGCCAAGGAACACAGGGGTCAGTGGGAGAGCGGGGATTGCTGGGGCAGCATGGGGGGATGAGGGAGGCTGAAAGCAGTGGAGGGTCACTCAGAGAGCCTGGGAGAGGGTCTGCAGGCGGTCCCTGGTGAGAGCAGAGCGTGGAAATGAGAGGCAGGCAGGGAAGGGATGTTGCCAACAGCTATTACTGCATCTCGCAGCCCCGACACAGGGCGGAGGGGAACGCAATCCCCAGCTGGTCTGGCCTGATCCAGTCTGAGCAGGCAGGAGGAGAAGGGTGCAGGCTCTGCCCCAGGGTAGGTGCCACTGTTTCACCCTGCCACCAGGCGCACTCCAGCCCTGGGCTGTTTCTGGGTGGTGGTACAGCTGCGTGCAATATTTGCTCTCTTCTATAAAACAGTCGGCACACAGAACAGTTCAGCGCAGCCTTTTCACTCGCTGCAAGCAGAGGATATGACAGCCAAGAAAGCAGCGCTGTGAAACCACTGCACGGGGCTTCCAAGGCAGCATCCAAGTGGGCTCACACCAGGGGTTCATGATCTGGAAATGGGGCTGTCTCAGGGTGTTGTGAGCTGCAGTTTTCTGAGATGAGTTAACTGAGGATAGGCAAAGCACAGGCAGCTATAAAGATTTCCTGAAGGTCCAGGCATATAAGGAGGACCAATTCACCGGTGCATGGCCAGCACATGGCTGTCAGGAAGAAGACCTAGGGATCAACGTGGAGGGTGTTTTCAAAATATCATCCTAGGAGGGGGCAAACAGTTGCTCAGAAGCAAGAGGTTATTAAGAAAGGAGCTGAGAACATCTCTGCTGCTTCAGTAGGAGCTCTAGGTGCTTTCCCACTCTCCTCCTCCATCCCACGGAGGTGGAACCTGTGAAAGGTTCATCCTGGCAAAGACACTGAAGGAGCCAAAACTGAGAGTGGGGAGGGAGGACACTGGAGGGGATGAGTGTGAGAAAGGGACTGGGAACAGCTATTGAGAGCACTGGGCTCAGCAGGCTGGACGGGCAGCAGCCCGAGCATACCAATTTACCCAGTGCATAATTAAAACCTGGAACTCATTGCCTCGAGAGGTGGTGGGACCAAAACCATGAACCAATCTGAAAAGAGATTAGACAAAGCTGCAGTGCTGAACAAGGTGGTCCGGGTGCAACTTCCAGCTCCTGAAATGCTGTTGGTGGGATGCTGGGGGAGGGCTGAGAGGAGAAGGACCTTTCTAAACCTCTGGTGTTTCTTACACCCTTCCCCTCCACATCCTCTAACGTCCATCTGGAGGCTGACCGCCCAGGCTACATGAACCTTTGGCCTGAGAGGGCAGGGCCACGTTATGCTCTTGTGATCTTGGTGCTCTTCTCTGTTCTCACGCCTGCTCTGTGCGAGAGCAGCTCTCTCGTGGGAGCTTTTCCCCTCCGTCCTGCCAACACGCTCTGCCGGCTCCGTGCCCTCGCTGCTGTGGACTCAGGGCTGGGATCGCATCAGCCCCAGCATGAGGAGAGCTGGGCAAAGCACCGCTGCTCCATCAAGGGCAGTGCCACCAGCAATGGCACTGTGAGGGGCTGGGTTCCTCCCAGGCACCCCGTTTAGTCACACGCACAGCCACAGCCGGGAAGTGATTGTCTCTCCTATTAAAAATGAGAATCATTCAAACGCAGCTAAAAATGTTGGAAGAGTCACAAACTGCTGGGGTTTGCCAGACCAGCCCATGGGAGAGGAGAAGGCTGTTTTCTGTGAATAGAGTTATGCTCTTCCCAGTCCCCCAGGTATATTTCCCTATAATAATTCCCTGTCTGTAGGGAAGATATCTGCAAGCCTTCCCAAAAGCCAGATAGATACCATGCAGGAGCTGGAAACTTTTCCAAGGTGACAAAGATTAATTTTTGGAATACATGCATGAGATTATATTTTTCTGACTCAAATTAGAGGTTAAACTCCCTGAAAGGTGGGAGACAGTGTCCCTCTTGGAGGAAGTCAAGTCATACTTCATGGCAGCCTCCCACAGCACAAGGAGTGGGGATGCTGCCTCTCACCGATGTGCCAGGTCCTGGGCCAGTTCTGGTTATGCTGTGTACCGTTGAAATCTTCGCTCTAAAACTCTGTCTTCTGGGTAATAATTGCTGCTTGCCTTTCCCATGCCATGCCTGAGTTCTCCACCCCATTCAGTCCTTCAAAGCCAACTCCGCTTTTAATTTATAAAGCGGCAAATAACAGTTGTTGTGCATTTTGCTTTGCACTTCTTTCATAACAGCTCTCATGACTGCCTTTATTTTCCTGTCACCGTCGTGGATCAAGGTGATCTTTTTGCTGGAAGCAGGTGGTGTAACTCCAAGGTCCCTTCCTTGGGCTCTGCATGTACAGGTGAGGCAGTCCTGTCTCCCATGCCCATTTACTTTCCACTGAAGTCAAACGTCATCAGATCATTTTCTGGCCCAGCCACTCAGTCCCACGACAACATTTGGCAGCTCCTCACAGTCAGGTTTTGTTTGCCTGCCCATATTAATTTTATGCTGTCGGCGAGTTCTGCAACCTCACTGCTCCCTGCCTCCCTGGACCATTTATGCCTGTACTGAGCACTGCAGCCCAGCTCCTCACTTCACTTCATGGGACAACTGCCTCCCACCTATGAAAATCACTGAGTTTTTGTACCCTTTCTTTCCTACTTTTCAACCAGGAGAATTACTCATGAAAGGAATTTCCTTTTTGACCTATCACAAGTTAATCTCCCTCTGAGTCTCTGATGAGGGACATTGCCCAAAAGCGTTTTGAAAATCCTACCAGATTATATTGACCAGATCACCCTTGTGCACATATTGATCCCTTCAAAGAACATTAATGGATTTCTGATGCATGATTTCCTTCCACAGAAACTGAAACAACTTTCTCCTATTATGTCCTATTTATTCATTTACCCAATAGCTCTAGTCTTTGTTACAATTTCTACCTATTTTCTCGACACAGAAGTCTGACGTACTGCTCTCTAAGACTCTACATCCTATTTAATACTTAAAAAAAAACCCCAACACATAAGACCCCCAGTGTCACATTTGATACCTTCCCTTATTTTGCTACAGAGACCATTTTAAGTGATAGGTTATGAATTACAGTTAGTAGATGGGAAATGTCATCTTTTCTTTCTGTACCATTTTTGGGTGAACCTCCCTGGTTCTGGCAATTAGTTCCTATTCATGCTGCCAATTTGTTCTAAATTGTCTCTTCTAATGGCACTTCTATTTGAATCAATTCTTGATTTTCTAATATCATCTTGGAGTGTTACCTTAGACTAAGTCAGCCTTGGGGAACCAAGGAGTCCCGTTTTCTCCCTCTTTCCCCTTTCTCTTTAATTTCTTTTCTGACTCTCTAGCTGTGTTCCTCCCCCTCCCTTTTTCCTTGGGACTGGGTTTCTCTCCTGCCAGCCCTGATATCTTCTCCGAATTTATAGCCTGACTATGTTCTCAATTAGCATGTTCCTTCCAGCTTTTATGGCTTCCAAGTCACAACATTTTCAAGACTATGGCAACATATTATAGACTCTACACGTAAAATAGGTATTAACTGCATCTATATCTTCCTAGACTCATAATTTCCACCTTCCGTTGAGCTCTCCAAGACTACACAAGACTTGGAGGCAGGCGTGACTTTAGACAATGCTCTCTAAATTACCTTCCCTGGTGTGTCCTGGGTAACAAAAGACTTTCATGCCATTCAGTCCCTACCCTTGCTCCTCTTGTATGACTCCACCAAGTTGGAAACAAATGCAGATGCCCTTCCAACAGCTCTCCTGCTGCTCGCCTCCTACTCCAGCCCATCAAGAGATGATCTCTGGTCAGATCTGCTCCTTTCCCCAGGATAACCCTTACTGCTCTCCTCCAGGACAGGACAAGTGTGGTGGGAAGCCAGCTGACGACCTTTCAGGATGCTTCTTTATTAAGAGCAGGATGGAGCAAGGAGCCAGTTTGTGGATGGAGACAGAGCAGCTGCTTGCCGAGCTGGTATGAAAAGTCCTGGAGCAACGGATCACCCTCAGTGAGGAGCTCCATGCTGTGGGATCTGCAGGCTGTATGAGTGGGCCTCCAGGAAACTCTTGCAAAATCTCCCAGCGGTGTGCTGACTGCTGACTTGCAGTGTCTCCCAGCGCATTCCCCAGGCTGACACCATCAGCACCCTTAGCTGGGCTGCCCAGCTTCTGTGGAGAGAAGAAAGGAGGGTTTAGATTGGAAAGGCATCCATGTGGCTTCCCTGGCTCCCTCCATGAGGGAGATTGATGCAGAACAGCATCAGTAGACACTGAACAGACACTTTGGATTTCCCCCCAGCCTTTGTCAGGAGTCTCTTCTAAACTGCCTGCCTGCTAAGGGCTGATTTGGGAATGCAGCTTTTCTCCTGCTACATCTCCTTCTCTCTCATTGCCCAACTTTATTAGTTCATGAAATGAAGCTGAACATCCCTTAGGAAAAGACTGTAAACCCTGTCTGACTCACTAACTTCCTCTGCTGTAAACTGGGGTTGCATGACATAGTGAGCATGTGGCTTGATGGACCATTTCAAGACTAAAGAGATAAATGTCTGGTAAGATAACGGAGAGTTCTTTACTGTGGTGGAGAAAGAGTTGCATGTGAGACCACGTTTGTACCTGATATGAGGCTGAGGCTTCTCTGAGACCCTGCTTGTGACCCCAGTCTTGCAACACATAGAGGATTTAAAGACCTTACTTTGCTATCTATCTGAGCAGAGATGCAACAGTAGCTTGGCCATGCTCTCCTGGTGGTGCAATTCACGTGAGGACAGATGACTCAAGCAGTCCAGTGACCAAGAGAAATTAATTCTTCCTACAAGCTCAACTTAAACCCAAACATGAAAAAATTCAGAAATCTCAAACCATTGAAAAGGCAAAGCCACATGCACATCTGATTAATTCACAGATCGTTAATAAAATTAGAAGGGCATTCATCCTGGAGGTGTTCAAGGCCAGGTTGGATGGCACTTTGAGCAACCTGGTCTGGTGGGAGGTGTTCCTGCCTATGGGAAGGGCTTGCAACTGGATGATATTTAAGGTCCCTCCAACTCTAACCATTCTATGATTCTATGATCTACATGATTCACCAACAGCCACGTGAGTGAGCGGTGGGCAGCGAGGACATTACAGAAATAGCAGAGAAGGTCTCAGGAGGAGCACGACGTGCAAGGTGGATGGCAGGATCACTGCGTTGAAGCTAGAGGCTTTTATTAAACTATTTGGACAACAGGAATGTAAGTGAACGTCTTTTGGTGTTAGTTCTGCTCCCAAGGCATTTGAAAGAATAATAGCACTGATCTTGGAGGGATTTCAAGAAGCTGAAATTAGAATGAATGCTGTTTTTAATTTGGACTAACGAGCTTAAAGAGCAAAATGAAAGACTCCAAGCAATTTTGCAGAGTCAAGACACTTAACACTAAGCTGAGACACATCAGAGTCTGATCTTTGCAAACGTTTTCCATCTTATACACAGAAACAGCAAACAAGACCGAGTGTCTGATTCAGATTAAATGGTTAATTATTACTGCTATTGTTGAACTCTGACAGTGTAGCAAATCAGTGATGTATGAGAGAGAAATAAAGCCAGCCTTGCTCTGAACAGCCGGCAATGCAAGGGAGAATACAGAGAGCACCAGAAACTCACAGCATTGAAAGCATATTTATTAGTGTCATCTCACTTCTCCTGAGATTGACAGAAGATGGGGATCTTTAGCATGGACCTGACTGGAACGAGATGATAGCCTGAGGGCCGAGCACTGGATGAGTGTTAATAAAAAAAATAATGCAAGAAATGCCCAGATTTATTGGGATGGTCACCTGCTCCACAAAACTCACTCCAAAGCTGTCTGTGGTAGATAAACCCCGAGGGATTTGTTGGACGGTGACATTGTCTCATTCTGAGCAGTCACGCTGGTATTAAGTTAAAATTAAAATACCTACTGCCTTGCAACAACAGACTTCAAGGTTTGTTTGGAGAGCATCTGGCCATATTATCTAAAAAAAAAGTGCAATTACAATTGAGGCAAGGTCTCTGCAGTGAGGTGCAAAAAAGAAAATAAATGTTCCCAGCTGTGTCAGAAAGTCTGCTTATAAGAAAGCCCCTGCACCAGATCCCTATTTCTTGGGTACCAGGTCTTTGCGGCTGCTGCTTGAACTCCCCCGCACAATGGGGAAAAAAAAAAAGAGGGCCATGAGGACTGGGTACAACGCTTCCCACACTGGGGACCTCAGGTGGCTCAGCAGTAGTTACAGGATTCATCTTCCTTCGCAGAATCAGCTTCTCGTCCAGGCAGACATTGTTGTGTGGTGGCTGAGCAGGTTTCTGGTGTCGTTAGGTGTCCCACGCAGTGACAGGGCACGGCGACACGCAGGCACCATCCCTCTTAGCGAGGACAAACCTGTGGGGCTGTGTCCCTCAACTCAGTAGGCATCAACGCCCGCGGGAAGCTGCCAGCCGTGTGAAACCAATCTGTGTGGCCAGCCAGCCTCATCTGGAAGAAGCTTTTCCTCTTCTTCTCCTCCTGATATAGCACACACTGCTGATCCTCTTGTTCTGTGGCTGCCCGCTCTTGATTATGCATGAGTAAAGTCTGCTCCATCTCTCACACGCACGTGAAAATCACACGTGCACACAGGTGAAAGCGGCCAGTCCTTCCTCGACCCTTCATGCTCTCTGACCATCACGAACCCTGCTTACATGGTGATGCTGTCAGTGGGCCTCCTTTTGGGAGATTATCCCCTTGAACAATGGTTCTATACTGTTCCACTTGATGCAGTCCAGGGGGAAATTTAATTCTTCTTTCCATGGAGCCTGAGCTAAGTTTGGCAGGAACATCCAACACTTCCAAACAGGGCTTGCTAGTGCCTCTTACCATATTTCAATGGAGATTCCTAGTTTAATTTGTTGCAAAGAAAATCTTGTGCCTTATTAACATCAACCTCAATGTTTCAGGTGGAAACCAACATGCAAGGCAATTTCCAGTTTGCCAGGACAGTGGTGCTGGTGTGAGATGCACTGCCAAGTGTTGGAGGGAGTTCAGAAGACTCCCTTCTCACATCCAAAAAGGCTGTGCTGGTCTAGGCTCCTTGGGACACCACCCATTGACCAGCCCATGCCTGGCCTGCTTGAGAACCACTGCCTAGATCAGCAGGTGCCCTCCTCTGAGCTGCCCCCTCGGACCCTGTCTCTTGGTCCATCTGTTGCCCCTAATGACTTGCCACAATGCACTGATCCCCAGTAAGTCCCTGTCTTAAACTGTGCACCCTGAAACTGCAACCCTTGCAGCACTGGGATGGAGGGAGGCAGAGCCCCTGACATTGAGAAGATTTCTTCTGATCCCACGGAGAAAAGCCACAGTTTCCTTGGCTAAAACAAGAGACCCACCGGGGCTCAGCACTGCAAGGCCCTCCCTTCCAGTCCGCCCCACTCTTTGTCCCTACACCTGGCCACTGTCCCTCTCTGACCCATGGAATCCCCCAGCTGACTTTTTTGACAGGGTGGGGAGGATCAAAAGGATACGCCTTGTATCCTGATTTCTTATGATATAACAAGGATTAAAGTATGGCTGAAAATTACTTGCTTTCTTCCAAGCTCTGTCTTTACCCCTGCTAGAGCTTTCTCCCTCATCCTTCCCAAAAGCAGTGACCTTGTTCCTCTCTTCCAGACACTTATCAGTAACCAGAAAGTGCCCGGGCACAGCGGAGCAGAGGAAGGGATGTGCAGGGAGACTTGGGCAGCAACCTGTACTTCCCACCTCAGGGGGTGGCAGTGAGATGGGGCTGCAGCTGGCAGCGGGGTCTGTACCTGCTTCAGCCCGAGGTGCAGAAGCATCTCCCTCTGCTCCAGCATCCCTCTTCTCCTCACTCTCAAGCCCACCTCCAGCCAGGAGCATGCACAGTGTGCTGCAACCTCCCTCCTGCTCGCATCCCACCGGGAGAGGACATCGAGGTGAGGATGGGAAGCCAGGCGGGATCTGCCGGGCTCTCAGGGCCAGCAGGGCGGGGAGGCTTGAAACAATCCAATTTAGCAGGCACTGCTTACAGGGACATGAATAATGGGAAGTTGATGCTAAACTGGAGCCATAATTTTCATACCAGTGCAAACAGATCCAAATTGTGATAAAAGGTTTTCATCTGCGGAGGCTTGGAGAGGCCCCTGTGCTCTGATTTACTGCTCCTCTTAATGTCGCATCTGACAGCACTTTGCAAACAAAATGTTCTGGCCATAAACTAGCGGGAGAGTGAGTTAGTGGGGTTGGGGGAGGGGTGATGAAAGGAGAGGGTGGGAGAGCGGGGAAAGGGATGCCGTTATTGCCCGGTTGCTCGGGCGTTGCTTCAGCGTTCGCCCATTTACCCATGAGGGCAGCAGAAGAGCCTGTCGGAAGAGACCAAGGGAAGAGGAAAAGGCAAGACGAGACCGAAGGCAGGGAGGTACCCAGATTTGTGAAGCTCAGTGGAAATCACCCAGCTCCTCCTGCCAATCTCCACAGGCGCTGCACATCCAAATGCGAATGTGGACTCTCCCCATCCCTGAGAGGCAGCCCAGGGGTACTAGTGCCACCTCCTGCTCTCCTGAGTCAACTGACACCCCGGAGCAGGGGATCTGGCTGCTTCAGCTGTGAGGATTCATGGCTTGGCAGGGATAAGCGTCAGCCAGGGCTGCTTCACCTCCCCTCCTCTGCAACCTCCTCTGTGCCTGCAGCTGTCCCATCCTCTGCTCCTGCCACCTTCCCTGTCTTCTGCCAGGGAGTCTGACCCCAAGCTGAGATCAGAAAACCCCACATCTCCAAGAAAACAACCTCCAGACCAAGAGAGAGCGAGAAAGAGAAACCACAGACTCCACCAGGAGAGGTGGATGTCATACCTCTTGTCTTAAAAGAGCTGTCTTCTGCCATGATCTCCCCTGTCAGCCCCAGATGTGGCCAGCTGAGAAGCCTGATGCTGGGACAATGCTGATCTCAGCAAATGTGAGACACACCAGGTCCTGGGCTGGAGTCTGGCGGGGGTGCTGGCTTAATTGGGAATACGGGTAACGAAGCAGGAGCTGCAGGCTGATGGATCACAGCCCCCAGGCGTCTGAGCACGCAGGCTGCTACGTTTTGCACCAGTGGAAGCTTTCTCAGCCTGCTTGGCTCCATTCCCAGATATAATGAGCTGCAGTAATTGAGCCCGGAGGTCAAAAATGTGCGGCTCGCTGTTGCCAGAGTGTAGAGGGCACTGTCTTCTGCGCAGGAAAGTCTTGGTGTAAATGATGTCTTGTCTCCATGGATATTTGGATGTTGAGCAGCATGGACGGTGCTGAAGTGACCAAGAACCCTTCTGGGAACTGTAGTGACAGGCAAACTGGCCAGGCCCAGAGTCAACATGGAGGGTGGTGCTCAGATTTGGCCACAATTCTCTCTGGGCAAGTGCCACATCGGAGCAGTGCCAGGAAGACCCAGTTTCCAGCCTGTGGCTACAGGAGCTGTGTCACCTGGCTGGCAGGGAGGGCAGGCAGCCCACGTGTACTGGTTCTGTATCCCCTTTTCTCCCTGTCAGCTCAAGGGTAAGATGGGATCTCTTCCAGCTTTTGTTGTGTGCAACACTGGGCTAGAGCTCTGCTGGTCACGCTCGGCTTCCCCAGTCAGCAGAGAAGAGTGGGCGACAGTTTATCCAACCTACCTGAGAACAAGGGATCTGTACACTCAGCAAGACTGAGTAGGCGTCCATTGGAGCCAATTCCACGCTAAAATTCAATCAGATGAGTCCCTTGATCCTGGATCATGTCTTTTTTTTCTCCCCAAACCTTGTGACCAAGTTCAGGATGATTTGTTAGGCTCTTCCTTGATCTCTCCATCACCTTTCCCTTTCTTCCTGGCAGAGAGAACCTCCTGCCTTGTGCACATCATCACTGTTCAAAAACATCTAGATATTTTCAGTTCCTAGTTAGTTTCAGAGCCAAGGTTTCGGTGTGTGTGTGTGTGTGTCCCATGGCCCAAACCCCTGAAGATACCAGAAAACCTGCACCACTGTGTTGCACTCTCACTTAGCAAGTAACCTATCCAGCAACGTTCTGACTAAGCACTGACACATTTGTCATCTGAGCTGCCTCTTGTCCCCTGGGAAAAGTAAATGACATTATTGTAACCCAGGCGGTTAATATCAGGCCCTCCCGCCTCCTGTCCCCCGCGTGTGCAATGACCACTTCAGCGCTGAAGGCAGATGAGCATGTTCTTAATGACATTCCCAGCAGTGCATCCTCGCTCCGGAGAGGACTAATCCCTGTAGCCTTTCGTAACGTGGCTGAAAGCAAGCAGGCTGGGATTTGCTTCCCCATCTTTATGTGTCAGGCCCTGCTCGTGCTGAAGGAGCATCAAGCGCAGTGGGGAAGGAAAACTGAGCGAAAATACCCTGGGGCGAGCAGCTGCCTTGGTCCCTCTGCCTGGGGCATGTCCCTCTCTCCCTCATGGTGCAGAATAATCACTGCCAGCAAAATACTTCTCCATGTCAGACTTTGTCTTGCAGCACGGCCGTGCTCACAGAAGCTGTGCCCCTCCATGCCCATGTCTTCCCTGTCTTTCTCAATTTTGAGGCAGGATCTCTCCTACTCTTCTTCGGATTTTCTCTTGTCCCAACCAGTGGGCTGAGGTGATCCCAAGCCCCTCATGATTCCAAGCTCCTACCATGATCCCAAGCTCTCAGCTTTTCTTATATGTAGTGCTGGAAGTATCTGACCTGGCTGGAGATCTTGTATGGGTCTTGGAAGCTCTTTATAAAATGAAAAGTTTCATTTTTGGGGATATAACTACTGTTGTCTTACTGAGTTTGGCTGTGAGTTTTGATGTTTGCTGTCATCAAGTGAAGGCTGATGTTGTTGCAGCCTTTTTGTCAGTCTCCATTTGGTCTCCACTTGGTCTCCCTCAACACGCATTGCCCTGGAGTGAGACTTTGGATTTTCCGTGATGTTGGGAATGGTCCTGGAGAAAATCCATAACATGAGGGAAGGCCAGACAATTCTGGTAGGGGCAAAAGGACACCAAAGTCAGTGTCCTGGAGCAGAGACGTGCACAGCCATGTCCAAGACCTAGGCACAGCCACAACCATAGTGACTTGGAAACCAGACTCAGGGTGAAGCACATAGGCTTCCTCCACAGAGACTGGGGGCAAGTGGCACTGCAAATGGGCACCACAGAGAGCACTGCCCAACCCTGGCCAAGTCGAAGAGGTCTCAGCATCAAGCCCTGACACATGCCTGGGTATAAAGCTCACCAGACTTCATGTACTCTATTGCCTGCAACCAAACCTGTTCTTTTATTTGATCCAGGCAGTGAAGGAAGAATGGACCCATATGTTGAGATTTTTTTATCTTTCTTTTCACCAGTTTGTCTCTGGCAAAGGACTGTGGGTGGGAGACAGGAGTCCTCAAAGATATCTGCTCTGGGTTCAGGTGGACCTCTACCTGGTACCTTCTGGCTGATGCAACACTGTGTGGCTGAGCTGGCAGCTAGACCACCCTGGAATGCATGGGATCTCTGAGGTGTGGTTTTCTCCAAGAAACCAGTATTCATAAGGCCAGACATTTTATCATCTGCTGGGGCAAGAAAAGGCATATGCTGTGCCTTCAAAGCCAGGTCCATCAGGGGGTGGACCAGAGCTGGTGGTGCTAGTAGACACACTAGTACATCTCACACTGAGCTCACATCCTCCTCACCTAGGCACCGGGCTGCTTTGGCTGTTGTCAAAGCAACGGCAGCTGTTCTGTGCTTTCTCCTGGAAATAAAGTTTTGCTCTGAACCTCAACAACAGTTACACGTACTCCCAGGCCAGGTGCTTTCATGATATCTCCTTCTTGTGGCACTGCACAAAACAGCCAGCACATGTGGTGTGGCATAAAACATGTTTCGAATTACCCCCAGTGAGAAACCTCGTGGCAGAGATCAGCAGGCCAGTAAAAAAAAAAACCCATTCACCAGTTAATTCCTCCTATAAACCACACCACAATAAAGCAGGGCAGATCATACTTTATTGCCAGCTATGGCCCCCACCTGCACACCATTTGAAACTGTGGGAAGACAGAGGGCTATGGGTTCAGTTCCTTGGAGTCATGTCTAAGCGCTGAGCTTCATTTCACTGCTGAGGGTTTGGCAAGTGCTGGCTGTGGGGAATTGTTTGTGTAGGGGTCACTGTTGACAGATAAAGTGGAAGGTCCTCATCACACTAGCACCCTACAGCATCGCTAGAGACAGCAGTTAAATGTCCTGTCCTCCCACCACCAGCTGCAAGGAGCTTTTGCTCCTTAAGTTCTACCCTGGGTGCTCAACATCTCTCAGTTGACAAGGTGCCTATTGTCTCATGACACTGGTGCCTATTAGGGCATCTGGCCCCCTGCAAATAGCCTTTGTGATTACCTTTATACTGTAAAGTTTATAACAGACATGGACATGGACACCTCACCAAAAAAAACCCCAAAATCCTGAAGCCCCAGGTGGGAAAAGCAGCCAGTCTTGCAATGTCTTTGGGGTCCTGCTTATCAAACCCATGCATGCATAGCAGAGGTCTGGAGCGATGGGGTCTCCTCTCCCCTCCGTCTGCTGCTGGTGTTCCCTGGGGATGGTGCACCAGGCAGCTTGGAGCAGCGCGGGGAGCTGCCAACCCTCACAGCCAGCAGCTCTGCTGTGAGAAAAAGGGGCAAATGTCCCCAGGGAGAAAAACAGGCACTAGATTGCTTTTGGGGTAAAGTGGTGGTTCAAGCAGGTTGAATGGGAACAGCTGCCTTCTCTCGGGGTCCTGCTCTGTTCTTTCCTAGCGCTTCTGCCACCCCCACCAGCCACCATGCCCCTGGGGTTCTGGTAAAACTGCTGCCTCAAAGCCAAACCCCACACTGGTGGGCAGCTTTAAGAACGATGGCAAAGAGGCAGCCTCTATTTCTGCCAACGGGAGGGCTCAGCACTGGCCAGCCCGGCGGCTCGGTAGGACAAATCCCCCCACGTGTGGTTGCTTTGCGTCCAAGGAAATTCCTAATCCACCTGCTCCTTGGAGCTGCTGGCCTGAGAGGACTTAACGCTCTCGGCACAGAGAGCCCCTGGAGCCCTGCCATCCGCCTCCCATAGTCTGGTGCCATTGCAGCACCGAGTCCTTCCTGAGCAGCACAATAGCTCTCTACAATAGCTCTTCCTCTGCCCCTCTGAGGACAGGGCTGCAATCTTTCTAATGAGTTTTCTCAAAATGAATTTTCCAGGTTTTTTGCCACAATTGCTCCCCCCCCACCCCCCTCCTTCCCTCTTTCCAGCTGCCTGACTCCAGCACTCCCCAGCTCACCCAGCGCCGAGGCTGTTTCTCTCTTCAGTCACAGTTTAATTATATGAACTGCTTTCCGACCCCCCCCTCCAGCCCCCCCCTCCTTTTGGTTGCTATTTGGCGTGTGAATTCAATGTTCATAATGTACCCTGGGAACCCCGGCTCTGCATGTGCTCTGCTGGGTCCCAGCACTGCTGATTAGAAAGAGATCCTTTATCTGTGCCGGAGAGGCTGGCGTGTCAAAGCAGCCCAAACTTTGCCATTCACATCTCCCCCTTTCTGAAATGCCTGTGGGTCCCCGCCACACTCAGAGTCTCTTTGAAAATCCTTACAATTCAAATAGCCAGGCTGATGCTTTCATCGCCGGGGTCATGGCTCCTACCAAGAGTTATTAGTGTGCCTTTCTCTATTCTTTAAAGCTCTTTCATATAAGGTTCTGTCTGTTTGTGTTTAGAAAGGATTTTGTATAGATTCGCCACTGGTGCAGCCTTTTCTGTGTGGAGCTTTCTCTGGGCTGGGGCTGACAGTGTCCTTTGCTTCTCCCCCTGGCTGGGGACATCGCTGCCCACTGCAGGCATCCTCCCCGAGGGGCTGTGCTTCTCTGGTGACTGTCTTCTGCCAGGGGATTAGTGAACACAGTGCCACACGTCCATGAGGATGTGTCGGGGCTCGTCCCAGAGATATCAGCCCAAATGGGCGCTGATACCGGCAGCTACAAGGCATGGGCTCTGCAGCCTGACCTCTGTGCTGGAGATGCTTCCATCTCCATTTAATTATTGGGGTTTCCTGCCTTTGAGGTTTGCCAACACAGCTGCATTCTCCTGTCCACAACAGCTTGTCCCCCAAGGAGCTGAGCACCCCTGTGCCATCACTGCTTTTCCCATCCTCCCCAGAGTCCCCCTGCTTGTGACAGCCGCATCCTGCTCAGGAACCAGCTCCTGCTCTTTGTTCCCTCCTCATTTTTGTGGTCAGAAGCAGATTCCCTCTCTCTCCACTTCTCAGCCAACAACCAGTTTTCTCCAGGAGCAGGGATCTGGCAGCCCTTGGGTTCCTGCAGTGGGAATGAGGCATCTGGTGGATCCAGGGAATCAGTGGTCAAGTCCTGTCTCCAGTGGGACCGTCCAGCTTTGCTGCTCTTCTCCGTAACCACCTTCTTTCCTTTCCCAGTCACCATTGCTACCATTGCAGCCTCCTCTTCAGGATGTTTCCTGGCCCCATCTCCAGCCTCCAGACAAAGTTCTGCCACATCCCCAGGCAGGGATCCCTTTCATTGCAGATGTCTGAGAGCGTGAGCAAGTGGTTGGTTTATGGACCGAAGCATGCAGGCTTATCTCCTAGATAAGCCAATTGTGCGATCCTGTCTAAGGGTGGCCACCAGGGACCTCATCTAACCCATTTACAGATCTAACCCTCTTCTGATCCCTCCTAAATCCACATCCTTAGGCATGCCTTGTGGCCATGAGTCCTTCCAGCTAAGTTTTTGCTGTACATATGAAACTGTTTCCTTTTATCAGTTTTAATTAGGTTGCCTTCTGGTTTAATGGTCTGGCACTTTCTTTTTCACTTTGAGAAGAGGTGAGCGGGCAGACAGGCTCTTCATGACCTGATACCTGCCGTGGACAGGTACTCTGCTCAACTTCCCCATCACTTCCCCAAAGTCATCCCAGCCCTTTCCAGTTCCCTGCACGCCAAGCCCCTGAAGTGCAGCACTTCCATCACCCTGACGTTGGCTACTTCCTAGCACGGTTACTTCCATGTAACATGACAAAAAGGAATACCTGGCTATTTCTTACAATTTGCCTAGAAGAAAGCAAACGTGAGCTTTCCCTGAGCCTGTGATCAGCGACAGCAATCAGGGACCATGTGTGTGACAGCTTTTGCTCATCCTCCAACATGAAGACAGATCCATAGCATCTACCTTCCCATTTCTTCTGCATTCTGTCATGGCCGGTGGATTCCTGATCAAAGAGGATGTGAGTGGAGGAGGATGCCCATGGTAAGCCATGGTCATGGCACATGAATTCACAGTCATGCTCACCTCCTGTCTCAGATGTATGCTCCTTCTCTTGCTGGTGCATATATTTATATTCTCAGGTCATTCTCCTCGTGCTTCTACAGGCCTGACTTGCCTTAATTATTCGTGTCATATGCAAAGTCACTGTTGCCCTTTTTCCCCATCTTATTAGCTAAGGCTTCCTGCCACCGCTGCTACGTTGTTCCACTAGACAAAGTCTTTCAGATCTTCCTTAGCAAGCGAGAAAACATTTAAGCTTGGGGAGGTAAGGCAGTGCCTCTGGAATGAGGGACACATGGGATGGGAGTGGGTGAGAGCAGGACATCTATTAGCTAAAGTGGGGAATCAATTCACTGAGGCTGAGTTCACGTCTGCAGGTGCTGCTGATATTGTGCTGTGATTCCTGGAAATAGATACTGGCCTGCGTGATGTGGGGGGGGGGTGTGGGGGGGTGTGAGTGTGCAGAGAAAGGAGTGAGCTCGGACGCCAGAGTTCGTCTCACCTGGCTTCAGATGTCTGGAGTGTACATCTCACCAACTGGGCCACTCATTTCTGCTTCATTTGCACTCACTGCAGAGAAAAATTAATTTCTAGACAAGATACATCTGATCTACTCTATCACTCTGATCTACTCTATCACCCACTCTGGGGTGGGTGCTGTAAGAGGAGCCCAGGGTGATTAACTCAGGTGAGGATGCCCACCTCTGGCCAGATTAGGCTGACTTTGTGCCTAGTTTCATCTTTCCAGGAAGCATTTTGCAAGGAGGCCCAGAGACAAAAGAAGAGGCTGTACAGACTCTGTGTCTGAGGAAGGTGGGAGCTCTGATGCCCAAATGGAGAGGAAGCAAACAGCTGAAGCATATGAAAAAAGTTCTAGGAGGGCTGGAAGGAGTTCAAGCTCTGTCTGGAGGCTTTCTAGGAGACACAGAGAGATGCCCTACAGCTACAAAGAGGTCAAAGCCAATTGTCTGAAAGTAGAAGCTTGGCTGAGGGCTCAGATGTTCAGGCATAGTTTCAAGTGCAGCCTCCAACTGCCCAACCGTGTCTGGCAAAGGGGGTTGAGGAGCTGACCCCCAACATGTCTCACTGGAACCACGAGGCTTCATGAAAATGGAAAGAAGCCAACATGTCCTGGCCTTCCTGGCACTTGCTAAGAGATGAGGGGCCCAGAGAACTGCCTCGTGCAGAACCCTGAGGGCAGGCAGAGCACAAGCAACCATCCAGCACAGCCCTGTGAAGGCATGACAAGCCCTGCTTCTCCTCCTGCCCTCTCTGCATCCCACGGGAACACAAAGTCAGGCTTCTCTTCTCACTTCCCTTCCCACTGCTGCTACCCTCCCCCTGCAGCGGTGGCTCGGGTCCATGCTGCAGTCCAAATGGACAGGCAGGGAGATGAACCAGGCAGGGGGATGAACCAGACAGGGGCAAGGAGGGAGATGAACCAGGTTGGGGGATGGACCAGACAAGGGGATGAACCAGACTGGGGAATGAGCTAGGCAGGGAGATGAACCAGGCAGGGGGTGAACCAGGCAAGGGGATGATTCTAGGCTGAGCAGCCAAGCCCTGCTGATGATGCAGAAGTTCCCCTGGAATTTATCCAAAAACTGGCACCAATCCTTGCATGTTACCTCGGACCAGATGACAGTTTGCATTGGTTGGGACTCCACAGATGTCCAGGCAAGGAGGTTCAGTAGCACTTCCACCTGTGTTAGCTGGGGAGCTGAGGAGCACGGCGCTTCGGCACAGCCAGGTCCCAGCAAGGAGTTCAGGCGAGGAGGCTGTGAGCCACAGCCAGGACGGAGGACAAAGTCCATGCAGAAGAGTAGGTCCGTGGTGAGACTGCAGGACATGCTGCAGAGCTGCAGCCCGGTGATGCGTAGGAGAGGCTGACTTCCATGGGGCTGCACACATGAATGTGTCTCACGTACAGTGTGGAGCAGGGGCTGCTCATTTGATTAATGGCCCTTTTGGACAGTTAGAGAAATTGTTGGACTCGGCCAGCGAAACAAAAGAGATTGGCAATCATGTGAAAAATAAGGACAAGAGTTCAGTGAAATCCTGGCACTGTGAAATGAATGTTATTAATTCAAAGCGAGCCAGGCCAGAGTGTCACAAACATCAAGGCCAGGCATTGCCCCGCTGGGGAAACGGGCAGGCTCCAAGCACAGAGAGTGGAGGCCGGTAACGTGGGCAGCTGCCCCCACCGTCTTCCCACAGATGTGGGGTGGGTGCTTGGCCACGGTCCCTGGGAAGCGCGTGGGAGCCACAACCAGCAGCTCGTGGGTAACGACGATGAGAGCGGACGTGTGAGAGGCGCCGGGGGCAGGGATGCGGGGCAGGGGGACGCTGGGGCAGGGCGGCGGAGGGAGGCAGAGCGTGGGGCAAAGCAGCACCGTCAGTGGTGCAGGGAAGGAGCGGTGAGAGGGGGGAGAGCTAGGAACAACCCCAAATTTCATCATGGTTAATTCATGGAATCACGGGATTGTGAGAGTTGGAAGGGACCTCTAGAGATCCTCCGGTCCAACTCCCCTGCCAAAGCAGTGTTGCCCAGAGCACATCACTCAGGAGCATCCAGGCAGGGCTTGAAGATCTCCAGGGAAGGGGACTCTCCACCCTCCCTGAGCAGCCTCTTCCAGGGCTCTGCCACCCTCACCCCAAAGAAGTTCTTCCTCAGATCTGAATGGAACTTCCCATGTTCCAGCTTGTGCCCGTTGCCCCTTGTCCTGTCACTGAGAACCACTGAAAAGAGTCCAGCTTCATCCTCCTTCAACCCACCCTTTAGGTACTTGTAAACATAGATAAGGTCTCTCCTCAGCCTTCTCTTCTCCAGGCTAAAGAGCCCCAGCTCTTTGAGACTTTCCTCATCAAAGGGATGCCCCAATCCCTCCATCATATTTGTTGCCCTATGCTGGACTCTCTCCCTGTCCCTCTTGAACTGGGGATTCCAGAACTGGACACAGTATTCCAGTTGTGGCCTCACTAGTGCAGAGCAGAGAGGGAGATGGGAAGCACCTGGCTGGCAGGTGACCACCCTTGCCATGAGTAAACTGTCCCCTCCCCAGCATCGGTGACACTCGGCAGGGACATGTGCGGGCAGTGGGGCCAGGCTGGGAGCCAAGAGCTCCAGCAGCAGTATTAGCTGCTGCTGTGTTTGTCGGCTCAGAGCAGGTCCAGGTTCCTGTCTGGTCACAAAATGATTCAGTTTCACAAGAACTGAAAAAAAAGCCTAAAGCAAAAAAAACCATCCAGGGACAAATAGTGGTTGTCAGCATTTTGAAAATGAAAAGGAAGCCAGAGACAGCCATTTCCCAGAGTGCCCGACGGACTCCTTCTCTGGGGTTTGCAGGAGCAGCAGGCCTGAGGGAGCATGGGAAGGTCCTGAGAGGGGTGGTATGGTCCCTGCTGGGCTTCTCTGGGACCTCCCAAAATGCCTCCTGGGATATTAAAATCCCCTATGGCAGCTAAACATTTCCCAGATTTGCTCATGAGGTTGTGCAAACTCCTCACAGGGCAGACACCACTGCAGACCTGCACAGACCTAATGTCTTTCCATGCATGGCTAATTACAAGCCAAGGAACCTCCTCAGCCAATGTCCTGTTGCTGACAGGTCCTCTGCAAGAACCAAGGCAGAATCCAGTGAACTGCATGGTGTGATGTCTCAAGTCCACCTGGGTGGCTTCATCCCACCAGTGAGGGCACGGCCGCTGGTGTCCTGTCCAAGGGAAGCTGGGTTTGCAGCCTGTGACGTAAAGCAAAGAACGGGTTTGAAGGGAAAAGAAACACTCTGGCCTCCAAATTATGGGGAGCTGAGGCAGAAAGGCACCTTTTGGTGTCCCTCTAAAAGCACGTGTCTTTTTGAATGTCTTTTGGACTTGAGATTGTCAGCTTCCGCAGAAAGATGGGCAAATTGCTTGGCCTGGGGAGTTTCTGGTGGCTCTGGAGGCTCTGGAAAGTGGAGCAAGAGTATGAGGTCAGTTTGCAGGAACGTGCCAACCTGGGTTTAACACATCACAGCTCCACACACTGTCCTTCACCGCTCATGACCCTGAGTGCTTGTCACCCTGAATGGCTCACTCCTGTCATCTCAGAGGCTGGCTCTCCCATGGGGGGGTTATGCCTTCAACATAACATTTCTGTAGCTGCTGACAGATAATATTTAAAAAATCAGGTGTTTAGATTGATGAGATAAATGCACCCAAAGTATTTCCAACTAAGAAACTCCAGAGACATTTATGCCACTGCTGAGACCTGGGACCACCCCAGCAAAACCATGATATATGGGAATTGTGTGGAGCACGTCAGGCAAAGGAATCAAAGTGATTTTGAAGTTCTGGGCTGATGGGAAGGAGCAGAGAAAAGTGAGTCTGGAGCACCTTAGAATCTCAGACCCTAAATAATAGGCAACTCTACAGATACAGGGTTTCTGTGCTGGCATAAGCTTAAGTGATTTGGAGGACTTTATGTTCAGAGTTTGACAGATTGTCATGTGGAGACTTTATCTAAAATAGCTCACGGAAGCACATTTGTGCTAATTGCAATCACAAGACCTAAAGCGAGGATTGTAGGCACTCCTCTGTTGTTCTTGCCAGTGACCACACTTTGCAATTCTTTAAGTGGACCACAGGTTTTAGCAATCTCTGCCAAAGCAGAATGAGCAAAAACCTCTGGAGCTTGTGAGAGCACGTTGGCAGCCTCCTGAGATGGAGGAGCAGGTAGTGGCATGGAGCCAGAGGAGCCCTTTGCACTGTCCCTCATGAAGGCACGGCTCTTGCCTCCTGGCAGGATTGCTATTTCCAGCCATTGGGCTGCAAGGCTCCTCAGCTGCTCTTCATGAGCCAGGGGACTTAAATGTCACAGATAGGCTTAGACAGTCATCCCAGAGGAGTTTTCTTTCCAAAATTTGTCTTCAGGTCCTGAACTGAGAAATCTGTTCTCTCTCCTGGGAGTTGGTTGCTGCAATGGGATCCTTCCTATGAATCAGGGTGATGAGTCAAATGGGTCTACTGTTGAAAGAGCTTGGTCTTTTTGAGAAGGAGGCTCCTTTCTTCCCCAGGCCCACGTATCCGGCCATTTTTCCCTGCTGTCCTTGAAACTTTAGTGAAACTGTTCCCTTTGGACAGACAGCAAATAGGTCCAATATCAAGCTGTAAGGCTATATGTTTTGGTTGATCGCAATTCATTAGTGAAAACCAGAAAGACACAAGACAAGAAAAAGTGATGTGAGCAGGCAGCTGCCTGTTGCCACTTGACTGAGGTTAGCATCACAGTCAAGCTACTGATTTTATAACCTCATCGGGGATTTTCGACCGGAGGAGCGCCTTGCTGGCTCACAAATACTGGCACATGATACCAGCAACACTCCTTGCACAGATGAAGCTGTCCCAGGGAAGCAGTCATTTATATATACCACACCATCCCCTCTCCTGGCAGCACTCCTGCCCGCAGGTGCTTGCAGGGTTCACCTGAGCAATGACAAGCTGTAGCATCGTCTTCTAACATTCAGGAGAAGTGCCTTCGACAACACCCTGCTCCTGGTGCTTGGTTGTAGACCGGGAGATTGCACCAGCTGGGAAGATCCCCTGAGAACCAGGGCTGTGCACAGGTGTGCTTGGGTGGGAGGACAGGACCTGCTGACACCAGCTGCTCATTCAGCTGCACGAAAGCCCTGGTTGCTATTTGGAGGTGTCAACGAGGAGCACGAAGGAGTCAGCAGGAGAAGACTGGAAACTGCAAACCTGAACGGCCAGTTTTTGAAAGCTGAGAAATGGGAAGTGACAAAAGCTGGGCTCCTTTCACCCGGGGAGGAGATGTTCTTGGTGCTAACGGTCCACTCAGCATTTCTCGCAGCTTCAGCTCTGTGCTGGAGGCCCTGCCCTGGAGCTGATGCCACTGCAGCACAGGCAGAATCAGAGAATCCCTTTTCCCCTCCCAGCAGATTTGCTTCTGCAGCTGGTGAGGCACAGCATGTGTGTGTGGCAGGACATCCAGGCATTGCTCGCAGGGAAAGGCAGAACTAGACTGATGACTGCAACAGGTTACATGCTGCTCCAACATGTTCTACTAACCAGGTTGTAAGGAGTTCTGTGTCTTTAGCCTGGAGCCCCACACATGGCTGCAAACTCTAGATACAGCCAAGTTACCTGGAGAAACTCCAGAGATGACCAAGGGGCTGTCTGGGATCTGGACACAGAGGCTGAAATTTCCATCCCTCTCCTGCCCCTCCAGTCACCCATACTGGTACATACCATGCCTCCATCTTATGCGTGTAAATGTGATAGGGGCAAGGAGGAGGAGAAATGGAAGAGGATCCAGGTGGGGAGTGGGACAACAGCCTGGGAATAGAGATGTGCTCCTGGAGCTGCTCCCCAACAATAGCCTCCACTTTGGAGTTCTCTGTGATCCCAGGCTTGAGGGTCCAGGGTCTGGTCCAGTTAAAAGGTATTTTTAGGTTTTTATTAGGAAGAGTTGGCAAATTATCAGTGTCTGAAGAGCACATATTAGTAATAGGTGTCTAAAATTCAGGCTCTGGAGAAGCTCCATGAACTCCTTTGACTCTTTCATTCTCTAATTCAAAGATGGGCAATGTTTCCAGCACTTCAGGCTGTTTGGGGAACTAACCAAAAATTCCTGGGCTACACCTCATTTGTATATAATCTGCGTCTGAGTTTTGTTACGAGATAAAAGTGGGCTGGCAAGAGGACACAGTTGTTTATACACCGGAGCTGGTAAGGACAGATCTTTGCAAACACAGAGGGACTTTCTGTGCAGGGTGAAGGGGCTGTCAGGGTGGAAATGCAGCTTCCTGAACCTCTGAAAACAAACGTTTGCTCTCCATTTTCCCCTTGGGTCTGCACAGTGTGGAAAGAGGGTCAGGCAAAGGCGTCAGTTCTTTGGTCACATTCCCATAGGAAGCATCTGCTACTAAACATATGTTGCTGAAAAAAACCCCATGTATACAAACACAGTCTTTTAGTTTGTTTCTGGTTCACAGGAACTTCTGTCAATTCAGGACAGGGTTCTCTGAAGCTGGGAGATGACCTTTCGGTTGTACCGGGCATAGCAATCTCAGAGTCAAACCTGCTGGGACCTGGGCACAGGGTCAGTGGAACCTCTGCATGGATCCATCAGTTCAAGGTCAAGAGTAAGTTCAGACCAGCCCTAGTAGAGCTGGTGTCTATCCCAGCTGTGCCAGCTTTCCAGGAAAATAGAGTAAGACAGTGCAGGGAGATGGGTGAGGGAGAGGGAGGAATAGGGTGCAGACATGGGGAAGGACAGGGGACTTTCTGAGGGTCTCCAGTCTGGAGTGCATCTGCTGAGCAAAGGTCTCATTGTAGCTGCTGCTGCAGACATTTGATGCCCTTATTCAACACTAGGACCTATGATGAGAACACGGCTTCCATTCACAGCTCGGGCAGGAGCCTACAGGACATGATTTTGCACCCCAGTGTCCATGACATGGTGCCTCATGCTCTCAGGTAACTTGTGTTTGGGAAAAGACTTGGGTCTCATTCCTGTGCTTGTGTGGGGACACTCAGTCTGGGCAGAGTGATGGTGTGAGAACCACCTCCAGTCATGTGGGGTCCTTCACAGGCAAGGTCACACCATACAACATGGGGCACCCCAGTTCTCTCCTCACTCACCACCCATCACCATCACTATAGGCCCTCACACTAAACCCAAATAACTCCTCAGGAGTGATTTCCATCCTTTCCCAGGAGACCGTTCTGGTGGCCCAGCCCTGCTCCTCTCTTTCAAAGTGACCACCACCTCTGTACTTCACTACAGCACCCACTCACATTTCAGGGGACCCTTTCCTAGCAAAGAATTTGGGAATTTGAAATAATTTTGCTTGTTCTGAGTGAACAGAGGGCCCAGTTTAGAGAAGAGTAGTTTCTAGTTTCTGCTAAGGAAGGAAAAATTTCCCTTTTCTTAACCAAAGAAAATCAAAAATTAGGTCAGGAAATAAGAAAAGTGCAATGTTCAGACATGGCAATTCCAGGGGTGCCAGTGCCCACAAGTCTTTTCCCATCTCTTCAGGGGAAATCTTTGAGCCCCATAGCAAGGCACAGTACAAGCCTCCTGGGGCAGTGATGGCATCTGAGAAGGTCAGAACGATGGGGAGGAAACAGGGCATGGTGTAGATCCTCCTGTGTGGACCCCCAGGGTCTGGGACCCTCTCTCCTTGCCCCTGGCAGCAGGGTCACCTGCACAACCCAAGAAGTTCTCTTTCCTAAAAATGGAAAAGGGTTTGAGCCAGCCCCTCCCTGCTCCTCTTGTGAGGCTTTTCCACAGCCACCCTGATCTTCTGATGGCTTCAGCAGTCTTTCCAATTTCTACTCAAAATATAATCATGAATAGTTTATCCCATTTGTTCTTCTGCCAACACGGGCCTATAGTTTAAATAACAAGCTGCCGTGCTGATGCTTACCCTTCCCTCCCTCTCTTTCTCCCCAAAATATTTATAGGGAGCTATCCTATGTCTTTCAGTCATTATTTTTTCTGAGTTAAACACTATGGGGCAGTCCCATGGCTTATATGTGAGTTGAGCCAGGAGAAGTTTCCTGCAGGTCCAGCAGCTCCAGTGAGTGGTGTACACAAAGCAGCCTGAGGTGCACAGGGAAGAAAACATCCCACAAGCGAAGTAGCTCAGCAACCTCATGAGATGCCAACACAAAGGGGCAGAACAGTGCTATGTGCTTTTAAAGGGAAGAATCCTATAGACACATTCCTGCACCAGGTTCCAGCAGGTGGGAGGATTGGAGGGAGGCTTAGGCCAGGAGTCTCAGCAGGAAAGGAGGGTAATTTTGTGGTTGTTCTGTGTCATGCGCTGCACAAGTTGCCTTGTTTCCTCCTTCCTTGGGTTCCTTGTCTCAGTATACTGCAAACAGCCTCTCCTTTCCAGGCTCTGCAGGTTAGACAGGTGGCTTTCCTCGGAAGGGATCCATCTGGTTGCTGTCCTTGAAGCTTTCCTGTAATTCTCTTCTTCGGTTGTTTTGGTTTTTTTTTTTAATTTCTTCTCCCTGGGTTTTGAAATCGGATGTAGAGATGATGTGGATCCTTCCAGCCTTGCTCTGGTGTCATCTGATGGCTGTTCCTATCCAACATGCCAAGCTTGTTGGACCAATCTTTCTGGTGCCCTCTGAAACCACAGAAACACGTTTGCAGATATGTGATCTTTGCACAAAACCAGCACTGACTGGCACCATCACCCCCTGGGGACACATGCTGACCTGGGCTCTGAACTGCCCAGCTCCCCTGTATGGACACCCTGCTGTATGGTAAGTGGCGGGGAACCACTCCTGGACAAGAGGCTCCAACATAAGAATGTTTAGATCTTTGTTTGTGGTGGGTTTGTGGGCACCACGGTTCCCTTGCCAAGGCTGCATTTCCAATACTTTTCTTCTTCCAGACCACATTGAGTACTTATGCCCACGGGAGTTTTTCATTGGGCTGAAGAGCTGGCTGGCCAGAAAGAGGTAAAAAACAGGATCTGGAGAAAAGATGACTTCAGACCTGATCTGAGCAATAGACCAGGCTTTAGAACAGATTTTAAAGGAAATTGTAATTAAAAGCATGAAAGTAAATAGAAAACGGGATTAAATACCACATGGATTTACCAAAGGTATACTATGGCAGGTTGCCTTGATAGCTTTCTTTAAGAAGGTATCTGCTTTCCCAGACAAAAGAATTGAAGTAGATCTCATCTCCCTGAACCTCAGTAAAGCAGTTGATGTAATGCACATGAGAAATTATTAATTAAACCGGTGAAGATGGGGATTAATGGAGAAATGATAAGGAACAGGGGTAAGATGGGAAATGGCTGGAGGGGAGGCAGCAATGGATAGTGTTAAAACAGCAAGCACTAAGCTGCAGGCAGGCTACTAATGGAGTTTCTCAAATATCCATTTGGGGTCTAATTTTGCTTAATATTTCCACTAATGATCTTTGCACAAAAGGTAGGAGAGTGCTGATAAAACCTGCTGATGATTCAAAGGGGGAAGCCAATGCATGGCAGCAGTGGAATATCAAACAGAAGCGATTGGGTGACCTTAAAGTCTGTAGTGAGAGACCTGGAAGGAAATTCAATAGTACAAATGTGAGGTCGGGTACTTAGGAACTGATGCAGGAAGTTCAGCTGTAGCTGAAAGTAAATGAAAAGCACAAGGAGCTGGCTGGGGGTGTCAGTCACCGAAGGGCCATAAACTGTCAATTTTGTTCAGCGGTGAAAAGGCATGTTTGAGCCTCACTGCAATATTTCCTGGAGAGAGAAACCCATCAGTGGTGCCGACGGCGTGTTAGCAAAGCCTCATCACGGGCAGTCTTGCCAGTCCTGCTCACTCTGGGAACCCCAATGTATCCCCCCTGCTCCATGTTCGGAAGGATTTGGCCTGCCTACCCACCCACCAGGATGGCTCAGAGGGCAACCTTCTCCCCAAAAACGCTCCAGGGAGGATGATGGAGGAGAATCCTTTGTGCTAATGTGTAGCATTGACACAAAGGAAAATAGGTTTGAACAAGGCACAAGTCCTCAGGGGCAGTTCTGGAGCAACCTGATGGCAGCAGGGGGGGATGAAAAGTCACAGCAAAGTGTATTGAACAGTTTGTGCAATGGGCAACGTACCGTGGTGTAAACACAGGAATGGATCTGGAAATTCATGGCTCTGCTGACCCCCAGGAGATCTCCAGCCCTGGGACCATGCAGAGCTGCTGTGACTCATGCTCCAGGAACGACTGGTTTGCATGAAACAGCTGGTATAAGGCTGTTGCCCTCACATATAACTGCACTTTTCCCTGCCTGCTGCCAGAGGTTTGGCATCAAACCAGGTGAAAAAGACATCTATAGAAACATGTCACCGGCCACGCACTTGGCTTCTTCACCAAACATGACAAGACGAGCCACTTTGTGACAAAGTGGCCCCAGTCTCAGTATTGGAAGTGGCCAAATCTCCTCCATGGCCACTCATTGAGAGCAGGCAAGTCTTGGCTTCTACTGATGGGTGATAAAACACTGGTGGACACGTGCAGATGTGAAGCGTGGCCATCACCCATCCCTGCTGAAAACCCCGCTTCGCTGTGCCAAGCCCCAGCCTCCCTTCACGATGTCATTTCTCTTGCCTCCCCCCAAAGTGCACGGGGCTCTGCAGCTGGCAAGAGCAGCCCATGCTGCCGCTGACAGGACACTTTCCCCCCCACAACGTGACCTGACGAGGCTGATGTGGCACTTTTCCATCTGACCTGACAGCTCAGGAAATTCAACCGGGCTGGCAGGACTCACACGCCACTCGCCGAGCGCAGCAGGTCCTGGCGCCGGCACCAGCTGTTTCTGCTTCCACTCCATCACTCCTCTTGGACCAGCTCTTCAACACTGGCAGCAGCAGCAGCTCCTTGACTCCAGACCTCGCACGGACGTCAGCTCTTGGAGGAAGCCTGTGCATCTGTGTCAGGCTGGTGACAGGGACTGCCAGGCATCCCGCGGTGACACGGCACTTCTCAGCACAGTGGAGCGGTTGCCGGGGCAGGATGTGAGCCCGGCTGCCAGATGCCTGGAGAGGGATCTCTGCTGGGAGAGGGTTGTAGGTGCCCACAGCTCTTGGGGTGCCTGGATCTGCAAAGTCCAGCCCAGAGGGGATGGGGAGCCCCATGGCAGCTTAGAGGAATGACCCCTTTTCCAGGGGAGAAGGTGGCTGCTGCGTCTGCTGCCTCAAGCTGAACTCCTGGAGAAAAGCAACTCTCAGCCCCCTACTCCCAGAGTGGTCTCTCACCCCTCCTCTGAAGCATATTTACTTCATGTTTTCAGGCTGAAAACACAGCCCTGCTCCTGTATTTGTGAGCAGAGGGTGAACCCAAACTACCATCATCCTCGGTCAAAGAGAAGCACTGTGGACTGCCTGGGCTCTGTTCACAGAAGCAGCCAGAGCAGGCAGCTGGCAGAGAAAACTGTTTTCAAAACTGCCTGGGCATCCAGTTTGGTCCTGAGAAGTGCACATCAGCTGGAAGAGGAGCTCCAGATAACCTGCTGAGACTTATCCAGTCTAGGCTGTCCCCCTGAGCCTCCAGCTCCCAGCTCAGCTCTGGCACCCACCACCCTGTAGCATGGGGCTGTCTTAGCCAGTCCACACACTGTGGGGTGCAGTGTCCCCACATGGCCTTGCACCCCTCGAATGGGGACCTCCCACCAGCTTGCCCTGGGAGCCTCCACCTCTGTTTCCTGTGCTGCTTGCACTGGGGACAGGTTGGGAATGGGTGTGGGTTGAGAGATCCTTCTGGCATTTCTTCATCTCAAGGGCGCGCAGCATCTTCCTTCACTCCCAGAGCCCTTCCCTGGCATCCACCACCCTGCATCCTCAGTGGGGCGACCCAGCCACTGCTGCAGGTGCTGGGCTCTCTCCTGACACATCAGTGATTTCTCCACGTTATTGCTGTTAAGACAGAATCCAGAAACCTGATTTGAGATCCTCGAAGCCTGGCTGGGAAGTCAGTCCCACACATTATCGGCTTCATCGCTTGCCATATATCCCCAAGTACAGGAGAAGAAGCAGTCACACAGTGGCCAAGCAATTCTCTGCCACCTTGACGTGCCTACAAGTGCTAGAGAAGCAGGTTTGCAGCTGGGGTGAAAGGATATACCCTGAGAGCACTTGAGCTGGGAACGAGTCCTTTGTAGCTTTTAGAGCCCATCCTGCAGAGGGGGGAATGCTTCTCCACGGTGTTAAGTATTGATTCATGGGTTAGGAGGCACAGAAAGGATGTCTAGCTGCCTTGCCAGAGTAGGAAAGGGCTTCTTGGCGTGAGGCATGGCTGGTGACGCAGGTACCACCCAGGTGGACTGATGTGACACCTGCTTGTCATCACTGTGTGCTCACTCCTGCAGACGGGGACGTTTATTCCTTGGGGTCAAGTGAGCCGTGAGTCAGCCCGGAGCGGCATTTGCCTGTTCCTATTGTCCTCCCGCCTTCCACTCTGCCTTTGCCTGGTTAGATGGCTGCTTTTCTCCTCTCTATAATTAGATCTTCTCATTGTCTGTTTGGTGTTTGTGCGACCATATCGGAGGTTGGCTTCTGCTGTCAGGCAACCACAGGGCATTCCAGTCCAAGTGCTGCTGATTTCTGCTTTTATCTGTCAAAAAAAAAAAAAAAAAAAAAAAAAAAGAATGAATTCACTGACATGCCAGTCCTGGCCCCGATCCATGCCGCAGCCAGACGCCTGAGGCTCAGCCCTGCTCTGGAGGAGCACTGGGAGGGGAGGAAGCCAAGCTGCCCTCGCATTGCCCAAACCACCTCTGCTGCTGGTTTTGGGAATTAGAGATGCTGTGTGTTGCGTGGGGCTGTGCAAGGGAGAGGGTCCTTGCCCTCAGGCTCTCGATGCCTGTGCTCACCCCTTTCCTTTTTTTTTTTTTTCCAGGGGATGCTCTGGGAACGGGCACCGGTGTCTCTTCAGCTTGGATGGCAGATTTGCCAAGCACATTGATGGCCAGTAATGAAATTACGATGGCTCACGTGGCAAGCAGGCTCCCACCTGGCTTCTGACCAGGATCCCGGGTGTTGTGGGGTGAACAGTGCTGTCACCAGCATGGGGCAGGGCACTGCAGGCAGCCCCCAGCAGCAATCAGCAGGCAGGGAGGCACGGGGTTCCTAGCCTGCCATCCCTATGCAGTCTTGGCTCCCTTTCAGGCAGGGTCTGCGTTTTACAGCTGCTAGCAATTTAGATGAAAAATCTCATCGCTGCAGTCAAAATACATTGGCTAAATACCATGCAACTTTGAGTAAAAGGGAAAAAAATAAAAAAACACCCAAATATTTTTTAAGTAACACCTTGGTCAACAGATAGAAACCTGGAGAGTCTGGTGACAGAGAGGACTGGGAGCTGGAGAGATGGGGATTTTGGATAGTGCTCTGGAGTCAGGAGTTCTCACGGGGGTGGCTGAGCCAGCAGAGGAGTGAAGAGAAGAGGTGGTGTGTGACAAGGTGGCTCAAACCCAGGGACCCTCCACACTGGGGGAATGGGCGCTGCAAATGCAAGGGGCTGTCACACAGGTCAAAGTTTGCAGCATGGGGAAGCACAGCTGCATCTCAAGGAGAGACCTAAAGCCATCCTGAGCAAACAACGGGGCTAAAGGAGCCCCAGCTGCTGCCAGCCAGACTCCATTTTGTTCATTTCTAGCAATCTGGGAACACAATTTGTGCTTTGACAGCTCCAGTTCATGATAATATTTTTTTTCACCTAACTTGATTTTGCTTTCAAATGAACTGACACAGAAGTTCATTGTTCTTATGAGACTTGAACCTTCTTAGAGAGGCAACACTGGGGCAACACTTCGGCTTTGGGGCAGGTTGAGGATGTGCAAAGGAATTTAGCCACAACGCTGGTGAAAGTCTGGCAGACCTGAGGTGTTCTGAGCAAAACATTCCTCACTCAACAAATCAGCATTTCATAGTGTGTCCCCAAAAATGATATTTTTTTGGCTGGATTATTTCAGAGACACTTTAACATCACAGCATGCAGTGCCTGTGCAGTGACACAGAGCTGCTGCACCCATGGGATGATACCACGTGGGCAGAGCTGGTACCTCCCAATACAGCATCCTGCAGGAGGTGGGGTGGTGGAGCCCTATAGCCACTTCCCCTCTCCTGACCCGGTCACTTCTACAGCCCCAAGTGCCTCCAGCACAGAGGAGGGGGTCCCATCATCTTGCTTGGAACACACAATGCTTAATGGCTCTCTCAAAAAGTTTGGGGTTTTATCTTTTATGGCGGTCTTGCCCAAATCAAAAAATTGAATGAAATATGTCTATTCCTATCTTATTTTATTTTAATAGGATTAACTATTCTGGTGCTATCAAAATGTCTGTTTCAACATTTCCAGGCTGAGGAATTTCTCTCTTTGTTCAAAATGACATTTAGGAACAAATTTAATTTAAGTGTTCTTTCTACTTCTGTTTGAAAAAGTCCAAATTGCAATGACGTATTTTGGCTTTGTTGACACCGAACAGTTGGACTGATCCAAAAGAAATGCTTCCAGAACTTAATTTCCAGAAAAAAATCAGACTTTGATGGCCCTGTTTCATTTGCAAATGACAGGGGAAAAAAATAAAAAAAGTCACATGCTCAGCATTTCCTGTGAAAATACAGCTCCTTTCCTTCCCTCGGTGGTCTCTGAGGCTGCATGGAGCAGTCACAAGATGCTGCCTCCATGGGGTAACCAGCTGCTTCCCAGGTGGGGGTGCATTTGCAGCTGGGGATGTTGGTGCAGAGCCCTGTGAGGGTGGTGGGGATGCAGGTGCAGGCGGCACTAGGGCAGAGCTGAGAGGCTGGGGTACTTCCAAGATGCCTGACCCCCCCCAGTAGTGGGACCTCCCAGTTTGATACAAGTTGATTTTCAGCAGAAGCCACCCCTGGCAGATGCCACCCATCCTTCTCCCAGCTGCCTCTTTGGGAAAACCTGGTTCCTACAAACTTGGTCACCAGTGGATCAGTCATTACCATGTTTCAAGAGGTGGGGAGCTTTCAGGCCCCCCTGCTGGCCCCTGGAGCACTTCAGAGGCATTTGCAGCCACTGGGATCTGGTGCCATCCAGGAGACTTCAACCAGTGATGGATTAAGCCTAATATATTTACCGTTGCAGGTCAGTCTCGGCACTTTTCTCCTGCTCTTTAAGTGATGTTTGCTTATCAGCTTACTCCATTTATCATGGGCTAGCTGGTGTGCACCAGCAGCTCCAGGTCTTGCCTGCAGAGTACAGTTGATTAGGAGAGATTTCTTCCCATCGTCTAGGGCTTGCCTTACCAGCTCAGAGAAAGATGGTCCTTTGCTGGGCTGTAATTAATAAACCAGCAAGCTATGGACTTGTGACCCCACCCCCACCCCCGCCCAGCTCCCCTGCCAGCTGGCGAGAGACATGAGGAGGAAAGATGTTATTTTTGGGGGACAGTCTGACATCTCCCCTCAACAAGGGGGCAACTGCCAGCCAGTCACCTAACAAGAAGCACCACAAAGAGCAGGTGGCAAAACTGCTGGGATGTCTGCTGGGCTGGGATGTGACTGTCCTGGAGACAGGGAGGACAGTGACTGCCTTCAGGAGACAGGGAGACAGGGAGGAAAGGCAGAGTGAACTAACGCTGCCAGAGAGGTTAAGGGGAATAAGACGGTTTTTACAAATATACCAGGGGAGTCCTAACTACTGGAGAGAAAGTAGGAGCCATTAATAAATTAGGAAGATTAAATTAATGATGACTCTCAAATGGCTGAACCGCTGCATAGCCTTCTAAAATCTGCCTTTAACCAAAAAAAAAAAAAAAAAAGAAAGAAAGGAAAGCTAAAGAACATCTACAGACAATAAGAAAACAAAAGAAACCTTGTCAAATTGTCAAATATTATTCTTGAGCAAAGGCAGGGTGAACCTGTACTGGCTCAGCAGGGCTGGGGGCATGCAGCAGGGGACGGGGTGGGACTGAGCTTATGAAATAAAGCAGGGACTCGACAATAGAGTTGTTTAAGTTACAGAGAAGCAGGAAATTACCAGAGGATTTGGAAAAGGGAAGTACACCAGCCTTCATGAAAAGACAGTGATCCCAGCAGCGATAACTTTACGGCTCCATCTTCAACCCAACAATAGAAGCGATAGCCAGGGAGACTTCTGGAAAACAACAAAATTGCGGCAGTGCCCAGTGGGACCGTGAGGGTCGAGGGGGGACCAGGCGCACGACCCACAGTGGTTTTGCCCCCATGACTTACCCCTGGCACTCCTGCCCTCTGCCCACCCTGTCTTTTGTGCCAGTGATCAGAGGGCTTGTCCTAAAATACACCCCTGGTAATTGGGGAGATGTGTTTTTCTGCTTTCAGGCTCCCTCCCTGGTGAACCTCTGGGCATCTCAGCAGCAGCTACAGTCCTCCTGTTTTGTGTGGAGCCACACTGGGCTTCTGGTGCTGGGAATGCATCCACAGCTCTTGTGGACAGTCAGAGAAAGGTTTCTAATCAGATGGAGGTAGAAACAGCAATGGTGGGTGCACCTATTCAATGACTCTGGGACGGAAACATGGAATTCTAGGTCATCTGGACAGAATGTCTTATATCACAGGAATGGGAGAAGAGCCCCCAGAGCCCTGACCCAGAGGAGGACACGTTCCTGCTCTCTGACCCTCAGTCTTTGTCTCTGCAGGATGAGGCAAGCCTCACTGGAGCAGTCACACATTCTCATTGTCATGAGATCTTTCTCCACAGGTATGAGACACATTGCTGGGTTTAGCTTGGAGCAAAGATTTTGGCCCAAATTTTGCAGAGAGAAGACTCTACAAGACTGAGTACTTACAAAAGCAGAGTCCTGGATTCACCCAGAAGAAGTTCTCCAGTGGCCAGTGCTTGTCTGGGGATGGAGCAGATGCCAAGCGCCAGAGAGGGGATGCACCAGCATGGAGTCCTGAATGATGACAGCCATGCCCTGTGCCTCCTCTCCTTGCTTTCCTGCTGTTGCCTTTGGAAGCTCTTTTCTGCAACACTGGTCAAGGAACAAGTTATTAGAAGGGTCTGATGAGGGCCCATCACATTGGAGGGTCTTGGGCTTGGAGCAGGTTTGCAAAGGAGAGTCCTACAGGCCGAGGGGGTAGCCAGAAGTAAATGGTGCCTGGCATGCAAGGTGTTCCTAAGCATCCTCAAGGACCCTGTGGGGACAGTCCAGGGATGGGGGGTGCCCCAGTGCAGCAGTTGTGCCACGCAGACTGGGGCTTCCAGGCATCGGGCTGGCTCCTGCCTACAGCTTGTGTGCCTGGGCACAGCTGGAGACACTGCTGTCCCGAGGAGATACAGACACAATGGAGAGACACAAGGAAAATGATGAAGGGGCTGAAGGATGGGATTTAGGAGGCAGATTAAATGAACTAAATCTGTCTAGCTTTGCCGATCAATCATGCAGGCAGGAGCCGGATAACTGTCTCGGAGTGCCTGAAGGGTGCAAACACTAAGGGAGAAGGAAATTACTTAGGGGACTTCAGGGTGTCAGAAGGGGAAGAGGAATGCCAAGAGCCGCTGACTCAGCTCTTCCTGCTGTTCGTGATGGATCTTCAGGTCCAGGGGATGGGACTGGCCCCCAACCAAACCATGGCTGGGCTGTAAGGGAAGCTTCTGGCCCATGGCTGGCAGGTCAAGGTCTGCAGAAATTGTATATGAGATGAGGGGAGGGTGATGGAGTAAGGAGAACACGATGGGATAACAGGGCTGTTCAAGGAGAGCAGCAGGGTGAGGAAGGTGGGATGAGACTGATAAGAAACTAAAAATATTGCATCTTCTGTTGCGTCGGTGTTGTTACAGACCTTGACTTTGGCAACCTGGCTCCATGGGATTCTGCCGTCATGCCTGCATGGAGTTTGTCCGAGACAGCTGTCTGACTGGAGATCTCTGTGGTGGGAGAGCCTGGGAGAGCCCAGCACCGGGCAGGGTGGTCCTCTGTACAGCAGTCCCTGGCCATACCCTCTTCAAACACCACAGGGATGGAGTTCACCCAAGTCTTCGTCAACATGGAGAGAGCTCAGCCCATTCGGTGCTGGGGTGGGATGGTTTTGGGTGCCCTCCCAGCAGAGGAGAGTCGTCTCTCCTCCCCAGGGCCATACACAAGGCTGTGGATCAGACCTGCTGCTCTCCATGCCACCTTCCCCAGCTGCAGAGCAGGCAGCAGCGCTGCCTCCCCCCATCAGCCCAGCCTGCTGGTTTGTTAGGGCCTCTGGCGCAGCTCTGCCTTGTTTGGGCTCTTTATCTGTTTTCATTTTCTATGCACACCTCTGGGGCACTGTACAGATATAAAATAATCAAAATGACAGTCCCCAGATAAAGGCCACTTTTGTTAGGAGCACACCAAGTTCTCGTGTAAAAGCATACAAATGGCAGTTTATTTTCTATCTCAGCACCTTTCGGGTCTTGCAAGCACTGAATACCTTGTGTGTCCAAAGAAAAAATATCCTGGTCAGCTCTTTCACACTCATGAAACATGGTGCAGTGCATAAAGTTCAGAGCCAGGAGTGAATAACAGCAACTTTCATTAACTGTCAAGTGAAACCAGAGGCAGGCTGAAGTGCTAATTCCAGTTGGGACCTGTTCAATAGCAAATTAACCTGCCAGTGATCTCCCAGTAGGCTACTGAACAGAGCAGGAGGAATAATTTGAAACTAGGTTTGTAGAGGTAGGTAATATCTTTTTTATTAGATCAGCAGATAATTTGTAGCCAGATACTTATTCAATGAGCCTCTGTGTGCGTGAGTGGCCTCTCCTTCGTCTCCTTCACATCCCAACAAACGGCGAAGACCTTTTCAGATGCTCGCACGTAGGCAAAGCCCGGGCAGGAGGTCCGTGATGGACCTCGCAGGTCGGGGAGATGGGTACTGGTGACCCGTGATGGGAAGGAGATGAGAGCACTTGCGGTGCCAAGGCTGAAGCTGGTTTCTGCAAAACCCTCGCTGGCTGCGCCCATGGGAGGGGAGGGAGCGCAAGGCAGTGGGAGGGGAGGGAGGACGCGGGGGTGTCTGTGAGAGGTTTTTGCCTTTGCCCCCCCATGTCTGGCACGGAGGGACAGGGCTGGCCTGCAATGAGCGGTGCCGGAGGAGCATTACGTCACCGGCACAGAGACGCGTTGGCTGCGCGGCGCCTGAGGAGGAGGATGCTGTCTCCTGGCAACCCCCGCGCCTGTCACATACATCAGCATCGGCGGCGGATGCCACGCAGGACCGCTCGCCTCTTGCAGCACCCCTCTGCCAAGGGGGGAGCTCGCCGCCCTTCGGCCAGGGTCCTGCGGCTTTGCTGGGCGCTAATGAGGTCTCCCATCTAATGTGGCTTCCCAGATGCAACTCAGCTCCCCACCGCCTTGGAATGGGCTTTTCTGACTCTGTGGGCAAGAGTAAAGGCAGCTCCGGGGCTGTGGGGCTGTTGGCTTCCCAGCCAACAACAGGAGCATGCACAGTGTCGGGAAATCAGACTCTAGATAGAATGGCTCACTCCCAAAATTGGGCATCGTGCTGGATCCAGATGCAGAAACACTCTGATGCCCCAGCTAATGGGTCAAGACACCCAACCTTGCTGTCCACACGCACCAGTGAGGAGGCTACTGGGGTATGCAGGGTCTTTCCTGCAACACCGGCTTCAATTTTGTCCATGCTGGGGGGCAGGGAGAAGGATGCAGAGAGCTTCCAGCTGCAGCCAGCACTGGGTCCTGCAGGTTCCCTCCTCCTCCAGGGTCAGGAGAGGGCAGCAACTTAGCAGATACCATCTCCATGTGGAGCTGCCCTCAGCCTGGGCCCATTGATTCCTCTGAGTGTCTGGGGCATGGCAGCCACTGACAGCCCATTTCATGTATCTGAGTCCTCCAGACTTTCACTGTCTGGCTGCCAAAGAGAGGGAGATGAAGCAAAATATCCATGCTTTTTCTAGGTGATGCAGGGTATGTCTTCATCCATCCCCTGTCTTTAGCCAAAGGTACCTTCCAGAGCATCCCTCCCTGCTGTGCCTTTTCCCCGTTCTTCAAAGCCTGAGGTCCACCAGCAGCTTTGCCTTCCATTTACTCTCCACAGTCTCTGGCCATGCAACTCCATCCCACACCTCAGTTGTACCCTTGCTCCGATCTCCCCCATGTGCAGTTGGTGACTGCAGGGTTGTGCAGGCAGAGGCGCCCTGGCAGGAGCAGCACAGACGCTGGGATGAGGCAATAAAGGTTGTGAATCGGCCTGGGGCTGTCGGCCAGCCAGGGCCTCTTCTGTTGGCTGGCAAGCTGCCCTCTGTCTCACACATGAGTCCTACAGCACCAGCCTATTCAGGGACTTCTACTACTGGCCTGGAAGGGCAATGGGGCTGAGGCACAAGACGAGTGTTTTCCCTGCTGGAGGGTGCATGCTGGGATGGACTGGAGGAGGAGCAGAGGGATGGGAAAGTGGGAGCAGGACACAAGCATCCAAGGGGATCTGCTACCTCTCAAAGGCGATGTTGGCTCCTGAGATGCTTTAAGCCAGGGGCTTAATTTGCAACTGATTTAGCAGCATTCCACACCAGTGGGGGGGACTGGAGGCACTCAGCATCCCCGAGCTACTCCTGGCAGCCGGGAAAATTCCCCATGCCTGGCAGCCGGGGTGGCAATGGAGAAGGAGCGGGAGCACTGGAGAACCAGTGGCTGAGCAGCCACCAGCTCCTGGAATAGAGCCACGATGGCCTCACACTTCCTGACCACTCCATGCTCAGGGGCTCCCATAGCAGCGGGGGAGATGAGAGGGAGGAAGGCTGCACGGAGGGGAGACGGAGAAAGAGGAGGAGAGGGAGAGTGGGGGAGGGTGGGAGAGGCAGCGCTTGATGAAGAATACAGGAACGGGAGGCAGACAGAAAAACTAATCGAGGATGATTGAGGGAGAGAAGGACGACGAGTGAAAGATTGAGACAGAGTGATAAAGAATATGTCAGACGGACAGGAAAACTAATAAAGAATAATAACCGCCCCTGGCCGAATGCAGCACACGCACCTGCCCGTGGCTGTGTGTGTGAGCCCAGGCAGTGTGTGCCCCCCCACCCCGTGCCCAGGGAGGGACGTGTTTTGTGGCTGGCCACATGCATGCTGCCCCCACCCCCGGGACATGGGGTCACACGCAGAGCATCTCTGCCAGCGCAGGCTTGCCCGCACACAAAGCCCTGTTGGTAGCCCCACAGAGTGCTCTCAGCTGCGTGGGGAGGAGGATGGCAAGTGTGTGCAAACCCATGATAGCCACAACCCGCACACTGATGCCTGGAATGTGCTGTGTGCAGTGTGCCGTGTACCCCCACGGTACCCAAGCTGCTGTAGGGGTCACCTTCATCCCAGGGGGAGGGAAGGATGAGGAAGGTTTGTGGTGCCTGGGCAAGACCCAGCACTGAGGGTGCAGGATCCCTCACAGTTGAACTGTCCTACCTCGTTCAACAGTTTTTCCTTCAGTGGATCTACACACACCACCCGTGCTCTGCCCATCTTCACAGCAGGTCCATACAATGGCTGGTCCTGATGTTGCTTCCATTTCTTTTACAGCTTGAGGTACTGAGGGAGCATGGGAATGCCCCTTTACTGCTCCTCCATCTTCACAGCCAGCCTCCCTATGCTTCCCTCCACCCCAGCCCTTGCCCAGACACCCTTCCTGCCCCAAGGAGGCTACAGGAGGAGTGGAAGAGAGCTGCTCTGGCTAGCGCCCCCCCTTCCCCCCCCGCCCCCATGCACAGTGCCAGGCTACAGAGAGTTGTCCCAAAAAGGGCTGCGTGCCATGTTTGCTGGTGGGGCAGGCGCAGCCTCACGCTCCTTTGCTGTCTCCACTGAGCCTTGCAGGCTGCTGGGTCAAACGAGAGCTGACAGGGAAGTGGAGGATTGCTTGATCCCCTTCCCCCCCCCCCCCCCAACCTCTGGCCCTAGAAGACTCCCAGAGAGTGTCCAGCTCCCAACAAAGCAGGAGTTGATTAACTGAACCCAGCTCCGGAGGTTGTGGGAGCTCTGTCGTTTTGGTTTGGGGAGGTGGGATGACGATTTCAAACTGGCTTAGAAAAGTCTGGTGCCACAGGATGGGAACGAGGAAGGGCAAACCTCAGGCTCTGGCAGGTGACTCATTCCAGATCATGAGGTCTGGGGACAGGCTGATCAGGACCTCTCTCCAGGCACAAGGCAGGCTCAGGGGTCCTCATGGGCTAGGTGCTGGGCATCCCTGGAGGAAGAGGATGGGAGGACCAACACAAAGGATGAAGACAGACAGGAGTGAGAAAGTTGAATGATATAGCCCACAGTTTCAGGTGAGAAATGTGGTATTTGGTATTTCCTGGTAGCTCCCAGGCAGGGCGAGGATCTCACAGAACAAGTGCTCGGCTTTGCCCAGGGGGCTCAGCTGAGGCTGATTTTATTTCACGTGCACGACCATCTGGGATCACACCATGTCCCAAAGGCTGTTTGACAGGACACATCTGTGAAGGGTTCGAGCATTGCCTTGCTCAGCCCTTGCTGGTGGCTGTGCTGTTGGAGCATACGCCAGCATCGCGTGGGGCTGGGGGCAAAGCCCTGGAACAGCAAGTAGGATTTTATCATCTCTTCATCTCCGGCAAATTTGAGTCATGAGCTTAATTCAGCAGGTTTCAGGCTACGGAGAGCTATGCACGGCAGGAGGAAACAGCCTCTCCTTTGTTTTTTGTTCTCTGGAAATGGCTGGTTCTTCTTCGCCTGCCTTACCCCCAGCAAGGCGTTTTGGGGTGCAGGCGGTGTCGTCAGCATTTCGGATGAGCTTGCCCAGGTGGTGAGGGAGCCGTGCTGCGGCAGACCTACTTTGGCAGCCAGAGAGGCCCCAGGAGAGATGCCATCTTTTCCAGCAAGCTTGAAATGGGCTGGGATGGGTAGAGCTTATCCCAGGAAAGGAACGCCGTGCCCTCACAGCCCTGCCTGGGGTGGCTGCTGGGCATCCCACACACCAGCGATGGGTCTGCTTGCAGTGAGCAAGCGTGGAGCATGGGAGCTGCTCAATCTGTGCAACAAGCGTGCACGGAGGAGACTGACCTACCAGGGCTGGGGGAGAAGGTCCCCTGCAGAACTGGAGACAGCAGAAACGCTGGCCAGGACCAGGAGCAGAGCAGTGAGTGGGACAGGATGGAGAGCATGGGGAAAGGCTTTAGGTGGAGGTACCATAAGGTAGGAAAGACTCCATCCCTCCTGACACCTTCCCACTCTCCTCACTGTGTCTGCCTCCTGCCTCGTTGCTTCTCCTGGTCATCCCTCCTCTTCATGTCTAGCTGTACCCAGCACCGTCCCTGCTGTCCTGCCCAACCTTGGCACAGTTAAAGCCCATCACTGCTGGCACACAGTCCTTTCCTTCCTTCAGGGCTTTCCTGCTGGCTCCAGTTTTTGTTGTAGCAAGGCAGTAGGCATGCAGGGGCAGGTGGAAGTGGTTCCTTAGAGTGGAGCACACAGGATGCACCAGCAGGATAACTCATTTAGTGTGTGGGCAAGGGGACATGGCCTTTATTAAACATTTCCTAATGCCAGACACCCTCCATTTGCAAATCTCCACTGTGCTTGGGTAGAAAGAACTGAGTTTTGGGGGTTTCCCCAACTTCATGAGTTGTTTAGGTTTCACTGTGTGAAGGGCGTACTGCTGGGTTGTGATATCACCGTGTGGGCAACAAATTGTGATTGGGCACAGCAGCCTGCCCCAACAGTTTCTCCACATCAGATCCATGTATTCACAGGGAAACTGAGGCCTGACCCACTGACTCCAGAGATGTTGCCCAAAGGCCACACAAAATCCTGAGAGAACCCTTCATCTGTTGGACCAGCAATGAAGGACTGTCCCAGATTGGTGTGGTCTTTGGAAAAGCCAAAGTCTTTGAAGTCACTCACTCCCTGTTACCTTTCTGAGTCTGGAAAGAAACCTGTGCAGCCCTTTCCTCAGGTCTGGAATTATTTCATAGGGCTGAGAGACACAGCAGCAAGACATCCATGAATTTCCTCTGCTGACTGCAAAGAGGCTCAAAGCTCATCTCTGATGGATGCAGAGATAATGTTGCAGCTCACCTCCATGATCTGGCCCACAGACACCTTCTCCTGTGTGGTGGAAGACCCAGGACAAGTTTCTGCAGCAGCATCCTTCCATCCTTTCCAAGCTGCGGTGGCTGTCATCACACCACCCTGCCCACGATAGCTTTGCCTAATTGCAGCCCCCTCCAGCTGGCAGCTCTCTTTGTGCCATCTACAAGGGCTTGTCTCATCTGTAGGGTTACCACCTCTGATGCCCAGGTTCAGTCTACACATGCAATATCCCGCTCCCAGGCAGGATGGCTGGTGGGGAATGTGTCTGCTTGTGGTTGTGGTTGTGTGGGTTGATAATCTGCCCACAGCCCAGCATAAACTTGTTATAAATCACATCAGTGGCAACACCAAGAAGCAAACATCTCTGCTCCGTGTTTGCACGGAGCTGAGTGTAACACCACAGTGGTTTACCAGGGGAGCCTTAGTGTTATTGCAACGCCAGCTAATCAACGGTAGGTGTTGATGGTCCTCCAGACCCTTCCCGTGCTGCCCAGAAAGACACAGAAAGCAGAGCACCCTGGGGCTTCAGAGCACCCCAGCTCCATGGAGGACTGGAGCCATGGCACAGTGGCTGCACAGAGAGAACTGAGGAAGGGTTTGGTGTCCACCCTAACATTGCAAACAGTGGTAACTTCACAATTCAAGGCTGTTTCACAAGTGAAAGTGGGGCACAACTGGGTTCTGCAACAGAAGCTGGCTGTCCGTAACGAGATCAGGGTGGAGAGACAGGGCTCACGGAGCTAAGATATCTGATGCGTCACATCCGTTAATTTGGAGAAGCCCAGGATGGCGAGTCTCAGAAAGCTGCTTTTCCTGAGGAGTAGGGTGCTGAGACAGCTGGTGATTGGCACCCCACTGGGGGCTGATGGACAGGCGGGGAGGCAAAGACGAGCTCGGGGAGGAAGTAGGAGCGCGCTTCTCTCTCTGCTGGAACAGAGCGTGGCTCCCATCTGCGCTAATCCCATTAGGTCTGTTTGCGCTAAGCCCCTGAGAGCGCTCCCTTGTCGAGAGAGTCTCTGCCTTTGTGTGGGCCAGGCTCAGCTCCACGGCTCCCACGAGCAGATGGGGAAGAAGAGCATGGTCCAACTAACCTGGGGTGCTCAGCCTGGAGAAGAGAAGGCTGCAGGGCTTTCTTTCTAACGGCCTTTCAATATCTGGAGGGAGCTCCAGGAGAGCTGGGGAGGGACTCTTTGTCAGGAAGTGCAGTGACAAGACAAGGGGCAATGGTTTTAAATTGGAAGAGGGGAGATTTAGATTAGAAACCAGAAAGAAATTCTTTGCTGGGAGGGTGGTGAGGCACTGGAACAGGTTGCCTGGAGAAGCTGTGGCTGCCCTATCCCTGGAGGGGTTCAAGGCCAGGCTGGATGGGGCTTTGAGCAACCTGGTGTGGTGGGAGGTGTCCCTGCCCAGGGCAGGGGGTTTGGAACTCGATGATCTTTAAGGTCCCTTCCAACCCAAACCATTCTATGATTCTATGAACCGTGCCTCCTTGTGTGATTAAATCATGGTGCCAAGCCATCCCGGTATGGGAGCTCAGAGGGTTGCACCAGGCTAAAGAGTGCTTGCAGCACTGCAGAGGGGCAGGGATCCACCCAAGAAAGGGATAGGAACAGGAATGTGGGGTGAAAGCTGCTGGGGGCTGATTATCTGGCTGTGGAGGAAACTGATAGACTCTCCCTCTCTTGGACGATGCCAATTCCCTGCTAGCAGAGGGGAAAAAGCTCCTTCTCTTAGATTAGCTGCTGTTAGCAGCACCCCAGCCTTCTCTCTATCAATCTGCCCACGGGAATAAACCGAGATACACATTCTTCTGGGGCTTCAATTCGAGAGCCCCCCGGAGAGGGGGCTGGTCTTGCTCTAAATCTCCTAATCCCCTTCATCATACTGCCAGACAACCAGAGACATCGCAGCAAACTGCCTGGGGCTGAGCCCCCCCCGCCTCCCCTGAGCTGCCTGCAAATCCCAATCATCCTGCGGGCGATTACAGGGGCTTCTCCTGTAGCACAATATCCAATCTCCCTCAGAGGCCACTGCAACACATGCGGGGCTGGGCTCCATGGCTGCCACAAGCAGAGGCAACCCCACTCATCCTTTTAACGGCAGAACATGGGAGGGATGAGCAGGGCAGGGCGACCTCCCCACGGCCCAGAGCCAGCCAGAGAAAGAGAGCTTTCCAGCTTCCCCGTGCCATGGTCCTGCCCCTCCCGCACAGTGGGCTCTGTTCCTTACATAGTCTCACCGTGGTGTATGGTTATTGCACCCCGTCACTGCCCTCTCCATGTCTAGCCCTGTTCTTGGGGTTCCACAGCTGCCTGTGGGCATCATGGCATAGAACACATTCCTACCAGAAGAGAAGATATCAGCTTTTAAACTAATTCCAGCTCTTTTTGAACCTCTACCCCAAGCCTCAGGCTGGCACAACAGGGGCCCAGCACACTGCTCCCATGCCAGGAGTACCTCTGTGGCCACCATCACAGCACGGGCAGGCAGCAAAGGCTGTGCTGTCCCATAGCCCACCGGAGTGACAAAGCCACCATGGTGAGAACTTATTGTCTGGCCACTTTAGCCAGCTCTATGAACTCTGCTGGCCCACTTTGTCCTCCCACAAGACCTGCTTGGCCCAGGAACTCTCAGGATCATTTTATTTCTTTAAAGATCCAGTGAAAAATAGATCAGGCAGTTCTGAGATTTCCACTTGGTTCCTTGTTTCTAGGTCACAGAAATGCCCATTACTCTAGAAATGACAAACTGAGACAGGGAACCAAGTAAGCACAGATCTTCTGTGGTTACTGACAACACTGCTTTAAACGTCACAGTGCATTTCATTGAGCAAGACCATGCTGGGGAAAAGCCTCAGGAGAGGCATCCTCCATGAGGAAAATGGCCCCGCTGCACCTGGTCACTCCTGGTTAGAGCCCGAAAGAGATCCCAATCCTTATCCACTTTACTGTGAGAGCACCAAAAATGAATCTGCCAGATCTGTGCAGGCATCTGGACAGCTGAAGCTGCAAAGTTCAGCTCATGAGACACGAGAATTAAATTTTCCATCAAAATGGATGTCCCTGGCCTGGCACAGTCCCAGTTCCTGCTACAAGCCAAGGACCCTATTAAATCAAATGTATTTGAAAAACCTGGGTCAGAACAAAGCTTATGCTGCAAGAAGTTCCTCGCCCAGCCCATCTCCCCTCACGCACTGTCCCCTCCTGGCAGCCAGTCAAATCATCACACCTCTTTGCAGATGCCCCCGCCACAGGGGAGGCCACCCAGGAGCGGGCAGAAGGAACAGCTTCCCATCTCCTCCACCTTAGACTAAGAATGATTCTTGGGGAACCCCAGGATATGCAAAGCTCCAAGGACCAGTGGACTAGGGGCAGGGACACCGAGGCCACGTCTCTGGACTCCATTTGAGTTGCATGTGAGACCAGCATGGTGGGACCATCCTGGGCTGGAGGATAGCCCTTCCACGTCCACCTGCACCTTCACTGGGCACTGAAACCCATCCTGAGGGCAGTAAAACTGGGGACCCTTGTGTCCAAACTCCAAGTCATATCAGGCAGCTGCAGCATCCTCACCAGCAGCATCCGTGAGGCCCCTTCCCACCCTGGTAATCGATGTGCGCTGCCATGGAAACCAAACAGTTTCCAGCCCAGCACATAGCTGGCTGGATGCAATGCTCAGGGCTGTGCTGGAGGACCAGGAAGGTTTACTGCACTGAGGTGGGGTGAGTGGAGGGTGGGGGTGTCTGTGGGGAGCACAGTGGAGTAGGGGAGGAGAGCCAGGGAAGGAATGGAGGAGTTTGGGAGCAGTGGTGGTGGCATGGGACATGCTGGGGGGGCAGAGAAGGGTAAACCAGAGAAGGAGAAGGAGGCACAAATGGGGACCATGGGGAGTCTGCACAGCCTGGGCTGTCTGGGGAGAAGGAGGGAGTGTGAGGAGCAACTGTAGGTCACGGCACAAAGCCAGGCATGTTAAGGAGGGACAGGGACTCTGTCTCTGCCCGGGACTGTCACTCTGGTTATCCTGGGGGCAGGTGGGTACTATCTGGGTGTTCTGCATGGGTGCTATCTGGTCCCCTGTGCCACCTGTAGGACTCTGGAACCATTCTCAACATCTGGATACCCTTTCCCTGGCACTACCAGGCAGCAAGGCTACTTTGTTCCCCAGGACTTCTGGAGACACATCCCTGCTGCCCAGTTGGCGTGTGCCTGCACAGAGGAGCAGTTGAGAACCCCCCATCCCTGCACCCAAGCGGATGTGATCCCTTGGGAGTGGGGGGCATCAGTTCCCCTCTACATGGACCAGAGGAGAACCCAGGGAAAAGGGAATGGTAGAAAAGGAATCTCTACAAAGCCTCATTGAGGGAGACAATGGTCTACATTTTCACTCAGAACCTCTTCCTTCCCAGAGACACTTGTTGGCATCTTCCAAGCTGGGGGTGAGCCTTGCCTGTGCCTGGTGCTAAGACCATGGCAAGCCCAGAGCCTCCAACTCATCAAAGAGAAGGTTATGGTGTTGTGTGAGAGCCTGGCACAGCCAAGGCACATAGTACCCAAATGTAACCTGATTGAGGGAAGCATCTCTGCTCTGAGCTATTGATCTTCCCTAGCGCAGTCCTGTGCAAAGGCAAGCAGGAAAACACAAGAGCCACAGATGAGGAAGCTCCCTGCAGCTGCGGTAGGAAGCAGCCACAAATGTACCCTGGGTTGAAGTGGCCCAGTTGTTTACAAAGGGTCTAAACTACCTAAAAATAAAAAAAAAAATCAGCCATGGTTGGTAAAGGAGATGGTGAAATGGTAGGAAATGGCATTAGGTCTCCAAGAAGCAGTGGTGGAGGTGGGAGGGAGTCTGGAGCTGGTTGGTGGGTCTTTCCCTGGTTCCCACATTAGCTGATGGCTGGCACAAGTGCAGACAGCCTTGGACCTGAAGATGTCTTTTCACTGAAATATTTTGGGTTTAATCGGTGTCAAATTGCTTTGTGGGGTTGTCTTACTCATACCTGTGCAGAAACACCCTTAAGCTGGAGAACAGGAATGGGGAGACAACGGCGGCCGTGCCAGGGCTCCTTGCGCATGGAGGAGGGCAGCCGGAGCAGGTATCTCCCCAGAGCCACCAAGGCTCTTCACTATCTCCATGTGCTTTCTTCCCTGAGAATGACCCGAGCCGTCCCCCCAAGGATGAGACACGTGGGAAGAATCTGTTAGGCACAGGCACCCGGGTTTTCACACTTTTATTGTAAAGCTTTAGGAAGGGCTAATTACAATGGAGTTGGTCATCTGACAGCTCAGCAAACAAACAGAACAGGAGAGAACGGAAAGGGGATCACGACGGTGTCATGCTCACTGCTCTGAACAGAAAGAATTACAAGGGAATCAATTGTGCTCACAGCGCCCGGGGAAAACCAAGCCCAAGGCCCAAAGCCTTCCCCGCACAGGGAAATGCATCACACATTGAGAGCAATACAACCTTAGCAAGAGGCTTTGCCTTAGACATAGGTCACCATCTGAAAAATAGTTGGGTACTTTACTCTGCCATAGGATTTCTCCTTTAGAAAAGCTACACCTGCATGTACATAAAACTGTACAAAAAACAAGGCATCACAAGCAAGGAAATGAAATCTCGTATAAATAGAACCAACACTGAAGAGCTACAAAGGGGTCGCTTAGATCCTTCCCACGCAGCCCGCCTGCTCCCTGGCTCCCACCTTTGGTTTTACCCCTGGCTTGTCCTAGTGCAGTGTGAGATACAGTGAACCCCTCCGCAGAGGCGTCAAACCCCCCTCCTCTTCCCTGTGCTTGTCTAGACTGGAGCCCGTGGGGAGCTTCCCCCCAACCCCCACCCCCACGCGCACAGAGGCTTTATCCTTCTGGCTTATAATTGTGCAAATGAGCTTCTTTCCGACAGCACCTCTTCTTCGCTCACACCCAGGACTGTTCCCCAGTCACTCTGTCAAATTCACCCTGGGACAAATCCCCAGCGCCCCCTCTCCCAGGACCAATGTCCAGTGTCCTTTCCTCCCCAGGGACCCATCCCCGTTGCACCCCACATAGCCTCCCACCCTTTGGCACCCCACTGAGGACCCACTCCCACTCTGTTCTTCCCCACAGGCCCACCCTCACCCCCTCCTCCATGCTTCCTCTAGACACCCATCCCCTCGCCACCCCCCAGATACCCTCTCCCCACTGTGCTCCCCTCCGAAGAACCAGCCCCACTGTCCCATTGTGCACCCCCACAAGACTCATCCTCTCAACCCTCCCTCCCCATGGCACGTATCCCCAGCACCCATCCTTCCCACCCCTTGGGGCCTCCCTCTCCACTCACCACCCCCCTTGCACCATGCTTGCACTGAGAACATCACCAGGTGCTCCAGAAGACAAGACGGCAACTCCAGCCAGAGGACTTCAAGCTTCAGGGTCCCTCTGGTGACCCCAAGCAGAAGGTAGGGAGCCCGCCCACCAGCAAGGGGCCAAGGGAAGCTGGTCTTGGACAAGCACCCCTCAGATGTGGTCACGTCGCTCTCCCAGGGTGGGAGGATGTCCCCAAGAGGGGCACTGGACACTGCCGCTGCCTGAGCCGAGGGGAGGCGTGAGCAGTCGAGTTGGCAGTGGAGTCAAAGATCCTGGCCAGCGCGGCCAAATTGCACATTCTGCCCAGTTTGGCCCTGAAACTACAGAGCTACAATAAAAACAAGTTCAGGAGCATGACCTGCTCAGGCAGCCAGGCCAGGGGAATGTGGGCCCCACTGGGCGGCCACCACGGGCAAGGGTAGAGTAGGGATGCCTGGGCGGGCAGGCGGACGGACGGGCATCCACCAGGAGCATCGCACCTGCCTTGAGGAACCCCCGTCCGGTTGGCGGGGAGCAGCAGCAGGCAGTCAGGAGGAGGATCCCGCCTCCTCCGGGTGGCACCCCGAGGTGCAGGGGCTGTGGGCAATGCGGTGTGGCGTGGTGCCGCCTGGGGAAGGCAAGGAGGAGGGCTGGGGCAGGGGGGAGCGGGTGCGAGCAGGCGCCTTCTGCCACCTTTCCCTTGTCACCCGGGCTCAGCTTGCGCCACATCCCCTCAGGTCAACCGGAGACACAGCAGGGAGCTGGCCGCATCTTGCCACCACTGTCGAAGCAAAGGGAGAGGAGCTGCTCAGAGAGAGGGATGCTGGAGAGGGGGAGGAGGCTGGGTGGGGGACCCCGGTGTGCTGCACCCCAAAACAGGCACTACAGCTATGGCAGGGCAGTCTCTGACCCACAGTGGCTGGGGTGCCCTGTCCCTGTGGTGTCCCCGTTGACGGTTGAGCCCCGCAGAGCCATCCGCGAGCCCCGTGGTGATGGGCCGTGTGGACCGAAGATGAAGCGCAGGGGAAAGTATCCTGCGGTTACCACTGGCCTCGCTCCCTAAGGAAGATCCCAGAGATGAAGACGATCGATGCGCGCGCAAGTACGGGAAGAACAATGGTGCAGCACAGCCCCTCCCCGCGTCCTGGCAGGGGAGGACTGGGAAGGGCTACCCAGGAATGAGGCGTGAGTCCCCTGGACCCCTCCTGCCAGGGGTGCACATGGAGCTCCCCAAAACAGGACCATGCCCCAGCTCTCGAGGGAGCCGAGAGGCTCAGGGAAGCACCCAGGCATCCCCCTCTGGGGATTCCCTTGAGGGGCGAGGGGGTCATCTCACCACCGCATGGGCAGCATTGCCCTGCATGGGTACCCTGCAAGGGAGTTGAGGATGCCGGAGCGGTGGGAACCTTCCGGGGAGACCGGTTGACCTTTGACAATGGAAGAGAAAGCTGGATCCCGTGAGAGTGGCCCTGTGGCCTAAGGGCAGCGGGAGTCCAGTGGGCAGGGGCTCAGTGGCCCCCGGTGTGACCCTGAGACAAAGCTCCTCCTCACAAAGGCAATGGTGGCTTACAGGCGGACGGGATGGAGGTCGAAGGCATGGCACAGCCGGCCTCATGGGCATCCCCTGCCCCAGAGGAGGCACAATGCGATGGGCTGAGACGCCACAGCCGATGACGACCTCCCTGCCAGCAGAGTCAGAATGAGGGCTTCTCCGGACCCAGCCGGTCCCTTCACTGGGGGGCTTCCCCATCCCTCCTCCACCCACCGGGCACAGGGCCACCACCAGGGACATCCCCTCCCCATCACCCTGCAAAGCAGACACCGCCTATGGCACCGGGCAGTCCCTAGGGACCCTGCAGCTTGTGGGCACAGTGACAACGTTCAGAAAGAGATCCAGGCTGAAAAATAGCAAAGTCCCTACAGTCCGGCTAGGATGCTGCCCCTCTCCTCCAGCTCCCCAGCTGCCGTTTCAGGGACTGGTCACATCTCTATTTACAATATAGAACATGAGTGTGGGCCGGAGGCTGCGCTCCCGCGGGCTCTTCCCCGCAACAAACCATTCAAAGCTGGAATTTGCTCCCTGTGGTTTGTTGGTTTTCTTTTCTTTTTTTTTTTCTCTTTTTTTTTTTTCTTTTGTGTTTTTTTGTTTTTCTTTTTGTTTAAACGTCTTTTGTTTCAAGGACAATAAAAAGTTTCGATCAGGCAGGACTTGAACGTCATTCCTAAGATTCGTATTTACAGGAGTCTACAGCAAAGAGACAGGCAGCTTGCTTCCCGTGCGCGGGGACACCCCTCGTCCTATGCCCCAGGAACTCCACCAGCTCTGCGTGGACCTTTGGTACATAAGCCCTTCTCCCCAGCCGTGCCCTCCGCACCAGGAGCCTGCCCAGCCCTCCCCGGCGACACAGCAGTTCGGAGACGTGCACCCGCAAGTGCTTGGAAATAGGGTTTCGGATGCTTTCATCCTTCCCACCCACCCCCAGCCCCAGGAAACAATAGGTTAAAAAGGTGTTCCTCTCATCCCTGCCTTGCCCTGCCCTGCTGTCCACCGAGCCCACTGCCTGGAGAACCGGCCACTGGAGCGATAAAGCATTGAAGTTTAAAATGTTCCTCTGGACACTGGCCTCAGAAGCGCGTCTGCTCCCTGCCCCTCACGCCCAGCCTCACAGGTATATCTCCCTCTTGGTGGTCTGGGATGAGGGGGTGGTGGCTGGCTGGAAGTCCGAGGTCTGGGTGAGAGGAATTTCCTCCATGGGAGAGTCCTTGCAGGGCTCATGGCTACTATTGGAGAAGGCACTGTACGTGGGGAGCAGGCGAAGGTTGGCCATTTTGGTGCTGCGCTCTTCTGAGAGTCTGGGGCTGCCATTCCCGACTTGCTCTTGACTCCCTCTGTCTTGGTAAGGCACAAAAGTGGAGAGTTTGAGGGCATTCTTGGGCCTGCGGCTGGGGGATGACTGGCCGGGCATCCAGCAGGTATCGGAGTGGCCGAACTCTGTGCACTCCCGGGTACAGGTCCCAGTCATGGCTACATCGGGCAGAGGCCGGAGATCTGCGGAGAAGCAAGCGAGAGCATCGTTACGCGCATCCAGGCACCACTGGCTCAGGATGTGAGGATGGAGCACAGGGAGGAGCAGCAGAGCCTGGACATCTCCATCCTACCCGCACCCTCCCACAATGGGAGGGGACAGCCAGACCCGTGGCCACCCAGGGAGATGGACCCATGGCCACTCGGGGAGCCAAGGCAGAGTTGGGAAGGGAACCTAAGACTCATGGCAGCTGATGGACTCCCATCCAAGCTCACAGCCCCAGCTCCCTCTGGACAAGCATCCTCCCTGCAGCGGGTCCGTGCAGAGAAATGGGAGGCAGAGCACGTGGCAGAACTCACTAAGCCTACCCCCTTTGGAGTCAAGCCTTGCACAGGAGGGGCTCCACAGCCTGGATTTGCACAGCATGAGACAGGCTACCACTGGACTCATCAGCCCACAGTTGTGGGTATCACCTGGACCCTGCTGGGCTCCAGGAACTCCTCTGATCCAGCACCTTTCGATATCACTGATAGCTTCACCGTGCAGAGACAGGGAACTGCCCTAAATATGGTCAGGTTCTTCACCGCTCTGAGGTACAACCAGATTTCCTGAGCACCATCCTTGGCCAGCCCTGCCCTACTCACCACCAGGCATGCCAGGCCACCTGCAAGCCTCCCCAGGCAACCATCAGCAGGAGTCCCAAGCCCAGCCAGAAGTCCTCAGACATCGGCTGGTCACCTGCAGAGCCTGAAATTCCCAAGCACAGTGAAGCACACCCATGTTTAACCCCAGAGAGGTTGGACATATCTGATATTCCTGAGTCCCTGCCCCAGGAGCACCTGAGCCTCTCTGTGCACCAAATGTCTTCCCTTGAGAGACCCAGGTATCTGAGGGCATCAATAGCTCTGTGGTCCTGGCATAGCCTGGAAACTCTGACCATCAGTTACGCTAGTCTGGTGTCCTCACATATTGACCACCTCTACCCTAGGCACTACAAGACCTTCTTAGGCTTTGGCCATGTGTCCTTTACACATGGAGTACTTGTCAAAAGTCCTTAGAGGCCAAAAGTTAACATTTCCATGCAGAGGTGTGTCCCTCTGAGAGCCACCCCAGACACAAGCCCAACCTGGGGCACAACATAGCCCCCCGCCACTGCCTGAGACACGTCACTACCCTCTACCACATGCACCTGCTGCCAGATCAAGCCTGGTGCTGATGCTGGGATGAAAGGGGGGACTGCTCATGACTTTGAGGCTGCTCTGACTTGCAGACGTCCCTTCTGGTTCACAGAAGTCCATCTCCATCTCTCCACCCAGGAGCTCACTCCACTGCATTGCTGACAAACGGCCCTGCAGACTGATGGAGGGAGATACTAAGGAGCTCTGGGAACATGAGACATAGGGGGCTTCCACCAGCTCAGGGCAAGCCCCTTCCCTTCAGGTACACTCTGGTACATCTAAACCCTTCCTCTCCAAAAGGGACAGACCCCTTGGTACTCCCTCAGCCCTGGGAAAAAGCAAACAAGAGCCATTCACACCATGCTGGGGGCTCTGTCCTCATCTGCACGTCCCACCTGCCACCAGTGCAGAACTGTCAGGCACAGGTGTCCCTGAGTCACCCTGGCACAGCTTTGACACACAAGTAACCCCAGGATGCAAGGAAGGTCTCTGCAGGAGAAGGTTCCATACGATGCCGGGAATGGTTGACAAGGGTCATAAGTGACAGCTGAAGAGACGGGCATGGAAGAAGGGGCAGAGTGAGTAGTCAACCACTGCATGAGCATATCTTGCCTTAAAACGACACAATCACAAATTCTCAGCTCCTTTTGGGGGTTGAGGCACCCCATTTTTTCCCCTCTGGTTCCTGTGGAGGCTCTGGCACCCTCACAGTGATTCCCATGTTGGGAGCCTCCTCTCGTGTCCCATCCCCTGGCGCACACGTAAGCTGTGATATCCTGGCAAAAGCCATAAGGACATACCTCAGCGCAGACCCCCTTCACAGCCTGCTCCGCTCAGGGGACTCTAATGAGGAGCAGAAAAAGGACGAGAGGGTCACATCATTGCACAGTCCCCAGCTTCCCCACCCACATTAGGATCCTCCTGGACCCTTCACCCTCTGGCCAGCCCTCCCCGTGTCATTGCACCAAGCCCCACAGCATCCCTCTGGTACCCCAGGAGTCCCTTGGCTTCTCCTGGCCCTGCTCCAGCCTCCTTGAGGCTGCTCGGCCACCACCACTGATCTCTCACTAGTTTCTCCAGCCTTATCCTAACCTCCCTGGAGCCCACTGGCCCTTGTAGGACTCACACCAGGAGCCTGAGGCAAAGCTTGAAACCACCTGGTTTGTGGCACCCTGAGCCCCCATGTGCAAAAGGACTGGTGCTGCGTGTCACATGGCAACATGCGTGCACACACACACAGACACAGCCTGGCTGGATGCGCGCTGACGTGCTCATGCACCACAGATGGGAACACTCAGATGAACTCATGTGTGAGGGGACAGCCATGCTCACATTGCAGGGTGCAAAAGCAGGAGCCCAAGCCCTGTCACTGTGGGACAAGATCCTCGCACAGGCCAGTGTGAGGGCACATCTTGCCAGCACAGGGGTTTGGAGGCTGTTCTGGCCACAGACCAACTCTCCTATTTCCTGAGTGTGGTGAAGGAAAGTTGCCTCATTTCTTTCTCCTAGCTACAGATAGAAAGCAAGATACAAAACCAGAGGCAAGATAGCCCAGTTTTCATCTCTACTCTGTGCAATTGAAAGCAGAGACTGGAGCTTGTGTCCTAGATGATCCACCAGGTCTTCATCTCAGGGCAACAGGATGCCCTGGTGGCCACCAGCATGGTCATTTTGAGGTCGTGTTAAGTTGTCTTTCATTTCTGTCTCTCACTTTCACGATGTCTCTCTCTCATCTACTTCCCTGTCAGAAGAATGGGAGGGGTCATCATCATTTCCACTTCCAGAAATGCCTTGGTGCCATGTACTCCCAGAGTGGGGAGTGGACAAGTGCCACCTCTTTTTCTTCTGGCGGAAGGTGCTTTACAGAGGGTACTGGCAAGACCAAAATAAAAGCTACCTCTCCAGTAAACAAAGCTATGGAGATTTCCTCGTGCCAATGGCAGCTTAGAAATCACAGGATCAAGCAGGAACGCTGTGTTCAGAGCCTTTTATTCTGCTTTTCCCATTGTCTGCTTCTGGCACTAAAGTCTTTTTCCAGCGTTGTCCCTTAGCTTGCAGTGAGATGCTGGCATCGGAACTCTGCCGCTAAAGGAGTGTATTATGTGCCATGAGCACAACCCGCTCCGCTTTAAGAGCCCGGGAACGGGGCAGGGAGCAATTCCTGAATAGGCGTGATTTCAAGCAAACACGACCCTACAGCCTAATTCTCAGCACATGCTGGTGGTTCAGAGACTTCAATGTACCACCACAGACAAGCAGAAGTCTTTCTTTGGGAATAAACGTAGGTGGAAATTTTACCCACAGAATGATGATACTGGATGTCCTGGAGTGCGATGAAGAGGCAGAGCCCAAACCTCACCTTGGGGTCAAGGTGCCCAACTCACCTTATGAAATGTACTTGGGATTTCAGATCCCTCCTCCATCCCAGGTTTTGTGACCCTGAACCCCGAGAAAGTTCCCAGGTGATGAAGGGGATAGCCATGCCCTCTGCTCCAGCACCTCATTCCTCCATGGCACCCTGGCCATGCAAAATAAATGCTACGTGTGTGCATCAACCATGTTTTCCTGAGCTTTGGCCTCTTGCTGTTCTCCTTCGGAGGGTTGGCCCGTCCTGTTATTGGCATTTCCATGCCATAGGGCTGTATATCACTGCCAGGAGGGTTGCACGGTTTTTGGGGCATTGACAGTGCTCACAGTCTTCTGGCTCCCCCTTTTCTACAGCTTTGCATTTCTCTGGCACCCTCTTGTTAGCTACCTCCGGGCTGCTTTGCCTCGGCACATTGCAGAGGAATGAATCCAGGGCAGTAAAAGTCGCATCCCTTTGAACTTTTCAGATGAAAAGGGGGCACGATTGGGGCTTTACAGCAACACAAACCCTGGGCCCTCCTTCTGGGCTGGAGGAGGGGAAGTTCTCTGGAGCCTCAGCTCTGTTCTGGATGCTGGTGGGGCTGTTCTCGTCTCCTGACATCCAGGGCACCTCTGCTCTTTGTGAAGGAGACTGTGCCAGGCTGTCTCCTCTGGGAAGAAGCACATATTGGTGCTGCTGCTAATTATTTCTCTCTATATATCCCTATGCAGGGCAGGAACACATCCTGTTGCAGACACTTGCAAGGGCTCCTCTAATATTGCTCTTAGTGGGAGATTTCAATAGTGCACTTAAGTACTATTAGACAGGAGACAAAAGCTGCCAGCCTCATTCAGCAGGCACTTCCATCTCCTGCAGTAGATGTGCAGAGGTTCACTCGCCTACTGCAAGCCAGGTAGCTTCAAGCAGAGGCTGAGAGCCAGCCTCAACGCATTTATTTATTTTTTATGGTTTTTTTGGCCACTGTCTGCAATGTCTGCAGCCTGGTTTGGTTCTCCCCGTCTTCCCCTCGTGATAGACATCAGCGCTGTACGCGCGGTGTGTGGCGCTGGGCGAGCAGGGGTGACACAGCACAGGAGGGCAAAACCTTGCGGGCAAGGGGACGTGGTGGAGCGGCTCTGGGAGGGAAGACAGCAGGATGGTGGGGACGTGACACAGCAGAGCACGGCAAAGGATGCAGAGAAGCCCGGAAGGGAGGAGAAGGAGGGAAGCACAGCATGCTAGGAGGGACTGGAGAGGTTTGGTGGTACAGAGAAACAGGGAATGTGAGTGCGGGGAGAGCATCTTGAAGGCAAAGCAGGATGTTTTCCTGAAGCGATGCATCAGAAAAACTTATCTTCCCTACCTGGTGGCACAGAGAACATCGGCCACTAATTTCAACCAGATACCCAGAGCCCAAAGCCACTATCTCTTCCAGAGATACCAACCAGAGTTTTGGTTCAGAGCCCAAAACCACTATCTCTTCCAGAGATACCAACCAGAGTTTTGGTTCAGAGCCCAAAACCACTATCTCTTCCAGCCTTGGTCAGGGGTTGGAAGGGTGGAAGACGTTCCACACTGCAAAATGAGGGCTGAGGTACAAGATGCTTCTTTCAAAATGGCTGACTTTCAGCCAGGGAAGGATGCAGTGTTTCCAGTACAGGCAGCTTTACCACTTCTATCACCATGCTGTGGACATCTGGCAACACCTCTTCTCCCACACCCAGCCCTCAGGGCTCTAAAGACCACTCCTGGAACATCCCTTATGGCAGCGACCACCTATGACACCACATCCCACCATCACTGTCCTCCTTGCCTGCCCCTACAGCACCCCTGCAATGGCAACAGCCTCTCTGGTGCCTCTCTTTCCAATGACCCCCCTCCTACAGCCCTGCTCCTGAGCGCAGGCACGATTCCCCTACTCCACCATAGCTTACTGGGGATGTTCTCCCTCTCCATAACTCCTTCCAGGTACCACTCCCTGGAGGGCTCACACCTACAGGTACCGTTGTCTACAGCGCTGTTCCCGAGAGGCACGATTCCCTTACTGCGGTGCTGCCAACAGGCACCATCCTTCCATGCCGCTCTTCTCTACAGGTACCGCTCCCCTACAGCATGACTACTACAGATACCTCTCTTCTACAGTGTGACTACCTACAGGTACCGCTCCCCTACAGCGTGACTACCTACAGGCACTGTCCCCCGTGGCGTGGTTACCAAAGGTACCGCTCTCCCGTGGCGTTGCTCTCTACAGGTGCCGTTCCCCTGCAGCGCCGTTCTGGGGAAGCACTGTTTCCCCCCACAGCGCTGCTGCCTACAGGTACTGGTCCCCCACGGTGCCATGTCCTCCAGGTGCCATGTTCTGTGCTGATGCTCCCTCCAGGTGTTGCCTCCCCCCGCTGCTGTCTTCCCTCCAGGCACGGCTGCTCTAATGGTGCCATTTTCCCCAGGTACCATGTTTTACAGCGCTGTTCCTTCCAGATACCACTCCCCTGCGGTGCTGCTTCCTCCAGGCACCACTGCTTCGTGGTCTGCTCCCTCCTCACTACACCTAGCCGGTACAGCTATTTGGATAGTATGCCCCAACATCCCATTTCCTAATACCAGCAGCCCCATTGCTCTTCTTCTCTACTCTACTCTTCATGTCTTCGCAACCTGGCAGTGCTGGGATGAGTCCCTTGTACTATCCCACCCCTCAACTCACCCCTCTCCATGCCTTCCCCCCCGCCATAGCAGCATGCCCGACGCAGTAGCCTGGAGGAGTCCCCCCCACAACGGCAGCAAGAGATGCTCAACAGCTCATCCCCACTTGGCTTGCTTTGATGTAAAGGAGCTTAGTGGCTCCTTCCCAGCACATCTTACCCTTGAAGGGGCTTTTGGGAGAGGGCAGCTGTGCTGTACGTGGCTGTGGAGCCATGATCTCTTTTTGCAAAGCCCAGGCACGAGGTCCCCCTTCAAGGTCCCCAAGTGAAGCGGACACAGCCATTGCGTTATCCCCAGCTGGGAATGCCCACCCTTCGGACACAGGGGACCAGAGCAGGCAAGCTCACCTTCTGCAGCTCCTCAGCCCACCTCCTTTCTGGCCCCTGATTCCCACATCACCTATGAACGTGACCAGAGCCCTCTACCTCCAGAGCAGCACAAGCCCAACACCAATTTCACTTTCCAGGCCTTGGGGAAGGCTGCTGGACTGCTGCCCATTTCCACAGCAATGCTCCAGAGATCAATGAGTACAGAAATATCGGAGGCTGAAAGCACAAGCGGAGAGCTCCCCGCAATCCACGTTAGTTCCCTATTTTTCCTAGGCTGAGCTAACATCATCCCTACAACACCCAGGCAGACGGTTCGCAGGACCACTCCTAGCACTACAACACCCAGACAGACAGCTTCGGGGACCAATTCTAGCACTACAACACCCAGACAGATGGCTTTCCAAACTTAACACCGTCACTACAGCACGCAGACAGATGGCTTCTGGTATCTGAGACCGACCTGACGCTGCCCATAAAGGTGGTTACCGCAGTTCAACGCCACACCTACAGCTCTCAGGGCAATAGCCAGCAACATCCGCTCTTACAATAAACACCAAGAAAGATCTTCAGACTGATGCCAGCGCACAGATGGATTTCTCCTAGGCACCAGAGTCAAAAGATGTAACGCGCACAACCATTTCCCCCAGACCCTGCAGCACTGAGCATCTCCCCCCTCATGCTAAACAATAATATCTAAACACCAGTACAGACAGCTTGCTCCAAAGTTAATGGCCTGTCAGCCCCCAGATGCAGGCACGGATCATGGCCCCTGGAGTATATTACAACGGCACACACTCACTGCAGCACCGAAGCAAACGACTTCCCAGACCCTGCCAAGGGTATCGCAGCAGAACTGCCACGTAACTAATGTGGACAGATGCACCCACCACTGGCACAGGTAGCGCTAAACCACTTTGTCAGCAGCGAGGGCCTAAGCCCAGGCTCCCAGAGGACATGTTCTTCCCTTGCTCACTGTAGCTGGAGCTTGAGGAACCACCTCCCTCCTGCCACTGCGCCTGCAAGCTGCAGGCGGCTGGGTGACAGTGGCTGGCTGGGAAGCACGGGCATCCCATCGCCACAGCAACGGGAGGCAATCCTGTGCCAGTGGCCGGAGCACCCAGACGGATGGCTCTGGACACTGACCATGTTCCTGTAGGGACCAGGCAGGGCTCAAGGGGCTCGGTGACAAACAACAGCACTCCCAAAAGCACCCTCATCTGCCTTCCCAGCTTTGCTGAAATCCCTGTGATACCCAGCGAAACAAATTCAATCCCTCTATAACAGATTTTGTGCTTGTGCTGCCACTTACGTGATCTCCTACCCTGGCACAGTGGGGCTTCAACCTTCGCTGGACTATAAAAAGCAGAATTATTACATTAAATTACTGAATAATTATGTTAAGAACTACCTTAATAGGATTACAGGGTTCAAAGGTCAGGAAATGCCAAAATTAGGATTGTCCATGCTGTCTTAATTCGCTTCATGAAAGTCTGCTTCTTGATGCAGACCAGAATTATGCTCTGGTGGACAATACTTTCCCTGGGGTCTCTTTGTGCCTCAGGGCGACAGGACAGAACCACCTGGGAGATATACCAGGCTTTTCAGGAAAAATAGGCTTTCCCAGTGAGACTCCACCCCACAGGCTGCAGGAATTGGGGGAAGTACAATGAAAGGGTCAAGAGATCACAGAAAATTACCTCTCTAAAGCATTGGGCTAGAGGGAGGGGGATTGCTTTACTATTGAGAAAACAATCAGCAATTTCCTTTCTTGCCTCCTTCTGGAAGTGAAATAACTGGATAGGTCTCACTGCCACTTTTTAAAGTATTTGTTAAGTGGCATATGTCCACTATGAAAAATTGTGTCCTTGCAGCTCAAGTTTGTCACAAATTCAAGCAACTGAAAACAAAGTCAGGCAATGAGCTTTACTGGGCAATCCTCTTCACCCAAGTTTTATACTTGTATAAAACACAGCAACAAGTCTAGCTCCAGAATGAAATGCTGCTTCCCACAATATCCCAACACTGTTCCTTGGCCAACCAAGAACTTCTCATGACACCTACAGACAACAGACATTCAACAAATAACCACCAGAAAGGGCAAGTAGCCACGCCGAAATAATCAAACTGAAGCGTGCAATAGCCAAACTGTCCTCCCAGTTGCATGATTTGCTCCTGCGATACCCAGCCCAGGTGAGGAACAACTCCTGTAGCACCTTCTGAAGCACAGGAAGGTCTTGGCAAAAAGTTGTGGGCAGCCAAGCAGCTGCCTTTCTTCCTCCCCCTGCCCAAGGGGGAGGGGCAGGTGAGAGCACAGGGCTCTTCTGGCTGTTGAGTCTTCTCTCAAAAGGGCTAAAGATGGTTATGTAAATTAGCAGAGGAACACCACCTGCTATCCCCAGGGGCTGTCAGCTCATGCATGCCTTGTATGCGCATTCCTGCTACCCAAATACCTACACAATTGCTCCTTCCACATTCCCACCTTGCCTTTGCCTCGAGTGCATAGGATTCCTCCCAGCCCCTCACGGTGGGGGTCCCAGCCTGGGTCGGTGGGGGTCCCAGACTAGGTCTGTGGGGCTAACCTGTCCCTCTGTCCAGCACGCGGCTGCCCGGGGACACATGGATGCATGGCCCAGAGCCTCCTGCCATGCCCCAGGTATTGATGTGCTGCCAGTCGATGGGAGGGGGTGACCAGGCCACCAAGGGTAGGAGGAGTGCCACCCATGTGGGTGAGAGCTTTGGGTGCCCACCAACCTAACTACAGGGTGTCTACAGCTGAGGTGCCCTTGCCCAGCCTTCTGGAGCAATGCATTTTCCAGCTGGGGTCTGCCGTGCCCAGGGGAATGGCAGGAGAGCTGAGGTTGTGGCCCCCAGGTCCTTTTATTCTATCTCCCTCCTTCCCTCTCAGAAGATCACTGAGGCAGAATCATAGAATTGTCTAGGTTGGAAGGGATCTTTAAGATCATCGAGTCCAACCATCAACCTAATGCTGACAAAACCACCACTAACCCATGTGCCTCAGTACCATGCCTGCCTGGCTTTTAAATACCTCCAGGGATGGTGACTCCACCACTGTCCTGGGCAGCCTCTTTAAATGTTTGATAACCCTTTCTGTGAAGAAATATTTCATAAAATCCATCCTAAACTTCCACTGGTGCAACTTGAGGCCACTTTCTCTTGTCCTATCACTTGTTAATTGGGAGAAGAGGCCGACCTCCACCTTGATACAACCTCCTTTCATTTAGTTCATGACTGCTGGAGGGGACTAGAGACCTGTCCCCTGGCTCCTGCAGAAGGATAGTGCTCTGCACTCCTGCCATTGCTCCAGAGGCTGGTGACACTCGTCTGCTTGCCCTGGAAGCCTTGGGGCAGCAGCAAGGACATGTGCAGCAACCCACATGCCCCAGGCCACCCCACAGGTACCAGGCACAGGAAGTGTTAAAGCAGCAAATGCTTCTTACAGGAGGAACTTGAGTTTTACCTTGTTCCCAAGCCTGGGAAAGGTAGGGGTCTGATCCTACCTGACCCAGCCTCTCTGCTCAGGCACAGAGCTTGGGAAGAACACATGGAAAAGTCCCCTCCAGCCCACCTCCCACACACGCTTCCAGAGGAATTGCAGCACCCCATTTTTGGAGCTGGCCTCCACACCTTCCTTCTGCTGCAGCCCACCACTCCAGCCAGCCTCCCTCCAAGGGTTAATCTTCCTCTGTAGAGCTTCTCAAAGCTAATTAGAAAGAGCCTGGGCAAGAGTGGTGGCAGACACTGCTGCACTTATCTCCCCACTTCCGGGGCTCTGCCCTTATCATTTAATTAAAGCTGCAGCCGTGCTTCCCTTCCTGGCAGCAGCTAATCAGGGAGGGCACTGGAGCTTGAGGCAGCCTTTTCCAGTTCGCCAGGGAAGAAGAGGGAGAAGGGCAGAGAACACACCCCAGGAAGGACAATAAAAGGGAGAAGAAGATAAAGAAAGAATCCCTTTGTGCTGGCAGCCTGGGGACAGGGAGGGCAGCAAGGGACCGAGATCTAGCCCCAGTGCTAGTCTGCCAGTGGTGCTGTGTTGCATGGGGATGCAGGGTCCTCTCAGCTCTGGGTGGACCACTGCAATGTCAACCTAAGAGTGACCCAAGAAAGATACCTCCACTACAGACTAGCTCTATCTCTCAGCAGGAACAGGACCCTGGAACCCCCACACTTACCCAAAGCAGCTCTCCCAGCAAGGCATGCTGAGATGCCCCCTGACACTAAAGCCCATGCATGCTACACGCCCCAACGGCAGAGCAAGCCACGTTCAATCCTCCTGCAGGTGAGGAATGACCCATGCCATGCAGTACCTAGTGTCCCAAAGAAACCTGGGGACCCCCAGAGTACTGGGGAAGGGGCATGTCCAGGAGGGATGCCATCAAGAAACAGGAGAGATGCCCATTGAGTGCCAAGAGAGATGGCCATCAAGCGACAGGAGATATGGGCATCAAGCAACAGCAACTGCAGCGAGCTCCTGAACTAAGTCTCTGAGGGAGAGCAAGGATGCATAAACCCCAAGAAATGCTGTTGTTTGGAGGCCACACAATGGTGTGTGGGCGCAGCTACACAGGGATATGTGCTGGCATATATTCAATGAGAGACTCAGCCATTTTGGGGCAAACAACCCCCCGCTGATGCTGACAGCTTCCGTGCCAAATTCCACACCTCTCTTCCAAAGCACGGTTAAGCTAATGGTTCTTGAATAGAAATTCTTATAACCAGTTTGTTAGCCAGGCTGAGACAGCATGTCTTGTTCTCAAAAAACAGCTGGAATACCTCTGCTACAACTTAAGAAAAAAAAAAAAGAAAAAGAAATCAACCTGGGGGAAACCCAGCATGGAAAATTTAGGTTTTAGTGTTGAAAATCTGCTGAAGTGACAAGCAATCGAGAATAAGTCTGTATAATACAAAATGTCAAACAGCTTAAGGCTGCCCAGTCTATATAATGACTTTCATTGTAGGTTCCAAAAGCTGCTCTGGAGGTTCAGCCTGGTTGACATGTATATGTGTGCTTGGTGTGCTCTGAGTGGGAGAAATGGAGCAATTGTTTCAACATTATGCCCACATATTGTCAGAATCATAGAATGGTTTGGTTTGGAAGGGACCATAAAGATCATCCAGTCCCACCCCATGCCCTGGGCAGGGACACCTCCCACCAGACCACGTTGCTCAAAGCCCCATCCAACCTGGCCTTGAACCCCTCCAGGAATGGGGCAGCCACAGCTTCTCTGGGCAACCTTGGGCCAGGCTCTCACCACCCTCACACCAAAGAAGTTCTTCCCCAGATCCCATCTCAATCTCCCCTCTTTCAGTGTCAAACCTTTCCTCCTCATCCTATGACTCCCCTCCCTGATCAAGAGTCCCTCCCCATCTCTCCCGGAGTCCCTTGAGGGACTGGAAGGGGCTCTAAGGTCTCCCCAGAGCCTTCTCTTCTCCAGGCTGATCCCCCCCAACTCTCTCAGCCTGTTCTCCCAGCAGAAGGGCTCCAGCCCTCATACAGGTCCTTCATGTGCTGAGGACTCCAGAGCTGGAGATGCTCCATAATATAGTCCTTCCACTGTGCCTGAAAAAGGTTATCCTCTCCCACCATTGCTCACCTGCTAGTTCCTCAATCCTCCTACTGTCCTTATCACGTGAGCAAGCATTAATGCATGATATTTTAATTATTTTTATTTTTAATTAATTTTCAGCAAGACCAGTTTTCTCACCTCTCCTACAGGCTCGTGTCAGAGCAGGGACTCACGTGCACAGCCTCAGAGTGTCTTGCGAGGTGCACCAGTTCATGTGCGCAGGGAATTAGGAATATTGGTCTGGTTTTATGAGCGGTCTCTGTGTTTGCTCCTTGGTGGCTGCTTTTCATTGCACGCTTGTATTAAAGCTCTTGTGTCAAGGAGAATGGAACTGGCATACGCATGTCTGCCTTTGAACAAAACCATTGTTAAGACCCATCAACAATTTAATAATCTTTCACTTGCAGGACAATGGATCAGGGGAAATTATTCTTGCAGGGGGGCCAGTAGCCACACAGAAAAGTGTTGTTCAAGGCCTTTGAAGTCACATAGGTGTTTAAACTGACAAAAGAAATCACAACTTTATGAAAAGGGCTTGCCTCAACAAGAGGATCAGGAGACAAAGGAAAATCAAGACCACTCAGAGAGAAGCAGAGCAGGGGAGAAGGAAGAGCCCTTGGAACAGAGTCAAGCCAAACCCCAAGGAAATTGGGAGAGGAAATGACAGTATGGATTTGCATGTATATGCTTTGTTTTCTTCCCACAGATCTTTCCTGGACTGGTTAAGGGTAAAGTGAGCACATTCACTTGTCATTTCAGCTTTTTTTACCGTCTGTTCTGATTGTAGAAACATGCTGGTTGCCCTAACCATAATAGAGACACCGAGGAGGAAGAAGCCAGATCCTTGCCAGAACTTGTGGCAGATATTTGAAGGATCAGGGGATGGGCACTAAATGCATGGCTGATGGTCTTGGGCTGCCCCAAGGAGGAAATGTCTGTCTGCTGAAGGAGAATGCACACACGGACCCGGATACCACACCCAGCCACGGAGAACCAAATGCACACGAAATCCAATGTACAGCGGTTCTGTGAGCATTAGACCTGGGGCACGGTCATGAAAATTTGGAGGAATGATCCAACACTAAGTGAGGGTGTCTGACTGCTGATTGCTCGAAGATGAAGAGCAGCCCACACAGGAGACCCTGAACCTCTGAACTACCCAGCCCATTTCTCTGCAGTGAAGAGACACTGCCATAAACCCAGCTGAAAATGCGCATTATTGACGCCTCAAACACCTACAGACTCAGAAGCTGAAAATCCGCAGTGGAAGCTAAATGGGGAGAGATTTCTTGGCTGGCACATGGCAGATGCAGCATATGCACTGGTCAAATCCTCCTGTGGTGCAGCCAAAACACATGTCAAGAAATCAACCCAGGTGGTTAACATTTAGGAATTGAACCACTTGCCATCTTGCTGGCCTGGTTCCCCACTGAGACATTGAAAGGATTTGAAGCGTCAATGGCCACGGCCGGAGAGAAGTCACCTCCCCATGTAAAAATAGGAGGTATCGATGCCAATGCAGCTTGCTAAAGGTGCAGCTCTGAGCAAACAGGAGAATATCGGTGTGCTGGATGCAAATGGGTAGGTTTGGCAACGGGGCAGACTGGTTACGGTTTGGGAAGACCCAGGAAAAAAAAACCCAACACCCAGATCCTGATGAATACTGCTCTGCCCTATGTTTGTTATTAGGATGGCAGAAAGGGGCTCCTGTGGGAGAATAGAAAAAAGAAGGATAATCACTTCTGATAGGGAATATCAACCTCCAGCTACCCCTGGGTGCTGCAGTTTACAGACTGCTGGAGGTTAGATGCAATAAAGTTTGTACCACCCGAGGGAGACCTGCCAGAAGCAGTCCTAAAGGCGCAGAATGAATAAAACACACTTTAAAGAACGAGCAAGGATTAAACCTGCTGTCTAACACTCCGGCAGGACAACGGGGATACATCACCACCTTGCATTAGAAGCAGATTGGCAAAGGGGATTTTCCAGCTCTGTCACCCCCAAAGCAGAGCACAAGGGAACAGCAGGATGATCACGAGAAGATTTTGATTTCACGGTCCAAAAGAGATGTATGAAAACTTCCAGAATGAGTCCAAGGGCATAATTTTTACAGATTATTTTTCAAAAGGGAGAAGACGGTAATAGCAGGTCTGCTCCTTGTGCATAGTCCATAGCAATAGAAAATATGTGTGTAGCATTGAGTAAAGCAGTGGCGTACCTGTTCGAAAGAGCAGCTCAGGACAGGACAGGCAGAGAGCTCAAAAGGATCTGTGATTTGAGAGGTCTAGGATCAGCAATTGACCCTCTGAAGGAAGCCATTAATCATCATTAAGGAGGTTTATGTCTCAAGGGACCAAGAGGCACAATAACACGAGCCCTGTGTCCTACGATGTGGGTTAGCAACGAGAGAAAACAGGGCTTGGAGAATGAAAAATAAAGTGCGTGTGGGCAGCAGGGTTTATCTGCAGCAGGGAACTGCCTGATCACAGGGGGAGTTCGGGATCCAGCTGCTGAGGGAAACTGATAGGGTGAACAATACCCTCGAAGCAGCATTGTTTTCAGGAAAGGCAAGATATTTGCCTTCTCTCACTGATTTATCTGTATCTCTGTGGGTGCCCCTTCCTGTGTGGCTAATAAACAGCAAGATGCTAGACACAGAATACACAATTTCTTTTCCTTTTATTCATTTTCTTTCTCGATATAATAAGTCTTGCTTTTGTCAAGATCCCTGTTGTCTGGGTAATTTCATCTAGAAATCCTCAAGGAACAGAGATCTCTATATCCCTCAAAGTTTAATATCTTGGTTTTAGTTGGCATATTTTCAAGCAATAACTTATACAGCTGAAGAAAAAAAAAATTACTTATGTCTAATTGGTATTATACTAATTACCAGCAGAATACATCAAGCAAATATCACATCTACTCACTCACTGTCATTTTACGTTCCCTACTCCATCTTCTCTTTCCTCGGCAGCTATAAAACAACACAACATGCTGTTCTGACACATCCCTGAACACAGATCGTATCCTAACCCTCTCCTCCTTTCTCTCGCTGTTTTTTCACATCCAAGCAAGGTCTTTTTAAAGCAGACACAGATATAATGGATTGAGAACTTCTGGCTTGTGAACTTGTGCCTGTGCACCCCAGCATCCTGCTCTTCTCTCCCAGATCCCTTCCCCAGCCTCTCCCAATGTTTCTTGTATGGCCATCCATGTAAGAACGTTTTTACCTGTCACATCTGAACAAGTATATGACTACAGAGAGACCAAAACAGGGACGCACATCCTCTCACACATGAGCTATCTGAGCTGATTTATTCCTGACTCACAGCATTTTTGCCAGTTTTCCCTTAATGATTGTAGAAGTGAAATAGGTTAAACCTGTTAACGCAGGCCTTACACTGGAGTAGAAGCAAGAACGGTAACGGCAAGGGTAAAAATGTAAATCTAAGCATCTCCAAGGTCCAGCAAGAGCACTGTCCTCATCATCCAGTTGATTTTGAGGGTAGCTTGCTTTCTCCTGGTGCAGAGCACCTCTCTGACAGACAGAGCCCTGGCACAGTTTGGGGGTGAACACTGTGGGGCAACCTTTCCCAATGCTCAGGAAGGATGAAGCAACCCTGACTGAAGGAATTTAGCCCAGTGGAGATAAGCTGCTCAGGGGCAGTTGGCCTCAAAGCCTAAGAACAAACTCTGGCTCTCTGTATTTAGTGATACAGCAATGAAAAGAGCACCCTTGTAGGACTCAGTATCCACCAGATCCTGGGCAGTCCCATTATTCCATCAGTGAGGTGGAACCCTCTTTTCCCATGAAAAGCTGAAGCCCATCATTATCTGGGAAGCCTGGTGCCCAGTGCAAAGGCAGAGGCCTTTCTCCATCCCCCCGTGGTCTCCAGCAGCAACAAACATGGACAACTTGTCACTGTGTGCCTCTGGGATCTGTCTCGATGTGCTTGACTGGGAAAATGGAGCCCAGCAACTACAAGCTTCCCCCATTTCTGCCTGTCAAAAACTTGTTGTCCTGCTGAGACCAACTAGAGGGCTGAATTGTTGGAAAGGTCACCCAGGTCCAACCACTCTGCCCAGGGAAGAAGGAGCTGATCACCATGTGGCTTCACTATACCACTGTTGTGTTGGCAATGGACTGCATGGTTGCATCAGCTCACATGAAATGAGCCCTGGTTCCTGCAAGGGAACCTCAGCTCTCTGAAATGAAAGGCAAACGCAGGGGCTGATACGGTTAGATAACCTCTGAGTCAAAGCAGCCTATCCTTGGTATCTCTCTCCAGATGCCATGACTAATGCTAGATTTATGGAGTGTCCTCTCTGCAAGTAAAGCAAAGAGCTAGCGTTACAACCACTTAATGGAGGTGACTTCAAATCAGGATGGATGAGAGCTTTCGGGAAGGAGACAGGAGGAGAGATTCATTGATCGTGAGAGCACAAAGGATAAAATCCTGGGGAAGAGCGAACAACTGAGACGGACATTTGACCTGTCTCAATGGCAAAGCCCACATTGATTTCACTGAGGACAGGAATGAATCCCTTATTCGCTCTCTCATGCCCATGAAAGGGATTTTCCACCTGAGGGATCTACACCTGACCGATCCTTCAAACTCAGGCACATGCTATTTTTATGAGAAAGAAAATGTGCAGCATGAAGTCCTCAAGAAGCTCAAACAGGAGACTTCATAAGCTTCTCTAGCATTAAGTTTAAATCCCACACTAATGCAGGTCCTTTTACATGGGAATAGGTACTGCCAAGCAGGAAGGTTTATAGAGACATTCAGGAGCATTCAGAGGCAGATAAAGGGGAAATAACTGAGTTAGATCACTCAGGAGCTGGAAATGGCATGTCAAATTACTTCAAAAGGAGCTTTCTAAGGAAGCAGGTCTTTGAAAACAACAAATAGTCTGGGGCTGCTGAGGGATCCTAGCTGTCTGTTGCTTTTACACTTGGTTGCTTTTTCTGTTTTAGACGGATTCTAAACCTGAATGCCAACCTCATCTGGTTGCTCACTGCCCCTCTGCAAAATCCCGTGCGCTTTCTGCAAGTTCAGCTCTTTGTGGAGCCATGGAGTAGTCAGGTTAGGAAAATTGCTCTGACTGCAGAGTAATATGGCCAAAAAAAAAAAAAAAAAGTGATCCAGCAAAACTTCAGCCTTATCAGCTCCCCAATCCAGTCCACCATGCAGCCAGGCAAACAGCTGTGTTGGGACAACAGAGCATGTGGCACGGGGACAGGGATGAGCAAACCAAGGCAGAGAGGAGGAGAGGTACCTACCTTGGCACTCTCACTAACAAAACCCACACGGTGCTGGCTGTGCTTAACAGGTTCATCAACAGAAATGCTCATAACTCAGCTGCTGGCTCTGCCCCATGGATGTCACACGTGCCATCTGCAATTGCTCCAGAGCACCTGTCCAAGGGCAGGACACTGGGTCTGAAGCCCCATTCAAATGTGTATTTTAAAATGTTATAGAAAACACAAAAGAAGAGTTTGAAGGAGCTTCATCCAATCCCTCATTCTGAGGAAATGTCTTCTCTGGAGAGCAACATGGTACAAAGAAAGAAGGGACCCACCCTCTTGTTCCTCTTGAGGATCTAATTAGTGAACTTGAGTTGAACCCATGAATAGTTTGAGGATGACATAAACTACTCTTTGGAAAATAGACTTTCTACCATAGAAGGAGTGTTCAGACTTGGTCCACATAAGAATAGCTGTAGATGACCATTTGCATGACTATTTGCATGGCCATTTGCAACCATTGCCAGGCAAAAGCAAAAAAATTAAGTCCTGTGTGAACTGAGTGGCAGTAACCTATATCTCACCTTGCAGCCACTTTGTGAAGGTGAAAAGCTCCCTGTTTTAACATCCCTGTTTTAACATCAGGAGTGTGTGTGAGAGCTATGACCCAGCCCCAAGCCTGCTGAGATGAAATGGGGGTGCAAAGTGTTCCTGCCCTGGGCTGGAGGAGATACTTGACATTGCTTGGTCTCCCTGGTCTGGGAGACTGGGAAATCCTCCTCTCCCTGGGACAGTAAAATTCATATTCCCTGTAGAAGCTCATTTATAGTTCTTAGATAAAAATTATATGTTTCCTCCTGGTCGTGATTGGTTCCTGTAAGTAAATTCCTGAAGTTTGCTGTGGAGCTGACCAAGCCTAGGAAGAGTTGTTCCAAAAAGCAACATGAGTTTGTGGCTAGTTCTCAGCTTATTCTCAAAGTCTCTCTTCTCTGCAGTGTTGTCCAGTAAAGTGACAAATTCAAAGCAGGGTCACCTCCCTGAGATGCATGCACACAATAGCGCAGGGGGAGGATTGTGTTTGGTGAGGCTTCCAAATGGGAAAACCCCCAAAGATTAAGAAAAATGAAAAGGTTTTCTCCATCCAGTAGGTCCAGAGCAGGAAGAATGTGAAGGACATAAAGGAAGGGAGATGACGTTCACTAATTTCCATCATCTTGCCACAGACAGGAAGAGAGAATGGAAAATGTTATGGCTCAGCCCAGGATCACAAGGAATATCAGAAAACTCAAAAAACTCAATCTCAAATGCAGGAGGTACACATCCAGCCACAGGCACCTATATATACTACAAGAGAAGGCACCTTCCTACTGAAATATGAAGCTTTTTATCTCTTGGGTATTGACTCAAAATGACTGTCCTGCCTGGATTTTTCATAATCACATAATGCAACTACAAGTCAGGGACAGAAAGGGTGAAAAAAAGTCATCAGAATCCAACAGAGAAATTTGGGTCCTTCAAATAACTCCTTTAGAGATGCTCAGGATCTGCCAAGGATCTTTGGAGAACTTGAGGACAATCTTACATGTGCGCTACCACATAATCCTGTGAGACAATAAAGACACTGTCAAATAAATTATTAAATCTATTTTGGACAACCTCTGAAGCGAGTAGCATCCTTCTTAGAAGGTCTTGAGAGGATTAAAGGCATTCTTTGTAGCTGGTAGCAATGTACTTGTTACTCAGTCTGGGGAAGCAAAAACAGCTGTACCCTGTTTACCCTGGGATCCTGGGTACAATTAAGGAAGGTGACCTGGTTGACATGGCAAACACAACAGGTCTGACCTAAATAGCTCTTTTGTAAGACAGTTTACCCGGACACGGGTGTTGGAAAATATGGAAAAGAAGAAATAGGGTGAGAACAAGTTTGAAATTACAGCTCAGACAGAAATGGCGTGTTGAAACCAAGATGGTGTAATCCATGGCCATTTGCAATCTGTCGGATGTTGTCTCTCGTGATAAGAATCGTTTCCCACATTCTCTCTTCAGCAGCGATTAGGAAAATCAGAAGCTGTCTTTGGGGGTGAACCAACATTAAGTGAAGAAACTAGAGAAGCCTGCAATTTCTTATGAAGAAATGAAGATGCCTGTAGAGCTGAAGATCACTGGGAAACCCAGACATAATTTGTAGAAGCAGATGAGATGCAGAAGGTGGTCACAGGAAGTATGCATATCCTTAACAAGAGCAGGACTTGGAAACCACTAGTCACAACAAAACATCTGTAAAAAGCAATTCCAGTCCTGATGCCAATAGTCAGTGTGAAAAAGGAAAGGGCTGAAGATCAGTTAAAAAAAATCCCACAATATCTCAGCGAGAGAGGAGCACCAGTCAGACCCAATGGTCCTCAGCTGGTCAGATGCATGACCTGCTGGTTCTCAGTCAGGAAAGAGGAGACCAGTGCAGCGCCAGCCAGAGACCATCTTCCTTTATTCCACACACAGCGGCACTTACCCTGTCTTACACCACACCTTCAGGTTTCTCCCACAAGGTGTGAGACCTTTCAGGAATCAAAAATGTCTGTGTACCAGACATCCTCTCTGGGCTCACCAGCGTTTGACCGGGTACGGCAGAGTTAGCTTGAATGCCACATCCCAGACAGCAGCCCAGTCAAAAGCATTTCTCAGTGCTCGACAACAAAGCAAAAATGCTACAGGGTACATTTAAAAAAAAAAAAAAAAATCCCCAGACTGAACATGTGCCTGGAACACTTTCTGCAAGACAAAAGGGACATTTAAAGATAATGCAAAAAAAGAAGAATAGGTTTTAAGATTTAGAGACTTCACTCTGCCAGAGGAGGAGACAGAATGTAATTTTTTTGGGTCCCATCTGCTGGCTGGAAGAAACTGAACAACAATAGCATTGAGAACCTTAAAAAGAAGCTCATGACCAGACTGACACAAAGAAGAGACCAGGAAGTAGTGGCTGCCCAGTGCTGCAAATCCATCCCAGCACCATGAGAAGAGACCGTTGGCTTGGAAGTCCTCTCCTGAGCCAACCACTTTCTCAAGGCACTATGATACTGCAGGGCACATGTACAGCAAAGTCCTAGTCAGCAGCAGCTCTGGGTCGTGTGGTGGACACACATGCCTGTTGTGAGACTATGAAGAGAAAGACTAACAGTCACATTATCTCTGTGCCTGGTGCTGATATGGATGCCACCGACTGCTGCTGGAGAGCTGCGGGCTATCATCTGGACACATCCACACCACTAAAAGGTTGTTGGCAAACCAGCAATCATGCAGAGAAAAAATTATAAGAAGGAATGGCAGACTTGAACTATAATCAAAAGTGTGGCAAAGGGGAGCAGGAGGAAAAAAATCTCCCCAGGCTGCCTTTGCAAGGGTTGCCAAAAAGCAGCACTCACATCCAAGATGTGCCAGATGTTACTGCTGCCCAGGAATGGGGCTGCAGGTCTGTGGTGGTGTCATGAGCAGATGGCAATGGCAGGGAGGAGCACAAGGAAGGGTGGGAGGAAAGGAAGCGAGACCCAGCTGCCAAAACGTCTTGCCTTGGCACCATAAGGGACTTTACTCAGTTTCTGAGTGAATCAAAGAGAACTTTAAATGTTGACTTGCCTGCATGTGATCTACAAGCATGCATGAAGCACGGTGTCTTCTAAGATCGTAAGATTCAATGGAAAGAAATGGGAGCTCGAGCAGCATAAGCAGAATTTAAGTGTAGGCTTGTGAAATGGGGGGCAGAGAGGATCTACCCCCGGAAAGGGCTCTCCAGGGATCTTGCACACTCGCCACCATTTGCGGTTTGCTATCAAAACGGGACCTTTCCAAAGGAGTGCTCCCCCTCAGCAGTGGTGAGACGCAGAAATCACAGGGTGAAATTTTATGGCCTGTGTCACGCAGGGGTTACACAAACTGTTCCTTCTGGCTTTACAATGCATCAATCTACCAGCCTTTCTTGAAACAAAATAAAATACGAACAGAAAGGGTTTTATTAAGTCCAGCAGCCAACCCCCGGAAATGGTATCTCAATTCATTTGGTCAAGCTGTGCTGAGGTGTGCAGAGGAGACAGGAGACCATGAGAAAAAGGCTGGTCTTGCCAGAAAAGCCTATGGCAGTGAATCAAGAGAGTGGGTTTTACGTCTAGCGCTGCCACAAGGTCCCAAAGTCACGCTGCTCACGGCTCATACGTCAGCAGCTGCCTGGAGGTGGCTGATGCTGCCTTGGCTTCAACATCCAACAGCAGCTAGAGACCTGCCTCCTGGCTCAGGAGTACTGGGACCCTACAGAGGCTCTCACTTTCCGAAAAGAGCAGACCGAGGAGCTGCCAGCTCATCCAGGGGGTCACCCAAAGCTAGCAGGCGTCTCAGAAATGCAGATTATAATTTTCTAGTTCATTCCCCACCCATGGTGGAATTTCTTCCCTGGAAGGGGAGCTGTGAGGATAAACTCATTAACATCTGTGAAGTACAGATACAACTGCACTAAGTGCATTGTGAAAGCTCATGAGATGATTGTTAATTACATATTCAGTGCGGGGTTGTAATGGCATGCATTAAAAATGGCATGGGGTCCTTTATTTAAATAACTGGGATAAAACAGATCAAATATTTGCCCCTGTTCTGTGGGCTGAAGAACACAATTCAGAAATGTTTAATCCAATACATTGTCATCTCAGGTACCTTTGTGCCCCACAGGGATGGAGCGAAACAGCCTTCATGTAACGTTTTCTATATTGCTCTTATTTGGTCTTGTAATCTTACTAAACTCTCTTCATCGTCAATGGAGAGAGACTGGCACTTTCATAATCCAAGCTCTGCATGTGTTATGGCAGGGCAGATCCTCTGCAGAGCAGAATCACTCCCAGTCTCCTTCCAACTAAAGCAAATCTGTGATACAGGGGGAGCAGATGTCGTTAGCGAAAGCAACGGGTGGCCAAGTGGGAGACTAAGCTCAGTTCCCAGCTCAGTGTACCCCACAGAAGTGGATAACAGCATGGCAAAATGTTGGGGAGGAAACAGTGGGCAGCTAGGTAAAATACCAGGGATGACAAATGCCTGGGATGACTGAGGAACTGGCACATCAGTGACAAGATACTGGAGGAGTCTTCATCAGAATCATCATAATTCCTCCTGAAAAGGACCTGGCTCAGCCCCTGCAATACAGCATTTCACTGCAGTCTGCACTGTAAAAGGTGTCCAAAAAAGGAGGACACTGATATGTGTGTTAATCAAGTGAAGAACCATCTACAAAGAAAAGGCATGGATCTGTCTTCCAGTTGAAAAGCTATAAATAGCCTTGCATACTTGCTTATCAGATTGGTTCGGCTGCAGGGATAATCTCCTGGAGAAAGCAATGGAAGCCCTGTTATGTTGGATATTTATAACTAGATGAAAGCCTAGAAAATGCACAGTCGTGTCAGCCTTGCGCTCGTGCCACGAGATAGGGTGTGTGGGATCCAATTATTCTCTTCAGTTTAATATAAGGTCAAGAATGGCTTAGTCTTCCCAGCTTCATGAAGAAACAAAATCTGATCTCTTTGAGGGGCTGGTGCTGCTTGAGCAGCTGAGGAAGCCAAGACAAGGACATGGTGAGACAGTCCCCCAAAAGGTCATGACAGTCCCACATTACTGGAGACCTCCTTATTGCAGGAAGCAAGACGTGACTCTTTTCTGGACAAAGAGGACAGAGAGGTCTTGTTTGCCCCACAGAGAGGTCTTGTCTGCCCCACAGAGAGGTCTGATGTGCCAGGTCTCAGGCAGGGGGACCATGGAGAATACAACGCTGATGAACTGATCTAACACAGACAGTAACTTGTCATCTCCAGATCACCTGGCCCGGTGTCAGGGTCCCCTGATAGTCTGCTTAACAGATCACCACCCTGACCCCAGCCCCTCGAGGCCATTGAACTGCCTTTGTCAGATTATCTGCAGAGCATGAGGACCGACTAGAGCTAATGCCTGTGGATTCCCCAGAGCCTTGGCCTGCCATGGCCTCTGCACTGAACTGGGTTTATCCAGGTCGGGACAGCTGCTGGAGGCACCGGAGCCTGATTCCCAACCACTGCCATGTGAAGGGAGCCAAGGGAGGACAGGCTGGGGGACGGCGAGCAGAAGAGGGTTACGGTTGTCCCCTGGGAACCTCTGCACATGTCTGTATCACACATGGTTTTGTTTGTGGACAGGTCTGTGGTGATTTCTGTCCCCTTGGGCTGTGAACATACCCAGGGTCTCTTGTGCAAAGGGAGGGAGATGCCTAATTTATAGGAGAGGCTGGGTTTTGTGATGCTGTGGGCAGAGAGTCAAACCCAGGTGAGGAACACTGCTCCGGGCAGTTTCTCCTAGACCTCCTTGGGTCTGCTCATCCCCATTGGGCAGAAAACAAACATCTCAAGGACAACAGGATCCAACAGGCCCTCCATCTCCTGCTGCAGATCCTCCAGGTCCTCCTCCCTCTCTCTCCTCTTTCTAATTTTAGCCCTGCTCCTCTCTCATCGACTCTGGGTTGCCTGTCACCTTCAAGGGCTCAAAATTTCCTTTTCCAGCCCCATCATCACCACTGCCCTCCTATAATCTTCAACACAGCCATGTAGCATCTCCTTGCCCACATGCCCTTCAAGCATCTCTTGCAGGCACAAGCTGGTAGTCAAGGGCACTTGGGAAGTCCAGTCCTGTGCCAGGACTCCAGGAACCTCTCTATACTGCTCTTCCCAGTTGACTGGCTGGTACTTCTGGGAAGAAAGTGATCAGCACAACACTCCTAGACAGGAGGGTGCCTTGTATTGCAAGAGCAAGAAATGGATTTGGGCACCCTGCCAGACCTGGCACCACCACACCTTGCTTCAATGATCATAGTGTAGCAACCTCCAGTGTTATTCCAGGAATTAATCTGGGAAGAAAGGAGAAATGTTCCACTAGACAAGACCACAAATTACCCTGGCCCCTACGTGTTCCTTAATGGGGAGACCCAGCAGGTTTGCAGTTCCCTAGACCAGCTGAACACGATCTCAGCCATTTTCACACCACATATGGCCCTGTTCCAAAGTTAAAAATGCTCCCAGAAGTAGGAGAAGACTTCATGAGAACCCTCTGCACCTCCTCTTTTTCCCTCCCAGAAGTTTCTTAGAAGCACGCTCCAATGCTCCAATGCAACCTCCCCTCAGCACAAGAGCACAGAAGGCAGCAGGTACAGGAAAGTAAATGTTATGTGCACAGCCAGAGCCAAGTCCAAGGAAGCAACTTAAGCTGGCCAGAGAAGATAGCTTAGGGGGTGGGCTCAGTGGGGGGTAGTCAGGCAGGCAGCACAGAGGCAGCACAAGGAGCAGAACTGGGGTTGAAGCTGCGCCAGGGTGGTGGAAAGCCAGCTCTCCTGCAGTGAGATTGTGGACACCTCTGGTGGGGTTCTCAGGTAAAGGTGGACCCGAACAAGAGGTGACCTGAAGGGCCCAATGAAGGCAGGACACATCACTCTAGGGTTTGCCACCACCACACGCTCTGATCCTCCACTCCATGTATCTCCTCACCCCAGTCTGTGCTACTAAATCTGCTTTCCCCTTCTGCTCCTCAGGAAACTCCCATGGCTCCAACACCCACCATAGCATGGAGAGTTGCATCATGCTTCAGCCACCCCTACACCTCTACCTTGCCACAAAGGCAAGCACCCGTGGGACCACCTGACTGCAGCACCAAGCTCACCATCAGCTGGCCAGCTTTCATGTGCCACCTGTGCTGTTATCTTGGACCATCCTGTTGTGCCCCATGTCTACATCATGCCAAACCCATCTTCTTCCTTGGCTCTTCCCACTCCCATATCTCCTGGCTTCTCCCAAACCTCCTCCCCCTCATCCATCTCTCCCTTCCCCACTGTGTTCTTGCTACTCTCTTGCTTTGAGTCTCAGCTCTTCTCCAGCCTCCCAGCCCCACCAGACTTGAGCATGGCAAGCCTGTCCCAACTAATCTCCTTGCCCCATCTCACCCACACCAGGGGAGGTTTGGGCATTGAGGATGAAGAGCCTCAGTTGCAGGGTACTGGGTGGGGGGACCAGGCATGCGTGCCATGAGCACATACCGTTCTCAGGGTGCTCCATCTCCCCGATGCTGCCATCGGGCGTGGTGCGTTCGTAGTGATCCTCAGGTAGGGCTAGTGGCCCAATGCGGGGCCCCGATGATGATTTGCTGCTTGGAGTCTCTGATTCCTCCAGCCCGCTGTCATAGTAGCTGTGCTGGGAGGGATCCTGCAGGTCCTGAGCCTGGCTGGCTGCAGAGAACGTCACTCGGCGATGAGGTAACTGGGAGAGAAGAGAAGAGAAAAGCTATTGCATCACCCACCCAGCAGATGAAGGCAAAGGAGGGGTCATCAAACTTGACCCCTAAATATAGGCATAGGGTTCCTGCCTACCTCTCCCAACACCAGCAGGGTCCATCATCAGCCCCTTGCAGCCAGACCAACAGACACGGCACCCGGCTCCACCCCAGCCAAGAGCACTCCATCAAACACCACCCCACGCGAGAAGCACACCTTGGAGTCCCTGTGCACCCCTGACCCACCAGCTCCCTCCACACCTTATGCCCCAGCCTCCTTTTCCACCCAGAGACGATCTTGAGCAGATGCCCTCTCCCATGACAGGCAGACTCCAGAAAGATCTCCCATCAGCACATCATTCTGAATCATTGCCCACCCCTCTCTTCATCTGGGGTCTTCACTTTGCACTCAGGCCCTGCATGCACCCTTAGCGGTCTCACCACGCCGATCTCTCCCGACAGCCTCTCTAATGGGATCACTGCTTAGCACAGAGCTACGGTGACATCATCCCTCACCTTCCAGCCTCTGGCCTGACTCCAGCTCTCATCCTAAGAGGTTCTCCATCAAAGGTCACCATCACTTCTTTTGTCTGCTTGTTAAACATTTCAAAGACCCTACTTCACACTTTCTCTCCCCAGCTTTGCCTCATGCTTGGGAGGAGCTCCCTGCAAACAGCCATTAAGCTACATCATTATCCTCCCTCAAATCCTTCCATAAAATCCTTCTTTGTTGTGATTACCGAGGAGCGGAAAGGGTAGTAGAGTTCACAGGGCAAGAGCAGGATGATGAGTGCAGCGAACAAAACACAAACACCAGAGAGAGAAAAAGATACAAAATCACCTGTAAATGTAGGAAGGAGCCCAAGAAAGGAGCTATTTAATGGCGATCTGAAGGTGATCAGGAGGGAGAGGAACCAACACACCATTTAGGCAGAATATTTTTTTTTTTTTTTGTTGATGTCTTTACTACAACTGACTGGCAATCAGGCATCCCACACAGCTAGCACCAACGAGGAAGGGGAAGGAATCGACACTAACAGGGAGAGGGAACACACAGGCATCATTTAGATGAGCTAGCTGCTTTTAGGTTGGTTGGACCTGATTAAATTCACCCCAGGTGCTTAGAGACCTGATTTAAGTAACTTCAGAGCTGTTAGGGCTTTTTTTTTTTTAAAAAAAAAAAAAAAAAAAAAAGAGAATTTGAAGAGAATCAGGGAGCTTCCAGAAGACTGGAAGTGAGCTAAAATAGCGCCTGTCTATAAAGATGAGAAAAAAAGAAGAGCTGAAGAATTATAAAACAGTTAGCTTAATTTCAGTTCCTGGAAAAATACTGAAACAGATAAAAGAACTCTTTGTAAGTACCTACAAGATAACAAGGAAATGAGTAACAGCTACTGTAGGTTTGTCACAAACAAACATGTCAAGCCATTGAACTTCTTTTGAAAAGACATCAGGCCTTGTGGATGGAGGAGGAGCAGTAAATGTTATATCTTGACTTTAGGAATTTTTTTGACGCTATTTTAGATTATATTCTCATAAGTAATGCAGGAAAACAGCGTAGGTGCAGCATAGTACTTCTCTGCTTAGGTAATAAAGTGCAATTCACTGCAGGGTGGATGCAAAGCATTTAGAAAGTTGTATTCAGAAAGTAATTACTGAAGACAGGCCTTTTAGCTGGGAAGATGTATCAAATGAAATTCTATGGGTTGTGTCCCAAGTCCATGGCTGGCCTGTATTTTCATTAACTTGGATGACAGATGTGGAATATATCTGTCACATTTGCACACTTGGGAAAAAATAATTACCGCTCAAGCAGCAGGCTGGCTGAAGGATTGGGGGTTACGAGAGATCATGGGTTGACTATCCGTCAACAGTATCAATCTCTCACCAAAAAAATGCATCTAAATTGGGATGCGTAAACAGGCATTTTGTCTTGAAGTCACACAGGGATCTGTTTGCTCTGTTGGTTCAAGTTGGGCTCAGAGGCAGAGCTGTGTCCAGGCAAAGGCAGCAGCCTTCAAGCTCATCAAAGCCTTCTGCAATGAGAAAGCTGTTGCTGTTGACCATGGACAGACAGGAAGGAATGGCCTTCCCCTGCAGCGGGGAAAACTGGGGTTGGTCACTTGGAAAAGAAATACGATGGTACGTTTAGCCAAGTGCGATAGATTGCCCAAGCAGATGGTGCAATCTTTGTCATGAAGGGAGAGTCAAGCACCTCTCAGGAGGTCTTCATGGGCAGCTCTGGAGGAGCTGGGGTCAAGGCAGTCTTGCCTTCAGCAGAACTGCATGCTGGCCTCCAGAGGACACCTCCCAGCCACTTTGTAGGCTGTGCAGCTGCGTAAAGCCGGTAAAAGCCTTCTCCACTGCGCAGATGTCACTGTCTACCATGCCAGGCAACGTTGTCCCACAGCTTCCTCCTGCACCCCAGCTGCCTGCCTGAAAGTTCTTTCCTCAGTCACCACGGCTCATTCCCAGCTCGAAGCTTCTGCTTTCACTCTGTGCTTGTAAAACCCCAGACAAGCAACTAGGGCTCCTCGGGGTGCCGGCAATAATACAAACAAACAGCCTCAGAAACCCAGTCTGTGACAGCTCCTATCCCTCCCCTGAGTGTTCTCCTTCCAAATAGCATCACTTTTACCTAAAATCACCTCCTTTAGATGTCAGATCCTGCCTGGTAACCCTTGAAAGGGCTCTTCTCCTCACTGCAGGGCAAATACAATCCTCATGCAACCCCACTCCCCACCAGCCCTGCATGGCAGTGTGTGCCGATGGGGGTTACTGCCCCCCTCATACCCTGCGCAGTCCCCACCACGCTGTGACTTCAAAAATAATAGTAGCTTGTGTCTGGCTGAAGCTGTCCACCCAGGGAGCCTTTCTCTGGAGTCAAGGAAAGACACTGAATCCATTTGTCTGGCACTGACTTGCAGAAATTGGGTTTTGTTTGACCTTTCTTTTCGAGGTTAACGAGCCTTTCAGCACGCAATGTTTTCTACATAAGAAGTTGCTTGTACAGTGCAGTCAAGACACGCCTCAATCTTCTTTTTGAGAAGTAAAATCAGGTTCTTTAAGTCTCAACCTGCAAGCCAAGAAAGCACTTTTGTTGCTCTCATCTTTACTTGCTCTGGTTTTTCCCCACTCCTCATCCTGCAGGACTGCTGGTGCCGTCTCACCAGGGCTTTCCTCAGAGTCTTGCTACTTCTATGTCTCCATCTTTTTTTTTTCATCTGAGGACTGTATTAGCCCTTTGGCAGGAGCACTGCAAGGGCTCATGTTGAGCTACTCATGCGGTGTGACCCTTAAATCCATTTTAAAGTCAGTGCTTTCCAGGATATAAACTAGCATTCCCTACTTCTCAATGTATAGCTTTGCATTTGGCTGCGTTAAAATGCACTTTGTTTAAATAGGCCTAGTTTACCAAGCAATCTGGATTGCTCTGCATGACTGCTCTATCCTCATCATGATCTCCCACTCCACCAATCTCCGTGTCAACTGCAAATTTTATCAGCGGTGATTTTATATTTACTTCCAGATCGTTGATTACAACGTTGAATGGCAGCAGGCACAGTACTGCCGCCGAAGAGCTCCTCCAGGAGAACCTCGTTCCACAAGGACTCCCAACCAACGCCTGCTTTTCTTCACTAAGCTGTTGATAAACCAGATCTTCATCTATCTAACAATGCTTTGCTTATAATGAGTAGTGTTAATTCAAAATAATAATAGTAATAACATAACGCATTATCAGCTTGGCGTCCTCATCAAACTCCAAGTTGATCAGCTGCGTGTAATCTCACACCAACATAAAACCAGCTCTGCTGCTTCAGACCTGCAGCTATGCCCAGAGCAGGTCCTGTTCCTCACCGTGGCCACGAGCAGATGCCTAAGGAAAAGTTTAAGAGCTGAACCTGTCACATAATGACACTGCCCAGAATCCTCTCCCTTCAAACTGCGTTGACTGACGTCAATGCTATTTCCATCATTGAGTTTCCTGCCTCAGCTATTAATCCAGTTGTTCCCTGGGGCTGGCGAGGACCATGTGCGCTGCACACAGCATCCCCATCACTGTTCCAGCTGCCTCACTGCCCTCCCACTCCTCCTGACCCATCCTGGGGTCCCCAGCTCGAGCAACACCCTCATGTCAGAAAGCTCCTACATCAGACCTCTGAAGGTTCTTTGGCACAAATTATTTCATTCAATTATTTCAATACCATTATTTCAAGGAGTTGATATTTTGAATGTCTTTGCTGGTTATCAACGCATTGACAGGTACTGCATCCTACGTTGTTATGCCGCAGTCCGAATTACCAGAACTATTTGTTGAATACTTTTGCATTTTTCTACATAATTAACAATTTTGCAATCTCCATTTGGAAATGACAATTACTGGATTCCACCTCTTCCTAGCACATTTTTAAAAGTACTCCTTATTGCATTTAGCTTGTCAAAATTGATTTCCCCAAAATGTTTTTGGCTTTCCTTGTCAATTTTCTACACTCCATAACTACTCATTTCTACTAATTGCTATACACTCCCTCCCTTTTCCCTTTCCTCCCCCCCCCCCTCCAGTATTTATTGTTTTTCTATTTCTAACTGCTGTCTCCACTTTGCTGCTGCACTAGAAATGGGATTTGGGGCAAAGCTGCCTATTTTCTTAGCTGAGGAATTGTGGCTCTGGGAAAAAAAAACTCCTTGCAAGGTTTTTCCCAGTGCTCACTCTTGTACTCCTGATGGGGAGACCTGCCTGTGCCAGCCTGTACATCTGAGGAGCAAACCCAGTCCCCGTCCCCCACTTCCCACAGGGAACACCCGCAGCTGCCTCCAGCAACGGCGGATGCTCTGATGAAGACATTCATCCCCTGGTAAATCCTGTGGGTTTCTGTTGTGCCGCAGCTCAGGTGGGTTTGTTGGTTGTTTTTTTCCTGAGCAAGGAATCATTTGCACCTCATACATTTAATGACCCCATCCTCTGTCAAGTGCTCTCACGCCTGTTTTTTTGAGCCTACACCTGCTTTTGGCCTCCGTGGCGTCCTGCAGCAATGAGCTCCCTGCCCATGTGCTACGCCGAGCAGCACTTCCCTTTGGTTTTTACATCTGCTGCCTGGTAATTTTTCCTTGAACCTCTCCTACCTGCGGGGTTATGAGAAAACATGAGTAATTGCTCCTCGCTCTACCCCTTTCCAATTTCACAGATCCGTGCTGCATCCCGCTCTGCTGGGTTCTCCGCGAGCTGCAGCAGGCGGGTACGTGCAGCCTGTCCTCCCGCAGACACCAGGCAGGTCGGGCCAGCTCTGCTGCCCTTCTCGGTGCCCGTTCCACCTCTGCCACCGCCTTTCCACGGCAGGGAAGCCAGGGTCACACCCAAGGTTCCGATTTTTGGGGCTTATTTGATAGTAGCAGGGACTTGTCTTGATGAGTAATTTTCTCACGCTCTTCCCGAGAGCCTTCCCCAGCCTGCCTGGTCCTGGCTGCACACCCCAAAACCACCCAACAGCAGTCCCTACCAAGGGGCTTCTCTGTCCTGATGCCCTCTACCATGAGGGCCCCCACCCTGGGGGGGAACTAAGGGGACACCCCCTCCCTCCTCAGCCCCACTCCCTCCTGACTCTTTCCTCCATCAAAAACACCACCAGTTCTCACCAGGACCTGTACCAAACTATTTCTCCTTGCTAAACCCAGGGAAAACAAACTCAGCCGAAAAGAGAGCAGTGCCACGAGGGAACAGGGTTGCGGGATATCGCACCGGCTCCCCCCAAACGCACGGCATCAACCCCTGCACAGGCAGCATGGACCAAGAGGCGGGAGATGAGGTCCCATCTGACAGACCAGAAATAGCTCTGTTCACAAAGGAAACCTGAAAATCTGCTCCGGGCACCCTTTCCCTGCCGACAGGAATGGTGTGGTGCAACAGCCCCCATGGAGGCGAGCCGCCCTGCTCCACAAGCTGCCCCCCGAGCTGCCGATTAACGCTGGAGCAGTGGAAATATCAAAATTGTTAACTACCTCGCTGCTGATTCGAAAGCAGGATACGCAGCCAATGGGCTCATCTGGCAGCCTCCGATTGCTCCTGCGCCTCCCCACATGCCAGGAGCCTCAACGGCCTTTCAGCCAGCTGCCAAAGGAGCTTGCTTCCCCAACAGCCACCACAATGCAGCAACTCACAGGGCTGAAAGCGAAAGGCAATGTCAGACCCAATGCCCAGAATATAAAAATAAGTGACAAGGGAGCCATTGTAGCACATGAGTTAGTCAACTTCAGATTAATTCATGAACCCCATCTCTTTTACAAACCAACCTGGAGCTATGCAGCATCCCTGGTTACTGGGGGGAAAAAAAAAAAAAAAAAGGCAAAAAGCTAAGCCCAGGGACCATGCCCCAAGCTACAGAGATCCAACTTTTCCTGTATGGAGGCTTTGCTGCATGTGAGAATTATTTTATTTGCTAGTGTCATGTCTGGAGAGGAGCAGGGCTCCAGCGCAACACAGCATGGGTTTCGAAGCAGGAGGCTGAGGGGAATATTGTGCCTGTGGAAACCAGGGCAAGCCTCGAGGAAAGCTGGACCTGAATCGCCAAGAACTGTCCAAGGCAACACTCTGGCTCTAGGAAACAGGAGACAAGCTCAGCTCAGGCCACAAGCAGTCGTCCACTTTACAGCTTGTCTGAGCAACAGCATGTACTGCTGCTGGTGTTTTAGGGTGAGGGGGGAGTCAGAGAAGATAGCTCTTCCCATCCTTTCCTTTGCTACCCCAGTAGCACACTGTCCAGCTGCTGCACTGACTTTCAGAGAAGAAAACCCCCAAGAGCATCCCCGACTTGTCCTGCACCCACCCTCACGCCTGGGGCTGCTGTACCTGCACCTGATGTGAGGAGCTGGGAATGCTACGTGGCACCAGGCAGAGCAGCATGATAAAGGAGAGAGTTTGGATACAAGCAGCAAAAGTAAATGCTACCCTGGCTTGGTGTCAGCCTTCTGGCACCTATGGTAATGCCCTGCTCCTCTGCTTCTCCCTCCTGTGCCCTTCTGGCCCCCTTCATGGTCTGGGGACCCTGTCTGTCCCAGAGGTTCCTCCCTGCCCTGCCACAGCACCTCCAGGTCCAGATTTTCAGATGCACAAGGGCTCACTCTCAGTTTGTACAGTGGAACAAATCACACCAGAGCTGCAGTTTCCCTGCAGGACTTGATTGTTCCCTTTTAGCACAACATGAAGGAACTGAGGAAAAAGCTGGTGCCAGGGGAAGGAAACAGGTCCCAGGGACTCTGCCTACTTTGGACAAGGTAGGGATGGAGCAACTGGGCCTGCCTGGAGCTCCAGCCAGCATAAACAAGGGAGGGAGATAGATGGACCCAGCTCTAGGCAAAGGTGTGGTCTATGCACAACTATAAGACCCCTCCTGCATTCAAAAAAAACCTTTCAGGCTTCCCCAAATTTGAACGTGGTGTCTCCAAATGAGCACTGACAATTTCAAGGCCCGGTTTTCTGATCTACCAGTCTGACAATTTGCTGGGGTCACCTCCATCACAACCACAGTGGTTGCACAAAGCACATTAGCAACGGGGTTGACAGTTCTGGTCCATCTGATGGCATGAGGTCTCGTTTGACAGCTGTGCTCTGCCCACAAAACCCTGTGTCCATCCCCGTCCCAGTGTCCAAAGTGAGAGTTGTCCCCCAGAACCTTTTAGCTCTTTCATTGTTGAAAAATGAAGCTACAGAAGGAATCCACAATTGGAGGAAAGACACACAGAGACCCGTGCGAATCACACCACCCAAACCCAGGCATTGTCTGAAGAGATGCTCTCCTAAGTGGCTGTTCGCATGGCTTCCATTACTGACAATTAGCAAGTGCTGACCTTGCAGTCAGAAGAGAGGTGCTACGAGTCCTGCAGAAATAATGATAGCAGAAAAGCCATCCTAAAATGGACATCGCATCCCAAGGTGCTATTTAATGAATAAATCTGGGTAAAATGTGGACTGACTCCACATAGGTGCCCTGGAGCCTCCTGAAATTTGCATGATGCTCAAAGAAGCCGCCAAAGCCCGGTGCCAACCTGCCTGGTCAGATCGAATTTATCTAACTCATAGCAAGATCTAACACAATTAGAAACCCATTTAGACAGCCTCAGGACAGAGATTGCCTAACCTCTCAGCCTATCAGGGCTCTGAGCCCTTCAAGGATGTACAATTTAGCTTTTCTTTGGCTGAAATGAAGACTGGAAAGGAAAATATGGAAATAAATCATCTGAAGGGTGAATCATAAAATCTAAAGGGGTCATAATCTTTATGGAATAATGTCTAAATTGGACTGACCGTGGTGTCCTGAAATGTCTATCACCTTCAAGCTGATAATAGAGCCATTCTGTAGATAGTTGGTACAGAGCTGAAATTGCTCGGGACACAGAAGGAGGTCTCATAATCACGTTAAAACCATCTGAAGATTCCGGGGAGAAAAAGGTTCTAGGACCGGGAGTAACACTTGAATAAAGCCCTCGAGGAATCCGACAGCTGCAGAGTGGGAAAATAATGCTGGGAAAATAATGAGCTAATCTGGCTCCCAGTTGCACCCAGTGGAGCTGACAGATAGTATTGAAAGCTCTGGGGACAGCAGGGGCTTCCAAGCCGTAGACTTGTAGATAACCAGGAATGCTTCACTGGAAGACTTTGAATGGAAAAAGATGCCAATTTTCTGGAATCAGATCATTTTTCAAGTGAGTTTCTTGTTTCAAAGATGGGGCAGGGGGGATATCTTTGCTGACATGCAGAAATGAAAAATGATGCTCTTGCAAAGGTAACTTTCACTTCAGAATTCAAGCCAAGTATTAATTATGAAGTTACATTCAAAAAGGTCAGTCAGAATCATGCCTTTAGAAATTATTAGGAAAAATATCTATATTTATACTTCTATATCCGTTGATTGACTTGAACCAAAATAGAAAAAAAAAAAAGTCAGTTCTTGCTGATTTCTTTTCAAATTGAATATTTTCTTCTGATGGCAACCTTATTTTCTAACCACCTCTGTATCTATAGGCAAAGGGCAAAAGCTCTTCCCGCTCAGTGAAGGAATTGTGTCTATTGCACACCAATACGGTGTAGACATCGGCAGAGCCCTCGCTTTAGTGGTCTGCAACCAACCTGCACCTAATGATGAATTATGATACTGGGTAAGACAAGCCTTCATTTGGAAAGATCAAACAGGTAAGACAAGTAATATTGTAAGGCTTGTTAAGGCCACTTATCTCACCTGCACTGGTCTGGCATTACCACTGACGCCGGTACAGGACCCTCCAGTGCAGATGAGCTGAGGACAGCTGTAGATGAGCTGAGGACATTTTACCCTGTCCTCAAATCCTGGGGCAGATGTCAAGTCCTCAGGCCAGACATTGCAGATTGTGGCTCAAGAAAAATTTCCTAAACATTAAAGAAGGTTTCTCAGCTCTCTTCTCTGTGCAAGAGACATCATGATAGCCCTTAATAAACTGAGCTACTTGAAATCCTTGGAAAAAACCAGCCCAAACTCCTCCAAGCACTCCCAGGGCCTTGAATCACAACACCCTAAAAGGTCTTCCCAGCCTGAATAAAAATGAAGGGCTCTTCAAACATCTGAAATACTGATTTTGCTTTCTACTGGGCTTGAGTGCTTTTGATGAAGAAGCAGAAAGATTAACAGATTAGTGTAAGAGGAATATCAGACATCACATTAGCAAGACATTTAGAGCACGATCTCAGCCCCAGTCCAGAGCTCAGACAAGAAGTTCCCCTCACGGCAGGGATGGGATATCTGTCAGAGCCTCCCTGGCAGCAGCTTTGCAGCTGCTCAAGAGCATCGGGGAGTTTGGAGCATGTGAAAACCAGGCCACGCGGGAGCTAAATAGCTCCAGGCTTTCAGGTTGCTCAGGCCTTTAGAGATGTCTCGGAGGAGCTGAATCAGGGCACTCTGCTCCCACAGCTTCGCTAAGGAGTAGGAGCAGTTCCAAAGGAGAGGTGGTGATTTGCTGCCCTCCCCAAATGATGGCTCTAAAGACAGCTTTGATGAAACTTGCCAAGATCAGTGGCTGCCTGGCCGTGCCCTGTTTAGATAATAGATCAGGAGGGAGGTATTTTGCAAGCGAAGAGGTGCTCAGAGGGATGTTTACCTCACGGGGCAGGGGCCTCTTTAGGGATCTTTGGGCAGGATCCACAGGGCATGGCTGCGAATGCCAAAATGGCTGTAAATGATGAGACAATGTATGAGCTTTCTCCTGCCCTCCTAGCAGGTCACAAACCTACTCTCCCACCCACTCTTTCCTGTGAGCATCTGAAGGAGTGAGGCAGTAAACAGCTTACACCATGGGAAGACATCGATGCAAAACAACTAGAAGATGTTTTTAAGGGATCTTAGCGAGTTGTTTTCTTTGTCTGACCTCCTTTTCCTCTTGTGCCCTCAACCACAGGGTTGAGTCGGGAACTCCACTAGGAAAAGAAACCTATATTACTGGTGGGATGTTGAAAGAAGGTCCTCAAAGGTGTGGACTGAGACCTGCAAAAAAGTTCAGAAAGTCAGAGACAAAACAAGGTCAACATGGGACCTACTGGGGGGAGGCTGTGTGGGTCTGAGTCACAGGTCACCCTGGCTCCTAGAGGTGAAACCAAGACTAAGCTTCATCTAGGTGGACTGATGGATGCGGCAGCTAGTGGTAAAGGTGACAAGAAGAGGGGAACCAAGGTGGTCTGTGCCCCTGCAGCCAGGCTCCTCCTCACCAATGTTCAATCTTTCTCTGCCTTAGCCGAGCAGACTGTGAGCTCCCTGGGGCACCGAAGGAGCAGGGGACTGTGGAAAGAGTCCCCTTTGGAGTAATCTCCATTGACCATCTTGGTTTCTCCCAAGACCAGAGCTTGGGTTGAGTAACTGCATCTTACAGGGCAGTATGTAGGAGCACAGCTCTCCCATGGCCATGGGCTGTGCCTGGGGTTTCATGGGCAGGTGCTCTCACAAGACAGGTTTGTGAAGGGATGGAGGGCGGAGAGGGAGAAAGGTGCTTTGGGCTTGGCACAGGGCTCGGCTCCACGGGCATCTTTCAAAAGAATATGCTGGCAAAAGAGAGATTTCGCAGGGTACCGCAAGGGCCGAGGTTCCAAGACCCCATGAAGGGGAGCTCCTGTTCTTTGCAACCCACCCCAGCACAGCCAGACCTGAGTCAGCCTGTGCCCAGCTGCATGGCCCTTGGACACAATTGACACCAGGGGTTCCGAGTGGACACCAGCTCCAGAGACACAAGCGCACGGCATCCTCCTCTTCACTGCTGCCCCACACCCTCCCCATCTTGAGCTGACATAGTTCCCAGGGACAGAGCTGCTCTGAGCTCCTGCGCTCCATGCATCCTTTAGTCCTTACTCTCCTTCGCAACACCCCACCCCATCCTGCCCTACATCAGGTACCCTCTCATTACCCCAGCCTCCTCTCCACCCCATCCCAGAACATCCCAGCTCTGTCCTCACTTGGAGGCACCCCACCCTCCACCCCCTTCATCCCTCATCTATGGCTGAACTGTGTCCAGTTCTGGGGCCCCCAGTTCAAGAAGGACAGGGAAGTACTGGAAAGAATCCAGTGGAGGCTACGAAGATGATCAAGGGACAGGAGCATCTCTGTGGTGAGGAAAGGCTGAGGGACCTGGGGTTAGGAGAAGAGAAGAACGAGAAGGGATCTCATCAATGCTGAGCAATAGCTAAAGGGCAGGTGGCAAGAAGATGGGACCAGACTCTTAGTGGTGCCCGGGGACAGGACAAGGGGCAACGGGCACAAACTGGGACATGGAAAATTCCATCTCAACATGAGGAAAAAATTCTTTCCTGTGAGGGTGGCAGAGCCCTGGAACAGGCTGCCCAGAGACAGTGCAGGGTCTCCTTCTCTGGAGCCATTCAAACCTCACCTGGATGTGTTCCTGTGCAACCTGCTCTGAACTAGATGATCTCCAGAGGTCCCTTCCAACCCCTGCCATTCTGTGATTCTGTGATTCTCCTCTCTGGGCAAGGAGGGGCCACAAAGTGCCCAGGGACAGTCCCCATGGCTGGGGTGGGTTTTGCCCCAGGATTTCGGTAACGGTTGAAGCAGGCTGCAGGGCTGGCCCCCGCTCCAGCCTGGTCTGAGCGCAGGGAACAGCACTGCAGCTGAGAGCCCGGCCGAGCGGGCAGAGCAGTGCTGGGAATATCAATCAGCGCGGCTTGGACCGGGCGGCTGCCCACACAGCCAGTGCTTTCATCGCGCAGGGGATGCACAGCTCGGCTGTCGGAGCCAGCCAGGGACTCAGCCCTGCGCCACCAAGGGCTCAGCATCCCTCTGTAGCGGGGCCAGCAGACAGTCGGTCAGGAGAGACTGATGGGGAGGGGAAAGCAACAGGAAAGGGGGAGGTCCCAGCCTGAGCAGAGCAGGGAAGAGATCAGGCGAGAGGGATGAAGAGAAGCAGATAGAATTGTGAAAGAAAAGAGGGAAGAGTAGGGGGAAAATCAAGGAGAAGTCCCCCAGAACCAAGATAGGGAAGCCTGAGTTCATCACAGACCAATAATGGCTCCAAGGGCATCAGGCAGGGGAAAGCCTGGGGGTCGGAGGAGCAAGAAAAGAGAGGGCAGGGAGGAATGAGCAGCATCTTGCTCAGCAGGGTGGGAAGAGGGAAAATGGCCAGAGTTGAGAGCCACCCAGGCTGCTCAGCCCAATGTGAGCAGCTCCAAGCAGGTAGCACAGGCTGTGTGAGCCTTCAAGGGAGCAAGGGATGAGATCCCAAGCGCTGGTGGGGCCAGGGACTATCAGGCAGGAGAGACCCAATGCTCTCCTTCATGGGCTAGGGAAGTAAGCGCCACTGCCTCCTTGCAGACACACTGCTTACAGAGGAGTCGTCACCTGCCCAAGGCTGCACTCTGTGAACACCCCGCGTCACCTCCCGCCCTGCACAGGCTGTGTACACCCCACTGTCACCACTCCACACAGCATGGCTTGTACATAACACTGTGCCCCCTTTTACTGTGGCAGTGGCTGCGTCGCTCCCCCATGCATCCCCCCCCCCGCAGCACGCACCCCTCTGTCACCTCCTCGGGGGACAAGGGTTGTACCCTTCTCTCTGCCACCTCCTCCCAGAGGAGACATAGGCTGCATCCCCCCCGCACCACCAACCCCTGCTGCACAGCCTGCGCAAGTTCCTCTGCCACAGAGACCCCCATGCCACCCCCTCCGTGGGGCGCAGGCTGTGAGCACCCTGCTGCCACCTCCCACGCACGGAGCACGGGCTGAGCACACCCCGCTGTCACCTCCCCCTGCAGCACAGCCTGCTCACACCCACGCCATCCCTGGCTGCACAGACTGTACCACGGGGTTGTTCATCTCCCCTGGATGAAGCTCATCGTTTCTGAGGTCCCAATTGCCCCACAGGGCAGCTCTCCCCACCATAAACCCAAATCCCTCAGCACAGACCTGCCAAGAGACACCACACAATCCTGCCTGGCTCCTGGGGTTCTCAGCATCCTCACCAGCTCCCCACAAGCCAGCATGGAGTACACCCCAATCCTCACCCCCTCTTGTGCTTCCCCAGCTCCCACCAGAGCCTCATTGATGCTCACAAGCCACTGGGAATTCCCAGTTGTTTTTGCAGAGCCCAGTCACCCTTCCCAGCACAGCCAGGGCTCAGCCCCCCAGACCTCGCTGCCATGGTCCCGCACTCAGTCTCTGCACCTCAGAGCCACCTCCGGACCAAGCGCAGTCGATCCCAGGAGCAGGATTTGGTTTGCAGTGCCTGGGAACTGCTCCCAGCACAGTCTCTTTCTGAAACTGGGGGAAAAACAGGGCAGGTCCCCCATGAACCCTCAGCTCCATCTGCAGCTCATTTCTGGATCCGTTCATCAGCTCATTCCACATGAACGACCTTGAGAAAAATCCACTGACCCAGGACAGTAGGAGACTTTCCCAGACATCTGCCAACACCTAAACCTGCAATTTATGGAGAGTCTAAGCTAAAATCTAAAACAAGAAAATGTCATTCTGTCCATTACGGTTACAATATTACTCCTCCCTCCCCTTCCCCCTCCTCGCAGAGAGTAATTAATACTGTGCCATGCTCCCAAGCCTGCAGGCAGGTGTGGGCACCTCTGCTGAGCTCGCAGTAGCTCGCTGAAGTTAACATCACTCCAGCCAGCTTCTCAGATGGTAGGGGGCTGTTAGAACCCAGGGCATTCTTGGGTTTGTGTGGCTGGGAAAAGATCTAGAGTTGCCCCCTCCCTCCCTCCCTCTCCAGCCCCGGTATAAAAAAGTCCCAAAGGATGGAGCCTGGGAGATGGATAAAAGAAAAAAGAGAGACGCTCCCCACACCAGCATCTGAGAGGTGGTGTTCTTGCCCCAGGTTCATCAAAGAGCTGCCAAGGATAAGGAAAGAAGGGAAACTTCTCTCAGAAAGTTCCCAAAGGGAAGCAGATAGGGAGACTGAGCCAAGCCCCCAGACTGCCCTGCCCAGCCCTGCAGGGACTAGTTATTTAGGTAGTTGCTGGTGTCTCCTTTCCTCCTCTGCAGCCATCACATCTCCCCGCAGGTCCCAGCCCTGCCTGCCTAGGAGGCCCAGACACTTCCTGGACGGTTCAAGATAAAACCTTATGCTGTTAGCAAAACAAACTAGGAGGCTGTGAGAGCCAAGGCTGGCACAGGGATGAAACCACCGAAGCCAGAACCACTGGTTTCCCCAGATGATCTAATCTCTCCCAGCGCCAGGGCTCCTCTGTCTCCGGCAGCCTGGTGTGGCTAGTTGGAGTCCCCGGGGAAGAGGTGAAGCTGGTACGACAGGCACAGGGATGTCTGCCCCAGTTTGAAAGAAAAACCATGAGAAAGAAGAAGGGGTGGATGGGAAGGGGGTCCCTGAGATTCGATGCTTGGACGGAGGGAGGGGGATGTAGGATGGCCCCTTCCAGGGCCTGGTGAAGGGGTGCTGCGCTGCTCCTGACTACCAGGATCCATCCTCTCTCCAGTCCACTGGAGATAAGACCCTGAGGAAGCCCCATGGCAGCAGCATTGCCCCCAGCCTGCCTGCCAGGAGGGGCAGAGCCAGATTTATGGGTCGCGTGGCCGCCTGTCTCCATCGCCCTCCCGCAGCCCCACTGCAGCCTGCAAGCATGCCTGGGAGGACCTCTCCTCCGCTGCAAGGGTGCCCATCACATCCCGGGGTGGGGGGGAGCACCTTTGCTTTGGGTGCTTTCGCCCCCCCGGCGCTGCTGACGCACCGAGGCTCCATCTGCAACCATGTGCGTCCTCATTCCAGCACTGCGGCGGGCGAGAGGCAGGCGTGTTCCAACCTTCACCGGCAGGATTTGGGTCATGCTAGCCAGGCACCGTGTGGCAGGGACCTGCTCCTCCATGCACATGGCTTTGGGACATGGGTTGGACTCAGAAGGGCATGGGGATGAACCAGGAGAAGCAATGCATGGGGGTATTGGAGTGGAAGAAAGGTGAGATGGCTGCTTCGTGAAACACGTGTACCTGTGTGTGTGTATCTACATGCATGTGCTGTGAACCACGTCCTGCAGAAAACTGTCTCCTTAGAGGGCCAGGCCCTCTGGAGATGGGAGATGTCAGTCTGGGGAAGAGGGGGTCGATACCATGAGGCCTCTGGACTAGACACGCTGGGGGATAGTGGAGGACTTGTGGAGGTGACTAGCCCACGTGAGCATCACTTCTGGGCACTGCAGAGGCTGAGTGCTCCAGTGGCTGGGGACATGGAAAACATGCCTGGGAAATTGCTGGGAGCAAGAGCATCTTCAGGGGGCAGCAGGGAAAATAAGGCACAACTGGTCAAAAATAGAAAACTTTATTGAAGTCAAATCCAACAGGGCAGCTGAGCTCAGCCCCACGGCAGGAGCCCAGCCTGCCGCTCACCAGGGTACAAAGAAAGGAGCAGGGGTCTCCACAGGGCACAGAGGGTACAGCATGGTGGGGGAGTGGGTGGTCCTCACTTACGGGGCCCCAGGAAGAAGGCAAAGCCACTCGTCCCCCCTCTTCCTCCCTAGCTATTTAAGGATAGACTGGACAGGCGCCAAAGCAGAAACGTGGTGCAAGGTAACTGGTCAGTTAGCCTGAAGAAAGAGGGTTCTGCAAGCTCTGGGCTCATCCCACAACCTCCTGGGAGAGCTCCAAGCTCCAGTGCACACCAGCGAGCATCCCTTCCCAGTCCGCAGCCAAGACTTACCTCCGCCCTGCCCCGCACGCAGCAGAAAACCCCGGTTAGACCAAGAGAGGTGACCCGACCGCAGCACGCAGAAGAGACCCCAGTGCCCTGTTCCTCCAGCCCCTAGCACGAGACCCAGCCCCAGCACACGGCCAGACCCGTGCCACCCGGAGGAAGCGCCCCGGCCACCCGGATCTGCTCTCCTCCTCCTCCTCCTCTGCGGCTGCAGCACAGCTCCCGCAGAGCCATAGCTCCGGGCCCCCATGCTCATGCTAAGGGAAGCCTGGTTTCTCACCACGCTGGCTATGGCAGAGGGCCCAAGCCTTGGGGGGAGCCCAAGCCTAAGCCTGGGAAAAAGGCAGAGATTTGCTCCTCCACCCAGCCCCACCTGCCTGGGCAGCCACAGCGGGTGTAAAACTCCCTTTTTGGGCAGCTTTGCTCCGGGATGGTGAAAGGTTCAGCCACACTAGCAGAGCTGGGCTGGCAACAGCAAAGGCTAGTGCCTTCCTTGTTGCTCCCCGGCCAAGGGCAGGGCTGGGGACCCAGAGCTGTGGCAGGAGCAGGACCAGTCTCTCCTCCCCACCAGTCAGCCCAAGCAGAAGGATGGGTGGGAGGGTGGACGTTGCCCTCCTCCATGCTCTTAGAGCCGGTCCCCAAAGGGGACCTGCACGGGTGGGATTCCCTCCCCAGAGATCCACATGCAGAGGCACATGCAGGCAGCGCCCTTCACATCACCCTCACCCAGGCAGCGCCGCCAGGACCCAGCCCCGGGCGCTCTGACAAGGGCTCCGACAGTCTTTGGCCTTCCCCCCCACCACTTCCCCACCACCACCCCTGTTCCCTCCCTGCCCCACGACCAGGCTTCGTGGCTCGGCTCCGGGGTAGTCCTCTGCCAGCTCCCCAAGGGCCACGCATGCGGGGCTGGGGGGCCAGTCCACGCTCACTCCCACACCTCTGTCCAGATGGCTCCCCGGTTCAGGGGGGGGGCCGCTGCCGGCCTCAGGATGAGCTCTCCTACCTGCTTGTTGGTGTATTTCTGGGGATTGGTGCGGTAGCTGTAGTCCGAGTACTGCTCAGAGCCCGTTGAGTTGTTGTCCCCGGTGCCAACAAAGGTGTTGGTGGCCGGCAGGTCCTGCACCACTTGGTGCTTCTTGGAGGCAGAGGGCGACTGAGGCTGCAGCTGGATGGAGGGCAGCGGCGAGTTGGAGCGGTAGTGGCGGCCCAGGTCTGGACTGCCTGGTGGGTAGTTGAGGGGCAGGTGGATGCGGGGGCTGTCGCTGACAGAGTCGTTCATGAGGTTGAACTTGAGTGATTTCTGCAGCCCCGTCTCCTCCTCATCCTCCGTAGGCTTGGGCGGCTTCGGGGACTTGCTCTTCTTCACCTTGTTCTTGCTCTTACTGCTCTTGCTGGCCTGCTTGGGCGCATACAGGTCCTTGGTCTCTTTCTTGCCTGCCTGGTAGCCACTCTTGGCCTCCCGCTGCCGGCAGTAGCGCACCAGGACAACCAGCACGATGACCAGAGTGACGGCCACAATGCCAGCGATGACTCCAAAGAGGATGTTGCTTCGCTGCTTGCTGCGCTCGTATTCAGGGTCTCCGGCGATGTCTATGTCGAGTGGTGTGTCCAGGCTGTGCCCCACCAGCGTGTCCAGCAGCGTGCGGTTGGCCAGTGTCTCGTTGACATAGAAGTGCACCAGTGCCGTGCCGTGCCGTGAGGGCTTGCCCTTGTCGTTGACACGCACTACCAAGCGGTGCAGGCCATGGTGCTTGCGCAGGATCTCCTTCTCCAAGGTGATGTCTCCACTATGAGGGGATATCTGGAAGAGCTCAAAGGGGTTGCCTCCTGTGATGCTGTAGGTCAGCTCTGCGTTGACGCCAGAGTCAATGTCCTCCGCCTTGACCTTGCTCACTTGCTGGCCAGGGCTGGTGTGGGGCAGGATGTGTTTGTAGGTGGCATTGGAGGGCGAAGTGATGAAGGGGGCATTATCATTCTCATCCAAGACATTGATGGTCACCCCCACATAGGCAGACCTGGGAGGATCCCCACCATCCACCGCCTTGAGTCGGAAAGTGTACGTGCTCTGCTGCTCCCGGTCAAAAGAGATGCTGGAGAGAATGGTGCCAGTGCCATTCTGGATGACAAAATCTCCGTTGTCTTGCTCCACTGAGAGCTGGATGCGGGCATTTTCTCCTTTGTCAGCATCGATCACCGTCACCATGCCCACAGGGCTGAGGGGCGGCATGTTCTCCATCACCGAGAAGTTGTAGCCGCTCAACATGAACTTGGGGTCGTTGTCATTCCTGTCCATGACGTTGATGGCCACAGACGCTGTGCCCTTGAGGCTGGGGCTGCCCTTGTCTGCCGCCACCACCAAGAACTCATAGCGCTCCCGTTGCTCTCGGTCCAGCACTGCCTTTACCCGGATCTCCCCGGAGTCGGGATCAATGGTGAAGGAGCCCTTGGAAGAGGGGTCAGTCACCAGGGAGTAAACCAGCTTGGCGTTTGAGCCACTGTCAGCATCGGTGGCACTCACCTCCATCACCAGGTCATCAGGCTCGTTGTTCTCAGGGAAGGCCACCTCAGTGAAACTCTGGCTGAAGACAGGTGCGTTGTCATTCACATCCATCACCTGCACCTTCAAAGAGTTGGTGCTGGAGAGGGGTGGGTTCCCCGAGTCCACTGCCACAATCTCAATGGTGTACTCCTTCACCGACTCATAGTCCAGTGGCGTGGTGGTCTGTAGGAAGTATTTCTTCTTGCTGTCACTCCCTGTTTCACTAGCTTGCCGCAGCTGGAATGGGACATCACCAGCCACCACACAGGTCACCACGGCATTTTCACCCTCATCTCGGTCAGACACCTGCACCAGAGCTACTGCTGTCTCTACTGGCACGTCCTCCGAGATGTTTGCCATGCCATCCTGGTGGGTGACAAGCCCAATGCCCCGTATCTCTATGGAGGGTGCGTTGTCATTCATGTCCTTGATGGTGACCACCACCTGGGTGCGGGCACTCTTGGGGTTAGCCCCCTTGTCCTTGGCCATGACGGAGAACTTGAGGATGCTGACATCCTCACGATCGATGGGCCCCTGCACAGTGATGAGCCCGGTGGTGCGGTCCAGGCGCAGCAGCCGGCGCACCATGTCCGAGGCTTGATGGAAGGAGTAGTCGATTTCGGCGTTGGCACCTTGGTCCGAGTCGTTGGCTTTCACCTGTGGGATGGAGGGAGAAATGGTGAGTAGAAGGGCAAGGAGGCGTGAGCCCCTCTGAAAACTGCCACGCTGCCTGCTGCAGCCTCCTCTGGGGACAGCTCGGGGGGAAAAACCAGGATTTCCTCTTCTGGGGCCAAGGACTACGAGGCAAAGAGCCTGGGACCGGCAGAGCAGCTGGGAGCGGCCCTCCGGCAGGGAGGCTTCTCCTTGCTCTTCCAGTGAAACTGGCTGGGCCGGTCAGCCGTGCTCCCCTCCTGACCAGCTGCGGCACGCCGGGAATCCTCCGGGAACCCTTGCCAGCCCTTGCCGCCACAACCCAGGCAGCAGCGTGGAGGGACGGCTCTGGCTGCACCCGCTCTGCAAAAACCCTCCCGAAGAGGGGCTCGAGCAGCTACCTGGCCAAGGTGAGGATGAGGAGGAGGGAAGGGAGGATGTGCAGAGCTGCAGCAGCCCCATTCCAGCGTTCAGGGACGCAGCCAAGTGGGGACTGAGGCTGCCTAAGCTCTGCACGGCATCAGCCGTCCCTGCCCGCTCGTCAGGAGCTCTGCATTCGCATAAACCTGCCTCTATGCCTATTATTTGCTTTCCAAAGAAGATGAGGTTTGTCTAACATTTGCCTCCCTAATCGGCTCTCCAAGCTGCCTCTTCTCTGCACCATTTGCTGCTCTGCCGTTATCTTGCTCAGCAGATTTGGATGGAGAACGAAAGTTGTTAAATGTAAATTCCACCTTTTACCTCCACTCACAAAAAAAGGCGGAAGTCATTTTCCCCCTGAAAGATAAAAGCTGAGCAATGGCAGCAGCAGCAGCGTCTCAGCCCATTCTCCTCCCGGCCGCGCAGCTCCCTTATCTGCTTCCAACTTCCATTCTCTTAACAGTGAAAAATGAATTCTTAAAAAATTCACATCAGAATTAGCCGGCAGATGAGAGCTGACTGCACTCCGCTTATTAAGATGGCAGCTGCAGATAAACAGATGTCGGCTACTATCGTCTCAATGCCCCCTCCAAGCCAAATCCACCAAGATCCATCCCCTCGGGCTCCCTGGGCCAGTTTGCGCCGCTGCCTGAGACGGGGCAGAGCCACCGGACCCTGCAGACAGCAGAGCATCCCGAGAGTCACGGGCAGCCCCCCTCTCCCTCCCCGGGATGGGCATCAGGGATGCTGCCTGCCCCCCATCTCCTGCAAGAGCTGGAGTTTCCATGGAGTAGCCAAGGGAATGCAACTTATGAAAGGGTCTATGTCTTGTCTGCGGGCGGCACTGAGACTGGCCTGGCACGAAGCCAGGCTCCCCATCGATGGACCTCAGGTCCCAGCCCTCCCAGTAACCCTCCCAACAACCCGGAGTCTTGCTCCTGCACACCCGCCGGCACTGCTGCCGCCCCTCAGTCAGGTCCTGCAGTCCCTCCTCTGGCTGCACCTTCCTGCCTGGCCTCTCCAAACTCGTTTTAGCAGATGTGACACCCCAGGGACCTGCCCACCCGCTGGCCTTGGGTAACACTGTGGGCTCCTACAGCTTGCAACCCTTCTAGGCTGTCTCCTCCCCTGAAGCGCGGTGGCAGCAGGTGGCCATATAAATGGTCCCCAAGCCGTCCCTGCTGCAGTCAGGCAGGAAAGAAGCTCCCGCACTCACCTGGAGGACAGAGTGTCCCATGGGGCTGTTTTCAGAGAGCTCTGCCTCATACAGGGCCTTCTCAAACTTGGGTGCGTTATCATTCATGTCCAGGATGGTGATGCGAAGCAGGGCGCTGCTCGCCCGCGGTGGGTTGCCTCCATCCTGCACCTTGATGGTCAGGTCATAGGAATCCCACTGCTCCCGGTCCAGGTTCCCCATGACAATCAGCTGTGGCTGCTTCTCGTCCTGATCCTCTGCCACCTGCAGCCCAAAGAGCTCCTGGGCCTCAGGACCAGCCATCAGCTCATAGGAGGCAACACCATTGGGACCCGAGTCCCGGTCCATAGCCAGGGGTATGGGGAAGAGTGTCCCAATGTTGGTGTTTTCGGGGATGGACAAGGTGAGAACGGGTGAGGCAAAGTTGGGGGTGTTGTCATTGATATCGAGCACCTCTATCTGTCCCTCAAGCAGGCGCGGGCTGCTGTTCAAGATCAGGTCAGTGATGGACACTTCGAACTCCAGGTAGCAGGGCTCTCCGGGCAGGAGGTGCTGGCAGTCACGCAAGCTCTCCCGGTCGATGGAGGTCTCTGTGGTGTAAATGTCCCCAGTCTTGCCATCCACACGTAGGTACGGGGCCCCCACTTCCAGCTTGTAGAGATGTCCCACGTCTGGCAAGCCGTAGTCGGAGGCCAGGCTCCCTATGAGGGTGTTGGGGGGTTGTTCCTCCTGCACTTTGTAGACCACCCGTGTCCCAGAGACCAGGGCAGGGAGCTGGAAGAGGAGCCACAGGCCCAGGCAGGATGCCAGAGGTTTCATCCTGCGCTGCAGGGGAGCTGGAAGGAGACACAGACACCGGAGGTTAGGCAGCTCCGGGCCCCTGGGACTGCTCCACCCCATCCCTCTTCCCTGGTGCATCCCTTTCCGCTCATCCCCTGTGCCACATGGGACTTCACATGGTCCCAAAGCAGCCCCCCAGAAGGAAGGGACTTCAAGGGCTCGCCTGGCAGAGCTGGCCCCAGCCTTGGTCTCCTGGCAGCCTCCACAAGCAACTGCCCGGGAAGACCGGTCCCGACTTGTAAAAGTTCCTGCAACGCCCTGCTCAAGTGAGCAACCCAGTCATTGAAACCTCAGCCCTGGCTTCCTGTCACTTGCAGGAAGCCACTCCTGCCACTGTCCACCCTCTTCGTCACCACGCAAACTGTAATTAGACCCAAGGAGGCACACTGCATGCAGCCCGCTGCCAGCAACCCGATGGGAGCTGGCCAGGCTCAGAGACAGCTTCTCACCACGGAAACACAGGAGCATTGTGTGCCACGCACTACTGGGGCAATGCCTGCCACGCACGGCGGGGACACAGAGACACTGCATGTGTCTGCCAGCCCCGCAGAAACAGGAGCACCACAAGGAGGGCAGGGGCTTTGCAGGGATGTGGGGCCACCACCCATCCAGCACTGCAGGGACATGGGGCACTGCAGGGATGCAGAGCTGCCACCCACCAGGCACTGCAGGGACACAGAGCACTGCAGGAATATCATCCATCCATCCGTCCATCACTACAGGGACATGGGGCGCTGCAGGGATGCAGAGCTGCCACCCACCAGGCACTGCAGGGACACAGGGCACTGCCAGGACACAGATCTACCTCCCATCCATCACTGCAGGGACACAGGGCACTACCACAGCAGGGACAGAGCAGCACTGCCCTCTCTGCAGTGCTGACAGGGCAGCACTGCCAGCCTTGCACTGCCAGATGTGAAGGCACCACCCATCCAGCACTGCAGGGATGCAGGACCCTGAGCATCCTCCATCCTGCACTGCACGCGGGGCAGTGCCATCCACCTGTGCCCCTCGCAGACCAAGGGGGCACTGCTCACCCCTGTATTAGAGGGACTCAGACTCGCTGCTCACCCTGCACAGCGGCGCAGACGTACCCCAGTGGGCAGACCCCACGCCTTCCCGGCACTGCACAGCCCCTGCACGCTGCGATGGGAGGCACAGCATCTCCCCTCTGCCGCGCAGTCACTAGGCAACCCCACACCCTGCGCCAGCAAACACTGTTCCTTTCCCTCGCTGCAGACACACTGTTCCTTCCCATTCCCTCCCACTCTGGGCTGGGACACTGCACACAGGCACTGGGTGCCCGCCAGTGTCCATCCCCACCCGCTGCAGAGGCAGTGACAGAAGTACTGCCCCCCTGCATTGCAGAGACACACACTGCACACGCTGCACCACAGGCACCCAGTCACTGGAAGCCTCCTCCCAGTGTGCACACACGGCAGAGGTGCATCGCCAGCCCCGTAGAGACTGTCCCCTTCTGCGCCCTGTCACCAAGCCCCTGCCTGCTGCTGTGCTTGGCCACCAGCTTTTCCATTGCCCGCATTCCGTTCTGGGAACACACCTTCTTCCAGCATCCAAGAGCACCCACGCAGCTTCTGCTAAGCCGTCAGTGTGAAGGGAAGCAGCTCAGCTCACCCGCACCCTGGAAGCCCAGTGGCTGGATGCCCTAAAAGCAACAGGCAGAAGCATCTGCCACGGCCCCGCAGCAGCAACAACCTTCTCTCATCACTCCCATCACTCCCTCCATCACTCCCATCACTCCCACCATCCACGTTGCCACACAGTGAGTGCCTAATTCCTGGTTCCCCTGGCATTGTACAGGTCCTCAACAAGTGGAGCATCCTGAACTGTCCATCCTTGGCACTTCCCACAAGCCAGCAGCTCCCAGTCCCGCCACCCCTCCCACTTCCCCACAGACGAATGCTTCATCCGTGGCATGGAGAGAGAAGCTCTCCCTCCGCAGGTGAAAATACATCTCTGTTTCTGGAGATGGAACTATGGTCCTGAAGCCTGCCTTGACTCTGCTCCCCTGTCCTGCAAGCATCCTTCATTCGGAAAAGAGGGATTTCCACCTTGCCGAGTACGTGCATAACTGTCCAGACCAGCTCTGTGTGAAGAGACCTCCTTCCTCCATCACCGCACAGGGCTGAGGATGGAGGAGGTAGGAGGCTGAGCAGAACCACAGCACACCTCTGCATCAATACAGGTGAAAGCCAGCAACGCGTGAACACGCACACGCGTGTGCCTGTGTATCTGCCTGTGCACCTGCCCTGAACACGACTGTGTGTCTGTAGGAAGAACCATACATGTGCACACGTGTCCTAGGAAGGCAGTGTGCGACGTGTGTGTGTATGCACTGTGAGGAGCATACCTGTGCCTGCACCAAGGGCATGACTTTGCCTTCCTGCCCTGAGCACACTTGTGTGTGCCCCCAGACACGCGTGTGCCCGCGTGGGCACTATTTTACCTCAAATCAGGACACCTTGTCACCACCACCTGTGCATGTGTGTGATGTCACCCCACGTGGGGGTACTCGCATGCGCTGGGACACACGTGTGCCTGCCTACAGCACGCGTGTGCACTCACACCAGACCCTTCCCACCACATCCACCCACCCACTTTCACAGCGTGCCTGAACCTGCTACCTGAACTGAGCTTTACCACCCTGTTCCCTGGTGATCCCCTTGGAAATGGCTGAGCGGCAAGGACAGGGGAAGGCCCGGGAAGGTGCTTCCAGAGGATGGCCCAGTCGGGAGAGGCACCCGTGCCCGCCGCCGGTCTGTTTGCACAAGCCTGTTTGCACTAGGCTGGGCCATGGCGGCCGATGACGTAGTGCCGTCCTGACTAAGCCTTGACGTGAGGTGGAAGATTGCAGGTAAAGGTGAAAGTCCCAACATTGGGGCGATGCCTCACATGGCCCTGAGTCAGGAGGGAGCTGGAAACGCCAAGAGAAGGAGGAAGGGAGTCACCCAAGGGTGGCCAGCACCCATGATTTCTCCTCCAGTAAAGGGGCTGGAGCCTGAACCCAAGCCCCATTCCCGCAGGTGAAGGAAACTCCCAAAGGAGGGAGGCTGGAGGAAGAGAGGGGTTGGGAAGCCGAGTGGGACCATCGCCCCACAAGGGATTGCTGGCGGGCACGAGGGGCCCCGGGTTCACCGGGGTAAGGAATCCTGTTTGGTGCCTCGGGGTGCGAATGACACAGCGCAGACGTGAGAGCCCAGAGCTGGGCGTGAAGAGGAGAAGGAGGAGGAGGCGGAAGCCTCCACCACCAGGGAAAAGCAGGAGACAGAGGCTTCCCAGGGGCCAGTCCAAGGCATCAGGCTATTTTCCCATGGGATCTAAGGACCATCCCACACTCTCTTCTCCAGTGCCAGGCACCTTTTTCCGACCTGCTGGCAGAGCAGAGTACTTAAAAATAAAAACCCCTCCCAAAACAACTATTCCTCTGCACACACAATTCTCCCTACGGGGAGAGTGTGAGAGAGACTGAACCACATGAGAGAGGCGTTAGTCACGCTGCTTAATGCATGACTGGGAAGCTCTCGGAGGACAGTGGCATGCAAAATCCTACAGAATTCAGCCACCCTCCCCCCCCCAAAAAAAAAAAAAAAATAAAACAAACCACCACACAACCCCCTAATGAGAGAGGTTATAAAGCGCTGAGAATTTAAGCAACTGCTTGAACAAGCTTTTGCTCCCTGTGATTCCCACAGCCCCTTGGCCCCGTTCCACAGAAGGCAGCACCGCCCCGGGAATGGGCACCAAAGTCCACCCTCTTATTGCTCCCAACGGCTGATTGCGTGGCTCGGAGCCATGCTTACAAGTCTATCCAAACCCTGCACTGAGCACATAAGTGTTAATCCCCCCCCTCTTCCCCCCAACCTCTACAACCCCCTCTCCCAAGCTTTGCTCTGATGCTCAGAGCTGGAGCAACATCCCAGCAAGCAGCAAATGCTAATCACGGCTCCACTCCGCGCGAGGGGCTGAGACCAAGGACCGTATCATCCCAAAAACGGCCACTGATGTTCAGTCCTGCATCAAGGGTATGGATGGGGCTGAATCCTGGGCATTTTGTGGCATGTCCCACGGTTACCTTTGGCTCCGGCTGCCACTGCGGCTGCTCAGCGTTTATGCAGGCAGGGCCCAAACTCCCGGAGCCAGAGCACCCCGCGAGGAGGAACCTCACTCGCTTGTGAACAGCCGTACCCCAAAATCATCCCTTAGGAGCTGCACGATGACAAAAAGAGGGTGAAGCCTGGGGCCCTCCGTCCTCCTGCCTCCTTCCCCACATCCTTTCCAACTCCAGCAGCCAGCAAGGCAGAGACCTGTCAGAGCCTCCCCAGGGTGGCAGCCCCCATCCTCCCACCCCGGGCGTCCCCCCCAACCCCTCTGAGATCCTGCAGGCTCCTGTCCTCCCCCTGCGACCATCCCGCTCGCCATCCCGGCCTGGGGGAAGGTAAAAATGTTGCGGGCCTGAAACATCCAGCCAGGGCCGCAGGGAGCCAGCAGCAGTGACAGCGGCTCTCCTTTGAGACCGCAGCCCAGAGGACCTGGGGGGAGCCTTGGTGAAAGGGAATGGGGGACTCCCTACCTCGCAGGGTGCCGGGGAGAGCCGCGGCTCCGGGCCCCCACCTGCCCCCGCCGGCTGGGAGGGAGGATGGAGGCCGGACTCGGCTCCCCGGCCCCCGGCGGGGCTGCCCGGGCTGAGGCTCCCGCAGCACCCGGCACCGCCGGCTCCGGCCCCCGGAGCTCCGCGGCGAGCCCCGGGGGGAAGAATGGGGCGCCTTCCGCCTCCCCGCACACCCACACCGCACACATACACCGCACACACATACACACACCCACGCAGCCACCCGCGGAAAACACACGGGAGCCGCTCCCCCGGCACCGGCTTCACCCTCGCGTCCAGGCAGGGAAACGGGGATTTTCTAAGGCACAGGCACGCACACCCCGCTGCCACACGCACACACACCCCCCTCTGTAACACACACCAACACAGACGCTCCCCGCACACACACGCACCCCGCTCCTCGGCACGCACGCCGTTCCCGTAACCCACAGCCCAGCGGCACAAGCAGGGACACCCCCGCCACGGACACGCAGGGGCATTACACCTGCCAGACGCCTGCTCCCTGCTCCTCTCACGCACACACACACAAACACCCGCACACAGCCCTGCTCCGGGCACCCAGCGCTCTCCCCGGCTCCCAGAACACCCGCAACTTCTCCCGCTCCCACGCACCAACGCACCCTGAGCCGCGCTCGCACCCCGGCCGCACACACCCAGGGGAGGATGGGGGGACAGAACACCCACCCACAGCCACCCCCCGACGGGGAAAAATTGAAAACACCCGCACCCCGACACAGCCGCGCACCCACCGCCACCCCACGCCGCCCACCCTGCCCCGCTCCGCGCCGCGCCGCTCCGCACAACAAGTGGCAGCGCCGGGCGGGAGCGGTAACCGGGAGCCGCCCGCTGCCCGCCGAGCTCCGCACCCCGCTGCCGCCGCCGCCCGCGCAGCCCCGGCGCGGAGAAGCGCGGAGAGGCGCGGAGGGCAGCGGGGATGCTCGCCAGCGCCTCTCACGCCGCCGCCCGGTCCCGCACTCCCGCACAGCGGCGGGGTTCCCACCCGGGGCACCCCGCACCCCTCCGCAGCTCTCCGCGGCTGCGGGCGGGGGCTCCCCGGCCCTGCCGCAGCTCTTACTTGGATGCGGCCGGCGTTGCGCTCCGCGCCGGCCCCTTGCGCGCTGATCCAGCGGCGGCTGCATCGCCTCCTCCCCGCCGGGACCGGGCTCCCCCCACCCCCCCTGGCTCCTCTGGATCGTTAGCCACGGATGAAAAACAAATTTAAAAAAAAAAAAAAAAAAGAGAGGAAAAAAAAAAAAAAAAAGAAAAAAAA
>JAOTQQ010000052.1:30250543-30276502 GCA_026546715.1 Gallinago undulata | reverse complement strand
GTTTGTGCAAGGGAAGGGCAGCGCCGGCACGGCCCCTTCCCACCCCCCCCCCCCCAACACCCCCCCCCGCTTTCCCCGCTGCCTCCGCCTCTCGCCGCCACCACGGGGAGGTGGAGCTCCGGCTCCTTATCAGATCCCCAGCCCCAGCCGGGCCGGGACGAACGGGCACCGGTCACCGGGCAGAGCCGCCCGCACGGCTCCGGGCTGCGGACACACCGCGCTAAGCCCCATAGAGGAGGAGAAGGGAGGGGTCCCCGCACACCCCCCCGGGACCTCCTTACACCAGGGACCCCTTTGCTCGCGTGCGGGACGGGTCTCCCCTCCCAGCGCTCTTCATTCATTCATTCATTCATTTCTTTTTACATCCGGTAAATAAGACATTTCTTCACGCCCCCGCAGCCCCTGCAGCGGGAAAGGGGGGCTCGGCCGGCAGCGCACCCCGCTGCGCTGAGGCAAGGACCCCCCCCGCCGGGGGGGCTGTGCCCACACTTCTTCAAATCCCCACCCCCACCCCCCGGCACCAGCCAAGGGGTCTCCTGGAGGAGGTCTTCTACAAGCCTTGGTTCCAGCAGCCCTGCCCGGGTGAGGTAATGCCACCAGGAAAAGCCACTGTCCCCTACGGCCACACCTGGGTGAATCATGGTTTCGTTGCAGGGTGTCGGGGCCGGGGAGCAGGGAGCACCTTTGGGCTCCCAAAGGCACCCGCAGCGCTGCCGGCTGCCCCTGCCCTGCCTCCGCAAGCCCCGCTACCCCAGCTGGGGCCACACTCGCCCCGTAGGACCTCGGGTGGGCGAGCGCAGGTCCCCGGGGGGTTGGGGGACAGCGTGCTCCAGGGGTGCCCCTTCCCTCCATGCCTCCACACGGCCTCTGTGTTCCTGCGAGGAGAGACGGTGCTCCCCGCCAGCGGGCTGGATCTGCAGCCTAGCCCCGCCAAAGGCCTCAAGCGCTCCCAGCTGGAGATGCTGGGGTCTCTCTCAGCATCCTGAGAGGGGTCGAGCACCCCGTGGGTGCCGCAGCCCTCCCTCCCCCCCTCCCCCAAACCACCACCACCAAGCAGCACCTTCCTTCTCGGCGGGTTGCGGTGCAGATTTCTCGCCAGGATGCCGGAGAGTCCTCTCTGCTTCGCCGCAGCAGCGCTGAGGATGGGAGCGTTGCTTCCCGCTGAGCTACGCCAACCTGTTGCGCAGCTCCCTTCGCCGCACACATGCTCGGCTCGGCTGACATGACTGCACCATCTAGAGGCTGCGCTGGCCTGCTCGGAGCAGCCCTGGCTCCAGCTCACCCCAAATCCCCCCGCTTTTCCCCCCACAAGAAGGGAGCTTAGCCCCTGGCAGGGCTTCTTCCTGCTGGGCAGGAGAAAGGGTCTGGAGAGTCATCCCCTTCGGGTGGAAAGCCCTGCTCTCCCCAGAGGTATTTTCTGTGAGCAGAGCCACATCTTCTGCGGAGATGTCAGCTTCTCCATGTCTCTGTGTGTTGGTTGGTTGTATATTTTTTTCTGGGTGTCAATCCTCATGAAGCCAATTTAGTGGGAGATGTGAAGTGAGAAGCCGGGGAAGGTCAAAGCCCACCGCGGAAGGGCAGGGAAAGGAGCTTGTGGGGTTTGTCAGGGTTTACCCTGCTGATACAGCCTGAGCCAGGGATCTGGACAGAAAGAGGGAGTGAAACTCTCTGGGGACAATGTGAGATTTAATTAATCAGTTGCCGGCAGCTCTCCTTGGAGGGACGGAGAGCAGTAGCAAAGGGGAGAGCTGAGGAAGTGACCCTGCGGGTCCAAGGCTGGCTGTGGAGCGGTGAAGGCAAACTTAAAGAGATATCTGGGGACCAAAGGTTTCCGTTTCACAAGAGGCACAGGTGGTTCATAGGCAGGCTGCGCGGGGAGCCGCTGTGTGTGCAGGCACTTTACTAAATGCCACCTATTTGTGGGGGACCGGTCCCTGCCACCAGGCAAATTTCTGAGAGGAAGGTCCAGGCTTTGAGACCATGATGGGAAAAAGTGTTCCAGCTTGGGAAGCCATCTCTCTCCAGCCCAGAGGAACTGCCTGGCAGAGTAATTAACCTGTCTCTACTTTCCTCCTCTGCCCTCTGGGCTCCTCCCAGAGCACTCCTTGCCCTCTGACAGCAAGGAAAGCCTGATGCTGGCATTGCCATTCCCCGTCCTCCCCTTGTTTGGGTGTTACAGTGTGAGTCACCAGTCCTCACCTTGCCTGCCTCGTTTCCCAAAACGCAGACCCAGTCTGAACAATGGGAAGCCATCAAACTGCTGCTTTGGCCACCGAGATATTTCGCGAGACCCTCCGGATCCTTCCCACCCACCTGCCTCCCAGAGCTGGCAGTGCCACCGACCCTGGAGATGCTGCTGGAGGTGCTGGTTTGCCCGGTGCAGCGGGTACCCCCGTGCCGGGATGCTCCAGCGTCACAGAGACAGCTGCTTTGTGGTGCCGGTGGGGCCTTGTCAGAAGAACAAAGCCTGCGAGGGAAGAGCATCCAGCTAAATCTCTGGGAAAGCGAGAAGAAAGGGAAACACGGAGAGCAAATGAACCTTACAAGAGAATAAATACCCCCTCCCCAACACACACACGCAGCAACCTGGCTGCCGTCTGCTGCAAGGAGTTCAAAAGCTCTTCTGTTCTCTCTCTCATCAGCTTTGGGCTCCACAGGAGAAGCAGCAGCGTGGATTTGGGCAGCAAATGCTAATAACACAGATGTTCTGACAATTTGCTTGTTTCTACAATTAAAAACAAAAAGATCCTCAAAACCCAAATGCGAGGAAATGAGCACATTAAAGAACTTCTCCTCCGCATGCCTACCGCGTAATGAAGGGCTGCAGGTTTGCGGGGGAAGGGGCTGGGTGGTTTCAGCCGGAGCCGGAGCCGGAGTGGGATGCTGTGGGAGAGGAGCAGCCCTCGGACCACGCCGGACTGCCGAGCCCAGACGGGAGATGCACTGGCCATGGACTGTGGGCATCCGACCCCCAAGTCGGGATCGATGGAGGGGCCAAAGGGCTGGGATAGTCACTGCCCATCTCGCCTGTGGGATGCTCACTGCCGAATTACTGGGAGATTGTTTTTATTACTGTTTTAACTCTTTTTTTAACCTTGTTTTTCTCTCGGCTGCACTTTCACTCACTCATTAATTTTGGTATTTTTCTCACGGTATATAACCCCTGTCACGGCTGCCATGGCAACAGGAGGGAATGTGCTCAGCGCTAAAATATCCTCTCAAAAATAACAAAAATAAGACAACAGAGGCAGCTTCTGTGGGCTGCTGCAAATGCAGATCTGGCCCGGCTTTGTGGTGACGGAGGATGAAAGATCCTGTAAGCCGGGGAAGCCCCTGAACTCTCATCCTCCCACAGTGCTCAGCCCACCTCCCATCTCGGGGCCACACAGGCTCCACCATTGCCACACTGGGAACTCCTCCTGGGATGGACCACTGGGGCTGAGGACCGCAGACCTCCTTGTCCAGCCTCCAAAACTCATCCTTTTCCTTGAGGACCACCTTTCCCGAAATATCACTGCAAAAGAGGAAGAAACATGGGTATGAGCTAGGACAACAGATTGCTCAGAGGGGGTTTGCTGGTCTCTGCTGGGTTTTTGATCCACATGTGGATCCCTGGGTGGAGAACCAAATGGTGATGTGAGGTCCCCAAAACCCAGAGCTGCAGCCAGTGCGGTGGCACGGCTGGTGGGACTTCTCACACAAACCTGTTGTCTTTTTCTGACAGGATTACTGGTCTGGTTGAGAAAGACAATTGTGTTGATATAGTACACTCGGATCTCTCCGAGGCATTTGACTTACTTCCACCTGACATTTTGATTAAAACTTGCATTATAAGGAATTAACAGGGCACATATTAGATGGATTAAAAACGCTTCCCTGGCAGATCTCAGAGGTAGTTGCTAATGGGTAGATATCAGTAAGTAGTGCTATTTCTACCTACCTCCCCCCGGGGACCTGTTCTTCATCCACTGCTATTAAACATTTTTATCAATGATGTAGATGAAGATATGAAATCTTTGCTGATGAAGCTTGAAAATGACACTGAGAGCGATGAGAGAGAAAGGAACGAGGACAGTTTCATGCAGCATCACCTGGTTAAATGGTCAGGGTGCATTTGAATACAGATAAATGCAGGAATATATCTGGAAATGAAGCTTGCATGCTAAGCCTGCGGGCTAGATCTTGGAAAGAAAAGACTCTAGGCATGCCCATGCCAGGTGGAGATATGAACACTAGCTTTTAACCAGCGACAAAGGGAGCTCATGTGAAGCCCTCCCAGGAGTACCTGCCTCATCCAGCGATGCAGATTTGTCTGTGGAAGAGGAATTAGGGATCAGTGGTACCCCAAAATGAACTTGGTTTGTTCTGCTGTGGGTGTCTGAAAGGGGAGCACTGGTAAATAGCTCACTGCTGAAGCACTGCTTCTGCCACCCACACTCGGAGGGAGACAGGGAAATGCCAGGGGAGCTTGAAGGAGCACCATAGACCCAACCACAGGCTGGAAAGGCAGGCCTAATGATGTGACACTCGTTAAAAACTATGTTGTCAGGAGGTCTGAGGACTTGGACTATGTCCTTCCACACGGAAAAGATAGTGGGGAACCATTAAATCCCACAGAAAGGTATTAAAAGGAGCAGGGCTGGAGCTGGGAAGAGGCAGATTCAACTTTGAATTGAAAGCCAGTGTCCTAGTGGTGAAAGAATTTGAAGGTTGGAAGGGCTTTTCTCAGGGAAATGATGAGCTCACAACATTGCTCAAGCTTTTGCAAAGAGTTTAGATCTCTTTTAAAAAAAAGAAACCATTTAATATATGTCCTGGAAGCAACTCTGAGGATGATGTGAGAATGGGCTGGGGTGAGTGACCCTGGCCAAAGGCCCCAAATTGTCCACTTCATCCCTTCCCTTCGCAGGCCGTTGGGAACAGATTGTCTGCAGTGCCCTGCAATTATTCAAGCAATGATTAATCAATCTCTTGCTTCAGGGTTCAGGCAGACTTTTGCAGAGAACAGGAAGGTTTCTCTAATCTCCACCCATCCTCTGTAGCACCAGACATTTCTTGAAGTAGAAACAGCACAGCACCAAAAATGAAACCCTGCTGGCAAACTGAGCTTTGGTGCTCAGAGCCTGAGCTGATTTTGGGATTCAGACTTGAGAGGACTCTTGGATTATCAGAAGACTGTGGGGATGCTCAGCTTCCCTGGGGCCAGAAACCACCCCCAATGTGGCAGCTCCTGCTGTTCCCAGAACCATGCCCATGCCAGGGACTTGGGCTGTGGTGGCCTCCCTCCTGTCCTCTGCCTCTGGCACTCGCTTTATTCCCCTACAGACTCCAATTCTTGCTCATGGGGCTTAGCACAGGGGCTCCTGGGTAAGAAGCAGTGAGCTGTGCTATGCATGAGGTGTGGGGAATCCTCTGCCCTCCTTTGCTGCCTTCCCACCACTAGACCCCTGGACCTGGCAGGGTGCAGGTCTAGGAGAAGGCATCCTGAGCCCTTCCCTGGCCATGGCACTGGTGGATTCATGTCCTGTTGGCACAGGAGTTGGTGAGGGTCTGGCAGAGCTGTCCCAAAGGGAGGAGAAGGTGAAGAGGAGCAGGAAGAGGGAAGTTCTCTGGAAGCACAGCTTTTCAAGGCATCAGCTGAATTACCACATCCCTTATGCTTCCTAAGCTGGCCTTATCTCCTCTGGGGGATCTGCTATTCATACCTCCTCTGCAAGGAGAATTACACCCATTTCCTGCTTTTGTTAAGGTCCAATGGTCTCCTGCTTGTAAACCCACTTCCAGCCAGCCTCCAGCTGCTGCTGGGAGATGGTCCAGCCCTGGAGACAGTCTCTGCAAGCAGGCACAGGTAAAAAGAGGTTTCTACATCCCCCAAACAGGAGTTGTTTGCTGTTGGGGCAGCTGTGACCTCTCCCTACAAGATCCTGCCTTTTGCTTGCAGTCGAAGGGAGACAGGAGGAAACTTGGGGAGAAGAAGACCAGATCAGACCTGCCCTGCCCAGCGTGACTTACATGGGGGACGGGAGACACAACAGCAGGAAACTCGGCTCACGCTCTGACTTGCCCACAGGGCTGGGCAGGAGAGGAGCTGCTCTGCCTACAGAGAAAGAGAGAGATTAGGCTCCCCTCATCTGCTCTCCTGCCAGGGCAGAAAAATTTGGGTATCCCTGGCCAGCCGTGCTGTCATACATGCTTCTGTAGGGCTCAGGGTTGCATCAGGGGCAGTCATCACTGCAGGGAGGGTGCTGGGTACCAACCGTGGGGCAGGGACCATGGCAGGGGCAGAAAAAACATGTGCATGGACACCAGAAGATGGAGAGCTCAGGATCAACATGGAGTTGGCAGGAGATGGCAGGTACTGACTGAGAGGTACCCAAGGCAAGGTTAGTGGATGGAGACAGCAAAGGAGAAGGGAGGTGGAGGACGGTGACCCCATGCCATGAACATCAATGGAGTAGAAAAAAGTTCACTGTGGATGTGGAAGGCAGGGGGAGGTGGAGGATGGGGATCCCAAGGTGCCAAGAACATCAGGAGGGTAGAAACACTGTGGATGCAGAGGGCAGGAACAGGCAACCCTGGCACTGGGACCTCATGGATGGGGGAGATCAGGGCTGGGAATGGAGAAGCACTGATGCCATGCGCACAGTATCTGGTGGGAGGTCAGTGTACTGAGCACTGGGTCTGGCACGTGGCCTCCCTGTGCCACCAGGCAGGAGCAGAGGCAGAGGCTTTGGGCCAGCGAGGGGCTGGGCTGGGGGGTGATGGCAGTGGCAGACCTGTGTGGCCTTGGAATCCTCTGGGGTGGTGGTTGGAGACTTGTGTTTGCTGCCCCTTTATCTCATCTCTTTGTTTGCTCTGCAATATCCCAGAGCCAACACTCTCCAGGGCAAAATCCAGAGACATTTGAGTGAGACGCCAAGGGAATGCAGTGCTAAACAAGTGACAAACAACCTGGGCTCTGCTGAAAAAATCTAATCGAGACCCTCTCACATGAGACATAGTTCCCAGCGATGGCAACCCTGCACAGCAGGACTGGCCACAATGGGCCAGATCCAGTTCTCAGCACAAGAAGGACATAGACCTGTTGTAACAGGTCCAGAGGAGGCCCTAAAATGCTGAAAGAGCTGGAGCCCCTCTGCTGTAAGGACAGGCTGAGAGAGTCGGAGGGGTTCAGCCCAGAGAAGAGAAGACTCCAAGGAGACCTTAGAGCCCCTTCCAGGGGGGCCATAGGAGGAGGGGGAAGGGTTTGACACTGAAAGAGGGGAGATTGAGATGAGATCGGGGGAAGAAATTCTTTACTGTGAGGGTGGTGAGACACTGGTCCAGGTTGCCCAGAGAAGCTGTGGCTGCCCCATTCCTGGAGGGGGTCAAGGCCAGGTTGGACAGGGCTTTCAGCAACCTGGTCTGGTGGAAGGTGTCCCTGCTCATGGTAGGGAGGTTGGAACTTGATGTTATTTAAGGTCCCTTCCAACCTGAACCATTATATGGTGCTATGATTCTATGATACTTCTGTCCCCTTGTCCCATGCAGCACTGTGTCAGATGGTTTGTTTGGTGCCACGCAGGTGAGTGGGGTCCCCCACAAGCAGGAAGGCCAGGGAGGCAGAGGAGAGGTGGCAGGGCTGTGTGTGCAGAGTGGAAAGACAGCTTTGGGGCAGGTTCATGAGGAGCTGTGAGCAAGATGTGTCCCGGGAGACTAGACTTTGCCCATCCTGGTAAACAAATAGCATCGATTGCTCCAAACCAATAACTGACTCAGTCATCCATTTCTTTTGCTAACAGACACAACCTGCAGGGCCCTGAACTTTTGTATATTTATTTTAGGACAAAAGCATTAAAGGGAAAATATCAAACAACAAATAATCTACATGCACACTGGCTTCCCAGGCATTCTCTTCTCCCTAGGGCATGCTGGTAGGTACAGCCTGTGCTGATGAGTCCCAGAACACAAAACCATGTCCCCAGGATTGTCTCTAGTCCCTCAACATCCACCATTCATCCAGCATCTCAAAGCAGAGCAACCCAGTCTGGGCGGTTTCCTCCAGGAGGTGAGGTTGGCTTCAGACTTGTTTGCTGCACAGGGACTTGCATTTATTTTTCCCTCCCAGGTGGGTCCTGGGGACATGAGGATTTATGCAGCACCTCATTGCACAGGATGCCCTTTGAAACATCTACAACACCTCCACATAATCCTCTAAAACGTTCCTTTGTTGGTTGCCTTCCATGCCACATAATCGCCAGCATGCAGCCAGTTAGAAATGGGTGAGTAAAGCCCTGTGTTGGTGGGCTTCATCTGAGGGGATGAAGTTTCAGATGGCTCCTTTGGCCTCAGGCCTAATGAGGTCACCAATATGCCCAGCTTGAGGTAGCCCCAGGAACACTGACCTGGTCCAGTGCTCACCAACAGCCCAGTCACTGTCCCACCAGGAGCTCCAGCTTCAGCAGCGATCACTCATGCTTGCAAACAGCCTTATTCCATCTCCAGAGGAAACTCTTCAAAGCCACCCAAGCACTTTGATTTGGGAAAAGTTTTCATTCCTGTGAAGATAAGAAAAGCTCCCTTGGCACAGTGCAAGGGTCCCCAAGAGGCACCACAGCCTGTGCACGTGTGAGCCTGGCAAGTCAGGGGATGAGAGAGCAAGGCAGGCAAACAAGCCCACGGCCACCGCCTGCAGTGTGCATCACTGGTGGCTTGTCACAGGATAGGAGCTGGCCCTGCACTGCTGGAACTGGACTCTGCCCTCTGCCAGGGCCAGTGATGATGTGAAGTGATCCAGAGATAGGCTCTCTCAGCCCCTGGGAAATGGGGTGGCCACCTCCAGGCTCTCGGGGCTGGGCTTGCAACGAGCGAGGGGGAGGTGTCTCCCTGCTGGGGTCTGGTGTGGCCTCTTGCAGGAATGATGGTGTGATGACCCAGGTGCTGCACCCAGCTCTGTTGCCCAGGGGCTTGTTTTAGAAATGGGTGGAGTGTGTCTGGATTTCAGAGCTGTAAAATGACAAAGTGCAAGAAGGACAGATTGATGGGATGGGCTGAGAGCGAGGTGTGAAAAGCCAGGTGGGGACTAGACAGGGTAGGGACCAGGCTGTCAGGGGAGTCTGTCTGCCTCTAGGGAATGATGGGGAGAGTCATCACCATGAGGGGACATTCTTCCTGTTACCCCTCCTGTGATCAGAGCCTTGTCCTGACCCAGAGCAATCAAAGCTTTAGTCACAAAGATCCCCTTTGCTGCAGGACATAGGGGCTAAGAAGAAAAAAGCAATATTGGTGTCTAGGTCTTCTCTACAGCAAGAAGTAAAACTAATGTCCTTAGGCAACTCGGAAGGGAGGTTTGGATAATGAGATCCCAGCCAGCCAGCTGAGGTTCCTGCCAAAACCACCATGTCCCAGCCAACAGGGAGCAAGGAAAGCCTTTTCGACAAGACATCCCAAGCCTGAGTATGGAGACGGCTCTGTGAGTTGGAGGGATGTCACAGGGAGCTGCAGCCTTTAGTAAGGGCTGGAAGAAAGTGAATTCAACGCTGCATGGCAAGAAACCGTGGTCTCTTCCATCCAACAAATTCAATGGCGCTGTGTGTGAGATGTGAAAGCAAGACAAGTGGAGCCAAGCGTGGGAAGTGCCACTGGGGTTAGAGAGGGCTGTGTGAGCCAGATACATGTCTTCAAACAAAAGGGTAGACTAGCAGAGAGAGAAAAAACACTGGAGAGCATTGGCCTGGCTCGCAGTGAGACGTTTTTGAGTGAACCTGATCACATTACGTTTTGCTCACAAAATTAAATCTCTTGGCCTGATTACAGCAGTGTCACTCGGACCTGGAGTGGGCTGAGGAGCTGCACGCAAAGGGCGTTGTGAAGTGGTGCCAGGAGTGGGTCGGCCCCTCGTAAGTGGTGAGGAAGGTGAAGGGAGCAGTGTGCCGGTGTCAGTGGGTCACCATGGTGTCACCAGGGTGCTCCAGATGGGAGGTGGCAGCACAGGGAGGGAGGATGCAAGGCACAGCATGGTATTTCATAGACTGGTGAAATGCAAGTGGGAAGTGGACCCTGTGCTCCCCCACCTTGCTCTCCTGCTCTGTGGAGAGGCTGCCCTGTGGGTTCAGAGCCCATCAGGCTCAAGCAGGGCTGATCCCAAGTGAAAGCTCAGCTGTTGGCCCTTGTGCAAAACCCAAACTGTTTCAGTGTGGCCCCACAGACAGTTGTGCTGGTGCAACTACAGGAGGCATAGGAGATACAGGGAGGACGAGGCAACTGCAACACCATCACTCAACCACATCAGCCCTGTGGGAACACCAGCACCAGATCCCTTGGTGATGTGCATGGTGCTCATCACCTTCTGGTCCATCCTGGCGATGCCTGAGAGTGAAAGTGCCTCATTGAGCACCAAGCAGCTCCTGAGCTGCCTTCAGCAGTGGTTTTAGCTGGGCTGAAGGGGCAGTTCCCAAGCTGGGCAATGTGATCCTCAGCCCTGCCCTTTTTTTGCTCTTTGTGATTCCACGCCTGCAGTGTTAGTGTCCTGTGAGACAACAGAGAGGCCCTGCTCAAAGGGGGTGCACTTAAATTGGGGACACTGTTGAGTTTGAGCACAACATTGGTGGAGCAAGAGAGGGCAGGGTTAGGAGAGAGTGAACTGGAGAGATGCTGGGAGTGATGGAAGGAGCACAGGAGAGCCTGGGAGACCTGTCCTACTTTTTCAACAGTTAAGAGCAGGGAGTGTGGGGGGGTCCCCACTGATTTCTTGTCCTCAGGCCCCTTGGCATATGCTGCGGGAAGCTGCAGTGGGGATTTGCAGACCAGCGTCCCTCCAGAACAGCCTGCGGTCTCTGCGGTGCCCCGTGCAAATGCTCTAGAGAAAGGTGCACGAACGCCCCAGGGCACAAGGCAGGCAGAGGAGGCCCTTGAGGGAGGTGCTCGTTCTTCTTTCTTCCAAGAAAAGCCCAGGGCAGAAACATTCATCTGTGCCAGCTCCCTGCCTGTACCCCCACCTTGTAACAACGGGGGGCTCAGGGGACATTGGTTTGGTGGCACAGATCAGCTCCAAAGGACTGGAGCAGGCAAAGAGGTACTCTTTGAGCATCAGGACCTCTGCTGATGTGTCCCGAGGGCCCGAGGTTTCTTGCAGGGGGCTTTGTCACAAAAGGTATTACAGAAAAGTCTCAAATGTTCTTTTGGGTGGGTTTTTCTTTTTTTCCAGTTTGAGTCAGGTATTTAAAAGCCCATGGACTTTTCCATGTTCCTCCACCTATTTAGGAAAGTGGGAGGGGAGGAAGTGATAAAACCCATCCCGTAATACATTTTTTGTTTTGCAATCCTATTGTTAGCACCAAAAAAAATATCAACCGAAACAGCATCAGTGGAAGGCAGCACACCCAATCCCTGCTGGTGACACCAGCCCACTCGGAGACACCCTGGCTGGATGCAGGGGACTGGTGGCTGTTTGGTCATTTGGGTGTTTGGTTTATGTTCCTTATATTTCAGCCCCATTTTCTAAGAAAATGAGGTGACTTTAGCTCTCGCCTGATTCCACCAATGAGGGTGAGCTCTGCAGGATTTCCCTTCCTTGGTTTGTTCCCAGAATCAGTGGCTGGATATGGGGAGGTGCAAAAAGTGCCCCAAAGGAGGAAAAGACATAACACGAGCAAATGGCAACCTCCTGCATGGCTGCCAGCATCTTCCCAGCACTGCGGTACCCCTGAGCCTCAGTGCTGAGAGCAGGGACCAGTTCCCAGTCAGGGGCCGGATCCTGATGCGCATACATGTGGAAACACGGGGGATGGAGATGCTCACAGCTCCCACGGCGTCTTCCTTGTCTGTGCACGAACAGCAGGTTCCCTTCTGGGCTTGAAAGTGCTCCCTCCTCCCAGCAAACGCTCCCTTGTTTGTGCAGAGCATCCATGCTGGGTGCAGCATCTTGAGGGGAACGAAGAGGGAAGGAAAAGCCTGGGTTGTCCTGGGTCTGACCTGGTGCCAAAAGCTTGACAGAGTCTAAACCCCTCTGTCTGATAAGGGTCCTGATGGCCCCGAAGCCCTGCTGTCTGTTCACAGCTTCGGTGGCAGCTCTGCCTGCTGCCATCCTGGCCCCAACCTGTGCCTCCTGTTGCATGGACACCACTTGTGTGACCACAAGGGGACCAGACCTAGGAATAACCTGCCCTAGAAAAGAGGAGCTGCTCGGGCGATGTGCGCTCGTTTGAAGTGGCTGGATACAGCAGCTCAGGAACCCCGGCTCCACGAGATTTCTAATTACGCTTCTGCATAATTGTTTCAACCATTTCCTCACGCTGAAGCAAAGCTTATTGGTTTGTAATCCCTAGCACACCCCGGGGCCTTCTTTAAAATGTAGGCCCAGCATTTACTGCCCCCGGTGCAATAGTTGGAGGATATGAATTTGTGTGTTATTGCTAAGAGCTTAGTCACTTGCTTTTTAGCTCTTTGAGGACTCCAGATGTGTCATCCGGGCTTAGGGATTTGTTACCTTTCATGTATTCCAGGACCATGGCTTCGAATCCTCCATCTCTGCCTTTTCCTTCCCCACCTGAGGAGGGTGAGTTTGGGAACATGACTCCCCCACTTCTGCATGAGGATTTCATTTTGGGGGATGACCCCATCTTTGGTGGGCTGGTTCCTCAGCTCCACCACGTTTCCTCCATGTCCCCGTCCCCAGCAGGCTCCCCTGTGCATGCGTTGCGCTGTCAGTGTGCGCTTTCAGCCATCTCTGCCTCCCAATTTCCACCCCACGTTTTACCCGCTGCATTTTTCTCTTTCTTTCTGTTAGCTCTCTGGCGGTTAATATCTATTTTCTCAACAGCATTTGGCTCAAACAATCTCATGCATCTGCCAATAAGAGCAATATGAACCTTCCCTGTTTCTCTTCCCAGCTGTCCCCAAAGTGCTGCTCAGCAGGCTCCAGCCTGAGTCCCATCACATTGGACACTGCCACGCTCAGCTCTCTGCCTTTCCAGGCTTGAGCCTCCATCGTTTCCATCCATTCCTCCTAGGAGACGTGTCACAGTGAGAACTGCCCTTCTTTCCATTCCAGGCACTGCAGCTTTAATCATCTGCCTCCCTTGGAGGGAGCCACAACAACCCTCTAAGGCAGGATTGGAGCAGGGACTGAGGTTAAACCCAGCTCTGGGGGAGGACAGCCCAAATGGGAACCTCCATGGGAAGGAGAAGGGCATGCCACCCTGCTCAGGGAGAGAGCTTGGGCTCATCCTGGTGCTGCGGCAAAGAGTAAGCTTTGGGGATGCATAAACGGTGTGTCCTGGGTGGCCTTCCAGCTGAGGTAGCATGGTGAGGCTTGGGAAGTAGGTGCACAGAGGTGGTTCCACCAGAGGTGGAAGGTGGTATGGACAGCATGGACACTACTGGAGCAGCGAGCTGATATCCCAACAGAAACAACTCCTGCAGTTGCTGTTTGCTCCCACCTCCACCTGTAGCCTCCTCTCATTTCAGCCTGCCTGCCTCCTGCTCCACATGCTCCCCTTCAGAGACCACGAGCCGTGCCCAGGGGACTGCTCCCAACAGGATTTTGCAATCTTTCCCCATGACTGTGCCATTTCACAGAATCACAGAATGGTCGGGGTTGGAAGGGACCTCTGGAGATCATCCAGTCCAACTCCCCTGCCAGAGCACGTCCACCCAGAGCAGGTTGCACAGGAAAGCATCCAGGCAGGTTTGGACTATCTCCAGAGAAGGAGACTCCACCACCTCTCTGGGCAGCCTCTCCCAGGGCTTTGCTACTCTCACAGCAAAGAAGTTCCTCCCCATGTTTAGATGGAACTTCTAAATCAAGTTTGTGCCTGTTACCTTCATAAACCTTTGCAGAGGGACAAGAAGAGCTGAGCTTCAGGACCGTCTGCCAGCAGGCAGGAACCTGTGCAGGACAGAGGGTTCCCAGGAAGGGACACTGACTGTGTTCAGCACAGTTTGCTTGCAGAGCACCAGCATCTTCAGCCAGACGAGAGGGACATTGCAGACCACCAGTGTCTCACTGTGATTTCTGCTGATGAGCACATGAGGGCCTGGACCCACCTGCGCAGTCCAGGTCAGTGATGAGCTGTTGAACACATGAGCTGCTCTCACCCTCCCAGACTGACAGAAATTAGGAAAGCATCCCTGGCAGCCCCCCCTGGGGTCACACCTGGGGAGACACAATATGTGATGGACTAATAGAAAACTGGGAATGTGTCCTCACAAAAGTCCCAATGACATTTGGGATTGTGGTGCTGAGAAGCCACCTGCATGCTTGGGACATACTTGTCTGGGAGCACAGACAAGTGGCATCTCGCCACAAGCCCCAAATCCTGGTGCTGTTGTACACATTGGGATGAAGAAAGGCTATAGTGTGTTAGACCTGCTGTGGCTCCTGAGAAAACAGATGGGAGCAATTTTGGGTTCCGAGCAGCAGACGACCTGATGAAGCAGCAACACCAAGGGGAGATGTGTGCCACTGACACCAGTGACAGCTTTCTGCTGCTCCAGAGATGTCTCACTCCACTTGATCTGGGGATCCAAGGCCCCTTTGGCCTCCTCTCAACAGCACCCTGCTGTCCAGGTGCAAACTCAGCCCTGTGCCATGCTGATCCGCCAGGCAGGATGAGGGATCAGGCTAGGGCAGCTTCCCAGGGCTCCCAGGTTTGGCACCTCAATGGCCTCTCCCAGGTCCCTGCTTCCCCTGGCCACCAGCTGCTGTGGGATCAGGCAGCTCCATCCCCAGCACTTGCCCCAGCCACCTCCATCCCTTTGCAGCTGTGAGCTGGATGGCGCTGCTGGTAGATGCTTGGGTGGGCTGAGCCATCTACCCAGGGCAGAGCTCCCAGTGCTCTCCTCCATCAGCAAAGCCTCTTGAATGGCTCCAAAGTTGCTTTTTTCCCCAGAGAAGCCCTGAGCTCTCTGACCAAGGCACAGCCTTCCTTCGGTTGTGCGTCTAGCATCTCCAGACAGGGATCTCTTCTAAGAGACACAGGGTGTCTGCAGAGGTCCCAGGGCATGATGCACATGGCTGTGCCGTGGTGCTGCCCAGGCAGAGAAGAACAGCAGCAGCAGCAGCAGCAGCAGCAGCAGGCCTGCGCACAGTTATGCAGTAATATCCAAATCTGCTTACTGTCTGCCGCTGTGATTGAAGGAGTTTCTGTAATAATGTATTAGCTAAAGCTTCCAGATTATCCCAAAAACATCAGCTTTAACAAAGGGGTAATGCCTCTTTAATCCCCGTATGATCCCGGTTCCCAGTCTCTGCAGGACATTAATTCACGGCTAATACACAGACTCCAGGCAGGCTGCTAATGTGGGCTGCAGCCGAGGCCGGGGCCAGCTGGCCCCACGCTGCTCCTGCCTCGCCCAGGCCACCGCTTTGTTCTCCTCTGCTCCCTGAGATCCCCGAGATCTTCAGCCTGGCCCCCGTTTTCTGAGCAGGGCTCCTGGCTTTGAAGATCTGAGGCAGGACTTGGGGTGACAGAGGATGCTCCCCCCTCTTCCTCAGGCTCCCGATGCTGGGTGTTGGATGCTTGTTCCTCACCCCCACGTCCCTGGAGGAGGACAAGCCGGTGTTATTGGCTGTGGCTGGTTTTGTTGCACTTGGCAAACACCTTCCTTGAGGCTTGATGGCTGGAACTGGCATGGCCAGGGCTGAGTGGTCTGCTGGGTGAGCATGGAAAGCTGCATCCCTTGCAAGCACAAAGACCTCGGAGAGGGCTTCAACCTATCTCCATCCCTTGTTGCCAGAGAAGCCATCGTCTCTCTGCTCCCAAGAGCTGGTTTTTGGAAAAAGACAGTGCAGGCTGTTGGAGGACAACAGCCTCCTGCGGGCTCAGCGAAGGCAGGGCTGCAGGTCCAAAACCCAGGGTGTATGGAGACCAGCTAGGAAACAAGAAATTACAGGAGCTGGAGGGACAAAACTAACAACAGATGGGGACGATGCGATGCCTGTCCCCTTCAGCAGGACCTCAAGAGTCAGTCTGCCCCACTGACAGGTTGTAAAACACCATGGAAATTGTGTTTTCCAGCAACTGCAGCTGCTGAGCCTCCACTCCCACCCTGTTACCAGTCCCTCCATGTACAGAATGAAGACAGTTCAAGGAGAAGTCTCTTGTGAAACAGCCTTCTCCCTCTGCACTCCTTTCTTGTTCTTCTCCAGGCCCGACTCCATGAGCAGGAGAAAGGGCTGTAATTGAAACTCATGGCTGTGATGGTCAGATGTGATCTACTTTATCAGAGAAGATATTTTGCCCTGCACAACTGTGGTCATCTGGTGGCAACATCTGGCTGATTCCAGACAACCCTTCAGAAAGTCTTTTTCCTCCATGGCACAGAAAGGAATCCTCCTCCACCGTGATCTACTAGGGATGTGCATCAGGTGCCAGCTCTCCTGAAAACATTTGGGGGTGGGAGGGCAAGAGAGGAACCATGGGATTTCATAGGTATAGGCATCCTGGGTGGGGAATGTCCCCTCCACTCTCTGTCCCTCTTTGAAGCTTTGGACAAAGCAAAGGACAAGGCAAAAGGCTGAGGAAGACAACCCCCACCATGGCAACTAAGGCATCAGAGATGATGGCTGTCTAGACACACACTTGTGGGATCCCTGGCCAGGAAAACTTCACAGTCGTGCTTTCCATCCCAGTGATCCAGTGGCCATTCCCTCACATAGCCAAATCCCGGGATCTGTGTCCACGGACTCTTCCAGAAGCAACTGAGAGATGAGAGACCTGTCTTGGAGCTACCCAAGAATGTCACAAATTATCTTCCAGAGGTGTCCATCTCTCCCACAGCCTATAAAGGGACATCTCAGAGCAGACTCAATGGGGAGGCAGTTTCATCTGGGAGGGACGCGTCCTACCCCATCTGCTGAGGCCAGTAGCCATCTGGGTGAGGACCTGAGCACAATTCAGCTGCAACCTTTGGGCAGGCTTTTCTCAGTTTCCTCTTTTGATGTGTAAATCGGCAGCTACCTCAAAGAGCTTTGCGATGGCTGAATTCAGCAGCAGGTGCTTTTTTGAGATTTTTTCTTTTCTCACCAATTACCTTTCTGGTATCCACGGTTACTGCAGCATCCTCCATCCGGAAGATTTCTCTGCCTTCTCCTCCATCACCTGGCACCCGTGGGACATTGCTCCAGACCCAGTGCTGCAAACATCCAGCTGCAACAAGAGCAGGAGGCTTGAGGGTCCCCTGCGAGAGGGTCTTCCTGGGTTGCCCATGAAGCCTGACTGCCCTGAGATGCAGCCTGGCTTGCTGGGAACGTGCAGGCACCTGCCCTGACCATGTCTCTGTTTCTACCGCTCTACCATGTACATACAGGCACCAGCGTTGGCTGAGCTCCTGAGGAAACACACACATGGATCCATATGAAAGTTCCCACCCATATGGGGATACCGTTTGGACATGCAGAGTCCAAATGCGCTACAGTTTGGCAGGGATTTTGCCCTCAATTCTTCCATGGCAACATGAAGGCTCTTAGGTGGAGCCACACACAAACAGTGTGACTGTGAGACACCACCTTTGAACTTGGGTTCCTGCTACAGCTGGTGGTGCAGGCACAAGCCAGGAGCTGTCACCGGCCACACTAGGAGCCTGGTGGAGCCAGGACCTGAAACCAGCCCTCCCACGGGCTCTGGACCTGCAGTGAGTCAGGTCACCTCCTGTCTGCTCTCTGCCAGGCAGGCACTGGAGAGGCTGCTGCAACAGGTCCTTTTTAAGGTGGTTGCCCACGCCTGGGCATTCCCCAGAGCTGTGTCACTGCAGGGAAGATACGCGTGAGCTCACACACACACACACACACGTGCACGTGCACGTGCGTGCGCAGAGTATGTGCAAGCACATGGGGTGAGCGACAGAGGGTGCAGGGCAGCAAAACAGCCAGAGCATCCTCCTGTTCAGCTCTGGGAGATGTCTCCAAAGTTCACTTTGGCATCTGCTTTCCCAGGCTCTGTTTTCTCCCCAGTTCTGAATTCCCACACAGCTCCCGCAGCCGGTAGTCTTGCGAGCGCCGGCTAATGCTCCCCCTGCCTCTGATCTGGATTTCTGATGCCAGCACAAGGCGCTGCAGCAGCAAAGCTGGGACGGTGCCAGCTTCTGAAGGTCTGGCTCTGACATACGGTACCCCAGAGTGCTCCTGAGCAACCAGGTTGGGGGAGAGGGGATGGAGGGGGAGCAGAGCATGTGGACCCGGGCGGTGGAGCCAGAGGTGTGACATCCATGCAAGAAGGACCCCAAGGCTGTCAGAGGGGCTGGATTCACCTTCTTTGCCATCCTGGGGAGTGCAGGGCTTCCCCTGGTGCTGCACCAGGATGGGGCTCGCACTCCACATGCAGCGCTCCCGGCTTGGGACAAGCCTGACACTGTGCCTGGCCCTGCGCCCCGGAGCTGCCTCTAGCAGGGGTCTCCCCCTTTGCCAGGGAACGTGTGAACCTTGCAGTGAGGACTTCACATGCCAGGAAGGCTCCAGCAGCCCGTGGGCGTTTGGGAAAAGCACGGGGCTCCCTGCGGAGAGCCACCCCAACAGGTTGGATAGCGTTTTCCTGTACCTTTTCACAGCTACAAGGTGTTTCCTCCCCAGACACGTGTGCAGGAGGTGCACAGGCAGGCAGGGAAGAGCAGGACAGGCAGGCAAGGAGCTTGGATGCAGGCCTGGGAATACCAGGAGCCGAGCCAAGGGGCTGGCATGAGAAAAAGTGGGTCCAAACTGGACACAAACACATGGAGGCTGGGAAGCGGAGACAGCTCTTGCCTGATAAGAGGCGGCATCTCCCAGGGGAGCACTGAAATGCTTTCACACAGAAGGTGAGAGTGGCCTCAGTGGTGGTACCTGTGCTAAATGGGGATGGATATGTGACCCTGGAAGCTCACCTGTGCTTTTACCCCCGGCTCATGACCATCGGGCTTGGGTCTCTTGCATTTTCTAACCAAGCCCTGTAGCTCCCCTCTGACACGGGGAAAGTCAACTGGACCTTTGGGCACTGGAGTAGGGAGATCCCGCAGGACCCAGGGTCTCGAGGCTTACTGGTGGTACCTTTAGCATCACTCCTGCCATGTAAGCAGCCTGCCACCCTAATTACAAATACTTTAACGACAAATAAATGCCACATGCCGCCCACAGCAAGAGGGAGTGGAAAGCTAAAAATACCCTCCCCTTACGGCTGCCAGCAAACCCCAGCAGGCCACCTGCTCGCGGAGAGCCAGAGCCACCCAGAGCAGAGACAGGCACCCACCGCACGCTGAGGAATGTAAATGAGTCTTGCGGCGTGACCTGGTGCTGCTGGCGTGGGCTCTGCGGTGCGGCCCTCGCAGCGGAGACGGGTGCCCAGGCAGCTCAGCCCAGCTGGCAGCTCCCCACACTGCCTCCAGACATGGTGGGAGGTGCAGCTCCTGGGGAGACAGGCTTGGAAAATGCCAGGGTGGGGGTTTTATATCCTTCCCTGCCTCCTCCCCAGGGTGGCAGAATGGAACCTCCAGGCCAGAAGGAGATGTACCAGCGAGGGCATCGGGGGTGATGGCAGAGGGGATGAGGAGCTGGTGGGGACAATGCTCTAGCATTCCTGGTGAGGTAGGGGCATCACAGAGGCATTGCTGTGGGGCTGGAGGGGTGTTCGCTCTGTGGGTGCAGCCTGTTCTGCACTGGAGGCTGATGAACACAGCACCAGTAACGATGGAGGTGTAGAGATGAGGATGGTGGGGAGATGCTCCTGATTCTGCAGCATTCTGGTTCTAGATTAGGTGGAGATGGCACCTCCCACCAGTGGCTGCAGGAAAGGACATTGGTGACCTGTGAAGACCCAAGAAGAAGGAAGCTATGGGCGGCATGGGAAGACTTGGAGATGCATGGAGGAGCAGATGGAGCAGGAACTGTTGGTTCCAGTGCTATGTGGCACTCCCATAGCCAGAAAGATCCTGCAAACTCAACCCCTCCCCACCCTCCTCTGACCAAAGCTCATCAAAGTGCCCATTAACAGTTTGCTCTCAGTTTGAAAGCTCCTGGACTCTCAGGGATGCCCAACACAGACCACAATTCCTCTGATCTCTGGGTAGGCAGCACCTCGGGAGCTGCAGGAAGCACAGGGGCTGGGAATGCCAGAGCAGCTCCCTTCAGCTCCCCTTGCTCAGGTAAATAAACACTTGGGACCTTAGGGGATGGATCTGAAAGGGAGCAGTGGGCCACACGCTGCCTCTCATCCAGCAAAAGAGAAGCAAGAGGTCCTGGAGGACACATCACAGTGTAAAGAGCATGAAACTAGAAAACATCTTCTCACAGCTCCCTGGCTGCCTGGCTCTGGAGAGATCTGCCCACTCAGCCCGAATGACGAGAGATGGAAAAGGAGCAAACCAGAAGAGCTTTGTCTCTGTTCCAACCCATCAGAGATTTAAAACGTGACAACAATGCAGGAGAGATTTTCACCCTATTGTTACAGATTATTGGTGCATAAAAACTCCCGTCGCACTTCACACCGGCCCCCCGGAGCAAACCTGCTCTGAGATGAGAAAATGCGAGTGAGCCCCAGTGAGCAGTGTGTGTCCCATCAGCACCAGAAACCCCACTGTTTCCTGCAGCAGCACCAGAGGAGCAGGACCCAGAGCTCCTCAGCTGCTCAGGATGGCTTTGCTTGGGCTGCATTTCAGTCCCCAAATGTGACCCCTCTTCCCCCTGTACATAGAATCATAGACCCATAGAACGATTAACATTAGAACAGACCTTAAAGCCCACCCAGTGCCACCCCCTGCCCTGGGCAGGGACACCTCCCACCAGCCCAGATTGCTCCAACCTGGCCTTGAACCCCTCCAGGGATGGGGCAGCCACAGCTTCTCTGGGCAACCTGGGCCAGGCTCTCACCACCCCCACAGCAAAGAATTTCTTTTTGGTATCTAATCTAAATCTCCCCTTTTTCAGTGTCAAACTCTTCCCCCTCATCCTAAGGCTCCACTCCCTGATAAAGGGTCCTCCATCCTCCGTGGATTCGGGCTTTTGTGTCCTGCTGCCTGCGTTGGTGAGACCTGGGGGCCCACACAAGCTCACCCCGTCCTCCAGCAGGACAGGCAGTTTGCCCAGGGGAAGTCAAGCCTGAAGGACCCCGCATTTCCCACGGAAGAGGAGTTTAGACAAAAGCGGCGTACTAACCCTCAGCCGGTGGCTGTCTTCCTTGAGACACGGGAAGCCATAGCTGAGCTGCATTGCAAAGAACTGAGTCATGCAGCCTTTCTTGCTGTCTCATGTCAAATATAATGGACATTTAAAAAAAAAAAAAAAAGAAAGAAAAAGCAAGGACTAGTTTTTCCTTTCTTTCACACAGCAGTGATGCTGAAGAGTGTGCTGGTGGCACGGTGGGGACCGGCCTGACTCCTGAGGCAAAGCTCAAACCAGTAAAGCCTGTAAGAGCCTCACCTTGCCGTCTGGAGTTTTTCTCACCTGAACAGAGTCTCTTTGCCAGGAGGCTAGATGCTTTCTGACGGTATCTGCTTCGGGATCAGGGCGCCCGCACATCATGGGTGCCATATTACAGGTTATGAACTATTATTATGGCATGTTTATTCAATCAATCAGCAATTGAATAGCCAGGGTTAGGAAAGGCTCTGATTCACCAGGCGGGTGGGCTAATTTGAGGGCAGTGTTTCCTGTCCCTGCTGCCTGCTCCACCCTCTGCCCGCGCTGCCGGACCAGTTACGTTGCTGGGGAAGCAGCCACTGAAGCTCCGCAGCAGAGGACAACCACCGCGAACAAATCTCAGGTCTCCTCTGCATGCTGGGCGGTGATTTGTGGCCACAGGTAGCAGGGTCACCCCGCAGCGGGAGCACCCGTGGGACCGGGCAGAGAGGTCGTGGTGGGGGGATGTCCTACCTCCCCTCTACTCCTGAATCTGCCCCTGCTCCCCTCCCTGAAACGCTTACGCTGGAGACTTTCCCAGAGGATGTGGAGACCAGCAAAAGTGCTGCTCATTGCTGTGCCACATTTTCATCAGCGATCTGGAAGTAAATCTAAAATCTTGCTGCTAATATTTGCAGCTGACACATGAGCCTGGCAGAGCAGTAAATAGTGATGAAGAGACGGCAGCCTTCAGCCCAGCACAGGCTGATCCAACCATCCCATTTAATACAACTGGCCGAGAGTTATAACCAGGAACAAGCAGTGCAGGCTGTTCCTGCCAAACTGAGGTTGGTGTTTTGAGAAGAAATATGCGGGAGCCATGACAAGCGAGCGTTAGCATCCCTGCAAGCACTGGGGAGAAGACAGTTGTGGTCCTGAGCAGAGGAGGGGACAGCAGCTATGGGTGGCTCCTGCATGTGCTAAGAAATGTTGAGCCTTAGCCCTGTCTGAGGGGGCCTGTGATGTTTGAACCGTTAGCTCTTGGCTTTCCCAAAGGTCACTCAGCTCCACAGCAACGAATCCCCCTGCCTGGGGAGCAGGTGATCAACCCAAGGAGAAAGATAAAGTAGATGCTTGAAGGAGCATCCTCCCCAGCAGCACAGCCCTGTCCAAGGGGTATGCACTGTCCCACAACCTGCTGGTGAGCTGGGCATGGCAGGGCAGAAGCGCAGATCATGCCAGGATGGCATGGTGGGAGATGCAGTGCCCTCAAGTGGACCACGGACTTCACCATCAGCTCCCTGGAATTCTGGGCAGGAGGCTCCTGCCCTCCCTGCATTTCTGAGTCTGGAGCACTGGTGAGGCTCTGGCTTCCAAGATGAGTTTACCTTCCCATGAAGTGGGACACAGTAAATATGCCCTGAAGAGTGAGAAAGCAATGAGAGCAGTGCGGAGGGTGTTGCTGTTCGATGCAGCCCTAGGGAAAAAGGCTGCAGAAATACTCCCATCTGCAGGGAATGCCCATTTCCCCCCAGAACAAACAATCTCACTCCCTCCTTGTACTGACACTGGCCATGGGGATGCTGTGGAGCAGACAGCTCAGAAGATATCCAGCTAGGAAGTGATACAGCAAAGGAAAAAAAAGGAAAAAGGAGCAATTTTTCACCAAGTCAACTCATGTTTACATGGTCATGAGTTGGGGTAGCAGGACCATGCAGCTCGGGACGGGGTGGCAGAGCAGCTCTGTCCCTTCTGGTGCTCCATCTGGCTTGGACATTCTACAGCCTGGTGTAAGTGCCCCTGGGAGGTGACCCTGTGTCCTGGAGCGTGCGTGACGTGCATTGGCCCTGATGCCAGCTCAGGGTATCTCATCCCATGTCCCCTCACTCCTGCCCCAGTGCCACCCAGCACTTCTGGCACAGCCATGCAGACTGCTGAGGGGACGTCAGATCCAGGAACTAATTCAGGGTAAAAATAGCCTTTTCTTTTGCCATATATATACTTGTATTTTAACCTGGCTCAGTTCTGCGAGCTAGTTCCCTGCGTGACCCCCAGCCAAGCAGGCTGATGTGCTCTGGGTGCACACAACCAGGAGCAGGAGAACGTAGTGCTCTTCCACCACGGCCCCAGTTGCCCTTGCTGCCCCAGTATGCCACAACGGCCAGTGGGGTGAGTAAGGCTGGTGGTGAGAGAGACCCCTCCAACACAGAGGGGGACATAAAACCATGAAGTCGCTGTAGCCAAAGCCGGAACCCCCTTGCAGTCAGTTTCTGGGTCTCCTCCAGCCAGTGCTCTGTGATGGAGGTGAGCGACGTTCAGCCCAGGAGTGCGTCCCCATGTTCACTTGCACAAAGGTATAAAGAGAGTGACAAACAGCCTCTGCTTTCTCACATCTGCCTTTGGGAGAGCAGGCGTGTGCACATAGACATGTAGGAGAGCTAAGCAGAGCGGGCGAACAGGGCTGGAGCAATTTGCATCTGCTAACGCGCCTGAGCTCCGCACAGCCTCCCGAGGTCGACTGCGTCCCTGCTGCGAGCAGGGTTCCCCCCTCACCCACTGCCCCTGCCTGGCACCCTTCCTTGCTTTTCTACCCTGTTTTCTGCCTTCTCCCACACCAGCTGGCTCGCAGGGGCTGCATCCCTGCAAGAGCATCCTCCTCCCCGCACCCCAGCCCTGGGCTGGCCTCCTGCCGAGCCGCGGCAGCTCCCCACCCCACTACCAGTAAAGCGGAGAGTGCTGGGATCCCTGCCAGCACCCTGTCTCCTGCACTTCAGCTTCCAGCTAAATGCCAGAAACGTGATCTCTAGAGCCTGCCAGGTTACGGGGATGGATGTTTTCTCTTGCCACTCCATGCCACCACACACAGCCAGGGTGATGGGCTCACTGGTGCAGTCCATGCCTGCCGTGGGGTGCATCACCTGTGGTGCTGCTGCTGTGAGCACCTACATGACCCCTCTCCCCCTGCCTGGGAAGTTTCTAGTGAGCCAAAACTCACTGAAACCTGCTGAGTTTCTGTGTTGCTTGCAAGAAAACGCCTTGATGGGCACCAGCAGGTCGGGGATGCAGAGGGAGGCAGTCCACGCTTCAGAGATGCTGGGGGGGATGGGGCAGGACCCTAAAAAGCCTGAAGAGAGCTGAGATGACACTGAAACCAGGAGTCTCCTGCTCCTTGTGCAACCCTTCTCCCATGGTGGGAATCCCCCTCCTTGGAAAATCATTAGGTGGACAAGTAACACCTAGGAACTTGGATGGGTGCATGAGGCACCATGGAGTGCTCAGAGCCCATCCCCAGATCCCCACAACCCCACACCCCCACAACCCCACATCCCCACTGCCTGCCTAATGCCTCCTGGATCCAATGCAGACCCAATAGGAAGCCAGATGCTGTGTGGACCTGAGGACAGAACACAGCATCACCACTGACTCCTACTGCAGCATCCAGGCACCCTGGGACACAACAGGGACACCTATGGGAACTCCTGCCACTGGCATCCTCTTCCTCAGCCAACAGGCAAGAGGCTGCAGCATGAAACAGAGAACCAGTTGTCATGAGCCACGTTCTGGCAGGGAGCTCCATCAGGCTTTGTCGTGGAAACCTCCTCCTCTCACCAACTTGACATACCCTGCTGTGCCAAGGGTTTTTCTTTGTTTTCCCACTTGTTTCCCCCACAAACCAACCCCTCTGTGCCTCATGTGCTCCCACTGTCTGGGCATTGTCATGCTCTGCAGCTCAACAGGGTTTGACCAGTGTCCGGAGACATTTCAAGTGATGTCCCCTCCCAGTCCTGCCATTGCCTGACACCGACACAACCAACAGCAAGGGAGCAGGATAATTGTCACCCACCGGTTCTTCACTAAGAGACAAAACAACAAGAGGAATGGGCATGAATGATCCCTGGGGTGTTAACAGCAGTGTGTGCACTCACCAGCATGAGAGACTTTCATCATAAAGCATGCAAAAGCACTGCAAGATGTCCCGTTTTCAAAAATGACCATGCAAAAGACAAAAAATGCAAAGTTAAGTCTCTCTTTCCTCCGCCCGGGAATAGGAAAGTCAGCATTAGTACAAGCTGCTCTGGTCTGACCCTCACACATTCCGGGCTAAGCCACTGCTGACAAGGGAGGGGGTATTCAAAGCTGGGCACACCTTGCTGACATTACCCAAGAAGATGTGTTACTCCACCAGAGACCAAAGGAGACAAGATTCTGCCCTCTATCTGTCCTGTGGGTGCAATATTGCAGCTATACTGTGTGTACAGAATCATAGAATTGTCAAGGTTGGAAGGGACCAAACGATATCGAGTTCAAACGATAACCTAGCACCAACAAAACCACCACCAAACCGTGTCCCCCAGCACCATGTCTGTCCAGCTTTTAAATACCTCCAGGGATGATGTCTCAACCACTTCTCCGGGCAACCTGTTCCAAGGTTTGATAACCCTTTTGGTGAAGAAATTTTTCCTAATATCCATCCTAAACCTCCTCTGGCACAACTTGAGGCCATTTCCTCTTGCCCCATCACCTGTTCCTTGGGAGAAGAGACTGACCCACCCTGGCTACACCCTCCTTTCAGGGAGTTGTAGAGAACAAGAAGAACAAGATGAGGCCCTGGGCAACCTGGTCTAGTTGGGGGTGTCCCTGTGACTGCAGGGGGGTCGGACTAGATGGCCTTTGGA
>JAOTQQ010000052.1:30235016-30250443 GCA_026546715.1 Gallinago undulata | reverse complement strand
TGCAGGGGGGTCAGACTAGATGGCCTTTGGAGGTCCCTTCCGGCCCAGATGATTCTATGATTCTATGATTCTATGATCTCCCCTCAACCTCCTTTTTTTCCAGGCTGAACACCCCCAGCTCCCTCAGCCTCTCCTCACAAGACTTGTGCTCCTTCACCAGTTCCATTGCCCTTCTCTGGACTCTCTCCAGCCCCTCAATGTCTTTTCTGTCACGAGGGGCCCAAAACTGAACACAGCACTGGAGGGACTCAATATGGGCTGCTGGTTTCACAACGTGGTGCTCACACAGCAGTGGGATCTGGCATCGCTCCCAAAAGCTGCATCTTTCTCTGCCTGATGAAAGACACAAAGTCCACATCACTCCCGGTCAGCTCTCCACAAACATGGACCTTCATCCCCTTAGTTCATTGCCAGCTGCCTGGGGTGAGAGTGGCATTATCTAAACACCGATCAGCATCACTGAGTCCCCAGAGCACCGGGCCCCCGGCTCTGCTTGCAGGAGAGGACACGTCATATCTGACATGCCTGGCCACCCCACTCTGCACGGCCACACCAGGCGGGTCTGGGCTGTGGGATGCAGGGGCCCGAGTATTTTTATCCTCTGCATGTGTGCGTGAGTCACTCATTTGTCTCTCTTCAATATTAAACCATTCCAGCACAGAGCGAGCTCGGGGGGAGTGAGCGGCAGAAAAGGATTTAAAATAAAGCTCTCCTTGCAGGTTGGAGGAGGGGAAAGGATGAAAACCACCTCTGTTTCCTCCAGCCCCCAGGCAGTAGCCATCTTCCCCCTCCTCAACCCACCCAACACTGTCTCCTCTGCAGATCCTCCCCAGCTCAACCCCAGACTTGCAAATCTCCTTTCTCCGGGTACGACCAGTTCTCAGCACATCCCAGTCCCTTCCCAAAGAAGTGGCTGGGAACGGGCTGGCCCTCAGCTGGAGCCAGGCACTGACACGTGGCCAGGGGAGACCTGAAGTCCCAGTTTGCTGGGGCTGCCCTGGGGTCCAGGTGTGGCCATGCCCAAAGCAGCATTTACACATTTTCTCTGTGAAAGAGAATTTTTCTCCTGAATGAAACTTATCCCTCTGCAAAATACCAGTGGCCAGGAGCGTCACAGCGAAGTGACACATTGGCCATTGCTTGTGTGTGCTCCCTGGTTTTTGTGCCTCCCCTGGGTGAATAAACCTGAGTCTTCACGAGTGCACCCGTGCTCTGGAGGTGCATGGTTCTATTGCCAGCAGCAGCAGGCAAGGTCAGCCCTGGCTCTGCCCTGGCCAAACCTCCAAAGAGGCAGATCTTCCTTCCTCTCTGACAGCCAGCACAGGGGGAAGAAGTCTTTCCTTACATCCAAACACAAGCTACCAAGGTGCTGCCTCTGGCCACCTGGGCTACCATCTGCCACCATGGAGATGTTCATCTCCAAGGTCTTTTTGACTTCTCTTTAGATGGTTGCATGCTGCTGTTAGCTACCTCCTGGCCACATAAACCAGCACAAATCCCACAGCCTCACCTCGTGCAACATGGGGCATGGACCAGTTAGAGCTTGTCACCCCCTCGCAGGCGGTTACCTGGGAGAGAAGAGGGTGGAGGGACCTGAGAAAAGACCTTTGTGTTCATCCGAGATGGTAAAGACAGATGTGACTCCGTGACTGGATCTTGGTTACAGGCAAGGACCAGAGGTCTTGGGGATGCTCTGCTCCCTGCAGCCCCCCAGGCTCCAGTGCTGCTGGTCCAGAACCATCAGCCATCGGGAACTGCAGGATGGGGGTCTCACCATTCCCCCCTTGCTCATCGCAGCCTCTCGCCTGCCCTCCTGCCCTCAGCCGTGCTGCTGGTGGGGCTTTGCCAGGAATGGAGCCAAGTCCTTCATAGCTGGATCCCTCCAGTGATCTGGGCTGCAGCATAACGCAGTGAGCAGATCTATTGGATGAGTGCTGAGACATGGGAGCCCAGAAACTGTCCTTGGCATTGCCACCACAGCACAGGGCTGTCTGCCACTGCACCCAGTTACATGGAGCATCACGCCCAGCAAGGGCCAAAGTCTCCAGCTGCCATTCCTTGGCTTTTCCAGCTTCAAATCTTGGGTGGGGGTTGCAATTTTAGCTTCACTCCTGCACAGATAGGCACAGATAGGCTGAGGAAGAGCAGTTTGTCCAGACTTGATTCCAGCCCTGCTGAGCTCCTTCTGCTGGGCTCCAGCAGTGCCTACCCACAGCGGTGTTTTGGAAAAGGTCCAGCAACCCTCGGAGATGGAAGCATGAGTTTAGGGCATCCTGGGGATAGCCTGGGGAGCAAGGGACACACAGGAGCACCTCAGCTCACTGCAAAACCAGAGCACCCCATGTGTCCAGCAGCCTTGAGTGGCAGGAGATGAGCATGGGACACAGGCACCAGCTCTGCCCACTACAGCATCCTCTCTGTGGAGGGCTGCGTGGGACCAGGATACACAGCTTGTACCCTGGATCTGCTGGTTTGTGATGTCACGGTGGCACAGAGGGTTCCAGGGCCAGAAGCTGCTGGCTAATGTGTCAGGTCCCTGCTGGCTGTGGGAACTTGGGGACAGGTCATGATGGTTTTTCATATGCTCTCTGAGGGCTTCCCACATGTTGCCACCGCTCTTCTGCCTTCTGCGTGGGTTGCTGGGCCAAGGTTGTGTGGGAATGGGGTAACCACGCACCCGTTAAGCCATGTGGATGGAAAAGATGGGGTCAGGCTAGGTTTGCATCCCACTGATGGAGCTAGGCAGAGCACGTCTTCTGTGGCTCCCTGCATGGCTCTGATTCCCCAGGCAGGGACCCAAGAGGGGTCCAGCAACCCTCGGAGATGGAAGCATGAGTTTAGGGCATCTCTGGAGCCAGCTGAGGGACTGAGTTCTCTGTGTGGCACCAGTAAAGCAACCCTGCATCCCACAGCATCCCCCCACAACACTCCTAATCGCCCTAATCCTTTGAAACAAAGTCTTAATCCCATGGAGCTCAGTAAAGCGGAGTGGGGTTACTGCGCTGTGCTGGGGCTAAACAGTGCTCTAATCCCAGAACAAACTGCTCTAATCCTGGTGCAAGGCTCCCTGCCCCCCGCCGGCCAGCGGATCTGTAACTGATCACCTCCGGGGGGTCAGGGATGAGGTGTGGGGCGCCCATGGACTGGGGCCACCCTCCACTGGTCACCCCAGGGTGATGCACCCCGGGATGCTGTGGCCAGGAGGGAGGACTTGGTGAGGACAGCGTGTCCCCCATGCAGCCATGCAGATGCTCTGGCTGGGGGCAATGGGCCTGGGGACATCCGAGGTGACACCGCTTGGGGTTGTTGCTGAGGGAGGCAGGCGGGCACCTGAGCCCTCTCCCTTCCATGTCAGACAGCTCTTGGCCAGGGCCCCTGCTGGGCTCCTGCCCACCCCATCTATTGGCTTCAGCAATATTTAAAGTTCCCGTTTAATTTCCAAATGGAGAGGAGTGGTTTCCACTCATCTGGCTGGCTGCAAGCATTTCCAGGTCTGCTGGGCTCATGCCTGCACCAGCACTGATGGGGAGGGGGCACAGAGTGCCTGGTAGAGGGGTGACAGGGGTGTCAAGGTGCCTGAAACAAGATCCCTTTCTGCTTCAGCAGCGTAGCCGGCTGTGCATCCCTGGGATGAAGCTGCTCGGAGCAGCGCAGGGCGTGAGCGATGCCGGGAGCTGCAGAGCCCGAGCTGGCCAAGCCACGCATGCCTGGCAGCTGGCCCGTGGGGCCATTTCAGTGCACAGGCGGACAGGGAGGGCTCTGCAAGCGGTAATTGCCTCCTTCTTCCCACCAGGCAGGAGGAAGATGATTCCCCCGGGGCTTTGCGCCCTCCCCTGACACTGCTTAGCTCATTTCTGCAGCAGGTCCTGGCTCTTCCACCGCCTCAACATCCCTCCCAGCCCCATAGCAACATCCAGGCCTCCTCACCACTCGGTGGCAGGTCCCAAAACAACCTGCAGAGCCACGGGTCACATCAGTTTTCCAAGAACAAGGCAGCACCAGGGCTCGCACCCCATGTTACAAATCCCAAGCTCAGCATCCTCTCCAATGAATAGTGTTTCCATCCCTACCAGTTTGCAAGAGATATTACTTTACCCAAACTGGGCAGGGGCAAGAACGGCTCCCCCAGGGAGCAGTCTTCATACCTTGGTCCATGATGTCCTCTGGCCAGTGTGATTCGGTGCCTGTTTGTAATAAATCTGCTCCCCTAACAGCCTTTGAAGCCCGCGCATGCAGTTAAAATACCGGCTGAAATATTTATTGAGTCAATTTTCAACTAACATAAACTCTGTGCTTACTAAGTTAAAAAAAAAAAAAAAAAAAATATCCCACTCTGGTTTTCTGCAAATTCCAGAAATGCAAATACATCAGTCAGTGCCAGGTGGGTTGGACTGCCATCTGCCCCGGGGTTGCTGCAGTCAGCCCCGAGCCCACCCCATCCCCTGGGCTCTGGAGCACAAAGGGGAGATGTTCTGCCCTTTTCCCCTGCCTCTGCCAGCTCCTGGCGCCTGCTGGTGCCCGTGGCCTCCATGGGCTGTGCGTATTCTCTCCCCCCATCCCCGCTTTCTGCCTGGGTACATCTGCTCCTTGCACAAGGGAGCTTTGTTTGCTCCCCCCAGTGCTGGTTTAGCAGCTGCTTTGGACCTTTCCTTTGCAAATATCCAGGCCATGTGTCTGCAGCCTGCTCTGCCTGGGCTTGGCCCCCGACAGGGCTGATGGTCCCTGGAGCTGGGCTACTTCAGCCGGAGCAGCTTTGCTAGGACTCTGCAGTGAGAAGCCTTTGTCTTCCTCGCAGGGGAGTGAGGAAGGGGGGGTGGGGAAGATTTGCAATGAAAATGGAGTGGTTGCTATTTGAATATCCCCAGCAAAAGAGCCATTAGCGCTAATAACAGCTTTCAGCACAGTGCAGAGGGCACTTCCCATCCGCAGCCTCAGAGCACTTTACACCAAGCCATTTCCCCATCACAGGAGAGATGAGGAGAGCAGAAGCACCTTACCCAGGAGTGCTGGCCGGTGCAGGGATGCCAAGGCTGGACCTTCCACTGCCTTCCCAGTGCTGTCAGGAGCTGAAACAGGAGGGCAGAGGGGCTGGGGTCCAGTTCTCTGCCCCACACCCATGGCTCTGGGGCAGCCAGTGCTCAGGCATAGGTGGCACTTCGCTTGTTCTCATCCAGGGACTTTCTGTCACCCCTTGAAGGTCTCTCTGGGGTTGCAGATGAGTTGTAGAGTTCATCATGCAAGGGCTTCCCTCAGCTCTTAGAGGTGACCTGGCCTGTGGACAGGGAGGGTGTGATGAGATGCTCAGAGACATCAACTTGCCAGTCCAGAGATGCCAACAGAGCCTGGCAAGGGCCAGGACCTCATCCCACCCAGTGCCGAGGGATGCAAGGAGTGGGAGAGGGACAGGCAGGGAGCTGACATGGTGTGAGCTTCCCTCGCCACAGTGAGAAACAGGACAGGGTCTTGTGGGGAGATTTTCCAGACGAAAAAAAAAATGCAGGTCTGAAGCTGAGATCTTCCTGTAGCCGAGAGCACCGCACTGAGAGGGGCCGGGGGAGACAAGCTCCGACAGGCTCCAGCGATAAGCAGGAATTAGAAATGCATTAGAAGCTGCTTCAAAGCCCTCCAGATCGGAGGAGCGCATCTGATGCCGCAAATGCTCTGCTGAAAGGCAGGGAAAGCAGGCAGTCACATGGGCGCTCCCAGCTCTTTGTCCCCAGGGTGACATGGGCCACCATGCTGCCGGCTGGCTGGTACCAGGACTGCACGTCCACCCTGGTCCCTGTGTGCCCCAGCACAAGTGCCACGTCCTGGGAAAGAGCCACTCTTGCCAGCACTCAGAGGCTTGCTGAGGGTGCTGGGGGTTCATCTGCTGATGCCACCCCCTGGCATGTTGGCTTGGATGCAGGTCTGGTGTGGATGCTGCTGGGAAGTCAACCCTGGGGACAGATCTCTAGAGGTTGCACTGAGGGCTTCTGACCTGAGGCTGCAGTGAGGAGCAGGTCAGTTCTCCTGGGGATGCTGCAGTCAGGGAAGTGGGACCCCGATGGGGAGGTGACATATGGTGGTGGCCACTCAGGGCAGGGCTGGCCTGTCACTATGCACAGGTGGGCTTCCTCATAGGGTTGGGTTTCTGTCTGGCTTTCTGACACGCAGAGGGCACAGATTTGCTGGGCTTGTCTCTCCAGCCCCGCTCTTCCACATGGATGTTGAGTGGACGTTGATCATAGACTCATAAAATCATAGAAACACAGACTGGTTTGGGTTGGAAGGGACCTTAAAGACCACCCAGTTCCAATATCCCTGCCCTGGGCAGGGACACCTGCCACCAGACCAGGTTGGCTCAAAGCCCCGTTCAACCTGGCCTTGAACCCCTCCAGGGATGGGGCAACCACAGCTTCTCTGGACCAGCTGCTCCAAAATAAAAATTTTGTGATGCTCCTTGTTGCACTGGCCCTTGGAGAGGATGGTTTCAGCTGGGATGTGCCCCCTCTCCAGAGCTGACATCCCAGGTCTGTTTAGGAATCATGCTCCCCTTCGCTCCTCACAGGATGTCTACCCTGGGTCTACTTCACAACCCTTGCCAGGGAAGTAAATATGCCAGCTTCGAGTCCCATGGGGCGATGCAGAGGCCCAGGAACCATGGTGGGATCCCAGCCGAGGATGTTTCCACCAGAGGATCTCACGGAGGGGAGATGCCAGCCCTCGGGCCCCATCCTGCCCAGGGCTGAGCCCTCCTGCGTGTAAGGGGAGTGAGGATGCTCAGCCCTGAGAAGCACTGAGCCCCAGCCCTGAGGGCAATGGGAGGGTGCTGTGTCGGGGGGCAGAGGTTAACGCCGGGGTGCTGCTCCTCCCGCCAACCCTGGGGCCCATCTGCCATTTGCTGTTTATTTTTATCCCGCGCTTGATGGATTGGTGCACGGCTTCGATGCTGCCAGCTGATTTTTCCACCAGTTCCATCACATAGCAATTTAAGGTTAGTCCTGACTGCCAGAATAAGTCAAAAGCTTTTAAAAAGCCTATAAAACAGGCATCTATCTTGCCCTGGTTTTATTCCACTTCTTTGTTTATTGCTGAGGTCACTGGCTCGTGGCTCAGGGAGGAATCCAGGTCGCCAGTGGCGCTGACGTGGGGCGAGGGAGGCGCCTGGCTCTCGGTGGAGCTGGGACACCTCTGCCTTTGCGTACGAGTCCACGTGACGGCCTTGCCATGCTGCACGCCCAGGAACAGACCCTGCAGGACACACGGACTGGAAGGGGCCTGAGTTTTCACAGAGCAGCGGTGCTGAGAGTCTGCGAGCACTGGGAAACTGCAGGAGCCAGGCCTAAAAATACCTCCCAGAGAGGAGGTTTCTCCTTGTGGAGTTCAGCAGGCGATGGCGGGACCCAAGCAGTGGCTGAGAAGGATCCAAGGGAGCAGGAGGCTTATCCCCATCAGGGCAGCGGCTAACCTGGGGTGGGGGAACCAGCTGAAGACGCTAGAGAGGCTCTGCTGTGGGAATTTGGGAGGCAGTGAGTGTTTTTTCTCCCAAACCAACCCCATGTCTGCTGTCAGGTCAGATGGTGGTGGGGTCCCCTGCTAAGCAGCAGCTGGATGCCCCTCCAGACCGCTGTCAGGAGCACTCTGGAGAGCACATGGTGACAGAGGGACACCCACTGTGCTTCACAGACATTCAGGCAATAGCTTAGGATCAACATGGCCAAAAAGCATCCCTTAATACTCGTCCCAGCCCTCCCTCCTCTGGCTCCGGCAGTTGCCATGGAGAGCACGACAGAGCACTTCTCACCCCCTGCCCTGGGTGAGACCCTCCTCCCAGCCCTCTCTCTCTCCGTTTTCCCATTCCAGGTGTAAATCCTGCTGGTTTTCCTAGCACAGCACCTCTGCGAAAGCCCTCAGCCTGGCTTTCATCATCCTTCTCCCTTTCTCCTGGCTGGGACAGTCCTCATCTGTCTGTGGGATCCCCCAAACCTGCCATAGCCATCCCCACCCAGCCAGCCCCGCTGCGCAGACACCCAAAATGCCACCTGCTGCTGGGCTGGCACATGTCCTTGCTGTGTCCCTCCCTGCTTTTCCCCTGGGATGGGGACCTTGGGAGAGGTGTCACCACGACATTGATGTGGCTACGTGGCCCCAGTGCCAGCCCTGTGGGGAGGAAATGGCAGGTGCCAGACCGTGGTGGTGCAGAAAGCTCAGGCTATATATAAGTGCATAGTTATACAGGAGAGTGCACACACCCATCCGGGCAGACGAGAGGGCACAGGGGCTCGCCGAGCTGCGTCCCGGCTCCTTCTGCTCCCTCCCAGCCCTGGGCTGTGTGTGTGCCAAGCCAGGCTGGGGTTTTTTAGCGAGTTATTTTTAAGGCGGCTGACTTTGGGATGTGGCTGGCAGCAAGGATCCATGGGGCCGGTGCCATTTAAGGGACAGCTGAGCGCAGTTTGGGGAGGAGAAGGAACAGGCAGATGGGTGCGAGATCCTTTTATCTGGCGTCTCTGGTGTTTCCAGGGGAGGGCAGTAGGGAACGGGAGGGCACCCAGGCTACGTCAGGAGGAGAGGACACCTGCCCACACATCACCTCTCTGCTCACCAGTGAACCCCAGGCTGCAGAGCAGCTCTGCCTGTGTTTCTCTCGGTGGTCCTTGGGGAGGATGCAGCAAAGCAGTGCCAGGAGCACGCTCAGCCCTGACAAAGAAGAGGAGGAAGAGATGCCCTCTGGGGTCAGCATGATGAATGTGGCTGGTAGCCTCCCAGGCTGAGGTGCTGTGGGTGTTTAGGGGTGTGAGATGGGCAAGTCTCTGTAACTCTGTAAGTCCCTCCTGGCCTTGCCTCTGATCCCTGTGCTCATATGGAAATGAAATCCAACCCAGCCCCAAGACTTTTGTCCCTCTGTGGCCCCCAGTTTGACCCCTCTGAGAAACCAAGGGGGAGGCACAGCTGCCCCTATGCCACACGGCACAGAGATGCCCAAATCACCTGTGAATAAAACGGTTCTTCCTTGCAATGCTGCACAGATCCCAGCCTGCCTCCTGCATCCCACATCCCAGCCTGTGTTAGCTGCCAGGATGAACTGGGACAGGAAAGCTGGTGCCAGAGTGAGCAGGGCATCATAGAATCATAGAATGGTTTGGGTTGGAAGGGACATTAGAGAACATCTCATTCCACCCCCATCTTTTAGAGGGACACTTCCCACTAGACCAGGTTGCTCAAAGCCCTGTCCAACCTGGCCTTGAACCCCTCCAGGGATGGGGCAGCCAGAGCTTCTCTGGGCAGCCTGGGCCAGGCTCTCACCACCCTCAGAGTGAAAATTTTCTTCCTAATATCTCATGTAAATTTCCCCTCTTTCAGTTTAAAATTGTTTACCCTTGTCCTATGGCTCCCTCCCTGATCAAGAGTCCCTCCCCAGCTTTCCTGGAGCCCCTTGAGGGACTGGAAGGGGCTCTAAGGTCTCCCTGGAGCCTTCTCTTCTCCAGGCGGAACCCTCCCAACTCTCTCAGCCTGTCCTCCCAGCAGAGGGGCTCCATTGCTCTGATTATTTTTGTGGCGTCCTCAGGACCCACTCCAACAGGTCCATGAACTTCTGATGTTGGTGGCCCCAGAGCTGGATACAGTACTCCAGGTGGACTCTCATGAGAGTGGAGCAGAGGGGTAGAATCCCCTCCCTCCCTGTGCTGGCCATGCTGCTGGGGATGCAGACCAGGATGCAGTTGGCTTTCTGGGCTGTGAGCATCCTTTCAGCAACCTGGAAGGCTGCTGGTGTCTGCCTGCTGCCCACCTCCGGGGGGGGTATTTTGTGGCTGGGCTGGGATTGCCGGTAACTCCGGTAGCTGACAAATGGCTTTCAATAAAAGCTTTGCAGGAAGAGATGCGATAACCTGCTTTTGCCCAGCTGCCTCCCTACGGAAGCTCCCGCCTGGGAGCAGCAGCCTGTGCAGGGAAGGGCCCTGGCGCAGCTGTAGTGGCCGGTGCCAGGTGTCTGCTGTGCCCCCGCATCAGTGCACCTTACCCCCCTCCCCAGCCTCAGTACAGCTTAAACAGCCTCCAAAACACCCAGAGGTGGTGTGCAGAATGCTTGCGTGCCCCTCTCCACCCTCCCTCGAGCACACAAGTGGCCCCGTGGGAAAGCAAGTGAGAAACCATCAGCCGTTAGCTGCTTGCAAAAGCAAACCTGAGCAAGATGGCCTTCAAAAAGTGTCGCTCCAGAGCAGGCAGACCCTGCCCGAGCAGAGTTCTGGAGAGCTGGCTGATATCCCAGGGCTCAGAGGTGAACCCAGGAGGACAATAGCTGCTTTCTAAACCAGCCCAGCATCAGAAACCAGACCTGGAGCTCAGATGCTTTCCTTGTGCAACGGAAAGAGTGATCGACACACGTCTGCCTGTGCCCCCGGCCAAACCCCTGCCCTGGGAACACGCTTGACACCAGGCTCAGAGAAGGGGAGGTCTGCCACCAGAGCAAATCTGGGCTGTGCAGGAGGGGTCCCTGCCTGGCTGCCCCTCTGGTTTCCCCCCCACACAATGATTCCTGGCTGCAGGCTGTGGGCCAGTCTAGAGCTTCCGTCCCCACTGTGGCTCAGCACCGTCCCTGGTACCCACCTGCACAATTCTCCCTCTGATGATGCAGATTTTACACCCTCTCCCTTCTGCTCCTCTCTCTGCAGCATCTGGCAGGGTCTGGCTGCTCATCTCGCTGCAGATGGGCAGCTCCAGGCTAGGGAAATGCACGGGGACTGAGATGCTGGAGTGTCCGGTTTGGACCAACACCTCTGATTTTGGATAAGCAGTGGCTATCTGCCTGCATGATGACCTTCAAGCCCACCCAGCTGCCTCCCCCTTGTCATACTGGGAAGAACAGGGTCTGTTCTGGGATCCTTTGACTTGAGCCCAGCAAAGGGATGAGTATTTCCTTCTGCCCTTTTAACCATGAGTCGCAGGACCCCAAGGACTGGCAAAGGGGATAACTGCAGTCCATGGCTGTGGTCCAACAAGCATTTATGGAGGACAATGGAGGCTTGAACACCTTGAAGCAGGGTCTCAGAAGCTCCAGGGGAAGGAAGAGGAGCTCCATCCATGTCACCTCATGAACTCACGAGCCTTAGAAGATGGAGCTCCTACATCCAGCTCCATACTGGCAATGCCAGGGCTGCATCTCTGCTGCTGAAAAGTCCCTCTTTATCCCTCAGATGTCTACCACCCCCAGTGTCTCCTCTGTCCCTGTTGCCCTGGGACCTCCCTCCAAAGCTCAGGCAGCCCCAGCCTGGCCGTGGGCTCCTCTGGAGGTGAGACCGAGCTGGACTGGCAGGAAGCACCAGGAGCTGGTAATGACAATGTGTCCACCCATTTGTCTGTAATTAAAAGTTGTGTGTAGAGATTTCCTGTGACATGTCCCGTGAGTCCAGCTGCAGACACGGCGCCGCCGAAACCAGGAGATGCTAATGAGTGCTTCTGCATATTAAATACCTTGTTTACACTAAGACAACAGCCGGTGTAGCTGGGGGAGGGAGAGGAGGTGGCTGTAATCTTCACTCATGCTTTCTGCCCCGGCAGCCTGCTGCCTGTCAGGCTGTCAGGAAGCTGTAGAGCCTGGGTTTGGTCATGCTCCGGCTGCAGGGATGGTCCAGGGCTCTCAACAGCGATGCTACCACCACACCTCAAGCCCTTGTGTGTTGACTTCATCATGTCCTCTCTGCTGTGGTCTTCCTCCATCTCTTCTGTGGTCTTCCTCTCTGCTGTGGGCCAGGGAGGGCAGGATGCTCTGCAGTACTCCGATCTGCCCAGCAGGATGCTGAGGCTAAGGGACTCTGAGGTGGCAAGGGGCTCAGCTGCCCACCCTGTCCACAGCCTGCCAGTGTCTGCTTTGCAGAAGAGCTGGTCTCCACTGCTCGCTGGGCACCGGGGTCCTGGAGGGAAGCAGTAAAGTAGAATCTCTACCCAGGACAAGGATCAGGGCCACAATGGGACTCACCATGCCCAGGACCTGGTCACAACCACAACATTCCCCTCTGCACAGCACTTCCTGATTACAGGAGATGCAGGAAAGGTGCACAGCCCTTCACTGCCCCATGTACCAGGGCCAGATCCCACTGCACCCTGGGCACAAGACAAGTGGGATCTCACCATGCCAAGAGCTGCCACTGGGATCCAGCTGGGGTGGGGCATTCACTAGCACAACTGGCCCTTCCCCACCAACGTGAGGTGTCCTGGCTGATGGTGGCCTTGGGCTGCTGTGGAGACACTGCGAGGATGTTCCCTGTTGCACTGCTGTGACAATAGGTAGCCAATAGTCCCTTCACAGACTCCGCAGAGCCCATTGTGTCCCTGCACAGCAGCTGACACAAGAGAAACAGCTCCAGCCCTGGTGACCCCCAAGCTCACCAGGTTGGAGGAAAGCTCTCAGCAGGGCAGGACACAGGCATCTCCCTCCATCAGCACGCAAAGAGCTGGGCAAGCCTGGAGGGAAACAGCTCCAAGGACATCAGACAGCCTCAGGACCACAGTCCTGTTACCAGTCTGACCACAAGGTACCTGCCCAGGCTATGGGTCACCCTTCCCCAAACAGCTGCCACATCCCCTGCCAGCAACCACAGTCTTCATCCTGCACGCTCCTACTGTGGCTACAAGGACACCTTGGACTGGAGCAGCCCTACCTCCTCCCCCATCACTGGGGCACCCTCAGGGGAACTGATGAGTCCCCATCACCCTGCAACCACCGCTTCAGCTCTGCTGCTCATTTCTGCTGCCTCCAGGAGAGCACCTCGCTGCCCTGCCGCTGGGGTGACACGCACGCGGGCCTCGCATGTGCCGCCCAACATCCTTGCCCAGCATTACTCCAGATCCTCCTGCTAAACACGTCCCGTGAGGCCAGGCTTGGCTGAATGATTGATGTGATCACTGACGGGTTGCCTGAGCCGGGCACTGTGGAAATGTTTCTTCCTCCAGCTTCCTCCAGGGATGGGCAAACACCAGCCTGAGAAGGGCTCCACTTCACAAAGGCACACCTGGTGTCGAGGGAAAGCTGAGGCCAGGGTCCTAGGGGACACGTGCCCCACCTCCCAGAGGCACAGCTGGACCAGAGCATCATTGGCGTTGTCTTTTCCCCTTGTTGCCTGTAGTGCCTGGAGCAACTTCTTGGAGTGTGGTCCCCTGCCGCACGTGCCTGAGCAAGCCAAGCAAGGGTAAAGCCCATGAACAGGGTCGCAGATGCCTCCGGTGGAGGAAAGACCACAGGCAGATGCAAGAGCAGTGGGAATGCGGGGCTGCACTAGCTCATGTCAGGCCGCTGAGAAGTCAGGGCAAGCCATGCAGAGAAAAATGTGAGGGGCCATGGGACCCCAGCATGTGGAAGGTGACAGCAGCAGGTCTCCTCTGCAGCTGTATTTAACCCTGATCTTCTCCCAGAACCTCTGGAACCCCAGATCTGTGCTGCCCACACTCCAGCCCCTACAGGAGCCTGCCCAGAGACACCGACCCCTCACACCACCCACTGTGGCTGTACTCTGGGTGAGAACGACCCTTGGGAGTAAGTGATGCACTGAGAGCTTGATGAGGGCTGGATCAGAAAGGCTTCCTGGTCCGGGAAGCATTCCTCATGTGTGCCCACAGATGGTGGATGATCTGCACATAGACTGCACCAACCAGAGCCTGGCCAACCCCACTCTGTGTGGGGTCTCTTCCCACCCCCACACAAAATCCCCTTTACCTACCTCCAGGGCACCACCATTTCTTCCCCAGTCAGTCTTAGACCGTAGGCGAGAGAGGGGCATATTTGCATCTGTGCCTGGTTGTCCTCCAAAGCCTTCTCCATCTTCTGCAGGGCTGCTTAGGCAGATCTATGTTGGGGCTGGCCAGGTCTGCTTGGAGGGACAGACACTGGGGGCTGTTGTGGGGCACACGGTTGGATGTAGGACTGAGACAGGCTTAACCCCAATGCTCAAGGTCTTCAGATGCTGTGGTGGAGTGGGAAGTCTGTATCAAAGTTTTTTGGGGGAGCAGGGGCTTTCTGGGGTTCAAGAGAGTCTTTGGGAAGTGGGGTGAGCCTCTGGGACATGTCCCCTTCTCCTGGTGTCCTGTGTGCATGACATGGGGCACAGCAACCTGCTGTGCCGGGCACATAGGTGTCCCTGCTGGGGGGTGCATCACTGCCTGGGTGGTGAGTGTCCCCCTGCCATGGGTCTGCCTGCCCACGCAAGTCCCCAGATGCTGCAGCTCACATGCCCCTGCGAGCAGCCAAGGTGCCACCAAATGCCAGGATCTGATCCCTGCCCACGCTCACCAGAGTGCCTGGGTGATGTGTTTCCCTGCCCCCGTGATGCTGAGGGGTGGCTGAAGTGAAGGAGAACAGCTCAGGGCCACGGTGTGTGAGGATGTGGCCTTGTCCCCTGCTGGTGTGTTCCCCCATCCCACCTGCACCCCTGACCCTTGTCCGCCCCTCCCACAGCTCCCCCCAGCCCAGCCAGACCTGGCTTTATATGGAGTTGCCAATTGCAAGCGTTTTTAAATGTTAATGATGACGATTCAGATTTGTAGTGGAAACTAATTAAAATTGTTATTGTTAGCGGGTTTGAATTGCCCAGGTGTGAATCATTATCCTCATTAAAATAATCAGGGAGATGGGGATGTGACAGGAGAGCAGATGGATGAGAAGCAGCCTGAGCAAGCGACCCGGGCGGCTGGGGAGCCCCAGTGCCTGTGGGGAGCAACCCTGCTCAGGGTCATATGGTCCCCCAGTCAAGCCCAGCATCTTCTAAAAGGAGGATGCCCCATGGAAGTTGCCCCACTCACAGCCCCAGGGGCTGCAGGGTGCTGGAAATGGGGGGTTGGGATTTGTCAGAGTAGGAGACATGGTGGGAGAGGCCGCAGGACAGGATGGGGTCATCACTACATCAACCTCCCCACATCCCTCCTGCTTCCACCTGAGCCAGCCTGCAGTGCTTCCTCACTGGGCTGCTCCATGTCTGCCCAGGGTGCCACCTTGATTCAACAGAGCAGCGGGGTCTGGGCCCTGCCCAGTGCATTGGGAATGACCATAGAATCCTAGAACTGTCTAGGTTGGAAGGGACCTTTCAGACCACTGAGTCCAACCATCAACCGAGCACTGGCAAAAACAAACCACCACTAACCCATATCCCTCAGCACCATGTCTACCTGTCTTTTAAATATCTCCAGGGATGGCAACTCCACCAGTTCCCTGGACAGCCTGTCTCAATTCTTGGTAACCCTTTCGGGGAAGAATTTTTTCCTAATATCCATCCTTTAGATGCATCCTCCCCTGGTGCAACTTGAAGGCATTTCCTCTTGTCCCATCACCTGTTCCTTGGGATAAGAGACCTCCCCCCCCACCTACACCCTCCTTTCAGGGAGTTGGAGAGAGTGAGAAGGTCTCCCCTCAGCATCCTCTTCTCCAGGCTGAACACCCCCAGCTCCCTCAGCCTCTCCT
>JAOTQQ010000052.1:30153563-30228955 GCA_026546715.1 Gallinago undulata | reverse complement strand
AGCTCTGCCTCATGCAGAAGCAAAGAAGGAAAAAAACTGCACTGTAGCATGGACCCCACTGGCCCAAATGGAACCACACTCATACCATGGGGCATTGAAGCCCAACAATCCCCCCCACTGTGACTCCTTGTCATGGGGAAGCCCCTCTTGGTGCCTCAGTCACCAAGGGCTCGAGAGAGATCCTGGTACCACCATCACTGCTGCTGCACTGAGTGCACGGGCAAGGACAGGATGCCCCAGCATCTCCTCTGTCCTGGGGTCCAGCAAAGCCTCTGCAGCACTGGGGGGCCACGGAGATGCCAGGGAGCAGTGGGTGATGTGTCTGCTTTGCTGGCAGCCCCCACGCACCCCTCTATCAGCTGGGCCCGGCTGCTTGGGCACCTATGGGTAATCCATCTGCTGAACATGCTACAGGCCATTAGCTTTAACTAGAGGGAGTTGTGGGTAGAATCATTAAAGGAAAAGTTCACAACGCAATTAATAATACACCTCATTAGGCCTCCTTCCTATATGAGCATGCAGCTCCTGCTACTGGCTCTTGCAGGTCTGGTGCTCTTGCTCCCCGTAAGGAGACATTAATTTTCTTCTCAGGAGGCAGCTGATGGCTGGAGATGGCACCAACGGGGTGCTGCTCTGGGACTGTGACTTGTGGCTGCGGCTGCACGGTAGTGATCCCACCGCTGTCCTGCCTGAGCGCCCCACAGTCCTGGGCTCTGCAGGACAGTTCTCCATGTCCAGGTCAAACAGAGAGGGTAACCAGCAGCATCTTCAGAGCTGTTGGCACCTTGATCTTGCACTCCTGGGCTCCATTACAACTAAAACCAGACTTTTTACCCCCTCTGCCTCTCATTGTGCTCCTCCACCTGTTCATGAGAGCCTTGATGCCAGGCAGCACCAGTGCACCAGGGAAAGGGGGTTCACCATCCTTCAGGGGCCAAGGAAGATGGCCTAAAGGAAGCCAAGGGCTGCACTTGGGGATTTGCCACCTGGATCTTCCTACACACACTGGGGTCTCCTGTGTGGGTCCCTGCCTCCTCAGAGAATTTGCAAGGGTGAGTCCAGGAGCCAGGCTGTCTCCTCTCTGTGCTTGACCAGAGATGGTGGCCATGTGCACGGCTTTGTTTGCCACCCTAGGCCGCCACCAGGCACGAGGACTGCTTTCAGAGACTGATTTTGCATCTCCTTTCCAGGCTGCTTCTCACAGCTACACAAGGTACTTTTGCTTTCCTCTCCCAGCACCCACTGGAAGCTGCTGCGTGCTCCGGGTGCCTCGGACCCACTCCCAGAAGTGTCTGCACAGCAGCCCTGGGGGGACACTTCTTGGATGCACCATGGAAAGGAAAGTGCCAGGAGGTGTTGTCATTACTGACTGCTCTTTTTGCTGCCAGCGGCTGTTTCACATCGCTGGCTCTTTTTAGGTTTCCTTCATCCTATCCTCACCCTTGAAAATCTCCAAGGTCTTGTCACTCATTGGCATGGAGGGCACCCACCAGACCTGTCTCTGCTCAGAAGCTGGCAGGGGGGCATGCTACGTGCCAGCAACCAAATGCCATAGAATCATAGAATGGTTCAGATTGTAAGGGACCTTCAGGGATCCTCAAGTTCCAACCCCCCTGCCCTGGGCAGGGACACCTCCCACCACACCACGTTGCTCAAAGCCCCATCCAACCTGGCCTTGACCCCCTCCAGGGATGGGGCAGCCACAGCTTCTCTGGGCAACCTGTTCCAGTGCCTCACCACCCTCACAGCCAAAGAATTTCTTCCTAATATCTCATGTAAATTTCCCCTCTTTCAATTTAAATGTGTTCTCCCTTGTCCTATGGCTCCCCTCCCTGATCAAGAGCCCCTCCCCACCTCTCCTGTAGGCCCCCTTTAGGTGCCACCCATGGCACAGAAGTGTGTGCAGCAACATCAGGTCCCAGCAGAGATCCAGTGTCAGGGCAAGGCTGGTGCTGTAGGTCTGAGGGCTTCAGAAGCAACCACTGGCTGTCCAACCAGGCAAGAGGAGGATGGATATCCTGGAAAACTGTGGAAACCCTGGACAGCAGAGCGTATCTGTGGGACCCAGGGCTCCTGGCTGGAGACAGTGCTGCCCATCCTTGCAGGCAGGCAGTGCTTCAAGGCAAGAAGTGAATTGGACTCCTTTGGAGCCAGGAAATATCCTGGGCAAGAGGGAAGCAGGAATGGAGGTGACCTTTTCTTGGACAGGGATGGAGAAGTGAAAAAGTAAGTTGCGATGTGGCTGGTGATGGATCCCTGTGGGAAAGAGAAGTAAATACCAATTATTTACATCTCTCTCTACCTGCAGGCTTAGCAAAGGGCTTGTCTGGGAGGGAGAGAGGTAGGGCAGAGGGGAAGAAGGACCCAATGGGCAGACATAGAGACTGATGCCATATCAGAGAAGGGATCACTAAGGATGGCAGTAGGGGGGCAGGGAACACTTCTAACCACTCACAGGAGCCCCAGAGAAGGCAAGGGAGAACCTCTGGGTCTGAATCCTTCCCTTTGAGGTATATTGTTTTGGGACCAGCCATCATCCTCCTGTCCCATGAGATGCTTGAGGGTGTGGGCAGGGCTCAGAGGAGGTGGCAGCAGATTTCACATCTAGATCAGACTCCTTCTCTGCTTAATCTCAGCCAGTACAAGTGGCTTAACCCATCGGACCAGTTCCAAATCCTCCTTTCTTCCTCCTGATCCCACCTAAGCCCCGAGTTTTCCCCCTTGATAATCTCCAATTCACTGGGATCATGGGATTGCTCTGCCAACTGCACAAATCCAGACACTCTGCTGCTGCACAGGGACCCAAGTGGGAATGGATGCAGATGGTGAATCTTAACCACGTCTTCCTGCTCCCCACCACTGCCCTAGTCCTACCGCTCCCCTCCCATGAACTCTGCAGCCCAGCAGAGAGCCCAGAAAAGCAGACATAGCGCTACACAGGGAGAGATACCCAAATCCCATAAAACCCTCACAGGGACCAGACATCCCCCTGGGGACCAGGACAGGATGCAGAGACTCCTGGGCAGAGCTGGTCCTCATTGATATGTGTTTAGGGGATGAGGTATACATGGACACAGGCTGTGTGTGGGCTCCAGGACACCCCCAGCCATGGGGTGCCCTGTCTGTGAGGTGGGAAACAGGGTCAGGCAGCTCCACCAAGCCCCAGCCCCAACACCAAGGGCAGGGCATGCTCTGCGCTGCCAGCCACATCCTTCAGGGGTTGTGCAACACCCTGTCTTAATGGCATCTTGCTTCTGAGATGGCTTCACCCATGCAGCTCTGGTCACCAGAGGGGCAGAAAAGGAGCTGGAAGTACCTCAGGCTGCAGCAAGACATACCCTGTGGAACACACCATTTGCAGTGGGGTGCCCTAACCCCAACCAACACACAAATCCTGCTTCATGCCCTTCTTTGCTCCCATCGAGAGCTTACAGGACAGGACATGTCTTTGCACAAAAGCAGGTGACAGGCTGGCAAGTCCCTGTCTAGCTCAAAACACATCTGAGTCAGGTCTTCCCTCTCTGGACATTTTGTCCAAGGGGAAAATCCAGACATCGGGGGTCAGGCCCCTTCCCTCGGTCTCCACAGGCCATGCAGGGAGCCAGCACTGTTCAACACCCATCCTGGGTGAGCAGTGCCCAGCCACAGCAGCGGCACACATTCCCACACCACCCTTTCTTGTAGGGAAGTGTACTTGCTGTTACAACTCTCCCATTTTCCTCTATAAAATCCCCTCTAAGCTGTGAAATCCCTCCCTGCCAGGAATTAGTCTTAGCATTGCTATCTTGCAGCCATTTTGAAGACATTTCCTTCACATCCTTGTATTTGCCTTTATTCTTTTTCTTTTTTTTTTTTTTTTTTTTTTCAGTCTGGATTCCCTATAATGTTTTTCACCCCCAGGAGTGAGCTCTGTGTGCTTTTTATCTTTGGAAATATGGGCAAAGTGCCCCATAGCATCGCATTTACAGAGGAATGGAGGAATAAGCGATTGCTGTTGGAGCACAGTGGGCTTGGCTCTGATTTCACGTAGGGGTTTTCTTCATCAGTCCTACAATAGCCTTATGTCTAATGATATTTGTCTAATTAGAAACATGCCCAATTGTTTTACACAGTAGGAAAAAGGGCTGTTTGGCAATGCTGATGTATATCACAGGGATGAGGGGTACGTAGAGCCCTGAAATAGATGAGATTTAGATGAGAGAGAAAGATTATATTCAGGTGCTCTGTTCTGTCAGAGAGCCTTTGATTTGGTGGATTGTGTAGCATGAAAGGCCAGGCTTGTTACAGCCTTTGTGTGACTAAGAGTAAGATATTAAAGTTTGATGCACTGCTCTGGGAGACGCTACGTGATGGATCGAGAAGACTTGCTAGGCATCGTAGGAGCTCTGTAGGGCCTTTAGGATCTTTGGGGGCTGTTTGTTATATATTTCCTTGCCTAATGGTTTGCACGTGAGCAGAGTGCTAAGGTCGGAGTCGGGATTGCTTATGTGACCTTGGCATATGATTTTCATACGCAGGAACATTTGGTTCCGCGCAGTGAGCGGCTCCTCATGAATTGCATGCAGTGACCCTGGGTGTCGGTGAGCAACCTCAGTTATTTCATTTCTTACACTTTAGAAAGAGTTATGGCTCATATTACCAGGATGTTTTCTCTGCACAGAATCCTACAGCCGTGGGTGGGAAGGCTCCTTGGAAGTCCATGGTGTCCTCTCTTGGGACTATATCCAACACGAGCTCAGGCCATTGTTACACACAGCTAAGCCTTGAAAGCCTCCAAGGACAGAGACATCTCCAAATCCCCCAGTGAACCATTGCGTCTGGGGCGGGGGACATGCAGCAGGGTTTGGGCTTGGGCTGGGTTTGCAGCAGCTCGTCTCACCCAGGAGCCCCCTGTCTATTTGACACATCTCCCTTTCCTTTCCCCACAGACAGGACAGATGGAGCAGGGCTGTGGCCAGCTGTGACAGGACCCCACTGTTGCACACCCAAGCCCTTGGTCCTGCAGAGTCATTCATGGCTGTGAGAAGGGAACTGATCCCCATGGAGAAACTAGCGAGCCCATGATGTTGAAGCCATCTCAGATTTCCTGAATGATGGATCCTGGACAACTGCAAGTTGAGAACAGAGAGGGGTCTTCAGGAAAACCCTGGGGGTTCAGAGCCTACCAGGCAGCATGTCCTTCCCAGAGCTGTTTCGGTGGCATCTCTGGAGCATCTGGGGGGTGTTGTTGCAGGTACATGTTTACATTTGATTGTCAATGCACAGGGCCAAGCCTCTTCTCCAGTCCCTCACCAGTGCAGGGCAGAGGGAATGGGTGTAGTGAAGCTGTTTTTACGGGTGTGCCCACTCTCAGCATCACACCTGCATGGGGGAGTCTTTCCAACACCAAGCACTGTGTCAGGTCCATCCCAAGGATGCTCCAAGGACTGCAGCCTCCAGATCTAAAGTCAGTCAGGCTGCAGGGAGGAAGCGATCAGTCCCATGGACAGCTTAGCTGTGACATATTTCCTAGGACTAAGTCTTCCATTCTTGCTTTAACCTTTTCTGGTGACTTGTGGTGGCTGTGTTAAACAATGATATGCCTGCAACATGACAGTGATTTGTTTAAAGAGCCCACACTTGTCCTTGTTAGCGCTCACTCGGTGCTCTGACAGTCCTGTCAAAAGCTTCTGCACATTTTTCAGTTCTCTTCCTCATTTGCTCCTGTCACCATTGGGAAACATTCAGATAACAACAGCCCTGGTGGCATTTGAGCAGCTCAGGGGCCTTGGCTTGGCTGCATTGTTCTTGCTTGGCACACCAAGCAGTCACTGGTCAGCCCAGGGATGCATGGCTACACCCTCAACCAAGAAGAGACCACATGGCTGCCCCCCTGCCCTGGCCTGGCCCCATGCCGCAGCATCACCAATGAACCCATGGATACCAAAGGGCTGCCCAAGTGCTCTGGACCAGAGCACGACACTGGCCCTGTGCCCTAGTACCACCTCGCAGGTGGAACTTTGAATGGCTGCATCCTGGGGATGGTCTGGGCAGGGAGAAGGCACTCGTTCCTGTCCAACAGTAGACATTCTGTGGAGATTGTAGTCTGGGCATTTCTGGACAGAAAAGAGGGTTTTCCAGTTAAAAAAAAGAAGGGCAAAGAGCTCAGGTGCCTCCTGCCCTCTCACCAGAAGGTGACTGTGTAGAAGGGGGATGCTGCTGTCACCAGCTCTGGCTGCCAGGCTTCAGACCGAAGGTAACTCATGTTGGCAGAGCATTAGGCATGCAGAAACTGTCCCTCTCTGGGGATGTGGTTAGGAACGAGGTACCTTTCAGAGCATTTACGAGCTAATGTTTCAGTGTCCAGGGAACTCCCACACAGATGAACTTCAGAGCTGAGCAGGGTATCAGAGAGAGTAGGTAGACTTATGCTGAGGCTTGGCTAAATTGTAGTGAGCTTGAAGGTTGTTTGACAGGTCTGGGAGCACCAAGCAGCAGACTCAGTATGCAAAGGGAGCAGCCTTCTCCAAGAGCTGAGCCCTGCCTGAGAGTCTCTGGCCCAGACCATGCAGTTAATGTTGGGCAATTCAAGTAGTTCCTGTGCTGTGTCAACTGTGGATACCCCAGATGAGGGAACAGGCTTATGGGGTGGGGGTGGAAGTTAAACTCAAAGACCCATAACTATCTGCAACCCTGCACTGGGCTGAGCAGCCCTTCCCAACCCATGCAATCTCCTCCTCTTGGGTACAGGCAACATGTGGCTTCTCCATCTCATCCTCCTCACACACAGACATCCCCTGCACCCTTCCTGGGGGGTGTCCTGGGCAGTCTGCCCTCCCTGTGCACCAATAAGAGTGCGTGGATGCCATCTCCTACACCACTGTCTTACCCAGGACCCGGCCATCCCACTCTGCCCCTTCTGTGATGCTTGCCCACCCTGGCACATCAGCTACTGGCCTGGATCCACCAAGCCGCAGGGAGATGACAAGTCCGGAGAAACCCATTTCCCAGAGATAATGTTACATTTTCAGAGTGCATGTAGACAAATACGGCCAAATGTTCCCCTCCCTGAAGCCATCAAAGCACCAATGACTCCGTAATATTTAATGGCTTGTTTTGCTCCCTAAATGATACAATGAAAAGGATTATTAATGTTAATAGCATTCTTATCATATTTTAATAGCATCATGTATAACCGAAATGTCATCTCAGCACATATTTCTCTTGCTCTCACCCAGGGCACGGAGTAATCATACTCCAGAGATGCAGCGAAGGAAGAGACATTGGGCAACAGGGTGGAAAGGGGGGCTGGGGCCCGAGGCTGAGCTGGACTTGTCCAGCTGGAGAGAAGGGAAGCAAAACCACATGAAGAAACGGTCCCCTGCAGGAAGGGGAAGGAGGGGAAACCGAAGGGCCATGAGGGATGATGGAATAGGGAAGGATGCAGAAGGCAGTTCCAGCCAGAAATCCTAGATGTTGGAGTCACTTGTATGGACCCTGACCCCTGGCAGCCACCAGGTCCAGTTGATCTGTCAGGCCAGGAAAGGCCTGGACATCTCAGACAAGGGAGGTCAAGACATGCCCAGGAACAGGGCAGGATTCCCTGGGATTCCCCAGGACCTGCCAAATGTGCTCCTACTGCCACTTCTTTTCTTGACACATTGGACTCCATCAAGAGCAACTGTCAGTGATAGACTCCAATTTTCAGCATATCATTTCACAGTCCAGTGAGTGTTTTTCTTTTTTTTCCTCCCATCCAATCCATCTAATAGATTTGTTTAACTAGGCTAAAAACCCACATTTTTCATGTGGGGTTTGGTTTCTCTTGCATTCATCTCCTTGCCAGGCAGGGACTGTGGTGGGTGGAAACTGAGTGCACAAGGGCCCCTTTGGGTAGAGCCAAGCTCAAGGACAATGTCATTTCATGTTCCCATCCCCAACACAAATCATTGCATTTCCACAAGGGAATTGCAAAAAGAATCATAAAATCACAGAACGGTTAGAGTTGGAAGGGACCTTGAAGACCATCCAGTGCCACCCTCTGCCCTGGGCAGGGACACCTCCCACTAGATCAGGCTGATTGCAGCCCCGTCCAAACTGGCCTTGAACCCCTCCAGGGATGGGGCAGGCAGAGCTTCTCTGGGCAACCTGGAACAGGGTCTCACCACCCTCACAGCAAAGAGTTTCTTCTTCATATCTAATCTAAATATCCCCTCTTTCAGTTTGAAACCATTACCCCTTGTCCTATCACTCCCCTCCCTGATCAAGAGTCCCTCCCCATCTCTCCTGGAGCCCCTTGAGGGACTGGAAGGGGCTCTAAGGTCTCCCTGGAGCCTTCTTTTCTCCAGGCTGAACAACCCCAACTCTTTCAGCCTGTCCCCACAGCAGAGGAGCTCCATCCTTCTGATCATCTTTGTGGCCCTCTGCTGGACCCATTCCAACAGGTTCATGTCCTTCATGTGTTGCGGACTCCAGAGCTGGAAGGAGACCCAGAAAGGTTCAAGGAGAAGCCATGAGTTGCTAAAGCTCTGCACCTGTAGGATCTTCATGCCTGTGAAAGTTTACACTATGATACATATAGCTAAGGGTCTTCCCTTCCTCATGTCCTATGGCCATCTGTTGTGCATAGCCCAACCTCTGTGCTTGTCCATGTACACCATCCTGCCTTCAGGATGGTGTACATGTGGCTCTCACACTTTCTCCTCAGCCTCTCCTGCAGACATGCAGGTACTGCTTGTGTACAACCCTATGTGCATCTGCCCTCAGGACCTGGGAACCTCCACCCCAGCTGTGTGAGCACGCATGCACACACGTGAACAGACACCCCTCCCCAAGCCAGCCTGCTTTTGTGCCATGAGATGAAAGGGGGCACCTCGACTCTGACCTACTCATATTTCACTAAAATGTTATTTTAACACTTAAAAGGGTAGAAAATACCATTGGCGGCTCTTCATTTATCAGATCGATGCGCGGGGAACAGGGCACGCATACTCTCCTCATTAATGAGCCCAGGGGCCAGCTGCAGCTTCTCCGCATTGCCCTGGCACTCAGGCTGCAAAGGTGGGGAGAAGCAGGGAGGGGGTGCTGGCACCCCAGGGCATAGACACACACACCTATTTTCCCCTCTACAAAAGGCTGTGGGTGCCCAATGACTCCCACGGTGGCTGGGGGACCTGAGCAGGGAAGGGAGGGCAAACTCACTAAGACAATGATGATGGAGATTTGATGGAGGCCTCCAGCCTCCAGCCCACAGCAAATGCACCAGCAATGAGGAACAGCAAGCACATCTTGGATTTCCCCTCATACTCCCAAGGTCACAGTTGATTGCTGGAGCCAGGGATTCATATAGAGTGCTACTACCTGCCTGGGGTAGGTAGGTGCTGGGAAGGGTCCTACCAGCCAGCCTCTCCAGGGACAGCACCATGAGGTTGCAGCTCCGTTTGTCTCCCAGTTGGATTTATCTTCTGGTGCAATCCTGCAATCGCTTGACCTCTATCAGGGCTGGTGACACCTCAAGCTTAGTCACTTTCTGCCCCAGAGAGCTGATTTCAGGAAAGGAGCCCCTTTGCTGCTCATTACCTGTTGCCCTACTCCGTGTGTCACCAAGTCCCTGTGTCCTGCACAGATGCATGCGGAGGAAGGACGTATGCAGGGCTTGTCTTCCCACAGGACATGGTGATGTGATGACTCCACTGTCCAGAGGAATCCAGAAAGCTGCCATATGGACACTGTCCTATAGACAATGACACTGCAAGGCAGCGATCTCCTCCACAGTCCCAAGGATGGAGACATTGGTACAGGGACGGTCATCCTACCCAGCAAAGCCACAGTCACTGCAGGAACTTTGCCCACCTTGTAGCAATAAAATCTGCATCTCCACAGGGAAGTCTTTGCTTGTGAACTTGGTGGTACCTCTGTGATGGCAAGGAGCTCTAACCGTCCTCAAAGCTGAGGACAAAGGACAATTATAAAGATCAGTCAGTGTCGGGGGAACTACAGGGACCAGTGCTAGGTTTGCTTGTTTAACACCTTTGTTAATAATCTTGGCAGAGAGAGTAAACAGAAGAACTGACTGTGAGGGATTCGCAGGTACTTTCCAGTGTGAAAGCAATATTTTGCTGGGGTTGAATTTTTAACAGCCCTCAGGGTGCTTGCAAAGATGGCTTTGAGTCCTAAAGGTCTCACAGCTTTAGGACAACGATTTCACTCATTACTTTCTCTTCTCTGACTTAGAAGACATCACCAGAAGGCTTCCTGAAGGGCCCTCCAGGGCTGTGGACACACACAAAGGTCAGGCCTCCCCTACACAGGAGGAACAACTCCTGTTGATGACAGGATCCTGGCACAAAGAGCTGCTCTGCAGACACCCAGGTAGGCACATCCGTGCTGAGCTCAACCTGGCTGAAACCAGAACAGCACCAGGGATGGGATTATCCCTATATTTGCAGTGCCCTGGACCATCAAGCCCAGAGCTGATATTTGCTGTGAAACTATAAGAGGTGCCGTGTCCTGTCTGCTCTCATACAGTGAGTCATAAAATAAAGCAAAACCTTTTTACATGAGGTGTCCCGCCACGCTTTCAGTGGCTGTTGGGTTTCGAAGCACCCTGTGATGGAGCAAAGCAAAAATCCCCCCATGAACTGCCTGTTCACGCAACATGTGCTACGACTAGTGCCGTATGAAAGGTGTTCTCCCAATTTAGCTGAAAAAATAACCAGAAAAAAAAAAATCAGGATTTTTGCAGAAAGCTAGAGAAAATTATTTTTAAATGGAAACGAGCAATATTACCAAGCGGTATTCATTGAAATGAGTAGGACGCGTGGCTCTCCTAAATAACACATTCCTGAAATTTGCAGATGAAACTAAATTGGAGAAGAGATCAAAATACCAAAGAGGATAGAGGGCACACCGAGAGGGTCCCGCTGAGAGTGCAGGCACTCGGAGGCAGAATGCGATCCACTTGGAAAAACACAGCCAGGCCATTTAGGAGAAAATGATCCGAATCACGGTCTGTCGCTGGGAGGGGGAGCCCTGTGGTGCAGCGAGGCTGAGCAAGACTTATCACCGCTATTGAGGGGGGTCTCGCCACACCACTGTTTTCTTTTCTCACCATCCATCCTACTTTTTCAGAGGATCAGAGCCTGGCTGGAAAACTCTTCTGCTGCTCACAGAGCGTTTTAAGGCAGGCTGGCGCCCCATGAGCCCTGGGGACGCCCCAAGAGAGGGTGACAACTGCTTACAGGAAGATAAGCTAGGATGAGTGCTTGACCAGGAGCTTTATTAAGCCCACGCAGCCCAAATTACAGCCTCTGTCCCAGTGCCCTGGGCCCCCAGAACTGTGCCAGGGCTCTGGGTGCTCATCAGCAGCCCCAGTCACCCCGTCACTGTGCGCACACACCGCACACCCCCCTGCCGTGCTGATCCTGGCCTCAGAACAGTGTATCCCTGTCTGTCCAACCTTCTGCTTGGTCTTGGTGTCCCTCGAGAGGCTCTGGATGGCTCTTCTGCCTGCTCGGGCAGGGATTTCCCACAGCAAACCTCTGTCCCGGCCCGTAACGGGGTCCTGAGCATGGTGGAGACCTGCCCCGGCGCTGGGAGCTCTCCTCAAAGAGCGGCTCTGACATGAGCCGTGTTACGGCTGTATCACTCACTCAGTGGGCATATGGCAAGCCATTCACTAAATAAAAAAATTAAATTACCCAAGACTATAAAACAGTCAATTTAGAGAGATATCCTGACTGTAATAGGGCAATAACATTTCATTTACTGCTACAACGGCAATCTTACACAGCAAGGGAGGTTTCAGGGGGGCAGGGGGAGGGATGGCAGAGGACACCCCAAATCTGTGTGTGTGTTTAGGAGGGGGGTGATGCTGCCACAGCCAGGGGGTGTCCCAGGGCTGCCAGCTGGCAGCTCGATGGCTCCCATTGCTGAGGAAGGGCTGCTGTGGCAGTCCCCCATCTCGGCCTGGCTGCTCTCAGGTTGCACGCTCACCGCGGGCACTCTGGTCTCCGCAACGTGGAGCATTAATGTCACATTATCCTAATGGGCAGTTTTCTCATTTCCAGGTTCCACATCCTCATTTTCCAGGCACAGATAAGATGTTTATGCCACAGACGGCGTTGCCTATCATCATGAAATGCTGCTACTCTTCCCTCTCCCCGTCAAAGAGTAGAAAACTGAAGAATACTTTGTAATCCGGTTATATGTACCCAGCACATCTTACAACTCCCACTTTTTTTTGTAGCTGCTGTTTCTACGTATGGAAATTGGTCAAAATGTGGCCTGGATGGGAGGCCTGGGGCCGTTTGCACCCCATTATTTCTCCAGGAGAATCGTTCCTCTGCCAGACAGCATCCTTGCAGGAGCGACCTTCCTGGTGATGTGGAGGTGGCAAACACCAGGCTTGAGTGATGAACTCCCTGAAGTGACAGACCAAAAAGCTGTTTAAAAAGAGACATGGAGGAGGGGGCTGCGCTCATCCCCCAGGCACCAAAACAAGCCAGGCAGGACAGAGAGGGATCAGAGAGGACCTTAGGCCACCCTTTGATCCTGCGAAGTATTCAGCAGCCTTAACCGTCTCTCTTCAGCCCTTTTTTCCTTCAAAACAGATCCACTCGGCAGTTCAGCTCCCAGCCCCATTGCAGGGCTGCTGGAACCGTGTACCAGGGCCATGGGTGATCTGGGGAAGGTGTAGTAACAGCAGGCAGGGGAGCAGCCCAACCTGGGTGCAAACCCTGGAGCACCCTTGGTGCTTGCATGCCACCCCATCGCCGTCTCTCCCCGTGCCGGTCAGACCTGCTCACCCGGCCTCCACTCATGAGCCCAGCAGAGCAGGGTTAGCTGCTCACTATTATGTGTTATTCTTGGCCCCATGGGCTGCTCGTCTGCCTTCACGACCAAGGACGTGAGCCTCAGAGGGTGCTGGCAGAGCCACAGGGACATCCCCAGGCTCCTCTCCTCAGCTGCTTGCATTGCAGAGTGCAGGCAGGAGTCGTGTCCAGAGCATCTTGAGCAACCTGTTTACACGGCAGAGAACAAGCGGAGGTGTCCTGCAATACCCATGAATGCAGGTGAAACCTAGGGCGGTTGGAGAAGGTCGGTCCCCGGCAGTGTCCTGTGATTCTGGCACTTTCCACCCTACACGTGCTGGCTTTACAGTGCCGAGCAGGTGGCTTGGGGAGGGGACAGGAGGGACGTGATAGTTCTGCAGTGCTCCAGGGAGTAAGTTACCTCAGGGTAAGTGATTTCGAAACCGGCTGTCCTGGTCATACTGAATTTCTCTGAAGGAAGAAGAATTTTAAAACGCCGTGACGGAAGATGCCTCTTACCACCCCACCCCTCTGATCTCCCAGAGGAACAGCAGGCTTGGACGTGAGTGAAATGGTCACCTCTGATATCCTCTCTCTCCGTGTTGCTGCCTTGCTGCATGAAGCTGAGTACAAGCCCCAGAGCTTTCCAGAAGACGTGTGAGAGATGCTCCTGTTGGCTGTGGGGGCTCTGCTTGACACCATGCTCAGGTCTTCACCCCACCAGGCTGATCGCACTTCACCTCCCCTGGCCCTTCACTGTGATTTTTACATATTTTGGATTTTCATGATGATGCCAGTTTTCTAACTTGCTTTACTCATCCTGCAGTCTCGCTTTACCCTGACACAAACAATATCTCGATGGTGACACAGGAGGGCTCACATGGTCTCTTCCCATGCACCCCCTTGCTTACGCTGGGCTGTGAAAACCCTTATGGAAGACATTTAGCAATTGCCGTAGCTCTCTTTCAAGCTGCCAGCATCTTCCTGTGGAAGAGGCTGTGGGGTAGATTTTGCACACAAGTATTTTCTTGTCAACTAACTGACAGCAATAGCTGCTCACTGAGATATCTTGCTGTCTCCTTCTGTACACGAGGACTGGAAGACAGCGCTAATATTCCCTCTGCTGTGTATCCTTGTGATTTTTCCCTATCAAAGAGCACTGCAGATGGAGCACCTGTCCCCACGTTAGATTTCCCCAAATGCCACTTAACAGGGACATTAAGGCCAGCAAAGCCCGTAGCCCATCAGCGCTTCGTGCTGCGGCACTCAGCTCCTCAGGGGTGAAGACGTAGGTCAGTGGGTTGTTATTGCTGTAGACCATGAAGGATGGCGCGTGGCTGAGGAAGTCACAACATTTATCAGCTGCAGTCTGCCTCCGAGTGAGAAACCCCAGCTTCTGCGATGCTGGGTTTCTTTCTTCTCAGCTACTGCCAGTGCTGCTGACCCATAGCCAATAACTCTTAGATTAGCTTCCCATCGTCCGTGCAAGACTCTCTTATCCTACAGCCCGTGTCCATCCAAACCCAGCTCCTGTTAGCACCTGCACCTGGAGAGGAGCTGGTTTAACACTTCAGAGCCAGAGATATCTCTTATTTCCACCTTGTCCCAGGACACACATCACTGCCCTGGGGTTCCTCACTGACACCAGCACATGAAGGTTGTCCTGCTGGACATCCATGCTGGATGCTCCATCCTTAAACCTGCTCCTTCATTCAGTCAAACACAATCAGAGCTCATTTGTGGCAGCACTGTAGCACAGCAAAGAACCAGGCGGGTCCTGTCCACTTTTACCCTGACTCCTACCCTTCCCCGAGAAGGGGCTGGAGGAGGGCTGAGGGGCTGGGTCTGTCCCACACACAGCCTTCATCCTCTGGCTCCAGGCTTGTGCTCTGGGGCCTGCCCTTGCTGGTGGGACACGGGGACGTGCCTCATCTCAGGAATGCACCCAGGCAGCTTTCGCTGCCTGTCATTGTATGGACGCATGTATCAGCCTGGGGGTGTCTGTGGGAGCATTTCCTTCGCAAACTCTTCCAGGTGGCAGTTTGGAGCACTTCTGGTTGCGGTCAAGCCCAGAGGTGAAAGCCTTTGGATCCTGATTCATTGTGCCGATTGCACAAACTTTGGGTTTCAAATTCACCCATCCTCTGGAGAAAGCTTTGGGTTGATTTGGGAGCAACACCAGGGCTTTACTTGCTCCTTTGCCTGGCAGATGAATGTTTGGTGCTCCCTGCAGGGCCAGGCAGGTCCTTATCCTCCTTGAGACAAGTTGTCTCAGGACTTGACACACAGTCACCCAGTGCTCCTGGAACGCTGATGCCACCTGCAGTGGTTTTATCTGCCAAATATCCCCTGGAATTTCAGGTTTAATCTGCTGTAAACTCCTCAGCATGATTTGTCCCTTCAAAATAATGCTGTGTTTTGATGGGTTAGTGACAAGGACATTTAATCCTGCAAGATGATCCTTCCATTCGTTTGACTGGTGTCCCTTTCATGTCAGAATCTTTGAGCCACTGAGAAAGACCTCCAATGCTGCTGTTAAATTGTCAGTCTGACGCCCTCCGAAACAGGCCCAATGTGTTGCACCGGTGTTTTTCCCCAGGGGCTGGTCGCATCCCTTCTCCCTTGCTTGCACATGCATAAGGGGCTGGGATTGTTATTTCCGATGAACTTCAAGGAGCCTCTCACTAGAGAAATAACATTTCTGTTGGTTTATTTATTTATTGATCTGCTCCCTTCCAAAGTAAAGGGAGAAAAGCGAAAAGAAGAAAAGCCAGAAGAGAGAGAGATGTAGAAGTGGGAGGGGGTGGGAGGCCAGGGAGATGAGCACCAGCTCAATCGCAGCTGCCACAGTTTAATCAAAGATTTCTACAAAGGGAGACCAAATCTTTTCAAATTTGTCCTTAGCCCTTTCCTCTGAAGCTTGCTCTACCCCAGTTTGCAGCCAAAGCATCTGTCCCCAGAGGCCCAGTACCCTTCTGTCTAGTGATAGAAGCTTTTTGGCTACGAGAACTGCGACAGAGAAACAGGTTTCCTGGGAGTGGGAGCAGATGCCCTTTCATTCCCAAGGCGAGGAGTGGGTGCTGCCCCAGCTGAACGCCGCAGCCGAGGATTGCACTCCCAGGACTGCTGGCCGAGCCAGGAAAAAATGCAGCAGCCCTGCCTTCCCTAAATTGCAAATGGATTTCAATCCACCCTCTGCAAAGGGTCTGATTTCTCCTGGCAGCCTCAGGACCAAGCCATCTTCTCTTCCAGTAATGCTTCGTGCTTTCCAAAGCGCAGGTCCCTCGGAGATCCCAGAACCCACTGGGGTGATAGGCTATGCTCCCCCCCATCCCCCCTACCAGAACCTCCTCCAAGCTCCTGGATTTCCTCCAACTGTTTCATTTGCTACCAAAGGCCTTGGTGACAAAGAAGGTCACTCCTTCCAATGCAGACTCAGAGCTCTCAGCTTTCCGCCTGCCCCCTCTCCACCCTGCGTGATGCCGCTATTGAATTTAGGAAGCCGAAGCTCAAGACTGTGCCAGGGGCACCTCCAACAAACCCCACATGCCAACAGGATTCTCCTCCTCCTGCCTTGATCATGGCCCTATCATCCCCTGCCTGGTGGGATGTGGTGGCCGTTCAACTCTGCCACATCAAGGGTTGAGCAGCCTCCAAGGTGCCCTGTCCCGCATTCCCTCAAGATTCATAACCTCCCCATGGAGCAAAGCCGTCCCCATGGGGTGACAAGGGCAATCAGCCCGGCTTTCAGTGGTGAGTCCTGCACGGAAAGGCTGTCAGTGATCTCAGCCCAGGCTCTGCATCCTGTTCCCTGCCCACCCTTTATCTCCAGCGAGCATCTATTGCTGCACTCCACAGACCAAGTGCCTTTGAGTGGAAAAGCTCCGATGTTTATTCATCCAGGGCAGACCCCAGATACCAATGGACTGATAACAAACACAACGGGCTGCTTGAAAAAGCAGATAGGATCTCAAAGATTGCTGCACACGCAAGGCATTAGCTGCTATGTAATTCACCGCCTTCATGAATATGCAGCTCCATTGTGCAGTGATGGCTGGCTGGGACAACGGGACATATTTTAATGCTGATCTCAACTCAGCCCTTGTCTGGAAAAACCCAGCCTGGGGGATAACTGCAGAGTTGCACATCCATCCCTCAGAATAATTAGCCCTGAGACCCAAGTGCCCTTCATCACTGCAGAAGATGGGCCTTGCCCCCTGCTGCTTGTTGGGGAGCGGTGCTGGAAGGGTGCCACAGGCTCTGGGGGTCCTGAAGTGGCAACTGGTGGTAACCACTGTACCAGGATCCAGCAGGAAGGGAATGGGGCAAACTCTCACAAAGCTGGTCTTTTTTAGTAAGACTTCACTGGACTTCGCTATACATGGCCTGAATTTCTCCATGCCTGGGCTTTTGACTTAGGAGGGGTTTGCAGGGCAGGGGGAAACGCCCCTGAAATGTGGGTGAAGATTAGGATACAGCAAGTGCTGGAAGGGGGAGAGGACCAAATTAAACCCTGCTCAGGGGCCAGCAGCAGGTGACGATGTCCCCTTGCACACCTCCGATGAGCCACCTCCTGACCTGCTACGTTGGAGGCACCTGCACCAACATCAGTGTCCAGGGCATCCCATCCCACAGCCCAGGTCGGTGGCACTGGGGACACTGTTGGGTGGACATCTCTGCTGTGAAGCCCTGCTGCCCACATGGCCCCAAGCACTAGGATGCCATGAGCCCTGCCAGAGGCACCCACCTCACCACTCTGCTGCTCGCCGGTGATTTGCACCACCGCGCCTGCTGCCTGGGAGCTGGGAATGAAGTATTTGTGAAATTAATTAAGACAACAGAGGCCCGAAGAAAGGGAAAGTTAATTAGTCACGGCAATCAGTTAGATTTGATCCAAAAGAACAAACAAAGAGTTAGAAGCGTGTCACTGGCAGGCTGCTTCTCCGGAAAAGGGATTACGCGGAGATTTCCACCAAAGGGAATGGCTTTGTGCTGCTGCTCCTTATGTAATTGGGGATTTAGAAGCGGCACAAAGAGTCATTACCACAAAATTTCTTTGTCAGAGAAAAAAGTTGACATTTATGAAGCACAGGAGGGAGAAGCAAAACAAGACGAATCAATAGGCACGCACGTGTGAAGGGGGCTTCCCTCTGCAATGGGGCCAGGCGCTGGCAGGGGGGGGGGGGGGGCCTGACACGGGCATCCTGGCATGGAGAAGGAGGGGGAGAAGGAGGAGGAAGAGCAGTGGCGGGCAGATGGAGCAAGCCGTGCCAGCACCAGAAGGAAACCACAGTGTGAAAGCTGGCGGCCGAGGTGTGAAAATGGGTGGGAGATGGCAAAGCCATGCTCAGTGTGGGGACAAGGAGGAGGCACCAGCGGTGTCACCCAGAGACACTGGGCACTGTGGGAGCAGGGAAATAAGGTGACTGTGCCCAGGAGAGCTGGCAGCAGTGAATCCCAGGTTTTCTGCTTGAGCTCCCTCTGTTATCTCCACTTTCTCCTCTACAGTTAACAACTTTAATTATTTACTCTGACTCCGGCAGCTTCATTTCCCTCTGAATGGGCTCAAAGTTGCCGGCTTGTTGCTAAGGGCTCCCCTGGATGTGCTGTGCTGGAGCTGAGAGCAACGCCCTGCTCCCCAGGGAGGCTCCAGGCACAGCATCCCGCTGCTGTGGTGGCTTTCTGGTGCCCCCAGAAAGCGGCAGAAGAAGACTTTAGGCTCCTGGCACTCCCATCAGGAAGGCTCCTGCAGCTGGAATGGGTGCCCACAGGGGTGTCACGGATGCAGGGTGTCCCCAGGCAGAGACATGCAGATGCTGAGCTGCTTTGCAGCTGTGCTTCAGCATCCCCTGCCATGCCCAGGCATGGGTCCAGGGCACCTGTGACACTCCATGCTCTGGCTGCTGTGCTGCATGGCCATGGGCACACATCCATAGCTGCTGGTCCCCAAAATCATCGCATCTCTCAGAACATCCCACTGGTCCCCCAAACTATTGCATCCACCAGAACATCCCACCAGTCCACAAATCCATCGCGTCCCCCAGAACCTCCCACTGTTCCTCAAAACCACTGCAAACCTTTCCAGCCCAGCAGAGCCCTGAAAGTCTTTCAGCAAGAGGACCACAGTGCTGCTGCACTGGAGACAGCAGACTCAGAGGTATTGTCCCCTGGTGAGAAGACGACAGCAGAGTAGCCCCAAATTTAGCAGCATCACAGCCTTTGGGGAGGGCTGGCTCATTGCTGGAAAGACATCCCACCCACCCATGCCTCAGGGGCTGCCAGCACTGCCCCTGGGATGAAGACAAAGCACCCAGAGCTGGGGGTGCCCACGGGGGCTGTGCCCTACCCCACGGGTGCACCCTGTAGGTGCTGTTAGCTGGGGACATGCTGTCTGTCACCTCTCAGGGCCCGGACCCAGCACCAGGGCTTGGGAGCTTGAACCATTCCCATTGCAGGTGTGGAGCTGTCACCCACCTGCCAGCATTGATTTTACATCAGGAAGGTTCTGAGGTCTGGAAATAAATAAATAAATCAAACCCCACACCCAGGCTTAGCTGTGCTCTTTCCACTCCTCTGAAGTGGTTTGGGCATTGTTGGGAGACCTGGTGAGTCCAGAGCAGCACCCAAAGCCAACAGTGAGCATTATGTCTGGTCTCCCCACAGTGATGCTGGCCATGGTGGGCACAGGACAGGTTGGGGTACCCCTGGACGCCCACAGGTTGGGTGAGAGGAGATCTAGCACACTGGTTCCCAGGGCACCCTGCCTTGCTGGTTTTGTGGAGCAGGCTCTTTTCCAGGGATGTACAACAGGCACATGTTGGGGCTGGCACCAAGCAGATGGTGGACAGGGGCCCATCACTCACTGCTGGCTCGGGAGCCCTGTAGCTATTTATCATTAAAATACTGATTTAGATATCACTTTCAATGAAGTAGGGGAGCAAGACAGGGTGAAATCACCTCACATTCTCCGATGACCCCTCTGGAGAGGTTGCAAAGTCAGACCACAGCACAGTCTGTGTTTAAAAACCACCAGCCATGCAAGCGCCTCCCACTCACCTGGGGCCCTATGTCCCCAGGACACCTCATCCCATCCATCCAGGAGAACATCTCCATCATGTCCATGGAAACCTGTGCTCAAAAACCCTGTTCTGCAGGAAAAAAATAATCTGCCAGGTCCCTTCCCAAGCTCCCAACACTTTACCTCGGGCTCTGGCAAAATTTCTGGAAGTTGTTAGGGAAGCTGCTCATTAGTTTCTGAGTCAAAAGGCTTTTAATGCCGGCTCTGGAAGAGCAGAGGGTGTGCTGCACGCTCCCTTCAAGTCCCTCTCGCAAATGCACTCAGCTTCTGTGCTTTGATACGTGCTCCCGTCTAGACGGCACCGAAATCAAAGACCTGGAGGTCTGTGGACGTGGTAGAAGTTTGGTTATTCACAGCTGCTGTCCTCGCTGAGCCACGCTTGGCCACCACTGCGTCCTCACACTCGCCGCCGGCTCTGGAGGGATGGTCCTGGATGCTCAGCAGTTCTGGGAGAAGGCACAGCTGGAGACTTCTGCAATGCTCTGCTGATCTGGAGACACCCAGCCTGGGCTTGCGGGCAGCTCTGGGGCCCAACCGCATCCTGCACCCGGGCCAGGAGAATGCTGGCAGGGTCTATTCAAGGCCAGGCTGGATGGGGCTTTGAGTAACCTGCTCTAGTGGGAGGTGTCCCTGCCCACGGTAGGGTGGTTGGAACTAGATGATCTCTAAGGTCCCTTCCAGCGCAAACCATTCTATGATTCTATTTGTGCCTTGGCCAGCAATGCCCACCCCAGATATGTGACCATGCCTCCCAGCATGGTAAAACTCAGAGGGGCACCCCTGAGCCTCCTGGCAGCCCGGCCACTCCTGGGTTTATGCTTTTCCACAATGTCTTTTGGGAGACAATGGCTGGTTTTTAATTAATTGTGTTAAAAATAATAGGAAAAAAAAACAAACACTCCAGCAACAAGTAAGGCAGCTCTTCCCACAGGGCAGCCCAGCCTGGAGCTGGAGCTGGTTTTGGGGGACTGGGCGAGGAAGGTGACAAGTAGAGGGATGTCTCACCAACTGTTCATGTGTGTGCCGGTGTCAGTGGCTTCACTGCGTCCCCGGGGAGCCCGGTGTGCCCACTGCTGCCGGCTGCCGGCGTGAAAAGCTGGCTGGAGGCTGGGGAGCGAGGACGGATCCTGTCAGTGGATCGCGGGAACATGATGGCCTGTCAAACCTGCTCCTCGCTCATTTGCTTAGTGACCGTGACTGACGACGGCAGCCGAACACAGGCCCAGCTATCACCCCTTTGGAAAAGACTTGTTTTGTTTGCAGTCATCTGGCTCATGAAAAATGCAGCCGCCCGTTGCCTTGTACATGGAATTGGTTTTAGCTCTGTGTTCTCGGGTTTGGTGCCAGGAGAGGGGACAGATCTATCCCCAGCCAGCGCCGTGCGAAGGCACAGGGTGGGTTAGGTCCCCCCAGACGAGTCCCCTGCCCCATGGCCCACCCTCATGCCCCTCCAGCCTGCCCCATCCCTGCCAGGGCAGACACACAGGGAGGACGTGTGCCTCGTACATGTGCCTCATCCCATTTCCAGCCTCCCCCTGGGCAGGGGTGCAATGCTGATGGAGGAGCCCTCATAAATAACAGAAAAGGCACAGGAAGCACTTTCCGGAGCTGCACCAGCCTTGTCACACAGGGACACGTGTGCACACACGGTGCCACCCCGAGCTGCCTGCCAACCCACCCCTCCTCCACGCCTGCACCCCACCGTTTTGGGAAAAGGATGGCTCCTGGAGGGATGCTGAAGCCCCCAACATGGTTTTCAAGCAGTGCTCATGGCATGGGGCATCGCTGGTTGGAGGAGCCAGGGACAGAGGTAAACAGCTGCAGCTATTCAGGGGATGATGACCCAAATGCCAATTGGGACCTGCTGGCAGCTAAATCCCCCTTGGCTGAGGAGCCTCAAAGAGCTGTAAAACCCCCGGGCAGAGCTGGAGCAAGCCCGTGTGCTGGTTTGTTCCAGACCTGGTGCACACATGGATGTACCACACCAGTGAATAGCTTTTCTGAAGCCTCTGGAGTGAAGGCTGGGGAAACAGGGGCCTCAGCATGGTCTCAGGTGAATGTCTGCAAGTGCACAGATGAGGTGGGTGCCCTGTCCTCTCATGACGTCACAGTGTGTCCCTGGTCCTTCTCCTGGAGACATGGTGCTGGGCCTGGTGCCGGATATGCCATATTGGTTGTGAAACCAGGTAACTCTCCTGGATCAGTAGATGCCAGGGCTGGGAGCTGTGTGCAATGGCAGGACAGGCTGAGCTTCACACTGATGGAACCACATGGCATCCTCCAGGCCAATTCCAGACCTCAGTGGGGGCTCAGCACCTGGGTCCACCAAGGCACAAGTGCCTTGGGATAGGGTGGGATGGAGAAAGCAGTGACCTGCTCGCTGCTTGAAGCAGAGAGGACAGAGGTGCAGTGTCGGTTAGTCCCTATTCCCAGGTGCTGTGGGACTGTGTAGCCCTTGGTGTTGACCCATGGGGCAGACAAGCCAGTGCTATGGTCTCCAGGGCAAGGAGAGGCTGTGCCTGCTCCTGCTTAGCTCACCTGGGGCAGGGGCAGCAGATCCCATCTGAATGAACAGACACAAGTGCTCATTGCCAGCACCTCTGGGCGTCAATAAAACATCAGGCTCAGGAGAAGCAGCTACTGTCAGTTACAGCATCACCTAGATGCTTGCAAATGTCAGGCTGAGAGAGATGGGGGGGGGGGTTCAGCCTGGAGAAGAGAAGGCTCTTAGCAGACCTTAGAGCCCCTTCCAGTCCCTCAGGGGGCTCCAGAAAAACTGGGCAGGGACTCTGGATCAGGGAGGGGAGTGATAGGACAAGGGGTAATGGTTTCAAACTGAAAGAGGGAGATGTAGATAGGGAAAAAATTCTTAGGTGTGAGGGTGGTGAGAGCCTGGCCCAGGTTGCCCAGAGAAGCTGTGGCTGCCCCATCCCTGGAGGGGTTCAAGGCCAGGTTGGAAGGGGCTTTGAGCGACCTGATCTAGTGGGAGGTGTCCTTGCCCGTGGCAGGGGGTGGCACTGGATGGTGTTTAAGGCGCCTTCCAACTCTAACCATTCTATGATTCTCTGATTCTAAGTGGCCAGTTGGGAACAGCTGTGCGGGCACAACTCTCAGACACCAGATTCAGGAGATGGCACCAGCTGCCAGGTCCTTCTCCCTTGGTTTTGGGGTGATCCTACCTGCCAGACACCATCAGTGCTGCAGGATGGACCCACGTCATCCCACGGCTGAAAGGCCCCGAGGTTGATCAAGCCTCCTGGGACCAACCTTCCCAGGACTCACGGGTGCAGGCAGAAACACCATTCGCCCAGGGCATGGACAATGCTATGGGACCGCAGCCAGCCCACACCCAGTCCCAGCTGGGTGGATGAAGGACCCTGAAGGAGCTGAACAACCCACTCCTTAAATGCTTCTTGAACTGTAGGGGAAGGACAGTGTGAGAGTATTTAGAATCTGGTGTCTTGCAAGCATCTCACACTTGCTGGTATCCAAAGGGACCGCAGATTCATAAATCAATACCCTCGATAAAAAACAAAGTTTCGTGCAGCATAAGGAAGCCTGTATCAGGCTGATCTTGACAGATAAAGAGGAATTGATCTCCGAGCTAAAAAGCAGTGGTTGCTTAGGTGTGAGCGACCACAGCGTGGCTCAAATCAAGCCCCCCCGCCCCCCCCCCCCCATGCTGAACACGCCTGCAGCATTGAGCGGACCAGTTCCACAAAGCTGAAAACAATTATGAGCTGAATCAGCTGGAAGAGCACATTTAATCTGAAAAATTTGAATCATAATTCTGAGCTGTGAAGAATACTTTACCAGCTACCCAAGGAGACAATCCCTCAATCAGGAGAGTAGAGGCCTGTTAAGAAAAGCGGGCGGCGTTAGACAAAAGTGAAACCAGCTGTAGAGAATCAAAGCAGCGATACACAGCAATCGGAGGAACAGGAAGCCGATCATTTCCAACCTTGGAAAGTGACAAAACAACCATGGGAGACAATGGGGAAGCAGCGTTTGGACACCTGTGGCATCCCGCACATCCAGCATCAGCCACAGAGCTGTGGGGGTGTCATCTTGGGGGGGGACATCCCCTGGGTGACATGAGGAGGCACTTTCTGCTGGTGGGGGTGATGGAGGTGGAGGATGAGGAGCAGGGAGGTTAGAAAGAGCCGGCTGTGGAGCTCTGTGTCCTGCCGTGCCGCTGCTCCAGGAGCAGAGGGGCAGTGGGGAGGTCTCAGGTGAGTAGGGGCAGGCTGATGTTGTGCTGGTGTTTGAAAAGGTCGGCCTGACATCCATCCCAGGCCGTGCCACGGAGAGGCTTGTACAGGGTTTGATTACAGAGGAGGCAGAGGAAAGTGGCAGAACTAGTGCCAGTCAACATGGGTTTGTGGTAAAGGCTTGACAGGATCATCTTGGGGGTGTGAGAGAACTTTTGATGGCAAAGGGAACCTCTGAGGTTACTCCTCCTTGCTTATCAGCCAGCACCCATCCTTCCTCCATCCATCTGAACCCCCCAGCTTGAGACACAAGCCCAGACCCTCTCTCTCCGAAGGGGACAGAGGGGCTTTGAGGAGGGTCCTCAGGCCATTGTAGCCATGTAAGAGATGCTGAAATTCCTGATCTGAAGGGCTGATCCTGCCAGGGTCTGGAGCCTGCTCAAATGTAGGGATGGCTACTGCAACCCCAGCCAAATCAGCATGGAGACCCATGGATAAAAACCCTGTGCTGTGGGCTGGAAGAGTGAGAACAGCAATGGGTTGGGGCACAGGATGCCTGGGAAGAGAGGTTGAACAATCAGATGGAGAAGAAAGTCTGGAGTCCCAGGCTCAGTGACCGCACTGGGCTTCAGCACACCAGGCTCAGCCCTCTTCCCTGTGGGGCAGGCAGGCAGGCAGAGAGCACCAAAGGTGGGCCAGGTGGTCTCCAAGTTCAAAGTGGCTCCTAAATCGCTCAGCTAATACTGATTTATCACTGCCCGGAGCCGCAGCACATCCTGCTCATGGCATCGCTGAGCTATTTCCAGCTCTTCCCCATCTCTGCCGCCAGGAGGGTCGGTCCCCTGCCCGCTGGAGGGATGGGCTTCCCCACCAGTGTTCTGCCTTCCTCCCCCTCCTCCGGAGGCAGCTGGATTTCGTCCTTGCAAATGGTTTTAATAAATACACAGAGGGGCTGCTGGAATTGACTGTGGCTGGATCATGTCTCAAGGTCTGCTCTCCCTTCACAGGCAAGGGGTTGCATGCAGACCTTCTGGACAGAGCCTCCCTGGCCTCATTATCCGGACGGATGGAGCAGGGAGGGGAGGAGGAGGCAAGAGCAGCGCATGAATCAGAGCACTGAGACCTCGGAGGAACCTTATTTTATTCTGCGAGAGGCTGGGTCCACGGGGCCGTGGCCTTGGGTGGATATTAAGGATGCAGGAGGGGGGCTGCATGCTGGGCGGCTGTTGACAAGCAAAGCGGCAGCTCCTTCGGGAACGCGTTTTGGGAGAACCTGCACCTTGGCTGATGGTGGCCGTGCTGCAGGTCTCCCACCTTGCGCGTGACAGAAAAGGCAACGGCATGGGAGCACCGCGGGCTTTTGCAGGGGCTGAAAAACTCATGAGAGACCCTAATGTATCAGCCCAGCTGGCATCGGAGGGGCGGCGGAGCATTTGGCACGGGGAGCGCCTGCCTTCCCACATGCTGGCAAGCGCCGGCCCACTCTGCTCGCCGTGGGTGCCAAGGGGGACACAGCCACGACACCACGATGAGCACAGCACGTGCATCAGGAGAGGCACTGGCAAAATCTCACCAGGGAGATGGGCACCCTGTGCAAAGCCAGCCCCAGTGCTCACCGACGAGGCCGGTGGCTCGCTGGCACCTCGGCATACAGCGAGCAGCATGGCTGCAGCACAGGGACGGGAGGGCGCATCCCAGAGCTCTGGTCCTTGGTGTGGTTTTCCCTCCCTTCCCCTCTTTTCTGTTCATAAAGGTCTGAGCTTAAGTAATGAGTTGGGTTTTTTTTTGTTTTTTTTTTCTTTCTTTCCTTCTGCAGGAAGATACACAAGTGTGCCAATGTAAATTGCTCCATTTGGAGGGCTAATTGCACTAAAAGGCAGCCTGATCTGTGGTTTTTCTCTATTTTACATTAGCAGCTGAGCTGTCAGATCTGAAATGGAAACTCATTTTTAAGGCTTTGCATTTACAGTGGCTTCAACAATGAAAAATGTTCCCTGACAGTAATAGAAGGCAAACCTCATTAGAGAAACTTAAACCAAAGCGGCACAGTGCTAAAGCCCTCAGGCTGCTTCCAAGCATCTTAAGAGGGAACAAGAGCATTTTTCACATGACTCTCTCTGCCCGTGGAGTGCTCTGGCTCTTCTTGACTATTGCTGTGCCCGCAGGAGCTGTACATCTGACACGCATAGCGTTTCAACGGAGATGGCAAATCGCTTTTTCTCAGGGGCACGGGCTACCGAGGCGTTTCAGGGGTGTGGAGAACGCAGCTTGCTTGAAACAGCCACCTTGTCCACCCCTGTGCTGGCATTTTGGCTGTGATGGTCACATGACCCCAGGGGCTGTGACAGTGGCCCCTGCAACAGGCATTGGGGCACCTAGAAACACATCCTCAGGCTCTTGTTAACCATCCATGAGCTGGTCCTTTCAGGCATGCTGACTACCAGCACCAACAGGAACCAATGCTGGGAAGGGTGGTCAGCCCTCCCCACACCCAACATCTTCCCTTTGCCCCATGGACCTTCCCCAGCCACCATCTCAGTCCAGGGTAGTGGGGATCAATGGAGGATCTGCAGCCCCTCGGTGCCCTCGGCCGTGCACGGGGGTTTTCTGAGCCTCTGCCCCCCAGCCTAACAAATTACCCCCAGCAGCAGATATTAAAAGCTTGTACATTGGAAATTCAAGGTAAGAATGGTTCGGCAGGGCGTCTCTGCCAGCTTTGCCAGGGCCTATTTGCATCCGCATTAATATCCAGCCAGTGATTTGCATGGTCATGAGCTATTTTTAAACTGGGAGCTCAGCTCATTCAGCAGAGAGCTCAGCCTGCTCTGGGGTCAGGGATCAGACCGTTCCGTGCCACTGCCAGGGATGCAGAGGGTTTAAAGAGGAGGAGGAGGCTCCTCCTGACCACAAAGCTGCCAGGACAGCATGGGGAGGAACGGGAAACGCAGTGCAGATGCAGAGGTCCCAAACCACAGCCCACAGGGCACTGGGTAAGGCTGGAAACTCTGACCACCAGTATCTTCATGCTGCCTTCTGCTCTGCCTTCACCTCCCACAGGCTCAAGCCGGACTCTGCCCAATACTTTAACCCTGGTTCAGCTACCCCATATTTTCGGGGCATCCAAGATAAGGAGCATCAGGAATGTCACAGTCCCATGGCAAGGCAGCACAGGGTCCCCAGGGCACAGCAAACCATCCAGCCTGACTGTGCCACGTTTCCCTGAGCACCAGCCCCAGCTAAAGACCCAGTGACCACACTGGGTTCCAGGACAAGGGAGTTTTCTGGCTTTTCTGGTAAAAGGCTCTGGCTTTGCAGCCCCAGGAACACCCCAGACAGAGCTCCTGCCTGGAGAAGGCGCTGCTCTCTTCTTTTTCAGGGCACAAATCCATCTGGGGAGCCTGGCAGCTAAAGAAAGAGCTAATCTCTAAGAAAAAGGGGAAAGAGAGGGTGTGCACAAGATTTCCCTGCTGGCATCCTTCCTTACCAGCATCCTTCCTTACCGACATCCTTCCCTGCCAGCATCCTTCCCTGCCCATCCCTCCCTTTGGGCTTTCTTAGGACTTTTTTTAGAGGAATCCCTTCATCATCCCAGATTCTGTAGATTCCCTTCCTAAGGCATCACCTGAGCGTTCCTGCAGCATCAGCAGTGGGTCAGCCCCTCACCATGTCCCCTCTGCCCGCTTCCTGGCCAGCCTTTGTGTGTGAGAGAGCACTTCTGCCAGACGCAGCATGCTCAGCCTGAAATCTCCTTTCCCCTTGTTGTGGCCTACAGTTGACATGTTTGGGGAAAATGTGAGCAAAATCCGTGCAGCCATTTTCCAGTCAAGTGAGGCTAAAAGCAACACTCCCTGTCCCGGGGCTGGCACCCCACTCCCGGGGCTGAGCACCCATGGATGCTCCCCTGGGTGCACTCATGGGGCTGAGATGCATTTGGCATGGAGCAGCCTTCCAGCAACAGTGCTCAGAAATTTATTTTCCCCATAGCTGTTTTCCCTTGAATAAAAACCCCACATTTTAATTTGCACTGCAAATTTTCTACAACAGTTTCTCTCTGCGTTTTCTGAGGATTTTTACTGGAAACAATTTTGACCAGCCAAAATATTTCACTTATTTGGTTTCCAAAAATCTCCGGCTCTTTCAATTGCTTGATAAAAACCCTGACAAATGTAATCAGTCACAGTCATTCCCTGCAGAAATGTTTTCATTTGACCAAAAAAGAAGAAGAGAAAAGAACAAATATTCATAGCAAAAGACACTTGGCTTCTGCATCGCGCTGCCTCTCCAGACCAGACCAGAGGAGACTGTGCCTGGATATGGGCATCCCTCTCAGGGCATCACAGCACCGGGGACCTGAGCTGAACATGCCATGTGGCAGCTCTGGAGCCCTGGTGGGGTCTCTGTCCAAGAAGCAGTGAGCATGGTTGGAGGGCACCGCACCAGAGCAAGTGAAGTTGAGGGAGGGTTGAGGTGCCCCAACATCCCGTAGGGAACACATCCTGCTCCTGCTCCAGGGTCCCCATGCTGCTGGGACCCAGCACGGCCGCTGCCTGCTTGCCACACCGAGGGGAAGCTTGGCTTTCTGTCAGGCCTTAAAATAAGCTCACTTGGCACCCTGGGGAAAAAGGAGGTGATTTCAGTGACAGCGCTGCCTAAACATCTCTCCCCATGCTGGCTGCTCATGGCCTTTGCAAGGCTGCTTCTGCTCAAGATTTCACACCAAAGGAAGTGTTTGCTGAGGGCATCCACAATGCTGTTTACCTCTCTCGTCCTCAGACAGAGCTTGAGCTAAAAAGGAACCGCAAAACCACAGCCCACGGGCTGCGACCATCGGAGGTCGCCTGGCCCAGGGGACCCTGCACTGTGCTTGGTGGCCGCCACTGTGGCATCTCCTGGACTGCTGAGGGTGGGAGGTCTCTCTCCTGCCCTCATGAAGAAGTGATGAGAGATGAAGGCTGAGATCTGGCCATCACGGCCACCCCTCCCCTGCTTGTCCTGGCCACGGCAGGGTTAAGCGCACTCCGCGCATCGTGCTGTGCCACCGCATCTGCGCTCCCAGGATAGTATGTTCTCTCCTCCACGCTGCCGGGGAGAGCAGGGAGACGTCTGCCTTCCCTCCCACTCCCTTATTACTCACTGGAGCCGATCTGGACTCCAGATGGGCCGGAATTGGTTTTCCTCACAGGAGGTTTGGGGGAAGGTGGCGTGGGGCCAGGAGCCTGGTCCAGCCCCCATAGGACTGGTCAGCCCTGGGAACTCCCAGACCACCTCCCTTGACTCCATCCTCAGCTGCCAGGAGCTGGGGTGCTCCCTGGTCCCCAGTGTTTCTGGAGGGCAGTAGCAAAGGGTGGAGGAGGAGCAGAACTGTTCAGGGAGAGGGGGGCGCAGGGCTGTGCTCCCCACACTGTACCCACACATTTGGGGCTGGGCTCAGAGTGGGGCTCCAGGAGCAAGGTTGGGTGCAGTCACCTCTTGCCTTTGTGGCTTTATTCAAATGGAGAATTTATCCAGAAAGGCATCTCCTTTGGGTACCCAGATCTCTCTGCTCTTATAAAAAACACTCAGGTTCTCCTTTAGATGGCAGGTCCTGTACCCTAGAGAGGTCTCCAATCTCTCAGCATCTCAGGTCTCAGGTCCCTTTCCTTTCCGTCTTTCTTGCTCATGCCCCTCCTGCCATGACCATCCTCTGCTTCCCTGTGTCTACCCCACCACCATCCTCACCATCACCCACCAGTGGCTTTCCAGGCTGAGCATTCACTTACCCTCTGTCCAAGCACCCTCATGCCAGGAGGGACAGCAGGAACTAAGAGGCACTGAAGTCCTGCCCAGGTCTGCCAGTGCTATGCCCATGGCAGGGGATGCTAAGCCAGCAGTGCCAGAACAAACCAATGGTTCCCCAAAACCTGGGAGCCTGCAAGCTCTGCTGTGCATGGAAGGTATTTGCAGTCAAGGCTCTGTTGCCAGGCTCAGCCAAAATAGGAGCTGAGATTTTCTCCATTGCAGATCCCCAACATGGCCTCTTTTTGGGGGCATTTCCACCCAGTGTGGCATATTTAATAGACACCTTATATGGAGGCAGACTGGGCTCATCCCTCCCATAGTCCCCTCCATCCCTGCAACAGACAGCTCTGAGCTTCCAGAGCATCCCAGAAGGGACTTCCCAAGGAGAACAGTCAAGATCATAGAATCATAGAATTGTTATGGCTGGAAGTGACCTTTTAGATCATGAAGTCTGACCATTAGAATCATAGAATGGTTTGGGTTGGAAGGCACCTTAAAGCCCAGCCAGTGCCACCCCCTGCCCTGGGTGGGGACACCTCCCACCACACCACGTTGCTCAAATTCCCCTCCAACCTGGCCTTGAACCCCTCCAGGGATGGGGAAGCCACAGCTTCTCTGGGCAACCTGGGCCAGGCTCTCACCACCCTCACACCAAAGAATTTCTTCCCACTATCTCATCTCAATCTCCCCGTCTTTCAGTTAAAAAACATTCCTCCTCATCCTAGGGCTCCCCTCCCTGATCAAGAGTCCCTTCCAGCTTTTCCAGAGCCCCTTGAGGGACTGGAAGGGGCTCTAAGGTCTCCCTGGAGCCGTCTCTAGCCCGAACAACCCCAACACTCTCAGCCTGTCTTCATAGAAGAGGTGCTCCATCCTTAAGATCACCTTTGTGGCCAAGTGTGGCCCAGCACTACATCCACACATTCTTTAAACACCTCCAGGGAGGTGTTTAAACAAACCAATGTATGCCCTGGCTGCCTTTGTGCCTTTATGATGCTCCCGTGTGCACAACCAGTGACTGCTGGTGCATTGAACAGGCCCTAACTGGTGCAGGCTTGAGGCTGACACCCCAACAGGGAGCTGCTGGACTCCAGGTCCCAGGAAGGAAGGAGGTGAAGCTTCAGGCATAGCTTGGATAAAGCCAAACCTAAGCAGCAGGAGCTGCCCAAGGATGTGCAAATCCCTGTCTCTGTCCCAGTCTGGGAGACAATTCCCATAATAATTTGCTAAGACCCTCGAGCACAGAACTTCACTCCCAGTGACCTACCTCCCTGCTCTCTGAACTCTCCCCTGGGGGTGCTGCCATCCCCCTGGGCTGGTTGCCATCTCTCCATGTAGGGGACAACATGCTGGGCAGTGCTAGATTGCCCAGTGCTTTCTGGGAAACTGAATCCCATGACGGCCGGCCGACTGGGCACTGTCTTGAGGGGGGTGTTCAGAGGGTGAGGAGCATCCCCAGCAGCGTGTGTGTGCCTGCACTGCAGCCTGCGTGCGTGCCCAGGGGGAGGCAGCACCTCGTCTCCCTCCGCAGCTCCCCAGATGGTCTGTGGGTGGTAATCTCAGCAGGTTGGTGGTGGCAACTTGATGAATGGGCTGTAGAATTTGGTGAGATAATTAAAGAACCTGACTCTCACAATGCACCTGATAACAAATGAGGTGTCTCTTTTCCTTCTCTGTTTTGCACGGTGAATTGTATTTCTAAAGATTAATGGATTTACCATTTCTATCTCAACAATGGTCCCAGTCCCCGCTCCTCCCAGTTACCATGAGGTGCATCCCCCTGCCTCCATCCCCAAGGTGTCTCAGCCAACGGCACAGTCCTGCTTTGCAGAGACAGGGGAAAGCTTCAGGGTCTGGAAGACCCTTGGTCTCGACTATGACTAGTGCCAGCCCTGAGCTGCAGTGGAGAGGAGCCATGGAGAAACTGGAGGTCCTGCTGTCCATCCACAGGACATCTGTCCCTCTGGGAGCCAGGGCTGAGGGCTGCAAGGTGTTGTGAAGGCACGTTTCCACTCTGCTGGCACCAGACCACTTGTTGGGATGTGAAGGAGTCTGCCTACAGACCCGTCTGCCCGGACAATGCCTGGACATAGCACAGCCAAGGGGTGGGAAGGATGGATGATTTGGAGGAGAGCAGGGACAGTCTGAGCTATAAGGGAAGAGCCTGGCTGGTTCTGCTGTGCACACCAGTTCATGACAAGCACAATCTGTGTCCCGCTGAGGTGTGAGCGTTGGTCCAAGCTGCAAAAGCCCCTGCCCACTATCCTGGGGGCCGAGAGGCCAATGTGATACCAGCTCCAGCCTGTGCTAGGTGGCCACTCCAGCTTGTCTCTCCCTGGATCAGGCACAGGGCACTTTGCCCAGGAGACAGCACCTTCCTCTGTCCTGGAGGCTCATTTCCATCTGGGTCAGATGTACCCCAGTGAGAAATACTGGCAAAGGAGACACTTGGAGGGCCCAGCTCTGGGCAGGGAGCAAGCACAGGGGGATCTCTGGCGCAAACAGCCACCCCATGCTCCTAGAGCCAGCAGGAGAAACAAGATGCCACAATGGTGCCACTGGCTCATCAAGGAGTGACCCTCCCAACACACACATCCAAGCAGCTAGGGACTGAACCGAGCCATCAAAGCATCTCCAAAATGTGCTTATATATTATATAGACATTTAAATTAGGTACCTGTGCAAATCAGCAGGTCATTAATCACCCACTCGTTTAATTGGTTTTCCTGCCAAATTGGTTACAGATAAATAATTAAAGCTAAAAAGTGGGTTTGGATGCATTCCTCTGGAAAGTCGGGTCAGCAGCTGGAAAGAAAATCTTTTAACTCCTCAGCTGACACAGTCCGTCCCCAAAGGACAGGGACCAGGGAGGTCGGTGGGGCTGGGGACATCCAGCTGAGGGGCAGGGTGGTGGTGCTGGGTGTCTCTGCCTGGGCTGGCACTGGGCTCCTCTTTGCATTGCCATCCCCTGGAGAGGCTTTTCTGGGGAGAAGGTGCCTGCTTGGGGGAGACCTCCAGAGTGAGGAGCTGCAGGCAGGCCAGGCGAGCATCCCACTCCCGCGTGCTGTGAGTGTGGGTTTTTCAGTGCACTTGGCTGCTAATCATGCATAATAATCGCATTTGCAGAACACAAATGTCACTTGGCTGAGTGCTTTAATTTACTGCCCCATAAACACACCCTGGGGATGCCTGGGCCCATAAAACATTGACAAAGGGCCTTGTTTCCCGGACATTGTCCCCCACAGACCCCTTTGTCAGATGGTGTATCTACAGGCCACGTGCTCCTGGCTGGCCAAGGATGGGCACCGCCATGATGCAGCCCTGGCTCCCAATGTGATGGGGAAAGAGATCAGGCAGCCCTTGCCCCCAAGCATGCCCACCTTGTGGTTCAGACAGGGGCAGGAGGTACTAAGTGGGGCTGTGTTGAGCCTCCAGGTCTCAGAAGCATGGGTTCTGGCCCACATGTCTGCCCAGTCCTCCTCCTGCCCCCATCCCATCCCATCCCATCCCATCCCATCCCATCCCATCCCATTCTTCAGGACCCAGCCTAGGCTGCCCAGATGGACACCCTACACCTTTCCCCGTATATGAGACATGTACCACGTATCTGGGGACATGTATCCCACGTGTGGGACAGTGTTTCCAGCCATCACTCAGGCTGCATCAGCACCTGCTCCTCTATCAGCCAGGGGCACTGAGCCCCTCTGGCTCCCACAGATCCCAGGGGATGCATGGGCAGGGGTTGATGCTGCCTTGATTTGATCCTGGGGGGCCCAACCAGCCCTTTCCAACCATCAGGAGCTGAGGGGTCTTTGATGATTTCTCAGGCTCCCCAGAGGGACAGAAAATCACTTTCCCAGAGCTTTCACTCTCAGTGGAGGAGAGCTGGGAACAGGAGCAACCTTGGGCTGAGCAGTCACTAGTTGATTCAGTGCAAATTGAATAGGAGGATAAACAGAGGCAGGTCAGAGGCAGAGGCTCTTATTTTACAAGGACAAATTTTAATGAACTAAGAGGACTCAGACTTGGCTAGATGGACCTCTTCCCCCTCCTTTTTAAATACAGATTCTGTATTTGCTATTCCCTGGTGGTCCCCAAGCCTCCATGGGCAGCACCTACGACTGCTCTGGCTCTGCCATAGCCTCATCCCGCTCCAAGGAGCCATGGTCTCCCCCAGACCCCTTATGTGCTCTGGGCCTTTTGTCAAGCACCAATCTGCTCCAGACTCTGCAGCTCATCACAGAGCTCATTCCCTCTGCTCCTGATGGGGAAGAGACAGACAGGGTGGGTTCTGCTAGTGCTGCTCGACCCCAGCAACTTGCCGTCCGGAACTCATAGCCCCGTGATCCCCTTCCCCTTGCTCCATCTAGGACAATTTCAGCATCCTTCATTGCTTTCTGATTGTCTCAGCCACTTTCCCTTGTTGTTCTTGTTAAAGGCAGATCTCAATAAGTAGTTCACTAACTCAGCCATTTGAGAATCATCATTAATTTAATATCCTTCCTCATTTATTAATGGGCCTACTTTGTCTTGACTCTCCAGTATTTCCTTTTCCCCTTGATATATTTGTAAAAGCCCTTCCTATTCCCCTTAGCCGCATGGCTACCACTAATGTTTGCTTTTCCTGCTGTCTTTAACATTTCTCTTCAACCTTAAATGACCTGGATGCCTCCAGCTTCCATGCAGGGTTTTTCTTCTCCACACCAGAGCTGTCTTGTTGTGGGACAGCCCCTGGTAGGCAGTAGTCCCCTGCCTGCAGCACACTCCTATGGTAGCTCCTGGCTGGATCGTGAGGGAGCTTCAGGACTTGCCCTTGCCCTGGCAGAGGATCCTCATGGGGTCAGCAGGACACGATGCCTCATTGGATTGTTAGACCTTCCCGGAGAGACCACCTGAACTGGAACAGGGCAGCATCTCTGAAACCCTCCCCAGACACCCAACGCCTCTCCCTGCCCTGCTCTATACCGCAGATCAGACAGACCCCAGGGTGGATGGCTGCCCATCCCCAATGTGACCCACAACAGTGTGCAAGCCCAGTTTGGCTTTTGCAGCATTGCAGTGGGTCTGGCTGGCCACTGCCATCATGCTGTATTCACCATTCACCCTGGAGTGGGTGGCATTCACTGGGTCCTGGCCATGGACCAGCCAGAGAGGATGATAGCTTCCAGACCAGTCCCGATCACGCTGCTCCTTCCTCACTCTTTGCTTCAGCCGCTGATGGAAATGAGGAGGTCCAGCATCCAAGGATAGGCAAGAGGAGCCTGGAGACTTGATCCTTCATGCCGTGTGGGAGCAAAGGGAGGAGGCAAAAAGTTACAGGCAGGGCTGGGGAGCCGGTGGGAGCCCAGAGCACATCCTGAAAGGAGGGTCGGCTCTGCTGTGCTGTTGCCAGGGTGATGGGAAGCAGAGGGTTGGGGATGTGTCTGTTTATATAAGAATTGTTGATTAATGAACATACAGGCAAGATAATGAACCAAGGGCCTGGAGGCGCCTGAGTTATCTCTCCATCACAAGGCAGGCAGTTTAGCAACTTGGCTGCAGAGCCTTCCTGGTGCATCTCACTCTGCGCCCCAGCCTGCGTGTCCTGACAAAGCCAGGTCCAAGACAGCAGGCAACAGTATGGGGACCTGAATCCGTGGGAGAAGGGAGCCACCACGTGATGGACTTCATTGACCCATGCCCCTTGGCAGCCACACAAAGGTGTCCAGGCAGTGACACCAATGGGATGTTCCTGCTGGCCGCTACTGAGAGAACAAATCCATCCCAAGCTCCCTCCCAGCAAACTCAGAAGAGCACAGGCCTCCCCACTTTGCACCAGTGCTGATGGAGCTGCCCAGTCTTTAGGTGCACAGTGGAGCCCTGGCATCTCCAAGGTGCCCTGCACGGGTGTTGAGTAGCCAGGTGGGAAGCCCAAGCAAAACCTGCTACCCTTTCAGGTCATGATCTCCCCTGTGTCTGCCGTGACATGATCTGTGTCCTACCTACCACCCTTTCAGGTCACTCTCTCCCTCTGGGTCTGCCCAGACCCCATAGACTGCCATGAGCAAGATGTGTCATCCTCTGCTCACTTGGACTGCTGAATCTGTTGGTCACACCACTGGTGTCTGCCAGGTCACAGTCAACAGAAACAACCCATGTAGAAAGGTTTCCCACAGAGGTCTGGTGTTTTTTAGCACCCTACAGAGGATTCTTGCACTCCCACCTTGATGACCATGTGTGAAGACACCTTGCGTGGTGTTGCAAATGGCAAAGATGTGGAAGTCCTCCCTGGGCCAGAGTGAAGGCAGATGAGCTAGTCACAAAGATCCTCATGTCCACAACAACCTCCTTGAAAGCTGCCAGATTCCATGTGGGGAACACTATGGATCCAGCAACTTCTAAGTCCATGGAGGAGCTGAGAAATGTCCCTAAAAGCTGTATGCTGGTAGAGCTCTGGCTCAGCACTGTTCTCCCACCCCAGGATCCCTTCCTGACCAAGGCAGGCAATGGGGAAAGAGAAGGTGGAGGTGTCCGGGGATCTCTTCCTGCCCTGCCCTCCCTTCCAGCACCCTCACCTCTGCCTGCAGCCCCAGGCAAGCTCCCATGTCCACCACCTGGGGTTCCTGTGGTGTGGGGGAGAGGTAGGGCACCTACTCCAGGTACAACATATCTCACAGCACAGAAGTGAGTGTGCAGGAGTCAGTGATCACCCACCACTGAGGTTGGCATCATGGGTACCTGGTGCCCCTGGGGCTCCTCCCTGGATGCAGGTCCCGAGGCCACATGGAAGCTCACAGGAAGACATGGGGCAAACTTGCCAGGGCAAAGCTTGTGGCCAAGGGGCAGCTGACCACATCTGGGTGGAGGGTGAGGAGACTTGGGATGGGATTGGGACACATGCAGGTGGCACACACAGCAGGAACATGAGGAAGGCAGCACATCAGGGCATCAGGGGTGGCACATTGTATACATTGCCAGTCCTCAGATTTCTATGCCAAGTCTCATTCCCAGCTGATGTATCAAAGCGCCAGCAGCCCGTATTTCAGTGGAAAGCCCTTGTCCTCTCAGAGCTGAAATATCTCTTGAAACCTGAAAAAAATGTGTATTCCCAAGCAGAAACCATGGGCAGGAGAACAAAGGGGACACTGGAAAGTGGAGTGGGCCTGGGAGCAGGGATGTTGTGCTGGGGAAGCAGGATGGTGTGGTGGGAAGGGATGCAGTAGACAGCAGCGGGCTGCAGAAGAGAAAGAGAAGAGCCAGTGGAAGAGCCTGATCAGTGGCTCCAGGAGCAGAGACACACATGGGAGGTGCAGCCCCAAACGCCCAGCTCCGGGTGCAGTGTTGGGGAGGTTTCCATGACACTTTCTGGCTATGCTGCTCTGCTTGCTCTGAAGGCTATGATTAAGGGAAGGCAGACCCACAATTACAGTGGGGCTCTGCTGGCAGGCACTCTAGCTCTGCAGGAGTGCTCGGGGCCCTGCCTCTTTGCACCTGCCTGCGTGCAGCATGCCAAGAGGCATCTGAGATGCTGCTGTAATGCCCGTGCTGCCTGTGCTGTCCCCAGGCAAGGCACAGATCAGAGTCCCCATGTCCCCAGGCGGGGAAGGGATCACATCCCACATGCCCCAGGCTGAGCAGGGTTCAGCGGCCCATGTCCCCAGACAGAGCAGGGATCAGCATCTCTCCATGGCATCAGGAAGGGCAAGGGTCTATGTCCCCATAGCCCCAATCAGGGCACAGATCAGAGTCCCCATGCCCCCAGGCAGGGAAGAGATCACGTCCCACATGCCCCATGCAGGGCAGGGTTCAGTACCCCCATGTCCCCAGACAGAGCAGGGATCAGCATCTCTCCATGGCCCCAGGCAGGTCAGCAATCAGTGTCCCCATGGCCCCAGGAAGGTCAGGGAACAGTGTCCCCACGGCCCCATACAGAGCAGGGATCAGTGTCCCCTTCGCCCCAGGCAGGACAGGGATCAGTGTCCCCAGGGACACTGTGGCAGTTCCACTTGCCTTTATTGATATGGCCTTTTGCACAATGGAAATGTCGCCAGGGTCAAGGGAGGAGACAGGGGTCTCCATCTCCTCAGGGACCCCTTCTTGCTCGACACCCACGGCTCCCCATGTCCCTCATCTTACTCTCCACGTGTCCCATCCCTACAGGGTGACCCTCCTTTGTGACACTCCAGCAGGGTGCCGGTCCCCGAGGGGGGAGCACAGCGGTGCGGCTGCCCACACAACTGGAGCAGAGTAAATGTTGTAACTTTGAACATGTCCGGAAATAATGACTTTAAAAATGTATCATTCTGCAAACTAATTAAGGCGGGCGCCCGCGTCCCCGGCAGCAGGGGAAGTGAATTGTGAGTAACTCTCCCAGACCTGGAAGCCTGCTTGATCTTTACAAAATGTGCACAGTGAGTGCTCCTGAATATTTAACCCTGCCAGCTCCCCAGGGGCTGGGGAGGCTGTGGGGAGCACAGGAGGGATCCTGGAAAAAGGGACATTGGCAGAGGGGGAGGCCCTTTTTTCTCACCGTCCTCCCCAGGTGGGCACCTGAACATGGGCAGTTGTGCTGGGCTGGCAGGACTGGTGCTCAGCTCCCTGACCCACAGCCAGGCCTGCGTGGGGCGGGCTGGCTCCCAAGCCTGGGTGACACTGGGGTTTGGGCTGGGACATCCCTCCCGAGCCTGTTCAGGCCCAATTTTGGCAGCGCTGGGATGGGAGAAAACAAGAGAAAACACCCCTGTCCATGCCTGGGATGGAGCCAGGGCTCTCCAAATCCTTCCCTGGGGACAGGGAGGGGGTCACCGTGTCCCTGAGGGCAATGGGGTCACCAGTGGCACTGCCATCCATCCAGGCAATCCTGTGTTGGAGCATCTTCAATTCCCAGCTGCAGGGCTGGGGGTTGGTACATGGTGCCTGCGTCCTTGTCCCACGGTAACCCCTGATATCACCGTGGTGCCCCATGGTTCCGTGTGATGCCCCAGGAGGTTGACCCCACGCCAGGCTGCCCCCCACTGTCCTGCCACATCCTGGTGCCTGGTGTGTCCCGGCACCCAGTGTCCCCACAGAGCTGTGCCTGCAGCAAGGCTCCGCTGCCTGCATCCACCCCGGAGGGCTCATCCCTGGCAACACACCGGCCCATCATGAGATTAATTCTCGAGAAGGGGCTGTAATTACCTTCCATCTCCCCCTTCATAAATATGTAGAAATTAAAGCAGCGCACTCTGCCGAGCCCACCAACCCTCGGCGGTGACCTTTCCGAAACAATATGTGCTGCGAGGCACATTCGCGCACCAGGCAAGCGTTGCCATGGCAAAGCGGGAGCGCAGCAAACACACCGCAGTTACAGGGGGGGAAAAGCTCCCCGGCAGCACCGCGATGCTCACCGCAGAGCCCGCGCACCCGCCTTTATTGATACAGCCCTTTGCGCAGTGGGAATGTCGCTGGGGTCTCACCTGCCTCACACTGCTCGCGGGGTCCCGTCACCTGCGGGGCCTCAGGAGGTGGGAGGAGGATGCTGAGGTGGGTGGTGGCCGTGGATGAAGGAGGATAGCATCCTCATCCTCATCCTGCCCATCCCTCTCAGCTCCATCCCCATCCTGCCCAGCCCATGGCTCCCAGTCGGCTCATGATCCCCATCCCCAGCTTCAGCTCAGAGCAGTTGTCATTTCTGGTCCCTTCTCCATCCTCTCTGCTGACGACACTTGCTTTCTCCACAAGGTGTGGCTCAGCTGCGGATATGGGAAGGATCCATACCCTCACCCCCCCCCATATAAACCCTCAACCCCTCCTTCCCACCCTCTCTCCCCTCTCCTTCATCCATCCCGGGGAACACCAAACACCCAGCTTGGCAGGCCATGCCAGGTGCCAGTGCAGAGGTCCCACGAGCCCCCATCCCCTGCGTGACACCTCCCCGGGTACCGGAGGGTTTTGCAGGCAGGACGGCGAGCGTGGGGTCCCTGTTCACGGAGCTCGAGCAGGTGGCTGCCGGCACAGCGCGGCATAAAATCAATCGACCACGCTCGCTCCCGGAGACGGATTTATACGGAGAACAAAAGGTCTAAAAATGTGCCAGCGCTCCCAGCCTGATGGGAAAGCTCTTCATGCACAGCAAGCGGAGATGCTTGCCGGGGCCTCTGGAGCGGGCTCGGAGGTGCAAGCCGCAGTGTGCCACCCTCCCTCTGCCCCCCCTTCCCAGCACCCCGCTGGTGTGCAGCTGCGCCAGCCTGGCTTTCTGCCCCCGCACACCCTCCTGCTGGGGCTGGCATCCTCCCAGGGTACCTTTGCTTCCTTCGGGTCTGTTCCCATGGGTGCTTCAGGTCCCACTGACAAGCACAGGCTTCTCCCCCTGCCAGGGCTGGGGGTTAGCCAGAGCCAGCCAAGCTGATGCAGAGAGGGGGATTTCAAGGCTTTTCCCCCCAGCAATGCTGCTGCAGGGGTGGGATGCTCTGGAACACACACACCACCATCACCCCCCCTCCGTTGCACAGGCAATTTCATTTCCCAGCAAAATCCTGAGGAGCAGAGCAGGCAGCAGCGGTGCTGCCTAAAACACCAGGAAGGGTAACTCGGCAGATGATTTTCAGAGCCACGCTGACCCTGACCACATCCTTCCCTGCATCCACCCATATGGATGGCCCTACAGGGGGCCATCACCACCCCATCCCAGGAGATGTGTCCAGAGCCGGGTCTAACCAGAGCAAGAGCTGGAGCTGCTGCTGCCATGGGCTGTGCTGTGCTGCTGCTCAGTTCCGTGCCCCCAGGGCCACCAGCCGGTGTCTTGCCTCGGGCAGAACAGTTCCAGCACGGCTCCGCGTCCCCGACATTATGCTCAACACGTGGCTGGCAGGATATTTCCAGGTGCTTTTCTATCATTCTGTAACATCTCCATCCTCTGCTGAGCCAGGTCCTTACAGGGCTCTCACCAAAGCACCACTACTGTTTTTTTAAAAGAAGCCAAAGTTGAGCGTGCGGGGCCGGTGCTGCTTGAACACAGGCACAGGGGGTCTGGGGCACTCCTGCCCCCTGCCCAGGGTACCAGGGGTGTCATAGCATGTGTGGGCATCACCGTGGGTCTGGGGGCCTTGCTGTGTGTGTCCCTGCGTGTGCATGTCACTAGGGGATGCAGTGGCACAGGGTGTGGCTGTGTGTGCCACGGTGAGTGTGGCACAAGGCGAATGCCACCCTGTGTGTGTGTGTGTGTGTGCGCGCGCTGCAGGATTACTGAGAGCTCCTATTAGCTATTTATTTAACCTTGTTTTGGAGGCGGGTGAATTCCCTTTGCAGTGATGCGAAGCTTTATTGTCGCCAACCCATAAATCAGGGAGTTTCACTCCTCTCAGATGCCAGAGGACTGTAATTAGCAGCTCTCCCGCTCTGTGCCTGACCCTGCGCAGGATGCCCTCTCCATCCCAGGGGGGCATCATGGCTGGCAGGTGCCTCCTGTACCCCAGGGGGGGCTGGAAGGAGGTATTGGGAGAAACACACACCCCCCCCGGCAAAATCTAGAGGCTTAGGGTGGGGGGTGAGGCTGGGAAGAGCCCCTTGTGGCAGGGAGGGCTGGCACAACCACAGCCACCCACGGGGCATGGGGTGGGGATGGGGCAGCCCCGAGTGCTCCCTGCCCCAGTGCTGCCCCCAAATACAAGCAACGCAACCCCAAATGAACAAAATTCATAGGGAGGGAGGTGTCTCCATTTGTGTTTTCTGAGATCAAGTGAGAGTAGGGACATTTCCTCCCCTGTGAAGAACATCACTGAGGCTCCCAGGGTGGTAGAGGCTGGTTCTCATGTGCGTAGACAGCATGAGCCCCCCAGAAAAGGTGAAGATCTCCTCCTGGCTGGCAGGCAGGGAGGCAAGCACCCTATTTGGCACCCGCATCTGTGAAATCCAGCTTCCCAGCAAGTCCAATTTTCCTTCTCGCTGAAGAAGGAGACAGTGTTTCAGCAGAAACACCCTATGGCAGAGAGCTGAAGTGAAAGGGGAGGTTGGGGATGTGGCTGGCCAGCCCTGCACCCAAGGAGAGCCAAAGCCACAACAAGTCGGAGCACCCTGTCCCCACCATGTCTGTGTGTGCTCAGTAGCTCTGCAAAGAGTGTTGAGCTTTGCAACGCGAGAGGGGACGCTCTTGTGGAGAACACCCAGGCTCAGCAAAATCCCTCCCTGCACCTTAAGGAGGGGGAAGGAGGAGGATTTCCCACTGCAAGAACACTGTGATAGGACAAGGGGGAACAGTTTTAAACTGAAAGAAGGGAGATTTAAATTAGAAATCAAGAAGAAAGGGTGCTGAGACACTGGCCCAGGTTGCCCAGAGAAGTTGTGGACGCCCCATCCCTGGAGGGGTTCAAGGCCAGGTTTCAGCAACCTGGTCTGGTGGGAGGTGTCCCTGCCTAGGGCAGGGGGTTGGAACTAGGTGGTCTTTTATATCCCTTCCAACCCAAATCATTCTATGATTCTATGATTCTGTGATACGGCTTCCAGTCAGCCCTGTGGCAGGGATGCTGCCCAACTCATGGCGGGATCTGCAAGGCACATCCAGGGTCTGCTGCATGGCCCCTGCACTGCACCACCGACAGTGCCCCCAGCAACATCTCACCCCATCCCTATGCTCAGGGTGGCAGTGCCAGGGACACTCCTGCCAGTAAAACCTCCTCTTCCTGGCACCCCAGGGAAAAGGGTGGCCACTACTGCATGGCACAGCCGGCAGCAAATGGGCCATGGCCGGGGCAGGGAGCGGCATCTCGCTTGATGCCCGGGGCTGCCCCTGCTGCTGCCTTCGGAGGGTGGCTCCGTTTCCAGCTCAGCAACCTGCAGCGAGCTCCCATTTTCCACTTTGTTAGCCTTGCTGCTGGAGCAGCAGCCCGGCTGACAGCACAGGGCACGGCTTCCCCAGCCAGCCAGCACACGGCTGCATGATTCCCAGCTGCAGAGCCCAGGGGCTGGTCACTGCCACCACGGGACCAGGGCGGGAGAGGACCATGGCACAGCGAGCCCTGAGATGCAGAAGGGATGCTCATCTGCGGATAAGGGCTCATCCAGCCGGGTGTCACTCCAAGGATGGGAAAAACGCACCACGGCATCCTTTTCACTCCATGGCAGAAGGGTGAGCAACAGCGGAAGGCAAGGAGGAAGGCTGGTGGGCTTGGTAAGAGGTGGCATGGCTTGTCCCGGCCACCAGCCCTTCCCTGCTGCAGGGATGGGTGCGGTGGGGCTGAGCTCGGTGCCCACAAGGTGCTGAGCAGCGAGGGGAGAGGGCTGACGTGAGCCGGGGCTGTCGAGCATGCCAGGCTTCAAAGGGGAACGCGGCGTAAATATTTCACCGGGCCCTTGCACAGAGCAAAGAGGCAACAGCAATTAGAGCCGGGCACGTCCACTTGGAGCCCAGAGGGGAAGGAGATCAAAGCCACCCGGCGGGAGCCCGGCCAGGAGCTCGCCTGGCTGCCCTCCCCGGGGAAGGCTGCTCTGACCTGGGCACAGCCTGTGTCCTCCTTCAACCCATCTGTCCCAGGGCTGGCACTATCTGCCCGCAGCTGGGGACATGCAGGAACCGCAGCCCATGTCCCCCAGTCCCGCAAGGTGGGCATGGGGCTGCCTGCTTGAAGCTGTCCCCTTGCAGCACCCTGCTCCTCCTCAGGTTGGGTGGGCAAAAGGCTCGCCCCCTACCTCCTTGTCCTGCCCCATTTTGCAGCCAGGCTGACGTCGTCACAGCCCAGAGGGGTGGCAGGTCCCACGGGCACAGACAGGGTCCCTGCAGCCTGCACGGACCCTGAGCCCTGCAAACTGTGGGGCAGAGGGTGGCACAGGGGTATCGTGGGGCTGGGAGCTGCTGCGCTGGGAGAGGCAGCCTGCGGTGCTGCTCCTGCCCCCAAATTAAATGGAACAATTCATGCTCTTTGGCTTCAAAAAGGCATTTGCTGGAAGTCCTGTGAAGTGTGCCCAGGCCCTGCTGCCACACTGTTTCCTGGCATGGTTGGCACAGACAGCAGGATTGTCACCAGGAGACAGTCCCTTGGCCTCTAAGGGACACTAAGGGACTGTCCCCAGGATGGCAGTGGGGCTCAGTGGGGATGTGTTGCCCCTTAATGCCCCATCCCCAGACCAGCAGACCCCAGAGCAGAGGGACAAGGGGGGAGCACTCTGTGTACCAGCAGCTTGCTCTGCACATCCCCATGACCATCTGGGTCTCGGAGGTGACACAAGCCACTCGGTGCTTAAGTTTCAGTATTCCCAGTAACCATACAAAGCTCTTGGCTTCTTCATCTTCTTGGCCAGGAGGAGAGGGGCCAAGGGAGGTCCCAGAAATGCTCTGAGCTGTGCTGAGCCGCACTGGCCCCTGACACTGCTCCACAGTCCCACTGCACTGACACAAAGGGCTGTGGCTGGGATGGCAGTCACATCCCCGGGACACATTTGCCCAGTGGCTCTGGCATGGCACGAGCTCTCCCTGGCACCAGGGACCTAGTGCCAATGGGGCTGCTGAGTGCCCTCAGTGCCACCATGCTCCCCACATCCCACTGTTCCTGTGGTTCTCCCTTGGCCCCTGGGGTCTCAGGCGACGAAGCCAGAAGGTGGGAGGTAGTGGGGGAGCAGGGTGGTGCTGGGAGCAGTGGCAGGGTGACAGGGGCTGTGCCTTGCACATAACTTTTTGTTGGTGGGTGTTTCCAGGGGTGCTTGCTCCCAGGGGTGGGTTACAGCAGCCCCTGGTAGCCAACTGCAACTCCCGAGCTACAGACCCCCTGGGTTTTGGCTCACTTAAAAACTCTCCTTTAAAATATTCTCCAGCAATAGTGGTGCTGTCAAGATGGTTGGAGCAGAACTGGGCTCCCCACTGAGGCATCCACCCCCTCTTGGGGCACCAGAGACCCATGCCACGGGGGAGGGGGGGTCCTGCTCTGTGGGGACCACAAGAAAACAGCGGAGATACAGCACTCTGACACGTGCAATGGTCCCAGGGCACAGGGAATTGGGACGAGTGTCCCCCCACAGCGGTGGGTGCTCGAGGGAGGACCTCCAGCCCCCAGCCCCCTGCCCTTCAGCACAGGGGAGAGGATGCTGCCTCCGGAGAATTATCCCGTGAGCAGAGACCTGAAGCCAGAGGCAGGTTTTTCATCACCAGCCCTGGCAGCACACGCTGTGCTGAGCGACGGGGTCCCGTGTCCCCCCCCTCCCGCCCCCCGCCCCAAACAGGTTTCGCTTGCCGGCACAGCTGCTGCATCCAGATGTTGCTGGTATTGAGGGAGTCAGGCTGCTCAGCCCACAGCTGCTCCCTGCTTCGCTTGCAATTGCTTTGGAAATATTGTGTGTGCTCAGCTCTTTAGAGCTAATCTCCATCCTGCAGCCGGGGCTGGGGGAGCTGCCCACGCCAGCCCGGGTGGTGGGGAAGCTGGGGAAGGGGAGGGGACCCCGCTGGCAGCCCCCCATGCGGGGCAAGGCGGGGGCAGCTGTGATGCTGCGGCAAGGGGTGGGCTGGGTACCACCCCAGCGATTTCTTCCCGCTTGATTGGGGTCATTAATCCTGCGCTCTCCGCCAACCTGACAGAGTCTGTAAGTGTCAGCGTGTGAGCGATCCGCTCGCTCGGCACCATCCATCAGGCCCCTGGCAAACGCCGCACGACACCCCCCCTCCCCTGATTTATCTGAGGCCAATGGAGTCATGAAAAACAGCTGGTAAATCCTTCCCCATCAGCCGGCTGATTATTAATGCAGCCAAGTGTGGAGGCAACGAGCGATTTGGAGAGACGGGTCCGGCCAGTGCTGGTGAAAGGCAACATATGGCCCAGTCCGGCTGCCCCCATGGCGAGGTCCCTGCCTGCTCCCTGCCAGACTAGGAGCAGAGCCCTGCCTGTCCCCCGCACATTCAGGCAGCGGTGTGGTGGCTGTAGAAGTGCCCTGTGCTCCTGCCTGCACCCGCAGCTCCTGTCTGGGGTGTGCAGGGCACCCTCTGCCCCGGGATGCCCAGGCTGAGGGATGCTCAGCATCCCCAGGAAGAGTAAAATGAGTAAAATGGCACATGGATGGGGGCAACTGGTACAGAGGGTCTTTTCTGGGGTGAGGGCAGGCACATCATGCTTTGATGCAGGGGCAAGTGGTTGCCCCCAGGAAGGAGGGAGAAGCCAGCACCAGCACTACGGGCAGTGGTGGAGTGGGGATAGGCGCTGAGTGAAGGCGCAGAGCCCCAGACATGGCCTGGTGACGCTGGCTGTGGCAGGGGGACACGCACAGTCCCTGTGCATGGGTGCAGGTTCCAGCCCGTGCAGCCCATTGCATAGCCCTGTGCTGCCCTGTGGAGGGACCACAGCCCCGGGGCACCTGAAACCAGGGGGACACCAGCACTGTGGCCACCCCAAGACACAGCACCCCACATGTACTGCTGCCTGCACTCCTTTTGGGGGGGCCGTATCTCCACGCGCATCTCATCCCACCCTCCCAAGCCCTGCAAAAAAAGCCTTGCCCAGGGTCAGACGAGCCACTCTCCAGCTTTTACAGCCTCAGTCCCCCTGTCCCACCCTACACAACAAGGGGTCCGATGTGCTTCTGGTGCCCTGCAAGGCTGCCGTGCCCTCTGCATTGACGTAATGGCTCGGGGAGGAAAAAAAAAAAAATGTATGAATTGTGTGAGTGGGCTGGAAGGAAGCTAGAAGCAGCATTTTTGTGGTTGTGTGCCGAGCAGGTGCAGCTGACAATTAGCTATCTCTTCCCAGCCTCTTCATTTAGTTCCTCAAGGTTATTTTGAAAATTGAATATTCAATTAATGAAAGAGTGGCTTTCGGTGCTCCCTTCCCCAGGGCGGAGGCACCCTCGGGGACAGCTCAGGAGGGGAGCGAAGCAAAGGAGGAAGAAGCACATCCTCCTCCTCCTCACAGCCTCCTCCCTTTAGCCCCCCTCCTCAGCCATGTTTTGAGCACTCCGAGCCCCAGATTTGCGCTGAGCAGATGAAGCAGCAGAAGTCGTCGTCGTGGTGGAAAGTAGGTGACGTTGAGTCACGTTTGAGCCTGTCGCAGAAGATGTTGTTCTCCCTTCACCAGCGACCCTCCCCTTCAAAACCCAACCTGCAAAAAGCCCCTCAGGGGCAGCCCGGCACCCTCTCCTCCCCAACGTCATCCCAGCCAACCCGGTACCCCAAAGCCATGGGGCTGCGTGGGTGGGAAGGGGGGCAGCTCCTCCCCTCCCTCCAGCACATCCTCTCTCCCACCCTCCCTTGTCTGTTTTATTTTCTTTTCTGCCACTTAAAATACCATGTGACGATGAGCCCAGATTGCTTGGAAACTGCTGCTCCCCTGGGTCTTGTTTCTTGGCTCCCTGCCGGTGCCCGGAGCAAAGCTCTCCTCCGCCAGCAAACCCCCTCCTGGCCAAAATGTTCATGTGGAGTCACCCTCACAACCCACTGATGGAGCAGAAGGTCATAGAATCATCGAATGGTTTGGGTTGGAAGGGACCTTAAAGATCATCCAATTCTACTCCCCCTACCATGGGCAAGACCTTCCACTGGACCAAGTTGCTCAAAGCCCCATCCAGCCTGGCCTTTTTCTGCAGCTCCTCTCCCTAGGACTGATCCTCCTGCACCCACTGCAGGACTGAGGCAGATTCTGCTTCACCAAATAAAGCCTAGAATGAGACCCTGTGCCCCGCTGGGGTCTGCAGCTGCAGGCCAAGCACTAACCAAACCTGAACCCTTGCTCTGTGCCATGGACATCTCACCACCAGGACATGCTCACCATGCTGGGACAAAGACCCTTGGCTTTCACGTAAATCATGGCCAAACACCAGGCTGGGGCCAAAAGTCCTTGGCTGCAGTAAGCTCAGGGGTTGTGATCCCATCATGGGATCCAGGAGTGCTGGCCTGATCCCACACCATTCCCAGCTTCTTTTATTTTAAATGATGAGCCCTGCCCTTCTAGCATGTCCTCAGCATCATGCTGGGATAGGTGGTCCCCATTTTTGGTCTCCTTCATTGCTGAACTCAGAACATTAGCCTCAAAGCCCAACTGAAGAGGGGAGAGGCGACCTCTCCCACAGCCCAGGGTCAGCCAGAATGGAAATCGAATCATGACGAGGAGCTGCAGCCCAGAGGCAGCAAACAGGTGATGTGTCCCCCAGAGAAGTGGCCACAGCAGATTGCCAAGGTGGCCGGAGCAGGTGGCGGCAGCATGGGGACATCTCTCTCAGGTGATGGACGAGCACTGGCTCACACCTCTGCTTCCTCAGCTCTTTGCAGAGAAGGGATGATGGGAGAGGGCTGAGAGATTTATAATGAAATATCACTTGGTGTGTGCCAGTTGGGTCCCAGAACTGCTGCGTGGACCCTTTGCAAGCTGCTCAGCAAGGGCAGGAGCCCCTATCCCCTCTTTGCTGACCTGCAGGTGCTCTCCTGCAAGGTGCCCTCCAGCAAAGTCCCCGTAGCTGTGTGACACCTGGCCCCAGGGACAGGGAATGGCCCCATGCCAAGAGCTGTATTCCCTCTGGGAGCCGAGCTGGCTACGGCAGCCTGGCAATGTGCAGCCCCTCCAGCATGGCTTTCTCTGGGCTTCTCCACTCATCCCAGCCTGGAGCACTCACTGGGAAAGCGGGATTTTGTTTGGGAGACACTGTTGCCCATCCTGTCCTCTGCCTACCCCTTTTTCCACCCCAAACCATAGATGCAGGAAAGGACATTTTAGGTTACCAAGGGGTGTATTGCCTGGATTAGGGATGACGTGCATGGTGGGGATGCTCTGGGCTGCACCGGGTCAGCCTCCCAGCCTCGGGTTCATCCCAGAGCTCCTCTCCTCTCCTCTCTCTCTTGTCCCGTCCCCCCCTCCATTTCCTGTTCCCAAAGCCTCACTTACATCTTCCTTATTATCCTCCTCCCCGTGCTATCTGGGTCACCCTCCCCTGCCATTACCCCAGATAATTGCGAACTCAGTGGAGGCCACAGGCAGCAATCTGGCAGCCAGCACCTGCGTCGTCACCCCAGCACAGGGGGAAAGCAGCTGCCTCCCCGGACATCTCCTCTGCCTTTCTCACTCACCTCATCCTTGGGTCCCTCAAACCCACGCTGTTCCTCAGACCTTGGGAAAGGCACACAAGCTGGCAGGGCTGCAGGCAGGGTAAGCCTGAATCGCCGGGCGAAATCACCCCAAAGGGGGCTGGAGTGACCCCGCTCGTGTCAGGGTTATTCACTAAGTGAAGAAAAGCCTTGGAGGATGCTCTGGGGAATGGTCCTGGATGCAAAGATGTTTCTAGGTGAGAAATCCCTGCACCCGAAAGCAGGAGGGCTCTCAGCCCGGCACTGCTGCCTCAGTGTCCCAGGGCCCTGCTCACAGGCATGAACAGATTCAAGCCTCACTCAGAAAAAAAAAAAAAAGAAAAAAAAATTAAATGGCACCATCTGGCACTCGGCGAGCTCTCCCCCCTCCTGCCAGTGGGGAGAGGGTAATCCAGGATGGGAACCAGGCCATGCTGCAGGAGCGGGCCACCAGCCGTCTGTCAGCAGTAGCCAGGCATCCCCTTGCCTACAGGTTGGTTGGGCAGAAGGGAAAGACCCCCACCATGGGGGTCTGGGGTCCCGAAAGGCTGGTACAGTCCCAGCAAGTCCTGGAACCTCTCGAGCAGCATAGCTGGACATGGCTCCTCCCTGCAAGGACAAGACCAAGCTTTTTTTACACATAATTATATCTCTGAAACTGGCCCAGCCTCCTCCCAGAGCTGATTTTAGCTTGGAAACGTGCAAATTTAGCTCCCACGTGGAAATTCAAGCTCTCTGGGCTGGCCAGGAACCCCATCCCGCTCCCCTCTCCTGGCCAGCTGGGATGGCAGGAAATCCTGGGCAAGGCAGGAGATGGAGCAATCTGTAACCTGGCTTCTCTGAGCAGGGGATGGGGCAGTGCATTGAGATTTTGGTCCCTCCTCTAAAGGTTTAATAGCAGTTAAACAGAGGATGAGTGGCAAATCATCAAGCCCCGGCTGGACTTTCCCTCATCTTGGGCTGGTGAGCCCTGTGTGATGGGGCTGATGCTGCCCCTCTGCCTGGCTGTGCTGCTCTGCTCCAGCTGCCCAGTCTGCCCCAGACCTGCCTGCGTTTCCCCTGCCTGCGTTTCCCCGGCTGAGCCATGGGGAGGAGGCGCCTGCTCCCTGCGATGGCATCAGGGTGGCTGCCTCCGCAGGAATGTGAACCCATCAATTAGGAAATAACTGCCTGGCCTGTCCTTGCTAATCCCCTCCTCTCCGCGCTGTTATTTATTATTTATGGTGGAGGCGCCCCAGGATGTGCTATCGGAGGGATGCCTGGCAGGCTCAATCTGTACCGTACAATTACATCGTCCTCGCCAGCTGGGGAAGCCCTTTCTCCACTTCCACCGCCCCGCTCTTTTCCGCATCCCCCACAGGACCAGAGCCAGGACTACCAGACCCCCCCCCGCCCTACCACTGACAACCAACCCCACCATCCCCATGGGTAGAGGGAAGACTCGGGGACACCTCCTTGGCCCCATACTGAAAGTGTCCCCCATGTAGGGCAGACCCGGGGTCATACCAACCCCTTAGGTGCCGGGCATGGGCAGCTCACCCACGCTCCTCCCTTTGCCCCCCATCCTGGCCATGGTGCTTTGCCATGGGCACAGCAGCATCCCAGAGCCACAGGATAAAGGTGTCCCACTCATCCCCTCTTGCCTGCTTGCTGGCGAGCAGGGTCAGCAGCCAGCCCGGGTTGAGGGGCGGTGTGGGGACCCACCGGCAAGCTGCTGCAGAGGCATTAGCTGAGCTGGGATTAACATTCACCAGCGAAAAATAACTCCATCCAAGCTGTGTCTGTGCTGGGGGCCTTGCGTGCAGCACGAATCGAAGCGCAGGCTCCCCTGGGAGCCCTGGGGATGTGTGTGCTGCAGCCGCATCAGCTCTTTGCAAGGGGCTGCTAATGTCTTGGCTAACAAGCTCCCAGCTGAATGTGTCCTACGCACACCTGAGGATGGAGCCAGACACCTTCGCTTCCTCCCTGCCCTTCTCCCAGCCACTGTCCTCTGGCAGTGCCATCACCTCCTCCAGCCACCCCATGTGGGGACCAGTGCTGAGGTGTAGGGGGTCTGTGCGGGCATCACTTGGGGACATGCGGGCACAATGAGGATGGCTGGGGGGGGGAGGGGGTGCTCAGAGGCCGGGTAGGCATCCTGGGGTGATGCACTGGCACTCAGAGATGTGGCAGGAGATCTGCAGGTTGGTATCTTACAGGGCGATGCGGGGCGATGTGGGGGTTGCAGGGTCCATACTTAGAGTATTCCGGGTAGCTGCGATGGGGCTTGGGGCATCATTGCTGAGCTGCTGGCATCCCATGGCTGGGCAAACCTCTGGGTACCAGCCACCTGCAGTAGCCCTGGTCCCCAGATAGGTTGTGGGGTGTCTGATGGGGATGTGTAGGGGGTGGCTGGCACATTATTTGCATCCTGGAATTGCTAAGCTCCTGTTCATCCGCCTTTTTACACTCCTGGCATTGGCCGACAATGAGCTGTGCCTCTAGGAAAAGGCAGTGCCCTGGAGCACAGGTCATCTGCGTGGGCAAGGGCTGCAGCTCCAGCTGCGGTGGGCACTGCAGGCCAGCATTTTAATAACAGGATGAGGACAAGAGGGATAAAAATAGCCCCCAGTACTGCCTCCCACTCTCCAGTCTGTTGGGAAGTGGCACCTCGTTACCCCAGCCCAGGTGGTTATTTTTAGGCTGTCACCTCCTCGCTTTTTATAAATAGCCCATGCCTCTGAGCGGCTCTAGTGCCAGGCAGGAGCCTGGTGTGCCCATGCCCAGCAGAGCTGGGAAAGACCCTGCCTCACCTGCCCAGCCCTGCCTGCTCACTGCCTTCAGCCTGCCTCCTCTTCCTCTGGGCATGGACAGCAGGGACAGAGCCAGATCCCACCACCCATCCCTCCTTGTCAGCTCCCTTGGGCTCAGGGACAGCTTCCCCCACCACCTGTGCTCAACTGGATGCTTCAAAAGGGATTGCCCCACCCAGGGCACCCAGCTGCTGTCCCCGCATCCTTCTGGTTCCTGCCCCAACACCTTCCCCAGCCCCGCTCCCCATCCTCTGCTCCTGAGCTCCCCAAACACCATCCATGGGCTCCAGCTCCTCACAAGGTCCAGCCCTTGTTCTCCTGCAGCTCTGCCCCTTCCCAAGGGCCTGGAGGATCCTCAGGACCCCCTGATCCACCTCCTACTCTTCTTCTTCAATTTATTTTCATAGCCATAACTCCCCTTGCCCAGCAGCATCTCCCCGGCATGATTTTGCCCAGCGCCGGCTCTCTGCGGCCGTTAAGCGCTTGCAGAGTGGAGGCTGTGGTGCCGTAATTAGCCAGGTACAGCAGGAACGCACTTGCAGCCTGACAGCTCTTCTGGAGTCGAATGGGAGCCAATTAATCTAATTAAAGCGGCCGCTGGCTCATTATCCCTCGCGCAGTTCACAAGGCTATGAAGGCACCCCCTCCTCACTGTGCCCCTGCCTGCAAGGGGCTCCGGTGGGTGCACATGGGTGGGTGCAGAGAGTCACGGCTCCCTCTCTCTGTGGGTCTGTGGTCCCCAGGACACTGCCCTGGGGTGAATAAGGGGGCACAAAATCTGGGTGCCTGCTGGGGGGGTGACTCTGCCCCATGCATGGTGCTGGCATGTGGCTGGGGTGACAGTGGTACCCGCGGGGGGCAGGATGCTGGGGGACACTGCCCCAAGGATGCCATGGCTACGGGGCTTGTATGCCACGAGGCTGCAATGCCAGCCGTGCCATCAGCCCCGGCAGCGGTCAGTGGGGCCTGGCTCCGTGCCACGTCCCAGCGAGGAAGGGTTTTGTTTCCCGGTGCCAGAGCAGGTCCTGCCGGGCGGCACGGCGGCATCCTGCGAGCTAATTACGAAGCAGGCTGACGAGGAGGTCTGTCTGCACAGGTGTCTGTCAGCAGGGCGCTGGCACTCACACCGCCTAATTAGACACCCTGCCAGCCTTTAATGAGAACAAATGAGAGGCCAGCCAGTGCGAGGCTGGGTCATGGCATCCGGACCCTGTCCTGCTTGCTGGCTCTGGCCCAGTGCCCTCCCAGAGGTGATGACTGTTCTCATTGTGGGGGACCACAGTAGGTCAGTCCCCCATGTCAGGGAGCCCTGGCATCAGGGCAGAGTTTGCCCTGACCCACCATGCCCCCCTGTGGCAGCCTGTACCCCACAGGGCACTGGGTACCATCCTCCTGGCAACCTCTGACCCATCCCTATCTCCTTGGCCCTTCACCAAGTCTTTTGAGGAGCTGGGTCTTGGTGCTCCATCACAGCAAGGTCCCCATAGCCTAGCTCATTGCAAAGAGGTCATTGCTGGATGTCAGGTGGATATGCCCACATAGGTTGAGCCTCCAGTTACGAGCCTCCAGTTATCCTCTCGTCAGCTCGAAAGCTGCTGGTGCCCCATGGGACATCCCATGGCACACAGCTTGCTGCCTCCCTGCCCTCATCCTGGCAGCACCGATCTGTCTGCACCATGGGACTCAAAAACAACACGTTGTCCTTGGGATCACCATGTGGCTCATCAATGTCTCCCTGTAACCTAAAGGCAAATGGAGCATTGTCCTGGGTCAAGCACGCAGCAGTCAGCAGGAACACATCCCTGCACCCCGAGCCCTTGGGCACAGGCAGGCTCCAGGAGCCAGACGGGCAGGGTGGAAGCAGAACAAGTTGGAAGCACCATGTGTGGTGCACCAAGTCCTGCAGCTCCTTCTCAGTGAGGCTTGAGCTGCTGGAGAAAATCTCAGGACGCATGTGCCTCCAGAGTGGGAAGTTTAACCCAAGAGCCGGACCTCGGGCAAGCCTGGAGGCTGCAATGGGGCTGATTGAGCTGGAAGTATGACACAGAAGAGCAGGCTGATGGTGAAGGATGGTGCTGCTGGGATAAAGTGCTGAAGCCCCTGTTATAAACTCCTTCTGCAAGTAGATGTGGACACCAGCGAGCACTGGGGCATCATGTCAGGCGTGATTTCCCATGGTTATTTCCCCACCCTGGGAAGGGGGGAAGGAGGGTGGTGAGCCCGCCACGCCTCACACTGGCTCTGCAGCAGCCCTATAAATAAGCACACCCACACACCACGGCACACACGCCAGGATGCTGCCGGGGAGGGGCAGGAATTGTGCACAGCTCCTGGTGGGCAGCAGGGAGTAATGGGACGAGACCAATCCGGGGGAAACACCGTGTGGGTATTGGGAAACATCACTCGGCAAAGGAGCCATGGGAGAGGATGGCAGCTCCCCGGGGAGCCTGGTCATGGGCAGGGCTGGGGCAGCCCGGGAGCCCCCGGGAAGAGGGTGTCTGGAGAAACACAGCGCCTGTGCAGTCTGGAGGGGAAAATGTGCCCTCAGGGGACACACACTTCTCCGTACCCCTACCATACACACCCACATCTCCATCCCTGCCTGCAAAGTCCCCTTTACGCCCGTGTTCACTCCTCTGTCCTGGTGTGCTCCCCCCCCACCATGCACACACACCTTCATTCCTGCTGTGCCCCACGCACACACGCCTCCATCCCTCCTTCCACACACGTAGCATCCCTTGTTCAGCCCTGCATGGATGCGTCTTCCTCCTCCCCATCTGCATCCCCACTGAAAGTCACCCTCACAGTGCCCGGTGCTCACGTCCCCAGGTCCCTGAGTCCCCAGGGGAGGTGAAGAATGTCTGGATCCATGCCACCAGCTTCTGGCCAGGCTGCCCTCACACCGGAGCTTAGAGAGGTTTAAGGGAAAGGCGGGGATGTGCCAGGTCGGAGGCCGGGGCTGACCCCACCATGCCAGGCAGGGGGTGGTGGGATTTGCTGGAGATCTGGGCCATTTTCCTGCCACTCTGCTCTGCTCTCTCATTTTCGCGGCAGGGTCTGAGCAGTTGATGGGCAGGTTGGTATCGCTGGTGCGGCTCCCCTCTGCTCCAACGGTGACGCTCACTTGCCTCCCAGACCTCCTGTTTGTTCGCAGGAGGAGGTGGACATGGAGCAAGGGGCTTTGCTGTGAATTTTTTGCAAGCCTTCAGGGTGGGCAGGTGCCACACAGCGTCACCACTGGTCCCAGCTCCATCCAGACACAGCCCCACTGGTCCCAAAGCCCTGTCAGGCTGTGCGGTGGCCATGCCATGCATCCCACAGCCCTGGCCACAGTGGGAAGGGGCAGAGGCATTTGCCGGAGGAGGATGGAGGGATCTGGGGACTGGGATGCTGCAGCCAGGTGGGTCCCCTCCAGCCGGCCACGGACCAGATACCAGGGAGCCATGCGAGGGGCAGAGATGTGGGGCAGGAGGGAGTCCCACAGCCTCAGCCCCCTCTTCAACCGCTTTCTGGGAAGGCTGGGCCCTGGCCTGCAGGGATGATGGAGCAGATGATGCTCTTGGTCTGAGGCAAAAGGCAGAGCAGAGTTGCCATGGAGACCAGCTATGTCATTTTAAGGAGGCACGGAGGCATTCGCACCCATCCCTCCCAGATCAGCCCCAGGAGCCGGGGGACATAGCGGCATGGGGGGACCAGCACTCTGTCGAATCCCAGATGGGTCGGCCAGTCCCCAGCAGTGCCACCCCCTGCAGGAGCCAGCAGCAAGGCTGCAGACAGGGGTGCCTGCCCAAGGCGCGCTGGGGTGGTGGGAATGGGGGGGCAACCTCCCGTGGGAACAACTGGAAGCAACTGGTGGCCCTGGGGCAGAGTAACTCTGCTGCCAGCCTGGCCTGGGCAGGTGATAGGGAACAGCCTGCGAGGAGCAGAGGTTGATACGTGTCGCCCCCCCTAACATTTTCTTGAGATTGTCCCATGTGCTGGTGAGGGGATGCAAGTCCCTACTGACAGGCTATGGTGAGGTCCAGGGTGCAGGCAGTAATATCCTGGCTTTCTGGATAATTTAAACTTTAATTAAAATGAGGCTTTACGTATTAGCAGCCCCCACCTCCCTGCTTTCCCACAACCGGCGGGAGCAGGAGCGCTGATGCTCGGCCTGCCGGCGCCTGTGGGCAGCTCTGGTGCCTCTGCTGGAGTCCCCTCCGCATTGCCACAGCCCCACGGAGGGAGAAATTATGGGGGGGGAAGGGTTAAATGTAGCAGCACCTCCAACGGGAAACAGCAGCCCTAAATATGGGGGGAAGTACAGGGATGCAAAGATCTCCCCCCACCTCGTTCCCCTTGCCCAGGAGGACCTTCAGGCATCCTCTGGTCCCATAGGGCTGGGGCTCGCTGTTTGTTTGCTGCGGCTCCCCTTGGCCAGCCATCTCCTGGCCCTCCGTGGGGTGCCCCCCAGCCCCAGCGCCCCGAGGCTGAGCAGCTCCGTGATGCTGCCGGCTCTCCCCGGGGCTGTCATGCTGCTCAGCGCTGTCGCCGTTCAGACAGGACCGGATGAAAACCAGCGTAGCTGCACCGGTAAGTCTGTGCCTGGGAAGATGCCGGGTGCTGAGGTGGCTGCAAGCGCTGTGGGACAGGGTGCCCAGGGCACGGGTCTGCAGCAAGGCGGCAGGGGGGACACGGCAGTACGTGCTGCCTGAGCAGGAGGTGGCTGAGCCTGTGAGCTGCAAGCAGGAATGATGCCTTGACGGGGCGTGAGGAGGGAGGAGGGTGGTCAGCCTTGGGTAGAGGGGCTGGCCCCATCCTGGGGGTCATGCAGGGAGGGCTCAGGGACTTGCTCCCCAGGAAGATGCTTGCCCAGAGCAAGGGGGACGTGAAGCTGGGATAAGGGGCTGTGGGTTGTGCCTGGTGCGGGGTGTGGACACGCGGTGTGTGCAGTGTGCGCTGCCCGTTCCTGCTGCTCAGGTGTGCAGTGTAGTTGTGTGGCCGCACAGGGCACGTGGGAGATGTGGGGGCACCAAGCGTGAGATGCGGATGCCATCAGGTACAGGGTGAGCGTCACACAGCTGTGCCTCATGTGCAGTGTGACCTGTGGGGCGTGCTTTGCGTGTGCGACGTGACGCGTGGTGTGCATGCGGTGAGCAGCGAGTTCTGCACGGCAGCGTGCGATGCGAGGTGTGGGGATGCAGTGCACACTCGCCATGGGAGGTGTGAGTGGGGCAGTGCAGGGAGGTGTGTGGATGCAGCACACACTCACTTTGGGAGGTGTAGTGGTGTAGCGCAGTGAGGTGTGTACGTGCAGTGCACACTCACTGTGGGTGATGTGAAATGTGCAGTGCAAGGAGATGTGTGGATGCAGTGCACACTCACCGTGGGAGGTGTGAGCAGTGCAGTGCACTACACCGGGTGAGGTGCATGGATGCAGCTCACACTCACTGCAGGAGGTGTGAGCAGCACAGTGCACAGTACACCATGCGAGGTGTGTGGATGCAGTGCACACTCACTGTGGGAGGTGTGAACGGTGCAGTGTAGTGAGGTGTGTGGATGCAGTGCACACTCACCGTGGGAGGTGTGAGTGGGGCAGTGCAGGGAGGTGTGTGGATGCAGTGCACACTCGCCGTGGGACGTGTGAGTGCTGCAGTGCAGGGAGGTGTGTGGATGCAGTGCACACTCGCCGTGGGACGTGTGAGCGCTGCAGTGCAGGGAGGTGTGTGGATGCAGTGCACACTCGCCGTGGGACGTGTGAGCGGTGCGGTGCAGTACACAGGCGCATGGATGCATGAACTCAGGGAGAGGAGCACAGCATGCAGCTGCACCTGCATGGCAGAGCAGCACACTGCGGAGGCCAGGGATGGCATGGAGCGGGATTCAAGTGCTGGCACCCTGGAGGTCCCTGGCTGAACCAAAACAGGCTCCAGCTGCTATAGACATCTCCCAAAACCTTGGGGAGATCTTCCCCCTGGTGCTGCCCGGCTGCCAAAGCCTGGCAGGCGCCCGTAGCTGCCCAGCCAGGCAGGAGCATCTCCTCCTGCCATGCCTGCCAAGACTCCCACTCTCAAGGCTCTACGACAGGAGAAAAGGGAACAAAAATTCACGTTTTCACATTTAGCTTCCTTTGTACTCAGCTAATTAGCGCCTGAGTCTGGTGATGTCATTAAAGCAGCACTAAGTCTTTATTGGGGTAATTTAATTTTCCCTTTCATATCAGGATGATTTCCTTTGTTGGGGTAGGTGCTGGGGAGGGGGAAGGGCCCATGCAGACAATTGTTATTGTCAGGATAAATAATTCCCTGGAGGATTGACAAGGGGGGAGGTGGGCTGGGGGCTGGGAGCTGTCACTCACCCGGGTAGCTGTAAGGAGCCGGCCAGCCCCCCCGGGGAGCTGGGTGCCTTGGGGTGCCTCTCGCCACACCGGGTGGGCTTCCCCAGCCAGAGAGGGACCTGCCTTGGCCCCTTTCCAACCAGCAAAGCCACAGCAGCCTCCACATTCGGGAGTGGGTTAAAGTTGGGGGTCTCCCATATAGTTCCCCTGCTTCTCCCATCCCATCACCATCTCCGGTGCTGGCAAGAGGAAGGAAGCAGGTTGCGCCGGGGTAAAAGGAGCATTTCTGGGCCATCAAGGACCCCATAGGTAGTAACCCACTGGAGAATCTGCATGCATCCAGGATATGTAGAGGAGCAGGGACCTGCCGGGGCCAGACCAGGAGGAACCCTCACAGGGGTCTCCCACCTTGGTGGGGTCCCAAGTGGCATCCCTGCACTTGGAATGATTGGAACTGGACTCAGAAAATACCCCCCTGCCTCTAGCTCCTCCCCAGGCTCTGCACGCCACGAGGTGATGCTGAAGCACTCACTGCCACGGAAAACTAGGCATGAGGAGGGGGCAGCTTCTGTGGGGCACCGTGTGAGACCCGGTGCTTGGGGTAAGAGTGGGGCAGGAGGCTGCTCAGCATTGTGCCTCTTCTGAAATAAGTCTCCCTTTCCCAACCTTGCCTTCCCCTGTCCAACACCTCCCATCAGCCCCTTGGCTTGTGTTGCCCCAGGAGGGACCCCACTGACAGGGTGAGAGGTGAAGGACATGTCCCATGGGTTCAGAGCCCCTAAGGACTGGCTCTCTCGGTCCCCACTGAGCATCACTGGCAGCAGGCCCCCATCCCATCCCTGCGCCACCACACTGGTCGTCTCCCAGCCCTCCAGAGCATGGGAGAAAAAGGTGGCATGTCCCCCAGAAGCAGCTGGCAGATGAGAGCTGTTGACACGTGCCACTGCTCAAGTCCCCGTGTCCTCAGGAGCTTGGGCATGCCCCATGGCAAGGCTCTGAAGGGGCGATGTGTGGGGCAGGCTGGTGCTGGCACAGGGATGCGGGTCTCACCCACGCAGAACTCGTGGCAGTAGTGTCCTAGTTGAGCAGAGCATCAGCTGGGTGGGAAAGAGTGGCTGGTGTGATCCCAAAACCCTAACTCATCAGGTTTAACTCTCCAGACACTTTCCAGAGGAACTGTCCTTCCCAGAAAATGGGAAGGGATGTACCTGGGAGGAGAAAGCAACTGGAGGGAGCCATTTTCCACCCACCCCTGGGCCCACCTCCAGAACGAAGGCCCTTACAGCCCTTCTGGAGCCCACCCTGCAAGTCCCACCTTCCCTGACGCCCCCCAGGCACCGCTGCCAGCTTGGGTGCAGACCAGGAGGAGGGGGAGACGGGCTGCAGAGGGGAACGTCATACCCGAAACACAAACACCGGCTTGTTGGTAATTAGCAAATGTTTCAAGAGGGATGATGAGAAGCCAGTGACAGGCGGGCGGGTTTCTATTAAAAGCTCCCACGTCTGATCCTTCTCCAAGCCTGCCGGCCCCTCCTCACCTGGCGCAGGGGAAATCAGATGCAAACCTGACATTAATGCAGCGTTCAGGGTGAGCTTTAATTGCAGCTGTGGCAGGAGCAGCGGAGCTGGGGGGATGGCGGTGGGGCTCGGGCAGCAGGGTGATGGGTGCCCTCTCCTCTGCTACCGGGAGAGGAGCTACCCAGTGCCTTTGGGTGCTCTCCTCCCCACCATCCACCTCCTCGACCTTCTCGCAAAGGGCGTGAGTCACGAGGTGTGCTCAAGTGAGCACTCGGCACCCTGCGCGTCTCCACAAGCAGAGCCACTTGCTTAAATGTTAAGGGCTTGTTTGCATCCAGTGGAAGGGAAGCGGGAGCTGAGTCCCAGCTTGCCAATTGCTCCTCCGTGCCTTCCGGAGCCAAGGGGCCAGGGAAGTGCTCATCCACACAGGGAAGCATCCTTGAGTAATTCCTCCATGGGCTCAGCACCCAAAATGCTTCTTTCTAGCCTCACGTGGCTTTTTCCTTTCTTGTTTAATGACTTTCGAGAGCATCTCAAGCATTAAAGAAGGAGCATCCCAGGCATTAGAGAGGGTGCATGCGTGGCCAGGGCAGTGTTTACAAGGTGGCCCCAGGGCTGATGCACAGTGGTGGAGTGGGTCCTTCTCTTGGACCTGCAAACCAAGCCCAGGAGGAACCAGGACACGTGGCACTGGAGCAGTAGGAGCTTGGTATCCAGGCAGAGATATGGTGGCCTTGGGCCAGTAAGGGGGAGATTGCCACAGAGCAGGGGCTGAGAGTGGGTCTGCTGAGCCATACATCTTGCGAGTGACAGGAGCCAGGAAAGTAACCTAGTTCTGGCTTCATGAGATTGGCTCCCCCCATCCCCACTCCGTGAGATGAAAGTGAGTAATTACTGTCTGATTTGGCAGAATGGTGAAGGAGAAGGTCAGCCAGAGGGGCCAAGTTCACTGGCGGTCGGGACCAGTGCTTTGTAGGCTGACAAACATCTCCTGCCCCTGCTCAAGGTGTGAGCAGTAGTGCCCATGTCCCTTACCATCATTTCAAGGTTAGGGCTCCCCTTGCTCCACGATTTCTTCTAGCCTCACCACCATCACCTCACTCCCAACCTTTCTGCTGTCCAACAGGTCTACCCAAATATTAATGAGCCAGCTCCACTGGCTGCAAACCCAAGAGCAGGAGGAGAGACGAACAGTGTGCTCATCAGCCTCTCTGCAGGGTCCTCTTGTGAATGATTTGCTGAGCGACAGCAAGGTTTTGCTTTTAATGAGGGCTGGTTATGCTGAGCGGGGTTTTGCTTGGTCTCCTGCTGCCCTGGGCTTGCTGAAGGAGGTGGGTTTCTCTCAGCTGAGCTCAAGACCTTCTGGAGTGACATGGGCTCTTCCTTAGAGCATCCTTGGGGAGTTTCTAGCAGTGGTTCTGCCTGGGTCTAGCGCTGGGGACAGAGCTGTTCTAAAAAAGAGTTTGGATGAGACCCTTCCCACCCAGTCCCCTCTGTCATGGCTGTTCAGCTGTGGTCCTCAGTTAACTGGGACCTCCTGTGATGCAACTCAAGTGGAGGCAGTGCAGGGTGTGAGGGCTCTTCCTGCTCTAGGTCAATTCAGAGCAGTGGGATCCTTGCAGGGAAGATGTCGCAGAAAGGCAAAGAGGTGCCCAAGGACATCAATGGCACCTCTCTCCTGTCACTGATGCAGAAGGGGCCAGCCCTCAAAGGTGCATGTAGCTGTAGCAATCTCACCACCAAGAAAACACCAGGGTGAAGATGCTTTGGGACAGCTTGGATCATCACAAGGGGTTCTTACCCAAACCAGTCAGCCAGGGTCCCCGTGGGGAGAATGTCAGCAGGGGAATGCCCAGGTCCTAGCACAGGTCTGCAGACAGCAGGCCTGGGGCAAAGGACTGTCCTAAAGCAGTATCAGATCTCCTTGCTGTCAGCCTCTGCTTGCTGCATCTGCCCTGGACCATCTCAGTGGTCTTCCAGGGTTGACAGGGTGTCCCAGTGTCCCCCATGGGTGGTGACACCCTCTTTCCTTGCATCCAGGCAACTCTTCAGATGCTCTTGCACCCTCCATTGGCTGCTGTTAACTAGCCATCCATGTTGCCTTTGCCACCCTCCTGAGCTTCAGGAGCTCATTAGTTCCATTTGCTCATACCTGGGAAGAGGGTCCTGTGCTGCAGGTTTGGCCAGGCTGTCTTGTCCCTGCTTTGGGGTGGCCCCTAGGCCTGTGTCCCTACCTGTCCCTGCTGCTGTTGCTGCCTGCCTGGGCTGCTGTGCAGGCTTTGGCAGCACTGTGTGGGTCCGTGACCTCCACGTCGTGCCTGGGCAGGGTGATTTGTGTCTTACAAACACTCTAGTCATTGTTTAAGGGCTCTTCTTTGGACTACAAAAGTACAGGCAGCTGCCACACTTCTCCGCTCCTTAATGTATTGTCTGGCTTGCCTCTCCTCCCTCTGGGCTGGAAAATCCCTCTGCCCAGGCAGCATCTCCAAGCTCTTCTTCCGCCCAGGGTCACTGCTCCCATCAAACATTTTTTGCGAGCTGCACTGCTGTTCTTGGTTTCATTCCTGCAAGAATAAATTGCTTCTTTTCCTATCTGTACCCTCCATGCTCAGCCCTGTATTGCCACCAGTTTTCAGTTCTGGCCACGTGCAGGGGTCCTCTCGCTGCTGGCCCATGGGCCACCCTATTGCTGGAACCCCCCAAGTGCTGGTGATGGTGCAGGAGGGCCATCCTGGCTCTGCTCCAGCGTGAGATCATGCCATGTGAGCTGGACCAGCCATCCCAGAGCATCCACAATGGTTGCTCCAGTCTAGGAGATGCTGGCATGGAGGTGCCTGGGGAGAGGCTGAGCTGGAGGTAATGCTGCTGGAAAAGGCAGAGGGAAACAAGCTGCGGGGACAGCGAGGGGCCCTGCCATGGACAGAGGGGTGAGGAAGATGAGGACGGGTCCCCAGCCCAGAGCTGGGGGAGTGAGGGAGCACACGACTTCTCCTGCATGGGTTGATGGGGCTCCCCCCCCACCATAGATCACTGCAGAGGGGCCCTTGAGTGCTGAAAACGAGGAAAGGCGGGGAAAGAGGGGGGGAGAGATCTTTTCATCTAAAAGGTTACATTTGTCCTACTTCCTCCCATCTCCAGCAATTAACTTGAAGGGAGACATCACTGCTAATTGAGCAGTGAAGATCAGGAGCAACAATTACGCCTTTTGACAAGAGACAGCACAAGAGGGACTGCTCGGAGGCTGAGAATGGTAGGGAACGGTTTCTATGGCAATATAACTTTCCTCTCTTCCTCTCCAGCCATAGAAATGATAAAAATGTAGATTTCTCCCTGATTAATGATTTAATGAAAATAAAGAAAATTCTTTAAAAAAAAAAAGAAAAGGGAAAAAGAGAAAGGTGGGGTGGCAGAAAAAATCGATAGGACGCAATGTTTAGCATGAGTCTGCGGCTGTGGGGAGAATCAATGTCCTTCTCCAGGCTGGACGCGGTGAAATCTATTACGGCAACGTGCCGAGGCCTCAAAGCGTCCCTGCCGTTTGGTAATTAGGCAGCGGGCTCACACAGGGGAAACGTGAGGGCTATATTCAGATCTCTGATCAAAGGAGCTGCCCATCAAAGAGCTCCTTGCGCTGGCTTCTCCGGCAAACCTTCGCGCTCGCTCCGCATCTCTGCTGCCTTCCTGTCTCCTGCCTGCCTTCCCCCAGCCTGCCGCGCTCCTCTTTAAAACAATTCTTTTTAATTTTAATTATTCAGCCCATTTCCGCTCTGCAAGCCTGCTGTAGTGGCTACCAGCCCGGCAAATGGCAATGTCATGTTTGTTGCCAGCCAGGCATGAGACGACCTGCCACAGAGGTGGCCCTGAGACGGTGGCAAGGGCTACCGTGGCCAAGCAGCTGTTCCACAGCTGGAGCCAGGCATGAGCCCATCCTGCTGCAGCCATGGGGAGAGCAGCGAGGAGGAGGATCAGGAGAGCCAGGGCTCATCCTGCCTCCGTGGAGCTGCTCATTCCTTCGTGGAAACACCTGGTGGGGGCGGACAGGGTGTGCAGCAGCTCGGGGCTGCTTGTAGTCCATAACCGAAGGTGGTGCAGTGGCCTTGTCCACCCACATCCATCCACCAGCAGCCACTGGCTGCCGTGCTGTGCTGCCTGGCCAAGGGAGCCAGCAGCAGAGCCTGGAGGGGCCAGCAAAGCTTTTCCAAAGCCCTTTCTTCCCCCACCTCTCCGAGTCAGCGCCAGCACCCTCTGTTTTGCAATACAGTCCACAGCCCATCAACTGCCCCCTTGAAAAAAACAAGTTTGGGGTTGTTTTTGTTGGTTTTTTGATTGTTTTGGTGGTTTTTTTTCTCTTTTAAGGTGATGCTGCTTCAGGATGCAGAGAGGTGGCTGGGGTCGGACTGGCCAGAGCTGCTCTGCCAATGCAGGTGGAAACGATGCAGTGGGTTCAGGTCAGTTCTGTGCCCACTCATCAGCCCAAAAGGCAACCTGCTTTGGCAGGAAGTCTGCAAAAGACCCCAGGCAGAGGGGATTGAGCCAGGGGGCTGCAGCCCTCAGCTTCTGTGGCCGGTCTCCTAAGCCCAGCCCAGAACATGGTGTGTCTCCAACCATGGGGACCATCCGTGGTACCTCCATCTCTTCCACTTCCTCCCATAGGGATGTTCCCTCCCTGTGGCAGACTTCTCCCTTGCAGCCGCCAAGGCAGCAGCCCTGCAGCCTGCCCATTCCTGCCTGTTTCTGCCCATTCTTGCCCATTCCTGCCCCATGCCAGGAGCTGGCAGGGCCCCAGGACACGGATCTCCAGCCTAGCCATGCTACAGGGGCAGAGCACGGGGACATGGAGGGACTTTCCCACCTCCTCAGTTCCTATTTTATTGCCAAACTGAAGCATAAAACACACATAAACAAATCTAACAGCAAGAAATGGGTTGCTATCAAATCAACAAATTAATCTAATTATAGGGCTGATTAAATCGTATCAGATAAACCAGCGACTCCTTCCCAGCACTTGGCAGCCGCGTGGGGAGGCAGGCAGCCCCGCTCTGCTCCGGTTTTTGGGTCCATGGTATGGGCAGGATGTGTCCACCTGGGTCCAGCAGCCCTGGAACAGCGGAGACCACCGCATCCCCTGTCCCCAAGCTCGGCTGCAGCGCTGCAAGTCTGACTGGCAAATGCGGATGCAAAGTACATGATTCCTCGGGATTAAAGATGCAGCTCGAGCCCACGAAATGTGTGCGGGGAGCCGTCTTTGGAGCGAGATTGCTTAAACCTAAGCCTGCTTTAAAGGTATTTGAGGAACAATTTTATCGGTGCTGTTTGCAGAGCTTTGCCGGGGTCATTTCCACCTCCCCGGGTGCCTGCACATGCCAGCACCCATGTGCAGGCAGGAATGCTCTTGTGCACCAGTGCCCAGACATAATACCCTCCCTGCCAGCCAGCTGTGGGAAGAGAAAATGCATCCTTCATGAAAGGCAAAAAAGCTCTTTATCAACTGGTGACACCCGCCATGAGGGCTGTGGATGCAGGGCTGAAGGGAAGGTTTCACCCAGGAAAGTGCTGGGTGGCTGCAGACCTTCACTGAACAGGCTGGTGGCAGCTCTGAGGCTTCAGGCAATGAACTGGTTCCCTGGTTTCTGAGGTTCTTCAACTTCAGATCCTGCCCCTTGCAGGACTGCAGATGGGAAGGTGGAGAAAGCAGCAGTGTGTCTGCCTGCCTGGGGACATGCAGGCTCCCCACAAGCTCCCACACCTTGGTACATCTCAGTGAAGAAGGAAAATCCTTTTAAATGTGAGTGCTGGCTCTTGAGGGTGGCAGAGGTTTCTCTGTCACTGGCAAGTTGTTTTCCTCTTTTTCGGGTATTCTTTGCTCCCAGCCATGGGTTATATCAGCTCTTGATTCTCCTCCTCTTGCTGTTCTCTTAGATGAGTTGCTATGTTCCAGGAATAAAGATGTTCGAGCAATGATATTTTGTCTCCTAGTGGAAGATTATACCACAGTGCTGTCAAGCTCAGCAGAAGACGAGAGGAGCTGGAGAGCCCCAGCATGGTGTGAAGCTCTTACCCTTCTCAGGGCTCCCAGCAGGTCTCATTTTGCCCTCCAGCTTTGCAGCGGATGTTCCACTGGTGCTCTTCTCCTTCACACCTCGCTTCAGGCCATCCTGGTCAAGAAAATACACAGCAGTGGGTAAATTGAAATATCACCCGCTTGCCCAGGACAAGCTGGTATGGTGGAGAGCAGGCACATCTTGCCATCACCCTGGCAAGCAACGCATGGAACTGCAGCTGCAGGGCTGGCGGGGAGCATCCTCACTGGGAGCTGGCCGGAGGGAGAGAATTATCCCGTGGGCACTTAGGAAGACTAAAGATGTGGCTCTGCCGGGCCCAGCGGGGTTGACCAGCCTGGCCAAGAGGAGAGCAAAGCATCCTTTCGTCTTCAAAGGCACCTCTCTGTGGCCTGTCCCCAGCATGACACGGCTTGGCAGCACCACAAGGTGGGGACCCGCCGGGGTGGGCAAGGGGGGTTCAAAGCAGTGCCACCCCAGGCAGTGAGCTCAGCTTTGGACAGCTTCTCGTTACTATTTTTTTTTATGAATCAATCCCTAATCTGTCCTTTCCTTCCTTGTAAAAACACATAAATAATGCAAGCACCAGCTGAAGGACACTCAGGTGCCAGCCCTTGCACCCCTGCAGCGGAGACTGCCCAGAAATATTACTGGGGTTCACATCACACAGCAGATGTCATGTGTTTTCAGCAGGGCCGAGCGTTGCGGGGTCTGGGCAGTGCCAGCAGCCTGGGTGACACAGGGATGGGGGTGCTGGGGACAACCCCAAAGTGGCCCTGGGGTCGGGATTTAGGCTGCTGGTGTCGGGGTGGGCGGCAATGGGGGTGATGAAGGTGTTGCTGGGCTGGGAGCATCCCCCCAGCCTTGCCAGGGGAGCACAGCTCAGGTGGGGGGTACAAACCAGCCACCTAAACAGGCTCCCAGTGCCCCCCACTGCTCCCAGTGCTCGCACCCCCCCCACTCCATGCATCTTTCTCCGTGTGTGCATGCACATACGTGTCTATGCAGAGCTGTGTGCGTGCATACGTGTGTAGATACGCAAGCACTTGTGTGTGTGCACGTGTGTGTGTGCGTGTGCGAGCCCACGTGAGGGTCGGGGTGCGCACGGCTGTGCGTATGGGTTGGGGGGGGGAGCTTTGCTGAGAGGAGCCGTTTCCCAGCCTGTGCCGATGCAGTTTAGCAATCAGAATAACTTTGCTGATGAATATTTAAGCCGAGCGCTGAATATTTAAAGCATTCAATTATTTTAATGGCTTCTAAGTGTGACAGCGGGAGGGGACAGGGGGGATGGCTGCCTCCCGGGTCCGGCGCTGTGCCCACGGCAGGGCAGGCAGGCAGGGATGCTGCAGGCAGCCCCCCTGCTCCCGGCAGGGTCGTGGAGGGGGGGGGAAGCGTGTTGTCCCCAGCAGGGTGGTGGCATCTTTGGCATGTTGCCCACACCAAGTGCTGCTGGATTCCGGTGCAAGCCCTGCCGGAGCCGGGACGGGTGGGCAGAGCCCCAGCGGGCAGGAGGAGAGCTGTCCCCTGCCATCCTGAGCTCTGTCCTACTGCCCTCATTCTCGCGGGAGCAGCCTCCACGCGTGCCAACCCCCTCTTCCCTGCCACCAGCCATGCTCCCAAGTTGTGTCCCCACACCATTGTGCCACCACCAACACTCGGACACCCCAGCCTTGCAGACAGCCTCTGGGATGCAAGGGACACCTGGGCGCGCAACTGGGATGCTGCAGCTCCCACGGCCCCCAAAATGCTTCTGAAAGCAGCTCAGCTGTGATGGGAGCGCAGCGTGCCCACCACAGCATGCCCAGCCCCATGGCTGCGTGCTGCCCCCGGGACCTGCCCCAGAGCCACAGTGGGGAGGGTTGTGGGGAGCAGAGAGGAGCATTTTCTCAGTGCGTGCTCCCACAGCCATAAATATTCATATTCTTATACTAATTTTCCATGTACTTTTCTGTCACATCCAATTTTATTTTAATTTCCCTTTATAAACCTTCACAGCTAATGCACTCTGTGCTCCCATGATTACCCCAATCAGCCGGCGCTTTAAACACAATCCCTGCAGGCGGCTCCTGTTGGAAGCTGTAGGATCAGTGAGCAGCCGCCAAGGAGCTGGCCACGCTTGGCAGAGCCACTGTTTGCGCGCTGGGCTCATCTCCCATCGTGGGTCCCACTCATGGTGGGCAGGGTCTCCGGGCTGCGCTGGCCTTCCCATGGTGGCCACAGCAGAGGACATCTCCAGGGTCTTGTGCTTTCCCAGTAGACTTGGTTGTGTCCATGTCCTGCAGCTTGTGTCTTGCGTGGGGACACGGATGACCCAGTAACTGGTCACCTGAGCAGGTCATTTGGCAGGTCCCACCTCCTGGCACACTCCTGTGTGGCACCCAGCTGGAAGTGATAGCCTGCAGGTGGGCGAACCCTGGCTCCTGGAGCTCCTGGAGCAGAAGGTGTGCAGGCTCAGTGTGCTGGGGCTGTGCCGTGCCAGCTGGCAAGCTAAGGCTGTGCCAGGGCTGTGCCATGCTGGCTGCCTGAGCACAGCAGTGCCTTCCCTGCAGGGATGTGCCATGCCATGCCATGCCATGCCATGCCATGCCAAGCAGGCTGCCCTGACTCAGCAATGCCATCCCTGTAGTGTCATGTTGTGCTGTGCCACACTGTGCCATGTTGTGGCAACCAAGTTGCCCAGGCTCGGAGGTACCATACCTACCTGTCTGTTCCATGCCATGCCATGCTGTGCCAAGCAGGCTTCCCAGGCTTGGCAGTGCCATACTTGCAGGGCTGTGCCAAGCCATGCCATGCCAAGCTGTGCCATTCTGTGCAAAGCAAGTTGGCCAGACTCAGTGATACCATCCCTGTAGGGCCATGCCATGCCATACCGTGCTGTTCCATACTGTGCCAAATGGTCACCCAGTCTTGGCAGTACCATCCCTGCAGGGCTGTGCCGTGCCACGCCATGTCAACCGCCCAGTGCTGTGTTTGCCACATATGTGTGTGCCAGTGCCAGGCCCCGCACTGGCAGGTGGTGAAGATGGTGTCTGTGCCCTGGCCCATCTCTTTGCCACACAACTCAGGCAGCCCTGGCCAAGTCCTGCTCATGGCATCCAACACTCTCCGGATGGCCACCGGCATCCTGCCACGGCTTGGTGCCACCACACCACCACTCTCACAGCACTGCGGGGTTCCAGCAACCATGGAAGCGCCAGCACTGGCCAGGCAGTTGTGCCAAGGCTGAGCCAGCACTGGGGCCCATGGGGGATGCCATCAGCAGGGCACTGTGCCACCCTACCTGAGGGGGCATGTCCCTGCCCTGGGGATGAGCAGGCTGGCACTTTGTGTGCACATGTGTCTGTGCATGTACCCATCTGCCTGTGTGCGTGGGGGTGCTTGTGTCCCTCGCTGGGCACACAATGGGCACTGGGCTGGGGGACAGGACGTGTCTCCAGCAGGACAGGACATTTCCCCAGGCAGGGCAGGACATGTCCTCAGCAGGAAGGATGTGTCCCCAGTGGGGCAAGACATCTCCCCAGCAGGGCAGAATATGTCCCTATCAGGGGAGAACGTGTCTCCATCAGGGCAGGATGTGTCACCAGTGGGGCAGGATGTGTCACCAGTGGGGCAGAACATGTCCCCAGCAGGACAGGAGACAGGTCCCCAGGGCGGCAGGATGTGTCTCCAGTGATGCAGGACGTGTCCCCAGCAGGGCAGGCCGCTTTCCAAGGGGCAGCCCCAGAGTGGGGTCACACAGCAGCAGGCGATGGGAAGGGCTGATGCTGCCTGGATGCACAGGGAGACAGAGCATGGATGGTAATGTGTTCCTCACCATCTATGGGAACGTGAATGAAAGTGACTGTGGGAGCCCATGCCCATCTCCTGCTGGGGGACCCACGGAAAGCCCCCCACGGGCAGGGGCAGGGAGGCTGCCGTGCTCCTGCCAGCCGCGGGAAGTCACTCAGGCTCCGCTCGCTCACTTCTGAAGACCTCTTGATAAACATTTATAAACATTTGTAGTATTTTAAATTTCCCCTCAATAATTTATGAATAGTTATTTTATATACTTTAAAGAGGGTAATAATGTAAAATTTATAAGGCGGGAGCGCTCAGAGTGGCAGCGCAGCATCGCGGGGCTGGGAGCGGGAGGCGCAGCCTTCCCCGCCTCTCCCACCCGAGCACTGATTGAAACTTTAAAGGCTGCAGCAACGGGGTAAAAACGGGGCGTCGCGGGGATGTGGAGGGGCCGAGGGGGAACGTGAGCATGGGGGATTGCAGGGGGACACGCGTGGCCGGGCAGGGCGGTGGCATCGAGGCTGGACCAGAAGGTGGTGGAAGGAAGGAGGCATGGAAAGGAGAGAAATCTGGGGATGGAGGGGATGAGCAGTAGAGATGGAAGAGGGAGAAGGGGATTGTGTGAGAGGGGTGAAAGGATGAGGAGAAGGAAAGGAAGGAGAAGGGATGTGTGTGAGGGCACGATAACGGCAGCGGGAGGCTGCGGGAACGAGGGATGGGAGAAGGAGGGATAGAGGGAGCTGCAGGGAGGGGCGAGAAGCAGCTGGGAGGCAGAGATAAAGAGGGAGGAGAAGGGTGCCCAGCTCAGAGCATGGGAAGGTGTCAGGCAGATGGTCGGATGGATGGATGAGGGGGTGGACAGACAGACAGGTGGATGGGTGGATGGATGGATGGATGGTGGTTGAGCAGAGAATCTGCAGGGATACATGGAGGAGCATGCCGTTGTGCCCAGATCCACAGCATGTCCCCACGGGTCAGGGGCTTGAACAAGGTTTGGGGTCCAGGGAAGGGGAGAGAAGTGCCTGGAGCTGTGGGGATGGGGAGAGGTGGGTTTGGGGGCTGTTGAAGTGAGGTCCCGAGGCACCTCCGAGCATGCACTAGCGTGTGTGTGTGCAAGGTGTGCGGGCAGGGTGGGATCACACACGCGGTGGCTGAGCACGCATGAGAGGTGTGATGGTGCAAGGTGGGTGTGAGCGCACATGCAGGCCACGAGCGCATGCCTGAGGGGTGGGTGGATGTGTGCAAGGCGTGAATAAATGTAGGAAGCATGTGGGGTGGAGGGTGTGTGCACAGTGTGGGTAAAAACAGCAGGAATGTCTGTGCAGGAGTAAGTGTGAGCAGGGTGGGAATGCTCATGCAGGACATGAAGATGGGCAGATTGGGAGTGCTTGTGCAGGGATGAGTGTGAGCAGAGTGGGAGTGCTTGTGCTGGCTGTGAGTGTAAGCAGAGCAGGAGTGCTCATGCAGGAAGTGAAGGTGGGCAGGAGTGCTGGTGAAAAGATGATTGTGAGCAGGGCAGGAGTGCTGGTGCAGTGGTCAGTGTGAGCAGGGTGGGAGTGCTCGTGCAGGGGGGTTAATTGTGAACAGGATGGATGTTTATGCAGAGGATAAGTGTGAGCAGGGTGGGACTGCTGGTGGGAGTGCACGTGCAGAGCATTAGTGCACGTGTATCTGAAGGTGAGGAGGTGAGTATTTGCTACACAAAGGTACCCCACCTCCCCCAAGCTCTCAGGGGTCCTTGTGGCAGGACCCCCACACTAAGCCCCCCCAGTGCCCTCAGAGACAGCCCTTCCCCAGGTCCCTGAGGGGATGGGGGGCAGCACCCCACACTGGGTTCACAGGGGCTGCCCTGACCACAAAACACGTGACTGGTGGCATCAGGACACAGGACAGCCCAGCAGGGCCCAGATTAAAGGAAGACACTCCTCCCCCCCCAAAAAAAATATCCTGCCCAAATTAACACAGCACCTTAAATGCCCAAGTGAAATCTGTGAGGAACTGGCAGCCGCAGAGAGGGACCTGCCACAAAACGATAACATCTTTCCATGCTATATATAGCGCTGCCTTTATATACATATATGGATGTATATTTATTTGTGCCGCTTCAAGGAGGCTGTCAGGGAGAAAAGGGGAACACACAGGTAGGGCATGTGTAGGACTGCAGGGGTGAAGTGTGCAAGGCGTGCAAGGTGTGAGGGGCACGAATGCACATGCAGGTGTGTGCGGAGTGTGAGTGACTGTATGGTGTGTGAGTGTGCAAGGTGTGAGAAGCACAAGCACATGTGCAAGTGCGTGTGCGGTGGGAGTGTGCGGGATGGGAGTGAGTGTGCAAGGTGTGGAAGGTGAGTGTGTGGGGTGTGAGTGAGTGTGTAGGGTGTGAGCGTGCAGGGTGTGAGTGAGCGTTTGGGGGTGTGATTGTGTGGAGTCTGAGTGATTGAGTGGAGTGTGCGTGTGCAAGGTGTGAGCAGCACAAGCATGTGGGCAAGTGCGTGGGGCGTGTGAGTGTGTGGGGTGTGAGTCAGTGTGCAGGGTGTGGAAGGTGAGCATGTGGGGTGTGAGTGAGTGTGCAGGGTGGGAGTGTGCAGGGTGGGAGTGAGCGTGTGGGGGTGTGATTGTGTGGAGTCTGAGGGATTGCCTGAGCTCTCTGCATCCAGGGTGCAAGTGTGCAAGGCAGGAGCACGCACATGCTTGTATGTGTGCAAAGCACAAGTGGGTGCAGGGGCTCAAGGGCCCTGTGTCCCCACCTGGGACAGCAATGCCATCACAGGGGACACATGGGGGCGCGGGGGTAAGGGCACACGCAGCACCTGAGTGTGCAAGGGGAGGAGGGGAAGGGGCACCCCAGGCTCCCTGGAGCCGGGAGTGGGGAAGGCACCCAAGTACTGTCAGCAGAGGGAGAATTTCTTTATTTTGATGATAATTTCCCAGTGTTTGGGGCTGTCAGGTTCCTGGTTAGCAGCTCCCCCTCCGCGGAGCTGCTCCGTGTAGTTGACACTGCAATTGTTTTCTGAAGAGAACACGCGACTCTCTTCTTATGTATTCCCTTTCCCGGTGTTTGTATTTGCTTCAAAGTCTCCTCATCACCCTGTTTGGTGACAAAAAACTCATGTCTGGAGATCAGGGTAATGTGTTGCTTTTCAAAGCCCGGGGAGGAGGGGGTTGGTAGACATGGGTTTGCTGCATTATTTACTTCACCGCGGCGCCCTGCTTCCCCGGCAGCCCTGCCTGCTCCCCCCAGCTTCAGGTGGGGGGGAACCACCTGGCAGCTGGGACACCCACCTCCCGCCCCCCTCCCCCCCTACCCTGGGTTGCTGGGACACCCACCCTGCCAGCTTGGACCACCCCACCAGGTGCTTGGCACCCCACCCTATGCTCTGGGGTGGGTGGGGGGACCCAGGTACAGCACCATCCACGGGGAGTACGGAGGCTGGGGGGAAGAGGGGACACTGGGGGTGTCCAGCTCAGCCAGGGAGGACTCCCCCGGGTGGGACTTGGAGCAGAGTGGGCAGCCCCCAACTTTGCAGACCATGTCACAGTGTCACTTGGCACTGGCATATGTGGCACAGTGTTGAGGTGTACCCTGACCTTTGCCTGGCACTGCCCCATCCCTTGCCCACATCCAGGTTGAGAATCTGGGGTGAGGGGGACACCAGGGCCATGGTCCCCATTGCATGGCAGTGCTCACTGTGTCCCTGCACTGGGGCAGGCAGGCTCACATGGCTCCATAAGCTGCCAGTGGCCCTCAAGTAGTCACCTCAACTGGTGGCCCGTCCCTTCCAGTGGCACCCTTGCAGATGTGTCCCTGCAGCGGGTGGGCAAATGAAGGCAGGAAGCAGGGAGATGCCATGGTGTGGGTGACCATTGGTGCTCATCACCTTTCCAAAAAAGTGTGTGCGCACGCTTGGGTGTGCACGACTGCGTGTGCACACACGGCTGCGTGGGAATCGCAGCACCCACTCGCGTGGGACATGTGGCAGGGAATCGCCTTGGCAGGCGTGCCGGGCCAGCCTCCCCCTCCACGTGTGTGCCGTGCCATGAGCACAGGCAGTTCTCTATCTAATTGATCAATTAATTATCTCCGGCATTCAGCTGCATATTGGTTTTAGATGAAGGGATAGGCTAACAAGCGGATTAGGCTTGTGTGTCTTCAAGGGAGCGAGAGAGCTGGGATGTGGGAGGAAAGAAGAGAGATAGGAGACAGACGAACGCAGAATATGGGCTCCTTTCTACTGCAAAGGCTGGAGCCAGGAGCTGGAGCTGGCGCCAGGGACACAGCTGCAGGGACGCGTTGACACTGCGCGGAGGATGCTCCAGAAACAGTGATGCCGAGACAGAGGATGCTCCAGAAATGATGGGCCAAGACAGAAGGCTGCTCCATAAATGCTGGTGCTGAGGAGGGAGGAGGCTCTAGAAATGGTAAAACTGAGGCAGGAGGATGCTTCAGAAAACGTGATGCGGAGGCAGAGGATGCTCCAGAAGTGATAGACTAAAGCAGAAGGATGCCCCAGAAATGGTTCTACTGAGGCAGGAGGATGCTCCAGAAATACCTCTGTGACAGGAGGATGATGTTGTGGCATGACAAGGATGCTCCAGAATTAGGGCTGAGTGTCCAGTGCCCACCAAGGTCTGCAGCCCTGGCCTGGCTCATCCTTTCTCCATTCCCTTCTGCCCTGCCCAGGATGGATGGGGCCACTCAGGGAAGGCTCCTGGGTGCCACCGGTCCTCATGGACCATGGGTCTGGGTAGGCAGCATCCCTGCACGCTGGGGAGTGTGAGCAGTGTGGCTGCATCTCCTGGAGCCCTCATGTTTTCTAGGACAATGGGGTCCCCAAAACTGCTGGGGTTGGACAACCCTCCCCAGCTTCCCACTGGCGTTCAGGAGAACGGATGGGACCAGCCTCCGCTCGCCCTGGACCTCCTCTGGCACTGCCTGGTGGTGACAAGCCCCCAGGGATAGCCCGAGGAGGCGACCACGGGTGTCAGCCATCCCTCCTTGCTATGGGGGCTCATTAACACGGCAGGCTGTCACTCAGGCTGCAGCCAGCCCTGGGGGCACACCAGAAGGGACACCCCCCCACCCCCCTCCCCCCGAGTCAGGAGGGCAGAGCTTTCCATCCCTCCAGGAGCCTTTGCAGCCCACGGGGACAGCAGGGAGGACCACGCATCACCACCCAGCCTCTCCAGCCACCCGGGCGCAGTGTCACCCTCTGGGTTGCGGGGGGCTGCAGCCGGGCAGCGGGTGTGGGCAGGGGGAGGCGGCAGCACCGCTGCAGTCCCTGCCTGTCACCCCAAGTCCGCAGCCCCACAGCTCCTTGTTCCCTGCTGGGTCTGTCGGGTGCCAATGCCTGGCTGTCAGCGTGGGATATGACAGTCCGTTAATGGCCGTGGCGGGTCCCTCCCGCGCGCAGGGGAGGGATAATTGTTCGACTTTCTTTACTGCCTGTCCTGCTGTCACTTGCTCTTTGGAGCCCTGTCAAACCCTGATGCATCCTCTAACCCCGCCCTTTCCCACAGCACAGACACGGGCTGCACAGCTCAGCGGACACACACGTGCGTGTCCTGCGAGCGTTGGGCACACGGGAGCCCACGTACACGTATGAACATGCACGTTTGCACACATGTCCCTTAGCCTGCGGGCAGGCAGCGGGGAGATGCATGCACGCACACGTGCAAACGCCGCCTGTACTCTACATGCATATCACTGCACATACGTACACAACATACACACCCTTCACTCTGGGGGCGTTGTGCTCGCAGCCCAGCACACATACGTGCGCTGACAGCCCAGAAAGCCAACTGCACCCTGGGCTGCATCCCCAGTGGTGTGGCCAGGTCAAGGGAGGGGATTCTACCCCTCCGCTCCGCTCTGGGGAGACCCCACCTGGAGCACCGCGTCCAGCTCTGGGGTCCTCAGCACAGGAAGGACACGGAGCTGTTGGAGTGGGACCAGAGAAGGCCACGGAGATGATGGGAGGGCTGGAGCCCCTCTGCTGGGAGAACAAGCTGAGACAGTTGAGGGGGTTCAGCCTGGAGAAGAGAAGGCTCCAGGGAGACCTTAGAGCCCCTTCCAGTCCCTCAAGGGGCTCCAGGAGA
>JAOTQQ010000052.1:30107677-30137356 GCA_026546715.1 Gallinago undulata | reverse complement strand
CTGGACCCATGGACTTGTGGATGTCCAGCCTTCTTAACTGATCTCTAACTTGGTCCTCCTCCACCAAGGGAAGATCTCCCTTAGTCCAGACTATCTCTGATTCATCCAGAGTCCGTGGCTCCCGGGGGCTGGCCTGAGCTGTAAAGACTAAGTCAAAGAAGGCATTCAGCAACTCAGCCTTCCCTGCATCCTCTGTTACCACGGCACCCAACTCCTTCAACAGCGGGCCCACATTTTCTCTAGTTTTCCTTTTGCCTCCAATATAATTGAGGAACCCCTTCTTGTTGTCTTTGACATTTCTTGCCAATTTTAATTCCAAGGAGGCCTTGGCTTTCCTTGTTTCTTCCCTACATAATCTAACAGCATCTCTGTAAACCTCTCAAGTGGTCAGTCCCTTCTTCTACTTGGTGTAAACCTCCTTCTTCCACTTAATTTTTTTCAGAAGGTCCCTGCTCAACCACCCAGGTCTCCTGCTTCTCTTGCTTGATTTCTTGCTCATGGGAATGCAGTGGTCTTGAGCTTGAAGAAGGCAATGTTTGAATATTGCCCAGCTCTCATGAGCCCCCTTGTCTTCCAGGGCCCGAGCCCATGGGATTTCACCTAGCAGTTTCCTGAAAAGGACAAAGTTAGCCCTCTTGAAATCCATGGTTTCAGTCCTACTTGTTTTGTTTTGTATGTTACCCACTATCCTGAACTCTATCTTTCCATGGTCACTGCAGCCGAGTTTGCCCTCAACCTTGATGTCCTCCACCAGTCTCTCTTTGTTCATCAGTACTAGGTCCAGTAGTGCCTCTTCCCTTGTTGGCTCTTCCACCAGCTGGGTTAAGAAGTTATCATCAATACTTTGAAGGAATCTTTTAGACTGTATATTCCTGGCTGTGTGGCCTTTCCAGCAGATATCTGGGTGATTGAAGCCCCCCACAAGAACCAAGGCCTGCGATTGTGAGGCTATTTGGAGCTGGTTGTAAAATGTCTCATCCACTTCTCTATCCTAATCAGGTGGTCTGTAATAACCACCCACAATAGTGTCCCACATATTGACCTGCCCCTTAATCCTCTCCCACAGGCTCTCAACACTCTCATCTGGCACCAGGGAGGGTTTTAGTGACATCTTCTCACTCTCTATCCATTCCTTGACATAAAGGGCAACACTTTCACCCTTTGTTCCTCTCCTGACTCTTCTGAACAACCTGTAGCCCTCAATAGCCACACTCATGAGATTCATCCCACCAGGTTTCAGTGATGGCCACTATATCATATCTTTCCAGCAGCACAGTAGCTTCCAACTCCTCCTGTTTGTTGCCCACGCTGCGTGCGTTGGTGTAGAGGCCCTTCAGCTGGGCTGTTGGCTGCACTGCCTTCTTAGGGGAACACCCTCTGGAGTGTCTGTCAGGTGTTTCTCTGTGCGCTGCTCCTACCCCGGGAGCTGCTGGCACATCACCATAAGACTTTGACTGTAGTGAAGGGTCAGCAGCTTGGCTCAGGGAGCCAGGCTGAAGGCCCTTACTAGGACCCTGTCCCTCCAACCCTGGTATGATACTCCGAAGCTTATCACTCCCCTCCCCCCTCCCATCTAGTTTAAAGCCCTGTCAATCAAACCCGCAATCTCTTTAGCAAGAACCCTCTTCCCCCTTTGAGAGAGGCACTTCCCATTAGGTGTTAACAGGCCTGGTGTTGCACAGGCAAATCTATTGTCAAAGAATCCAAACTTATGGTGGTGGCACCAGTTACGGAGCTACATGCTAATTGCCTGAATATTTCTGTTCCTCCCCACATCATTACCTGCTACAGGAAGGAGTGATGAGAAGATAACCTGTACCCCAGATCCACTAACCACCTTTCCCAACTCCCTGAAGTCCTGGGTCTCTGGGACCACACTTGGCATCCAGGGTTCCCTGCAGCCCTGTGGCTCTGGGTTCTCAGTGGGGCTCTGGGGTCTTACTAGAACTACGGTGTCCCTGTAGTTCTGGGACTTTGAGGTCTCATCAGAACCCCAGATCTTCCCCCAGCCCCAGGGCTCTGATGTCACTAGGACTGTGAGGTCTCCTAGGGGCCCCAGGAGTCTCTACAGCCCCAGGGCTCTGGGGTCTCACTCTGTCCCCTATGAGTCCCTGCAGCCCCAGGATTCTGGGGTAGTCCCTGAAGTCCTGGGACCACATTTGGCATCCAGGGGTCCCTGCAGGCCTGGGGCTCTGGGGTCTCTCAAGGATCCCCACAGCCCAGTGACATTTCATGTCTTTCCCATTCCTGGGTTGGCACCTGGCTTTTCTCTGATTTTCCTGCTACTCATTGTGTCCCTCAGAGGGGAGGCAGCCTACCCAGAGCTGATGACCTCCTGTCTTTCAGGGGTTTATCAACTTCCTACTCCCATCCTGGAGGATCCTTACCCCCCAGCCACCATCTCCTAATGCTGTGTGGTGGGCTGTAACCCTTCCTAACTGCTCCAGCTAGGTTTCTCCACACCAGGAAACTGTCAGATGATCCCCAGATTTTCCTCCTTTCTTGCTCATTCTCCAGGAGATAAACCCTGGTGGAACGAAGATCTGACGGGAACCACCACTGTCATTCACATAAAGCCAGAGCACAACTATTTTCTGTAGGAAAAACATTTTTCATTTCCATTTGCAAAGCCTTTCAAAGCCAATTCTCAGAGGAAAAGGAGCGGACGATGCAGAGGGGATTGGATGCTCTTCTCCAGCTCTGGAGAGGCTGGAGCTCATCCTGCTGAGGCACACAAGCTTATTAATGGAACTGTGAACACCCACGCACAAAGCCCTGCAACCCCACTTCCAGCATTTAACTCCCACGCCCTGGATCTGGAGTCTGTAAAGTCACTTAAAGAGTTTAGAAATTTGATGTGGAGATTGAAAAGGGAAGGAAGAAGGGACCAGAAAGTTCAGACACAGTCGGGATGGGGGCTGGGTCTTCCTTGCTATACCCTCGCCAGGACCCCCTGCATGCCCTCGTTCCACCAGGCTCTGGAGAGGACCCTGCTCACAAAGTGAGTGGCCATGGGCAGGCAGGGACCCCAGGGGCTACTAGAGTGAGAGTCCCCCATGTCATAGAATCATAGAATTATAGAATTGTCTCAGTTGGAAGGCACCTTTAAGATCAAGTCCAAACATAAACCTAACACTGACAAAAAACATGACTAAACCATGTCCCTCAGCACCATGTCTGCCTTGCTCTGTTGCCTTTCTCTGGACATGCTCCAGCACTTCAATGCCTTTCCTGTCGTAAGGGACCCAAAACTGGACACAGTGCTTGAAGTGGGGCCTCACCAGTGCCCAGTAAAGGGGAAGTTCACTGCTTGAGTCCTGCTGGCCCCACTGTTCCTGATACAGACCAGGATGCTGTTGGCCTTCTTGGCCACCTGGGCACACTGCTGGCTCACATTCAGCCATTGCTGACCAACACTCACAGGTCCTTTCCAGCCTGGCAGCTCCAGCCACTCTTCCCCAAGCCCGAACCATTCATAGGGTTGGTGCGACTCAAGTGCTGGACCTGATATTTGACCTTGTGAAACCTCACACTGTTGGCCTCAGCCCATCTATCCAGCTTCATCCCCCCAAGTGTCATCCCCCACTATTCATGCACAATGACAAAGTGTGGTCAAGAGCAGGACCTCACATACTCACAGCAGTACCCTGGAAGAGCAGCCCAAAGATAGGAGAACCTAGTGAAGGACAATCCTGTCACCTGATGCTGCATCCCATCACTTGGGAAGACACAGACACAGAGCACAGCTATACTGACAGCCCAAGGAGTGTAACTCCATGCCAGTCGTGGGGCCACCATGAACTGCCCAAGTTCCATGGTTAATGAAAGCTAGTATCTGACTAAACCAGGTATGCCAAACCACCACCAGAAGCTGGATGCAGCAGGACAGTAGGATTACACCACTAAGCCCAGGGTGCAGGTTCAGCCAGCCCCAGCAGCAGGGCCTGGAAGGCACCATGCAATGGGGACACACACAGATCCCACCCAGCTCTGTGCTAAGAGGTACTCCTGCAAAATGAGCCCATAAAGTCCATATTCTTCAAACTCAGGTCTTGCTAGGGTGGAAGTTCTGATGCCTCTAGAGAAGCATCCCTTATTTCAGCACAGGAAGGACATGGACCTATTGGACCTGTGTGTGTGTGCATTGCACACCTTATCTACTTATTGCATCCAGCTCTGGAGTCCTCAGCACAGATGCTGGGAGGGCTGGAGCCCCTCTGCTGGGAGGACAGGCTGAGAGAGTTGGGCGGGTTCAGCCGGGAGAAGAGAAGGCTCCAGGGAGACCTTAGAGCCACTTCCAGTCCCTCAAGGGGCTCCCGGAGAGATGGGGAGGGACTCTTGATCAGGGAGGGGAGCCAAAGGAGGAAAGGGAAGGGTTTGACACTGAAAGAGGGGAGATGGAGATGAGATGCGGAGAAGAACTTGTTTGGTGTGAGGGTGGTGAGAGCCTAGCCCAGGTTGCCCAGAGAAGCTGTGGCTGCCCCATCCCTGGAGGGGTTCAAGGCCAGGATGGTGCTTTGAGCAATGTGGTGTGGTGGGAGGTGTCCCTGACCAGGGCAGCGTGTGGGACTGGATGGGCTTTAAGGTCCCTTCCAACCCAAACCATTCTGCAATTCTATTCTTTCCTCCCTCACTATTGCTGAGCTCCTGCTGTTTCCTCTGCGGAGGATGGAAGGGTTGGGGCTGTCATATCTTAGGGACACCCCACAAGATGGTGTTACATTGCTCCTGATATAGCCACAGCCTGGCTGGAAACTCAAGGCGACTCCAGCCATACGATGTTTGATATTCGATGCTCACAAAGAGAAGTGAAACAAGATGTGACAGAGGCAAGGTTGCAGTAAACTGTGTCTTTATATTTGCTACAGTTGCCTTCATCTCTCTCCCTTGGGGCACATAGGTTCCCAGAAACATCACCCAGATCCAGACCTTGGGTCCAAAAGAGCCAAGGGCAGTAGTAAATGGAGTTGGTTTGAGCTGTGAGTGCTTACAAGGGCAAATGGGTCATGAAAACCTATCTCAGCTCAACTGGTGGTTTGCAGGGGAACATGCAATGGTGACCAGCAAGCTTTTGGGTGACTGCATTGGTGTCCAGCTTCAGAAAAGGAGAAAGTGCGTTCTGTTCAAGATTCCAGCCCAACCCTCTGGGCAGAGAAATGCTCCTGTCCCCCACGTTCAGACAAATGTGGCCAGGCAGGGCTGGTTCCTGCTTCAACGATGCTGAGCAGGCCATCTGCTCATTCCCACACAACTAGTCCAAGCTCCTCCATCCCCAGGACTGCCATGTCCTCCCTTCCTTCACCCCATGGACACTGTTTGGAGCCACAAAGCCCCCAGGCTCAGGTCCCACCTTCCCGCATGCACCCATATGTGGGATCTCCAGGCTGTGTCTGGTTCTTGCAAGGGCTGGGGTGATTGCACACACTTGCATGGGGACACACAGGTGTGCACATGCTTACACACAGGCTCCTGTGCACCCCAAGGGACACTACAGCAATGGTGTGAGACAGCTCTACACCATAAATTCATCCCGCTTCACTTGCTCCCTGCTCTGCAGTCCCAAGGCCACCCCAAGGTCTTTCTTCTGTATTGTCCCCAACTCAGGATCTGCCATTCCCTGCCCACTGCGGCACTTCTTTAACCAAGCGTGGAGCTTGGCAGCTCTGCCTCACCAGTAGTCGGCCACGACACCCAGAGCACAACTCCACAAGCCATGCTGCTTGGAGGAGTGGTTACTCAGCCCACCGTGCTGCGGCGTTGGCAGCTGCAAGCAGATGCAGGCAGCCTTCCTCCCCAGGCAAGACTTCACAAGTGCTGCAGATCTCCAACTTTCTCCCTGTTCTCCCTTCTTTGAGTTTTTGCCCATGCCTTGAAGCCCAGCTGGCAGCTGCTCTCAAGTAGGATACCCCAGAGTCAGTACTAGGGGCCATGTTCCCCATCCTCATCAGAGGGTTGGATGAGAAGACAAGTGCACCCTTGCAGGTGAGGCTAAACTAAGGGGAATAGGTGTGTAGCAAATGGCAGAGCCTCAGCTCAGGTAGACCCTAAAAAATTCAACATTCAGGTCAACAGAAACCTTGAGTACATCAACAAGATGGAGCAGATAACCCCAGATTTCTCCCAGCCTGGGGACTGAGGGAGCTAAGCAGGGTCCCAGTGAAAAGGACTTGGGACAAGGTTCCAGACAAGGTCCTGGACACGAGGCTGAACAAATTGCAGTTATAGAATGGTTTCTGTCGGAAGCGACCTTAAATACCATTGAGTTCCATCCCCCCCGCACCATGGGCAGGAACACCTCCCACTAGACCAGGTTGCCCAAAGCCCCATATAGCCTCCAGGGTAAACAGCATCTTGGGCAACATGAGGTGGAGTGTGGCCAGCAGCCTGAGAGAAGGGGTTGCACAACACCAGGGGCTGGATGCTGTGTACAGACTTGCCCCCCAGGTTCAGAGAGAGGTGGAAAAGCTGGAGAGGAACTAGCAGATGCTGGTGGAAAGGCTGGGGCCTGGGTCTGGATGGATTGGAGGGATGGATTGGGACCTACCAGCATTGTGCAGCTACTTGGAGGGCAGATGCAAAGATTTCAGAACTGCACTGTCTCAGTAGGGCATGAGATGTAACAAAAGACAATGGACATTTATTGCAGCTTCAGGTTGGACAGCAGGAAATTTTATTTTTTGTCCTAGGGAGGTGGTGGGACATGCCACCAGGGAGGTACAGCAAGTCCATCCTTCAAGACACAGCTGGGTAAAGCCATGACTGACCTTACCCTGTGCTGGTGGTGTTCCTGCTGCAAGTGGGAGAATGGCCTAGGGACCGCCAGGGGTCCCTTCCCACCAGCATCACCAGGATCCCGCAAGCCCAGTGAAGGGCAACCTCCCCACCTTCAAATTCTTTCCCTTCCCCACGTCAGGAGCTCACCCCACAGACCCAGGACACTTTAACAACCAAGGTCCTGTGCACTGGACTGTGGCCCAATTCTAGGCCTGTCAGGACCCGCGCTGGCCCGCATCCTGCTGATGCTGAAGTCCATGGCTTCTGCTGTGCTGCTGGGAGACCCGGCTGCTGGGTCCTGGCAGGTGATCAGCTGATCCCGCTGGCAAGCTGGTGCTGCAAAGTCAGGCACAGAGATTGGTGGTGGTGGCAGCGAGGGGACAGCAGGGCCGTCAGGGACGGGGGGCTCAGGGAGGCAGGGGCAGCTCTACCCTGAAAGCCGAGCCACCTGCGAGTTGCTACCTACTGAATAATAGAGGAGCTGCCAGCCAGCCAGAGAGAAATGCGATCCTGGTTAGCCAGCCGGAGAAGACATCTGAGCTCCCAGCAGCCGCGATAGCAACTGCAGGGAAGGAGCCTTCCTCCCTGCTGCTCTGCGCGGCGCAGCGTGGCCGGGGTGTCTGGAGGTCTCTGCCCATCCCGGTGTGCCTTGGGAGGCCGGTGGTCTGCTCCGGGGGCACGGGCTAGGGGCTGAGAGGATGATGTGAGCTGCAGCAGGCACCCAGCAAGGCAGAGCTCAAGGGCAGAGCCGGGTTTCCCGGGAGGTGAGGCAGAAGGAGCCTGCCTGCCTGCAGCCAGTGCCCCCACCCTGGGTCTGGCAGCTCGGCCCCATGTCCAGAGGAGGGGACATGGTTTATATCCCAGATGACTCCGACTTCAGCTCCTTCAGGGACCAGTGCGAGAACCTGGAGGGCTGGCACTGTCGGTACAACAAGGCTGGCGTGACCGTGTGGAGTCAGGGCCAGGAAGAAAGCTGCACCGTGCAGAAAATCAAGGTAAGCAGATGCCGGCGGCTCCAGAACCCCTATTCCTTCCCTTCCCCAGCTGCCCCTGGGGGTCCCTGGGGTGCTGACCCATCCTGGGGGTGCACAGAACACTGCTCCAGCCTGCCTGGGGGTGTTTCTGCCCCAAATGCAAGGGCTGATGGGGTTGGTTCCCTGGAGGTGGTTCCCCAGCTGGCAAGCTGCTCTGCAGGCTCGCATTGCCTGCCCTGTGGCTTTAGCCTCCTGACCTGCCGGGGTGCCCGCTGCAGTGTCCTGCCATGCATGCAGGCATGTGGGCTCACATTGCGGCTGCCCTTGAGCCAGACATAGACAGGAAAGACCCTGGGATCGATTACGTTGTGGAGATGGCCTCACTGGGAGCCCCTGGGCATGAGACAGGCTGGCGGGATGCCTTCCTGGTGTTTCTCACCCCGGTCACACCATCCTGATCCTGGGGCACATGCCCTCCCATCCTGTGCTGAATGAGCATCCCAGAGAGTTTAATACACCACCACCCCCTGCCCCTGCCATACGCTGTATCGAGTGATTTGTTGCTTGCCAGGGACCAGATCTGGGATGCTGGAGAGGTTCAACCATACCTCAGGTTGTTACGCTTTGTTGCTCATCTGTGTGGCACCAGTGATACTTCCAGGTGACTCATCAAGAGTGGTTAGAGGGTGCTGGGGGCAAGGGGAGTGGGAGCCTCATTATTGGGCTCTGGGTGGGAGCATCCTCTGGTCAATGTTTGGCTCCATGGCTTCTGTCACGGGCAGGGCTTTGGCTTTTCTGACCACCAAGGACCAGGACTGCTGGACAGGGATGGGATCCACCTAAGAAAGTAGGGCCAGAGCATCTTGCCTACAGGACAGCCATCCTTTCATCCAGAACTAGTGTCAGAGAAGGGTTACTGTGACCTGAAGAGCAGGGAAGGCAGGGGGTGGTGGCGAGGAGGCAGTTGGGGTACCAAACGCTGGAGGAGGCTCTTGCCCCGCTCTCCTGAACATAGAGCAACCAGCAGCCCACCTTGCATGCCTAAACCAGGAGATATGAAGAGGATCTGGGCACACAATGATTCAATGATGCCATGGATAGAGGCCCTTCACGGCCAAGATGAGGAGGAGAAGCCTCTCTGCTGAGGTGTAGCTGCAATAGATGCCACCCTGCCATCAAGAGACAAGGAAGAGCTTCTGGGCTAGGATCAGGGAGCACTTAAGCTAGCTGGGCCTGCACAAGTCCACAGGACCAGGCAGGATGTACCAGGGGGTGCTGAGGGATATGGCCCTCCTCTCTTTGAAAAGTCCTAGTGATTGCAGGAGGTCCCTGATAAGCAGGGAGGGACAAATATCCCACCCATCTTCCAGAACTGTAAGAAGGACACTCCAGGGCAGTATAGGCTGCTGTTCCTGGAGCCTTTCCTGGGAAGGTGAGCATCCTCCTGGAAGCTGTGTCCTGAAGGACAAGGGTAACAGCTGCAGGGACCTCCCAAGGGCAAATCATGCTTGACCGGCCTGATTGTCTCCTGTGATGAGGGGACAGGCTGTGTGGGTATGGGGAGAATGGTGAAAGCCCTGTACCTTGACTTTAATAAAGCCTTTGACAGGGTTTCCCATAGTGTCCTTGCCACCACATTGCTGAGATCTGGACTGGAGAAGTGGATGATGAGGTGGGTGGAAAACCAGCTCACCACCAGGCTCATGGCATGGTGGTCAGCAGTGCAAAGTCCAGATGGTGGCCAGTTGCTGGGTCCCACGCTGTTACTGGGATGATGTGATCAAGCACCCTCTCAGCAGGCAGCACTGTGGAGAGCACCTGAAGTGTTGAGGACAAGCCTGCTCCTCAGCATGACCTGGACACGCTGGAGAGATGGGCTGACAGGAACCTCACAAAGTCCAGCCAAGTTCAAACAAGTGCTACCCAGCAGGAGGGATGCAGTTATATCCCCCTTTGACACCACCAAGCCCCATAGGGAGTGAACCCCAGGCAGGGTCAGGGGGGTCTGAGCACCATCGCCCAGCCTGGCTCATTGCAAGTAATACCTCCTTGATATGTTTTTTCCTTCCTCTGGAGAGGACTTGGGCATGGTGCAGGGGTTAGCATTTCCCAGGGACCCTTCCCAAAACATGGGATGGAGGATGCCACCCAGTCTGTGCGGGAGAGCTGAGCTGCACAGGCTGGGGCTGGGGGTCAGAAAAACCCCAGTCTTTCCATTAATGTGGGTATAAACTGGAGAGCCCCTGAGAAGTTGGAGCTCTGGATTTTTTCCACCTGAATTTACTGTGGATGCTGTGGTTCAGGACTCTGTGCTTTCCCTGTCCCAGTTGACCACCTGGTGTAGCTGTTGTGCAGCCTTGAACTATCCATGGCTGGAGAGGTGTGGTGGACAGGTTTTAGTGGAGGATTTGGGGTCAGCAAGGCCACAATGGTCCCACTGTGATGATCAGAGCTTCAAGAAGCCCAGGAGGACCATGAGCTCCACCTCCAGCTGGAGGCATCCTTCACCCTGCAGCAGCAGCACCTCCTGAGCCATCGGGGAGGGGCTGGCTGGAGACGGGGAGCAGGAGGAGGGGGCTGGGTGCTCCCACTCTCCTCCACAGTGGCCCGCGGAGTGCAGCACATCTCCAAGCCTGTCCTGGGCATGAGTCCAGCAGACTGGGCAGAAACCATCACCCAGGCCATCAGGGAAAGCTTGCCTGAGATTGATGGGACCTGCCATGTTCAGAGGGCCATCTCCAATTACATGGCACTGCTGAGCACCTCATCAAAGATGCAAGGCCTCTAACGAGGAGCATATGACATCTCCTTCCTCCCGGCATTGAGAGGAGCAGGGCGGTCGGCTTCATCAATAATGCATTTGCCACCACAGTTGGGCAGCTCCACAGCTCCAGTTACAGCCAGGGCCCCACCAGCCATCCTGGACTGGACCCCGTGCCCAAGACCATTGTGCCAGGGCAGGAACATCCCTTTGATTGCCCTGCTGGAACATGGGGTGAGAGGACAGGGATGGGCTCAGGGTACCCCAGCACCAGAACCTGGACCACCAGGCGGCTCCATTTGAGGGCAGAGAGTCCTTCTATCCCCACTGCCCCCCTACCTTTGCACTGGTGCACACTGGCAGTGAGGGGGGCCAGTGGCTCTGCCTGGCCTGTCCTGAAGGACATGCAGACCACCCTCCATGGCACATGTGCATGTGGCTTTAGAGCAGCACAGGGCCACACCACACCACACACAGGAACAGCCTGATGTCCTTGTCCCCCATCAGGCACACTGCTCTGAGCTCTGGGGGTGGGTGCTGCCCCTCTGCCTGATTGCCCATGTCCCCACAGACTCGTATCTCCTGCAAGGACGTCCCTGCAGAGACGCTCTATGACGTGCTGCACGACACCCGTTACCGCAAGAAATGGGACTCAAACATGATCGAGACTTATGACATTGGGCGCCTGACCGTCAACGCTGATGTGGGATACTACTCCTGTGAGCAGCCCCCAACCCCTGGGGAGCCCCAGGGCCCCCCCTCCCAGACTCCACAGCCCCATGCATGGGTGTGGGGCCTTGGGGACAATGGGTTGGGATGTAACAAGGTCTGTCCACAGGGAAATGCCCAAGCCCCTTGAAGAACCGGGATTTTGTCACCCTGCGCTCCTGGCTGCCCCTGGGCAATGACTACATGATCATCAACTACAGCGTCAAGCACCCGGTGAGCCCCCGACTGGCCACAGCTGTGTCAGGGATGCTGCCTCCATGGGCCCCAAAGGCCAGCAGGCACAGGCAGGGCTGGGCAGCAACTCAGACAGGCTCTAAGGTGCATGACATCTCTCTGCAGAAATACCCACCCCGGAAGGATTTTGTGAGGGCAGTGTCCCTGCAGACAGGTTACCTGATCAAGGCAAATGGTGACGGTGCCTGCGTCCTCTATTATCTCACCCAGGTGGACCCTCGTGGTGAGTAACAGCAGCAGGGGAGGGTACAGCATGCCTCCTCAGGGGTGGGTCCCATTGTATCTCCAGAGCTGACCCACTGTGGCTCTCCATCACCTGGAGAGTGATGGGAAGTGGGGACAACCAGGGAAGAAGGAGGTCCCCTCCCAGGGCACAGTGCCGTCAGCCCTGAGGGGGATCAGTCTGGCACAGGGCACTACAGGCTCATGGTGCCTCCTCTGGGGCTGGCCCAGATTGGCTGAGTGACAGGGCTTTGGGCTCTTGCAGGGTCGCTGCCAAAGTGGGTGGTGAACCGTGTCTCCCAGTTTGTGGCACCAAAGGTAAGCAGGGTGCGCGGCCGGTGGTGGGATGCACAGGAACAAGGATGAACTGTCCCCTAGGAAGGGGCAGGATGGGTGCTGGGTGACCCAGGGCTCACAAGGCACACACCAGGCATGCTGCTGGAGATGTGTGGTCCGAGCCTGACCTCTGTCCCCTCCCAGCATCCCCAAAAAGCAACCAATGGGGGAGCTGGGAGCTATGTGCAAAGGGTGGCTCCATCCCCACTGAGGACTTGGGGCACCGTGACAAGCTGGATACACTCTGTCCACAGGCGATGAAGAAGATATACAAGGCTGGGCTGAAGTACCCAGAGTGGAAACGCAAACATGATCCTGGATACAAGCCCTGGGTGTACCCGGAGCAGAACACGTTGCCCAGCGTCAGCCTGGCCGAGCTCTCAGTGCAACATGCCGACTCGCTGGAGAACATTGACGAGACGGGGCTCACTGAGGACCACCTGAGCACCAGTGACCAAGAAGCCTGAGTTCTCACCATAGCCCTCTCCTGGGGTGACCCCCTCATGACCTTGACATGGCATCTTGGGGGGTTTGGGTGGGAATTTGGCCTCCTGTACCTCAATAATCATGTCTGCTCTCCAATTCCTTCATCATAGACTCCTCTACTCAGGCAGCAGGGAATCCCATGTTCCCAGGTCCCATGAGAACCTGCAGCATGAGAGCTGCAAAGAGGGAGGACAGGAACCCTATTCCCCCCTGCGTTTGTGGTGGCCCATGGGGATGTCCCCACAGAGGAAGTAGAGTGAGCAGTGGGAGTGGGTGCCCCAACAAGATGCTGGGCAAGGCAAGAGAGGGGGGACCCTTCTTGGGGTGGATAGGAGCTTTCCCGGCACCAGTATATCCCTTTGCCATTGTAAGAGTTCCTAGGGGCGTTCCTCAAAGGTCCAGAATTGGGGGGGTCTACAGGGGGTCCTGCCCAGGCTTTTCAGCAGCACAGGGCTTGGGGTGACCCTCTCTGGCCCAAGATCTGGGACTGCCAGCCCCACAATCAGACTGGAGCCACTCCAGCCCACCAAGCTCCTCCCAGGCTTTGTGTGACTCCCTCCCCCCATCCCAGAGAGCCGCCCCAGATCCTCTCCTGGGCATTAGGTTCACCTCTGAAGGCTGGCTATAGTCCAGCTGGCTCTGAGGACTCCTTCCCCATGTGGTGTTTGGGGTGATGTTCCTGGCAGTGGGGTTTTGGGCAGCTTCTGTCCCCACTCTCTCAGCGTTTGCTGCTGCTGTCGTTTCTGGCACAACAATAAACGGGTTGGTGTGTGTGCGAGAGAGCTTCAGACTGACACAGGATGGTGAGGAAACTGGCACTGAGCCCACCCCAAGGTTGTCCTGGGTGGGACAGGAGGGCCAGTCCAGCTGGGTGGTTCCAGCACCCACGGGTAACCCTAAGCAGAGAGTGAGGTGGCTTGTGGTGGAGCAGGAGATGGGCTGGGCTCAGCTCAACATGCTGAGCTCCAAACACCCACACGCATGCGGGTGAGAGTGCGTGAGCATGGGGCAGCTTCCACTGGATAACGGGAAGTTAGTCTAGACAGACACCACTGGGGGAATATGCTGACAAATGCTGGATTTTCCATCCAAACATTTGCCCCCACCCTCTGAGGCTGCCTGAAGCTGCAGGGCTCCTGCCCCCATTTTAGGTTGATATGCGCAAGGCCAATGCAAATGGGGCCATCACTGCTGCCAGTGCTGGGATAGTCAGCTCCAGACCTGTCCCAGCAAGGTAAAGACTAGGGGACATGGCCAGGATGTGACTCTCACAACCAGAGCTCTGCCTAGGCAGTGATGGGGACACCCCCCCGGCAGCACCCAGGGTTTGCAGCCAGCCCAGAGCCACTTGTCACTGTGTCTTTTAGGTCCCCTCTGAACCTCCCAGCCTCACTCTCCGTGGTCACCCTCATCCCCTGTGGTCCCACCCCAAGCTGCGAGTGCTGCTGCCCTGTGCTTTCTTCCCCCACACCTTGTGCTTCTCCTCCCCAGTTCATCCGGACACCAATCCCAGCATCCCAGGTGCAGATGCTCACTGTCCCCTTAGGTCACATATAGCTGCCCTCTTAGGTCAAGTATGTTCCCTGTGATGCTCCAGGACGACATCACAAACATGTCTCACTGCAGAGAGTGCTGGGGAGGGGAGAGGAAGTCCTGGCCGTTGGGGCAGCCAGCTCCCATGGTTTGCAGCTGGGCTGGCCACACAAGCAGAGCAGGGCAAGAAGCTGCCTCTGTAGAGAAAATGCAGAAAACCCAAGGGCAGGAAATGAGCAGGCTCCCCCTCACAGCACACAGGGCTCACAGTGAAGGGAGCAGTCCCTCTCTGCCCTGTGCTGCTCCCACCATGTCAGCAGATGGAGGGCACCCATAGCAGGGAGAATTTTACCTCTGAAAAGACACATCCCAGTCCCAAATGACTCCAGTAAGACTTTGCAATAATCGTGGTAGAGCTGGGCTGGGAAATGTGGGGAGAGCAAGGGAAAGAAACGCCTCTGGGTGCTGCCCTGATGGGACAGAGCCCACCAGCACTCCTGCGCTGGGGTGAAGACCACCCCTCCGTGGCCTCAGTGCTGCAGGAAGCAGCTTCATCTCTCCTTGTTGCCTGGATGTTTCTCTGCAGCAGCCAGACTGCAGCTCTGCCGCAGGGCTATTTTGAGCCAGCCCTACGTAGGTGTATAGAGCTGCTGAGCGAGCACCAAGGGGCCAGCGGGGAGTCCCCACTTCCCAGCCAGCCCATGCCAGGGTGGGTGACAGCTCAGCTGAGGATGCTGCCTGAAAATGCCAGGGTGGTGGTGACATCAAGTGTGTGGAGAGGACAAGGACCACTGGGATGGGGGGGACACTGGTCCACATCCAGCACTGGGCTGTAGCGGAGCTCCTGGCCCCCAGCATCACCCCAGCCAAGGGTAGGGCTGGGGACGGGGGCTGTCTTAGACCCTGTGTGGGGTGCTGGGACCCCCCATTGCTGTGATTCCTTACTGAATGGTGTGCTACTGCGGGTTTCCTGTTGCACAGACAGGAAACAGGCTGTGCACCAGCATCACCAAGAACCTGAGCACTGGAGAGGGCAGGCAGAGTGGGAGGGGGGGACCCGAGACTCCCCAAAGTGTCCTCACTGGGATACTGGGGGAGTGGGTGGCCCACAGCCCAATGGGGCGAGGGCCAGACACGCGGGGGCTGCAGCTCTGCACGAGACTCCAGCTGGACAGCTTTTCCTGCCTGGCCCCGAGCAGAGAGGAGCCACCCCACAGCGCAGAGATTGGAAAGGAAACGGGAAGCTGCTGCTGGAGGAGAGATTAGCCCGGAGGCAGTGATGTCAGCCGGCACCACGGTGGATGGGGGGCAGGGGGAGCGTGGCAAGGGCCCCCTGTGCTGTGTACACACAAGTCCACAGCCCGTTCCAGTACCTCACGTCTGGGGGAGGATGTGACCCCATTCCTGGGATCTTGTGCTTTGTATCTCCTGAGCTCATGGATAGGTCTTGGGCAGCTCTCACACATACCAGGATCCTGAGCCCAACGGGGAGCCCCGCAGCAGCCCCTTTTATCTCATGGACTGCCCTTCAGCAGGGTTCTTGCCTGGAAAGGTCCAGCAGGCTTGCAAGACCAACAGCCTCAAGCTTCCCACTCCTCACTCCTCCACCAAGCTCTTCCAGGGGCTCAGGTCTCTATCAAGCCCTGATAAATCCTTTGAGCTCAGCCCCAACTCCACATTTTCCAACTGTCCAACATGGCATTTCCCCTCTAGGAAGGAGCCCTGCATGTCCCTCACCCTGTCCTGCTCCCAGGAGTTGTTTCCACCATCACCACACACATCCCCCAGCATGATCCAGTATGGGTAGAGCTGAAGGTAGAGCAAAGGCTGCCCCAGGGTGCAGCAAAGGCTGATGGTGATGAATGGATGGATGGATGGATGGATAGATAGATTTAGATAGATGGAAGAAAGGGAGAGGGAGAAGATTGGGTGGACGGAGGCACTGAAAAATGATTGGATGGATGGATGGATGGATGGATGGATGGATGGATGGATGGATAGATGGATGGATGGGCAGCCAAACATATGGACCTCGAGGGACAGTGTCTTCATGGGTGCTGCTGGGAAAGGGGAAGGACTGCACAGACCAATGTGCTGGAAGGATCCACCCTTCACTTTGATCTTCAGTTCCTTCAGCTCTTGTCAGCATCTTCATGAAGCCCAATCCCTGAGCCCAAGGTGTGTTTTCCAATCCTACCCATCTGCCTCCTCCAGGGAGCAGGCAACACCTTCCCGTTGTGCAAATCCAGAGGCACGGCAGCATTCTCTGCCTCAGCTCAAGGAGGAGCATCTAAATATAGATTGCATCAGCAGGTTGGCAGACTCCAGAAAGTTCAAGTGGAGACTTTGAAAACTGCAGTGTAGAAAGTGGGCCGATAGGAAGCCCTCAGGAAAAAAAAAACAGCCTCAACACATACATCACAGCTGCCAGTGCCCCAGTGCTCTGCTGTGCCCTGCTCCCCTCTGACACTGCCCCACACCAACTGTTTGGTTCCAGAGTGGTCCCACAACTCTGGGAAAGGGCAGCCCCCATTGGGAACTGGGTGCTGGGCCCCAGCAGAAGTGCTTGAGCAGGGATTTCCCCCATGCCAGGGGAACGGACCCCCAATCCTGACACTTAGGTGACTGTGGAGCAAGAAGGGAGGCAGGGGAGAAAGCTTTCTGCACCAAACTGGCCTGTCAGCAGCCATCAGGATGTGGGTTGTGGGGGCTGTGCCTGGCTCTTGGTCATGCTGGGCCACCAGATGGGACTGCAACTTGCCACTCTGTGGAAGTCCCAGGGTGTTCCTTCCAGCCTTGGACAACTTTCTCCTCCCCAGCAGATCATCTCTGCCCTCCCAACAGCCACGGAGGAGCATGGGTCCCAGGAGCAGGTTATGGGAGGTCTATAGAGATGTCAAATGGTGGTAAGTCAAGATTTGTCTTGATTGAACTTCACTGGTGTTATGGCCTCTAGCACGGTGGGATGGAAACGATGGCACACCGGCTGCCACCAGTGCTACCAGCACCCTTTGCTCTGCCCTGTCAGCCACTCACACTGCAGACCTCAGCAACCTTCCCCTGAGCAGCGGTGCTTATATTTAACCAAACAGCTTCCTCCAAGAGGCAGAGATAAGAACCCAGCAGGTTGACAGAGTCCATAGTGCAGGGCCAGAGGGTCCCTGCACACCCTGAGAGTCCTCCTACACCCTTGTCCCCACAACCTGTCCACAGGGTGGTCTATGGGGCTGCCCATGCTGTCCCCAGCCAGAGTAGCTGGCAGAGAAGGGGGAGGGAAGAAAAAGCTGTGGCAGGCTCATACTGAGTTCTGCTTCTGCTTTTTAGGACCAAGCCTGTGATAAGGAGAAGCTGCCTTTCCACACCTAGATGCACACACAGAGACTTGTACAGGGTGACCCTCCCACACCAGGGGCTGCTGCTGCTCCCAGCCCCCCCACGCCCCTGATCGCTTTTGGGGGCATCATTGGAGCAGGGAAGGACCAGCCTGAGTTGGAGCAAGGGGATCCCCAGGGAGCTGGACCCTCACAGTGCAAGAAGCAGTTATCAGCTTTGCCACCAGGAGAAGGGCTGATGGGTCTTGTGAGATATCAGCCTCGGACATCCTCTGTGTGCACTGTTGGGTAACAGTGGAGCCAACCAACTGCCAACCCCACTGAGGCTCTTGTGAAACACATTGCATTAAAGGCAGCCAGGTCAGACAGTGGTGAAGAAAGAGGTTCCTCGCAGGAGAGAAAGGCTCCCTATGTCCCCCTGCCACCCCAGACCCTGCTGCTGTTCGGCTCACTCCACATTCTCCTCGTCGTGGCACACCAGCAGTGGGATGGGGTGCTGCATCCCCGCCACACAGCTGGGGGGTTGTGTTCCCAGCATTTCATCCAACCAGCCCCAGTGACGGCTCTCTGGAGTCCCCTCATCAGCATGAACATTTTAGCCTGTTTTCCACACTTCAACAGCACCTTCCCAGTGCCTGCACCCTGCCCAGTCCCAGGCCACGGTGGATATAGTGAATATCTCCTCTTGCCTGTGGCCAGGGGTAAAAAGATCAGATAGAGTCAAATGCACCCGAGAACTTCAAAAATCTCCCTTGGCAGAGCAGCCTCAGGTTGTGGGTCTCAGGAAAACCTGGTCACCCCATAGTAGTACATGTCCAAGGGTTCATGTTGAGGAGCAGGACCCTTGCTGGGAAGGTGAGAGAAGGAACTTGAGGGAATGAGCGAGGAGGGTTGGAGGGCAGCCCCCAAAGGAGGGCAGAGCCTATCTGAGGGGCAGGACATGGGACAGCCAGGCCAGGGGCCAAGTGTGGGGCCACGTCATGCCTGGGAAGGGACAGGATGGGAGGGTGGGACAGGGATGGGGACTGGAGGGTTGGCCTGGAGGAGGAACCGGCAGTGGGAGGCGCGGGCTGGGTGCTGCGAAGCCTGCCTGTGCCTGCAGCAGTTCCTGTAGAGCTGCCTGCTCATGCCCGCAGGCTGAGCCCCGTGCCCACAGGCTGAACCCCGTGCCCGGCGGGGACGCCTTGGCATCACCCTGGAGCCCAGCGCGGGGTGGCCGTGGAGCCTACAGCGTCACTGCCACTGTGCTGCTCCGCTGGAGCCAACACCAGGGGGCTGCGGACCGCGCCGCGGGGCAAGAGGTGAGGGTCAACCCCAAAGGTGGCAGGGGATGGATGGGGAAGGCTTGGGGACAGGGGGAAAAGGGTCAGGACTGGGGTAGTCAATGCCCACTTCCTGTCCACATGGGTTTGCAGGTTCAGGGACAGTGTTCACCTCCCTGTGAAGTACCACTGCCCATGGACACAGCTGGGCTGCCCCAAAGAGCAGCCCGGTGCCTGGCATGACCCCAGTGCCCGCTGCCTGGGCATGAAGAGGTCTTGGGAGCCAGCTCCCCACAGGAAGCTGCCCACTGAAGCCTCAGGCAGGGCAGGTAGTGGGCAACACTGGCCGCAGATTTCTTGGGGTGATATAGGCACAAGAAAGGGAGAAGTTGCCCCATTTCAGTACTGGGCTGCTGGGCAGAAGTAGGTACAGCCCTTTAACCCTGTGGCAGAGACATCCAGTCCACACCACTGCAGGACGTCAGCCTCTACATCCCCCTGCCCAGCCCTTTGTGTAGGTCCTACACCAACAGGCAGCCTTCCAGCTGCAATGTCCCCATGCCCTGCTCCCCACACCCTGCCCCCCCAACTTCTCAGCCATCTCCTGCCACGACTGTCCCTCCTCAATGCTCACTAGTGCCCAGCCGCTCGTGCCATAGGGAGCCCCCCCCATTCATGTGCGCACTTGTTTGGGCGCACACCCCACACCCACGGGCACGGGCAGAGAGCCCTGCTGTTCACGAGTGCTTGCTGACAGCATCCTACCCAGCGTGCTCCCAGGGACACCACTTTCTCAGCCGGCACACCAGCCTGCCCACGCTTCCTTGTGCCACTCATGCAACCCCTGCCTGTGCAGGCAGCGGTGGGGAGCAGGCAGATGCCTGTCTGTACAGGGGCACGCTGGGCTAGTGCAGCAGGGAGCCTGGCCCGGCTGTCCCGCTGTCCCTCGGCGGGCCGGGAGGCAGCTCCTGTGGGAGGGGGCAGGGGATGCGTGGGAGCGTGCAGGCATCAGGAAGGAAGCCTGCGCTGAACAATAGAGGGAAATGGAGGAACTGGAAAAAGACCCAGTGGCAGCACAGTCAGCACAGATGGCTTAGTGAGGAGCAGCATGATTCATGGGAAAAAGGCCCTCAGTGCTCCACAGAGAGCCCACAGCTCTGTCCTGGGGCTGTGCCAGCAAATAATTTGAGGATGAGGGTGCCCGGCGGAGTGAGAGCTGGTGGGTGGGCAGCGTGCTGAACCCTGGGACACGTTCCTCTGTCTCGGGCTGTGGGTGCTGGCAGCTGAGGGGTCCGTCCCGGCTGGGGGTGTGTGGGAGGCTGTCCCCCCTCTGCCTGCCTGTGAGTCATGCTGACCTCTCCCATGCCCTCGCCAGCAGCCAGAGAGAGATATTATGGTCTGGCCCTTCCGGCTCCAGAGTCCTCCCCGAGCTGGCCAGCACAGGAGCTCATCCCCTGGGAGGGGCCCAGCTGCTCCCCCCATTATCTGCCTCAGGCAGCCCCCTCCTCCAGGAGACAGCCCCACGGCTGTGCTGGTTCTCGTCCTCCTCCCACCCAGCCCTAGGCACACAGAGCCTGTGATGCCCCAGCAGCCGGCATCTGCTCAACCAGCAGCTCCCCTGTGAGCCCCCGGCAGCTCGGTTCTGTCTGAACTCAGGTCACGGCCTCACCGACAAAGGGGGGCCAGGATCCGGCAGCTCCAGGGAGGGGCAGAGAGGCTTGGGGCTGAGGAACAACAGGATGTTGGCTTCTTGAGCTGGGAGGTGAGTGACTGCAGGGAGAGCAGTGAGGCATGGGGACTTTTGGGAGCATCCTGTGCTCCCACTCATGGGGTCTGTATCCTTCACAGCAGCTGAACCCCCTTCTCCCTTCCTGCTGCCTTGTCACCTCCTTTCTCTCCTCCTTCCACAGATGATGGGCTGAGCATCGGTCCTAGAAGCACCCCAGGGCCATGAGCTCACCGTGTGGTCCTGACTCCAATATTGCAGACTGGCTGGCCACCATCCACTTGGAGAAGTACCGGGATATCTTCAAGCAGCATGGGTACCATGTCGCCAGAGACGCTGCCTTGCTGGACGGCGACCAGTTGCAGCGGATTGGCATCACTGCCACTGGGCACCGCAAAAGGATTCTGAACTTGGCGCAGCAGACACGGATGCTCAGTCAATCCCAGGGGGGACCCACAGAAGGAGAGACCCATTTCCAAGCCACCAAGGTCCTGAATGCCCTCCAGGAGGACAAGGATGCCATGAAAGCAGAGCCAGAAAAGGCTACTGATGACTTTGGGACACAGCAGCGTGTCACTGCACCCACCCAGGCATCACCCCTAGAGAAAGACCCTGCTCCTGCCCTCGTGAAGCCAGTTCCCAAGCCAAGGACTATTTTCCCTCGCTCAAAGACAGAGCAGCCCACGCCACCAGCACGCACCACGGTGCCAGCACACAGCCTGGACAGTGACAAGACACCTACAGCCTTTGTGGTACTGGAGGGGTTTGTGCCGGGGGAGAGCTCCACAGATTTGGAGAGCCCAGAGCTACAAGCCAGCCTGGGAGCAACTGTGGCCATGGGCATGGGAGCATCCTGGTTGAGAGCACGGGACAACACTTGGGAGAAGACACGGCCCTCCCCAGCTCCAGATCATGGACAAGCCCTGGAAGCACTGGAGAAATCCCCTACATCAGCTCCGTCTGTCCCACCACGGCTCAGCCACAGGGTCCCTGCTGCCGAGCCCATCGCTGGGAGTGTGCCAAAGAGACACCCCACATCCAACCCTTCCTTGCCCCCCACAGCTGCCCCAGCTAAGAGGGATCCCTCGCCGTGCCCCAGGATAGCCTCACAGCCAGGCTCAGGGCAGGGCAGGCTGGAGATGGTGTCCAACGTAATCTATGAAGGACTCAAGCCCCCATCAGCACCCACTGAAGACTCAGGAGGGGAGCATGGTCCCCCGGGTCGGGCTTTTGCTCAGCCCACAGCTCTCTCCCCACAGAAGGTGAACCAGCTGGACAACAAGCCTGAGTAAGCAGATGTTTTCCCTTGCCCCAGGGAGCGGAGGCTGGGGGGGGTTGCAGAGCAGCCAGAGCTGAGGTTCCAGAGAGCCCCCACCCCCGAGGCCCCATCCCTAGCCTGGCTGTGCCTGCCTCCGGGTGCTGACAAAGCCCCTTTCACCACCCTCCCCGTGCCTTCCCAGGGCTCTGCACAGAGCAATCCTGCAGGGCAGCTGGGATCCTTCTGAGTTGACAGGGTGGCCCTGGGCCCCCAGATGGCTTGTTCTGCTTGGGGGAAGAAGCTGCTGCCCCTCCTCAGCCCCCCCAGGCAACAGGGCTGGGGCTCCCCAGCACGGTGAGAGAGTGGCTGAGGGCTCTGGGGATGGGGGGAGGTGGAAGATGTTGGAGGGGGGTGATCTGGGATGGGAAATACCAGGCAGCCCCAGGAGACACAGCCTGGTGGGTGCCAGGGTGGGGAGAAAAAGGGAGTAAGGGGGGCTCTGGGAGCAGCGGGGGGGCATCCCAGGTGGACAAAGCCAGGCTCAGCCTCAGTCAGGCACCACCCCTTGTGAGTCAGATGGGAATACAAGGTGGAGAAACCCCACAGGCTCCCACTCCATCCCAGCCAATGCTGCATTAACCCCTCTTCTGTTTTCCAGCAGTCCTGGCTGTCCCGGCGGGGGCCTGCCCCTCATCCTGCAGAGACCCACTGGCAAGCCAGGTGAGAGCCCCCAGGCCACTGCTGTGCAGTGGGGACCTCCTGGTGTCCCCAGGGAAGAGGGGTTGGGAGAATATCCACGTGCTTTGCCTTTCCTGTCAGGTCCTGCTCTTTGCTCCTGTCTTGCTTAGGGACAAGGGGGGCCTCAGGCTAAAGCAGGGTCCACCCCCTTATGTATTTGGCAAAGCTGTTGTGCCAGACACCCTGGAGGTTGGGGTGCACCACGGTGGGCTTGGTGGGGGTCTCCCTCCAGAATTGGTGGTCCTGGCTCATCACTGCCCCACAGCAAGCACTGCTGACTGCCTTTCCCTCCCATGTGTCTGCCCACAGATGTCGGCGAGCAACCCATCAGTCCCTACAGTGAGACCATCTTTGGACAAGCAGCCCCACTCCAGGAGCAGAAGGTGAGAGGAGACTGTGAGGATGGTGACTGTCACTTGCTGTCACCCTGTGGTCATACCAGATGCTATGAATTAGAGAGCTACAACTGGTGAGACCATGGTGCCCAGCAGGGCCTGGCTGAACATCTCTGCTGGTCTGGGGGGCACAGACTGAGCACCCTGCTCAGTGGGTCAGGCAGGCTGAGAAGGTCTGGAATGAGAGAGGGCAGAGGGGACAGGAGATATGACCAGTCTCTCCTCCCAGGGTGTGGGCATGTCCTCCGATCAGAGCTACGAGACAGTGTCTGAGCTGGAGTTGGAGCAAGAAGCATGCAGGTAGGCATCACCTCTTCCAGGCTGTCGGGGCTGGCCTTGGGGTCTGGGGTTTGCATGACAGAGGGACACCCCTAGGGGCAGTCTGAGAGGTGGTAGGGGATTCTCCCCCATCACAGAGCCAATCAAGTGTGGCTGGGATCAAGTCAACCATCTCAAGAAGAGCTGATGGGCTTGTAGACGAGGAGCCATGCTGGTGGGTGGCCCTCAAGGGGACAGTCCTCGCCAGAAGATGCTCTGAGTGGACAGACAGGGCAATGCCAGTGGCACTGGGCACCTGTACACCCAGTGGATTTAGCCACTGGCAGGAGGGAAACAACATGGGGCACAGGGATTGCTCAGAAATGGGATGTTCCAAGCTCCAGATGAAGGAATGTGTGACCTCCAAAGGTTTCATCATCATCAGATCGGCATTTGCTGACCTTCCATGCCATGGGGGACAGTGAGGTTGTGAGGGGCACCTTTAAAATGCTTTTGAAATGTACTTTCCATAACTCCTGATAGCATCTCAGAAAGAGGAAGGAAAGCTGCTCTTCCCATTTCAGATGGGGAGGGTTCCTTTTCCTGTGTTGCTTAGAGAGGAGGAGGTGAGCTGCAGCTCTGTGTCCTTCAGCTTTGCTTGTGACCATGCTGGCCAGTGCATCCCCACGTCCCTGCATTTCTGGCCCCCATGTTGGTCGGTCCATCCCTTCTCCTGCTCTGGGTGGTGAGTCACTGCAGTGTGGTCTGATCCAGTGTCATAGGCAGCCAGATGTTGCAGCCAGATGAGAGCCAGCACGGGCTATGGCCAAAGAGCTGAAAATACCTGGGAACAGGAGTTCTGCGGCCAGAAATACTGAAATCTGCTGTGGAGCCTCCAAACCAGCTGTTCAGAGCAGGGATGGGTTTTGGCCTGTGAGTCACAGTCTCCATCCAGCTGCTTCTAGGGATCTGGGATACAGAGCATCCCGAGGGCATCAGCCAGACATGTTAATTCCTGGACTCACTAGGGAATTTGTGGTGAGGCACTGGCCCAGGTTGCTCAGAAATGTTGTGGATGCCCCATCCCTGGAGGGGTTCAAGACCAGGCTGGACTTTGAGCCACCTGGCCTAGTGGGAGGTGTCCTTGCCCAGGGAAAAGGGATTTGGAACTCGATGATCTTTAAGGTCCCTTCCAACCCAAACCATTCTATGATTTGGTTATTCTACAAATTTGCAGTGTGGGTTTGCTGAGAAGAGGCAGGATGAGACCATCAGCCAGGTGTCAGAGGCATTTGTTCATAGTTTTTTCTCTCAGCCTGAGCACTGACCTGGTGGGGAGCTTGGGAGGTTGAAGAGACAGAAAAGCCTTTGAAGACCTTTTGCATTGTGCCCATGGACCCCATTGGCCAGCTGCTCCAATGTTTTCCTCCCCAGACCAGCCCCACCAGTGTGACCCTGATCCCACTGGAGCAGAGCTATGGGTTCCTGCTTATCTGCTGAGCTGCTGCCAGCCAGCACTGGATCCTGCCCCTGCCTCTGTGGGACCTTCTGATCCTCCCCTTCAACACTGGTGAACTTCAGCCAGTTACTCATCCTGCTGGCTGGCATCTGGCCACTGTGGACACTGTGAGCATCTTCTGCAGCCCACCAGCCCACTCATTATGGGAAACACTTCCCAATCCCAAACATCAGAGAGGTCCTCCCACCCCTTTGGCACAATATCTTCCTCCTTCCTGAGATACTTCTTCTCACCCTCTCTGGGGGACTTTCATCTGGACCACAGTGTTGGCTGTCTTGGGGTCACCGTCAGTGTTACAGATGGGTAGAGCCACCTAGGCCAGCAAAGAGATATTCTCAGTAAAGAGGAAGAGGAATGCAAAATTCCTCTTAAAAATGGCAGGCATTAAAGTTGGAACCCTCTGAGAGTCCAGCAGAGCCTGGAGCATAAGGAGGGATTCTCCAGCTCTGTTGCTGAGCACCTTCATCCAAACTGGTAATGCTGAGCCCCCCAAAGTACTGGTGCAGAGGACATCTGCCCTACATGAGCCTCAGGGGGAGAGAGACAGTGGCACAGGAATGCCTGTGTCACCCCACAGAGCTCCAGGGACTCAATCAGACAGCAAATTATTAGGCATCATAGTGAGGATGGTGGACCCTGCCCTGGTCTCAATAGAGACCCTCGATGAGATGATCATCAGGCTGCTTTTTTACATACATCAAGGCATCTTCCCTGCAGGAAAAGAAACACAGGCCATGGTGTGTGCTTGACAGCTTGTTTCTTATCTACCTACCTACCTCCAGGTCCCCACCAGCGGGTTGATTGTCTGGCATATGACCCCCAGTTAAAATAACCAGATCCACAAGCAGTTCCTTGGTCCTCTCACCATCAACAGATCCCTTTCTTCTGTCACCCATCCTCCATCCTCCACAAGCTCTCCCACATGAGCACTGACAGGCTGAGACTGTCTCAACTTGGTGGACCTCAGGTGTCACCCTTCAGGCTCAGCTGATCTGGAAGTACCCTCTCCTCCCCTCGGGACTCATTTGGCCCCAAGGTTAGTTGTCTTCTCTGCCTCACACCAGCTGAAAAGGGAGATGACTTGGCCTTTGCAGACTTGTTGCTTGAAGGCTTCCTCCACCAGCCTGTCCTCAAGGGCAGAACTGGGAGATGGCCTCGGTCCCAGCTTGCTCCTGGGGTACTGAGAGACCCAACTCCAGATGGGCCATGGGCTTTGCTTGTCCCTGCTGGATGCTGCTTGTCCTCCAGTTCTTCATGGTTCAGTCTAAATCATGACTCAAGGAGCCATCATGGATTTTGCCCCTTTTTCTCTTGCCCTGACCCATTCAGTGGGTCTGTCTCCCACTCAGCTCTGGCACTCAAGGCTGATGTCTGCCTGCAACCTACACAATCCTCTCCAGCCACCTCACTCTCTGGCCAGTCTATCCTGAAGAAGCTGGACACCAGGCTGGGACTCTAGCCAGACAAACCACTCTGCCAAGGTTCTGTTATGCTAATTAAATAGCAGATTTCATTGTGGTTTGGGCCTCCCAGCTGTCCGTGGCCATTTTTCATCTTTCTTGCAGACACTGGAGCCAAACAGGCCATTCTTCCTCTCTAACCCACCTCCTCAGTCCCATGCACCATCCTACTTCTCCAGAGTTGACCCCTAGCCTGGCTAGCTCCAGCCCAAGACCAACATCCTCCCAGGCAGATTTCAGGTCTTGCTTCTGTCCCACATGGTTCAGTGACATCTGATGTTTGATGGCTTCATAAGGTGACTGCCTGGGGACAAAGCACATGTCTGTGCAATGCCTGGGTTCTTGCAATGAAGCAGTGCTCAAACCAGGAGAATTTATGATGAAGGGAGGTGTTTGGGGTCATTTTCCTGGTCCAAAAGCATTTCTAGCACATGGGCTAGTAAACTGGAGGTGGTTTCTCATATTCAGTAGCCCCCAGGGGTTCGTCCTCCATAAATTTCTCCATCTACAACATCCCATGGTAAGAAGTCCCACGGGTGAACCACCCCTTTACTGTGGGGGTCTGCACCCTGTTCCCGCCAAGTGTGATGGTCCCCAGCTCCTGTGACTGAAGCACTGGTGGCCAGGAGATGCCTCTCTGCCCTTCTCATGCTGCTCATGACTTCAGAAACTCCTCCCCGGCACTCACCCTTTCCCCATGGGAGATGCCCAGTTTGCTCAGGTCCTCCTCAGACAGAAGCTATGAGAGGGCTTGGGGACATCCTCATGGCCTTTCTTGGAGCCTTTTCTTCATCCAGGTGCTGGATTTCACAAGTGACCCAGTAGCACAGTTGCTCTCCTACTGGTGTTGGAATGTCCTAGCTGCCAACAGCAGACATTGCCATGACTCTCTTCCTGATCATCATCATTGCACGTGGGCAGCTCCCCTGTGAGCTCCTGGGACCATCAGACATTTTCCAGCACATTTCCTTTTCAGGGAAAGACAAATGTCTGGCTGAGAGGGCTGAAGGGAAGGGGCAGGCTTCGCAGTTTATTTTAACAATTTCCTTTTATTGTTATGGCTGGAGAGTCTCAGCAGGCTGGTGAGAGCTAAAACCTGGCTGTGGGTTTTAGCCTGACTTCCCAAGAAAAGAAGATGGGAGTTACAGCAGCCCATTTCTGTCCTTCATAAGCATTTTGCAGAATGTTTCAGCTGGATGCGAGAGCGGAAGAGAGGATGCTGTGGCAGAAGGGCTTTCTAGGTGTCTTGAACGCTGAAAGGGTGGAGGGAGATGGCAAGCTGAGACCCCCAGTGGGGAGGGAGCTGGGGTGGGTGCAGGGCAGGGATAAGGATGTGGGCAGGGGGTGCTGCCTGGCTTTGGTTTTCTGCCTACGGTGTCAAGAGGAAAGGGAGATGCAAGGAGTTTGGAGATGTTTGGTGGTCCATGTTGTATTATCTAAGATGGGGAAGTCAAATTTACCAGCTAGCCCCAGCCTTGCCATAACATAGGGCTGAGCCTCAGGCTGCTGGTGGCCACAGGGTTCATGAGCACTGAGCCCTTGTCCCACCCTCCTCATGGAGATGCAAATGGGGTGGGGCCAGGAGCAGTGCAGGACATCCTCAAATGGGATGGCATTGACCAGGACCCCTCACATGGTGCCACAGACAGGCTTCCCCAAGGCCCCATTTCTCACAGGACAAGCAGCGAGTGCAGCAGTGAGGGAAGGAGTGAGGATGAGGAGACCCGGTCCCGGCTCATCAACCGCATCATCCAGAACGACACAGAGGGGTACTCCACCGTGGAGGCACCGCGGGCTGAGGGTGCCCCATTCAGCCTGCCAGCCCATCTCTACCCAGACGAGGACCTGGATGACCTCACCATCTCCCCTTACGCCAGCTTCACATCGCTTTCCGAGCCTCGACCCACCATGCTCAGTGGCTGGCTGGACAAGCTCTCCCCACAGGGGTATGACTCATGGGAGAGTCCCCATAAGTAAAGAAACTTCGGGCAAGACTGGTGAGGTGGCCATGCTGGTCACCATGCTACTGGGGTAGACAGACCTCCTTCACACAGGAGGAGGACCCTCTTAGGTGCCCCAGCTGTCTGTGCAGCCATCCTTGGGGGAAGTGGGGGTCTATAAGAAGATGTGGTGTCCTCAGTGGGATCATCCCCTTGCCAACAGCCCCGTTTTTCTGCCATTCCAACAGGAACTATGTCTTCCAGAGGCGCTACGTCCGCTTTGATGGGAAGAACCTGATGTACTTCAGCAGTGAGAAGGTACAGAGGGGCAGGATGCGGGCTGGGTGGGGAGGCTGCACCGCACTGCTTAAGCAGGGCGCCTTGACAGTACGTGAGCTGCCATATCCCCTTTGCCTCCCCTTGTCCTTCCATAAGGAGCCAGTAATGCCTTACCATCACCAGGGTGGAGCAGCCATAGCCCCGTAGCTCAAGGACCTCTGGGCAGAGGTTCATGCCATAGTAAGCCCAGGATAGCAAGAGTCCCTCTGCTGACGGGGAGCAGGCGAGAGGGAGTTCTGCTGGCCCACAAGCCCTGGGGCAGACTGCAAATGGAACATCTTTGGGTCCCAGACACAGACCCATCCCTGTGTGAACCCTCAGGTCCTCCCAGCTGCTGGTGCTCCCCAGGCTGTGCTGTGAGGCAGCACTGATCTGAGAACCGGGGGGATGCAGAGGGGAGAGTGTTTCTCACTGTGGCCACTGATACTGTGGGTTAGGTGCATGAGATGAGTCAACAGCCCTTTCCTGTCCCACATCCTCTCATCTTTCCATGGGGGCTCTGCAAAACCCTGTAAGAGCCTGCCACCAGATGCTGGTGGCTGCCACACCACTTGGGGTGACAGACATTGCTGTCCCAGTCCTGCAGCACAGCCAGCCAGGCTGGTCCCATGTCAGTGACACCCATGCAGAAACAGGTACTACACACGGCCCCAGAGCAGCCACTATTGCAGAAGATTGCAGGCATCCCTGTTATGTCACCTCACCCCCATGGTTATGGTGTCATCGTGCTTAGCAAGCTGGTAGCCATGTTATGGAGGTACTCTCAGGAAGAGCAAAGGAGGTAACCCCGCCTGGGCTTCATTCCAGGAGCCCTACTCTAAAGGGGTGATCCCACTGTCTGTCATCGAGATGGCTCGCTCCACCAAGGACAACAAGTTCCAGGTCTTCACCAGCCATCGGATCTTTGTCTTCCGTGCTGAGAATGAAGGTAAGTGAAAACCTGGGCCAAGGTCTGCTGATCCCTGAGGAGATATCCTTTCCTCCCTCCTCCAGCCACAGCATCCCAGGGACAGCTCTCACCCCATCCCCAAACTGTCCAACTGCCAGGAGCAAGGGCAATTCTCTTCCATGCCTGCTGGCTGTTCTGTTCTATGCTAGGGCTGTTGGGAAGGGCTCAGACCCCCTCTCATATGCCTGGTTCCCAGCCCAGAGGAACGAGTGGTGCTCCACGCTGCAGAAGAAGGTGACAGAACAGCGCCTGGTGGGCTCCCGGCCCCGACCTGCCAACACTGCTCACTGCCAGAAATCAGGAACCCTGGAGCTGAAGGGCCAGAAGTCTAAGGTGTTTGCAGCCCTGAGCCTTCCTGAGATGTGGCTGTACAAGAGTGAGCAGGTTCGTGCCTGGACCAGACACCTCGCTGGCACAGAGGGCTGTGCCAATGGTGGACAAGGGTGAGAGGGAT
>JAOTQQ010000052.1:30089324-30103429 GCA_026546715.1 Gallinago undulata | reverse complement strand
ATGGCTGGTGGGGGTAACCCGCCCCCCCCCCCCCCCCCTCACCCCAGCAACCTTCATTCCCTCTTCTCTGCCCTTGTCGTTCTCAGGACATTTTACCTGCAGGGCTTGTCACGGGTGGACTCGGCAGCATGGTACGCCGACATCCAGGCATCAGCCGGGGGGAGAGGTAATGCACTGAAGGACCAGCAGCTGAGCCGGGGAGACATCCCCATCATCGTGGACAGTTGCATCGCCTTCATCACACAGTATGGTGAGTCCAGTGTGGTGGCATCACTGCTGGAGCATCCTCCGACACACATGGGGCAGCTGAGGGGTCCAGGCAGGAGGCACCACTCTCAGGGCACCAGCCCTCTGGGGACTCTCTGGACAGGATTGGGCACCCATGACCCTATATCCCCACCCCAGGGCTGCGGCACGAGGGGATTTACCGCAAGAATGGAGCCAAGTCCCGGATCAAGGTACTGATGGAAGAGTTTCGGCGGGATGCCCGCAATGTCAAGCTGCGCATCAATGACAACTTCATTGAGGATGTCACCGATGTGCTGAAGAGATTCTTTCGCGAGCTCGAGGACCCTGTCTTCACCCTAGAGCTGCACCCACAGTGGAAGGAGGCTGCAGGTACCTCCTTCACCCAACTCCTGTTCCTGTGTTAGGCTGCTTGCCAGAGACCCCTGGAGTTGGTGTCCCTCAGGATGGGGTCTTCGTACTAGCCATGGAGCCAAGTCAGCTCTGTGTCCACCAGACTCAGAAATAGTCCATGACTCGTTTTCCTCCCTCCAGAAATCTCCTTGAAGCCCCAGCGCCTGGAGAGGTACAAGGAACTCATTCATCGCCTGCCTCGCCTCAACCGCAAGACACTAGCTGCACTGATTGGGCACCTCTACCGGTCAGTGGAGGTGACCTCCCTGCCAGATCTCATGCTCCAGTCAGGGTCCCCAAGGCCAGCTAGCAGTATGAGGTCTCTCCAGTGCCCAGGAAACACTGGCTTTCATCCCTGCGAGCCAGGAAGAGCCCAGAGCCCATGCTCTGCCCCACCAGCCCCAAGTTGGTGCTAGGGTGTGCTGCAGTATCTACTCTGGGACACCTCAAAAGTTCCCAAAGTTGTCCTGCAACAAGGAGGAGTGACAGGATGTTTGGAAGTAGCTGACACTCCTCTATAGGATCTAATCTTCACAAGTGCACAAAAAGAGGGGAAAAAAAACATCCCATCCCCAACTCAGAGTATGAGGTGGTCCTGTTGCCTACTTTCATGGCAGTTGGAAATCCTCCAAACAAGAACTGCCCAACTTGAGGAGGAGCTGGAGAGAAAATGGGTTGTCTTTCAGGACAGTTTGAGACAGAGGAGAGCGGCTGGGGCTGAAACCCCATCCAGAGTGGGACCAGTCCCTCACCTCTGTCCTCCTTGTCCCAGGGTGCAGAAATGTGCAGACCTCAACCAGATGAGCACCAAGAACCTGTCGCTGCTCTTCGCACCCAGCCTCTTCCAGACTGATGGCAAAGGGGAGCATGAGGTCAAGGTGATGGAAGACCTCATTGACAACTATGTCAGCATCTTCAACGTAAGCTCCCTCCAGGGGCATTGCCAGCCCCCTACATACTGGCTCTGTCTGTCTCCCCTTCTATCCCCCCATACTGCCTCCTCCTGCATCCCTCCCTCCTGGCCAGGTGTTCTCAAGCCATATTCCACTCCACATTGACTTCATGTGTCACCCTGTGCATCCTTCCTCTGGCAGATTGACGAGGATCAGGTATCCCAGATGGATCTGGAGAACAGTCTGATCACCACCTGGAAGGACACCCAGGTACTAGCGATGTGGTTGTCAGCTTGTCACCTCAGAGACCCCCAGGCTGGTGGGACTGGCTGGAGGATGGGGACACTCCCAGCTGTCCACCCTGTGTCCCCACTGTGCCACACCAGATATCTGGGGAAGGACTTCCCTCCACTTGTCTCCTCTTTGCCGATTACTTTGAGGCTCCTGCCCAGGGAAGAAGCAGCCCCAGCTCCCTAGGACACCATCTCCAGCCCCTGGGGAGAAGGGATGTGCACAGTACCCATGGAAGCATGGTACTAATGCCACCCATTCTTCCCCCAGCTCTCGCAGGCAGGAGACCTCATCATTGAGGTTTACCTGGAGCAGAAGCTGCCAGATTGCTGCGTCACCCTGAAGGTGAGTCCCAAAGGAGGGTTGTGACAGAGGAAACAAGGATGGATGGAGGCTTCTGGTGAGGCCTGTCCCTGGGACCCATCCTGACACCACCCACCACAGTTCCCTATGTGTCCATCCCCAGGTGTCCCCCACAATGACAGCAGAGGAGCTCACCAACCAGGTGTTGGAGATGCGCAACGTGGCAGCCAGCCTGGACATCTGGTTGACCTTTGAGGCCCTGGAGAACGGGGAGCTGGGTGAGCATGGTGGAAATGGCACAGGGTAATGCTCTTGGCACAATCAGGTTGGTGAGGTGGAGGTGTGGGATATGGAGGTCGGCTTGCTGTTGGTGGCAGGGAGAACAGGGACTGGCACAGTGGAGGAGACATAGTGGTGAGAGTGTTCCTGCCTCTCCAGAGCGGCCTTTGCATCCCAAGGAGAAGGTACTGGAGCAGGCTTTGCAATGGTGCAAGCTTCCAGAGCCCAGCTCTGCATACCTGCTGGTGAGGAAGGTCCCTATTGGCGAGGGCGGCTGTCTCTTCACAGGTAAGGCAATGACAGAGGGTCCCAGCCCCTAGGGGTGTCCCCAGAGGGGGATATCTGTGCCCCACCTTCCCCTGGTCACCTTCCTGCAGCCGTCAGGGGCACACCCCTGAGATCCACAGACACCCTCACATGTCCTCAGACCTCCTGACCCCTGTTTCTTCCCACATGGCAGGCACCAAGCGTGAGACCCCCAAGTGTGGGCTGCTGAAATGTCGTGAGGAGCCCCCCAAGCTGCTGGGGAACAAGTTTCAGGAGCGCTACTTTGTCATCCGGGACCGGAGGCTGCTGCTGCTCAAGGAGAAGAGGGTACCCAGGGGCTGCTCCAGGGCTGGACTGGTGCCCTGAGGGCAGGACGAGAGGCAGGGAGGGGGAGTCACAGTGGTGGCACAGTGGTGGCTGTCCTCCTGGCAGGGAGGCTGGCACCAAGCTGGGCTGATCCAATGGTTCTCCTTCCCCAGAGTGCCAAGCCGGAGCGTGAGTGGCCCTTGGATGCAGCCAAGGTTTACATGGGCATTAGGAAGAAGCTGAAGCCACCAGCCCAGTAAGTGGGACCTTCTCTGGATGTGACCCTGGGGCTTGTATCTCTTGGTGCCTGCCCCCAGCACCCAGCATGCGAACCCAGCCATTGGGAGCATGCAAAGCTCCACCGGGACCCAAAGCCATGATAAGCATGGGCCTGTGGGACATGCTCAGCCCCACACCCAGTAATCTACAGACCCTGGACTGTGTCTGAGCTTGGTGGTACTGCCTCACAGCCTGTCTCTTCCTTTTCCCAGGTGGGGTTTCACACTGATAGTGGACAAGCAGCAGCTGTGAGTATCTGCCCCTGTCATCCTGGGGCTGGGGGAATGTTGAGATCTGTCCCCAGTTTTAGTGGGATTGGGACAGCCAGGGGCAGTGCTACAGGTTCCTGGGGGTCAGGGAAGAGCTGGTACCTTGCAGGGGCACTCAAGTGACAGAGTGGTGGAGCAACTTGCTCCCTGGCATGAGGTGGAGGCCATCTCCATATCACACACCCTTCCTACCTCCCCATCCACACCAGCACCCCTGAGAGATAACATCTTCCAAGCACCGGGTATGAGGCTCCAGAGGGTCCCCTGCCCACCCTGTCCATGCGTGGGTGCCATCCGCATAGCTGTGCTGCCTGCCAGCCTTTGCCCAACACTGCTCTGTGTGCCCAAGCACCCAACACCAGGTGCTCCTGCACCCTGCACCAAGCTGGGCTCCCTGCCCTGGCCTCCCTGGTACCTGTGGGTGGCTGGGGACACCCGTGCATCCTGCTGACTCTGTACCCATTTCTCTGATGCTGCTGGTGCTGGGGCAGCAGATGAGCACATCACCTGCCCCCAACATGGGGCTGAGATGTTCTTCTAAGGACAGCTGAGCCAAAGTACTTCATGAGTGCCCGGTGAGCTCTCACCTTGCCCTGAAGCCATGATTTGGGCACGCAGAGTTTCAGAGGAGCAGCCTCACTGGGTGCAGTTGTGCCTGACAGCCCTGGGCTCACAGGCAAGGTGGCAAGGAGATGTGGGTCCTGCTGGCCCTGCTCCCTGGCAGCTTCTCAACTGACTCCTTTGCAGGTATCTGGTGTGCTCGGGGCAGGCTGAGCTGTGGGACTGGACCACCAGCATCCTCAAGGCTCAGGTGGGTGCAAGGCTGGCTGGGATGGGCTGGGATGGGCTGGGATGGGGGCTGGAAGGGCAGCCTGGCATGACCTCCACCCCATCCCTGCCCTGTCTTTGTGCACAGCATGATGACCTGCGCCCCGTGATCATGCGCCGGCGCTCCTCCTCTGACCTCGCCAAGCAGAAGTTCGGCACCATGCCACTGGTGCCCCTGCATGGGGACAGCACCGATGCCACCATGCTCTCCGCCAACCAGACCCTGGTAAGGCCCCCACAGCTCCCACTGCCCACAGGTGCTCCTGCACCCACCCAGGTCCAAGCACCTGTCCCAAAATCCTATCCCTGGGCCCTGGAGATGGGTGTGTGCTGCCTGGCACTGATGGATGCTTTGAGTGTGTGTCCCCCTGTTCAGCATTGTGTGTGCGTGCTGCATGCTGTGCTCATGTCTGTGGCACCTCTCCATGGGGTGCAGGGCCCTGTGCTGCACCCCACTGTCTGTCCTCTGCCTGCCCAGGCATGTGTCACCCTGCTCCATGCTATCACGTGCTTACCTCTGCCCGTCTCCTCTGTTTCTAGCGCCGCCTGCACACACGAAGGACTTTGTCCATGTTTTTTGTAAGTACCCATACTCGTGGAGCACATCTGTTGCTGGCTTTGCACCGTGCCTTTTGGCTACGGCAGCAAGAGCTCGCCTGCAGCGTCCCACCTGCACTCAGGGACATGCCCAGGCCATCCTGCCTATGCTGTGGGGCAGAGGAGGGGGTGCCCACTGCCCTGTGTGTCCCATACCTGGGGATGGGGGTCCCTGCATGGTCCCGAGGTGTGCAAGCAAGACCATAACATTCCACCCCAGCTCCCAGAGTCTCTCCCGTTGGGTGTACATCGCCTAGACAGGATCAACATAAGAAATGCAAGGAAATAGGTTTGGGTCCTCCTCACCATCGGGTTATTTCCCCGGGGGTCACCTGGTGGGACCTCGCCTCATGTGGCTTTGTGCTCTGCATGGGAGCCCATTTGTCCGACCCCCACTCCAAACCACCCCTGCCAAGGGATGCTGGAATAGTGACACAGCCTGGTGGCATGGACCAGGCCTCAGCAGGGACCAAAACACTCCCCCTCCATCAGTGATGGGGAAAGAAAGAGTAACAGGGGCTGAGCCAAGAGACCTGATGGAGGGCAGGTCCCCTACAGTCATCAGCCCCACACTGAGGGGACAAAGCTCCTCAGGTATGGAGAGGTACAGCTGAGCAGTGCATACCATGCCCCTCACACTGACCCCCTACCCTTCCCCAGCCCATGAAAATGCACCAGGACTCCCTGGAGGAGCAGCAGGAGAAGGAGGTGGACGCCGATCCTGTCTACGAGGAGGTGGGCAACTTCCCCGAGCTGGCCGCGCTGGAGCTGGGACGAGGGCTGCTGGCAGACCTGTCGGCCATGCCCGCCGTAGACAGGTCCAAGAAGCCAGTCCCATTCCCCGAGCAGCCCCCAGACACAGCGCTGCGCTCCTCACTACCCGCCAGCCCGGCTCAGAAGGTGGTGGGTCCCTCCATCCCCAAAGCCTTGTCCCTCGAAAGGGGCTTGAACCTGGAGAATGACAAATCTCCAGCCCAGGGGCTCAAACCCACAAAAACAGCCTCTCTGGAGAGGAATGTGGAGCCTTCCCTGGCACTGGCCAGGGACTGGGAGCAGGTAGCCACACCAGGGAGCAGTCCCAGTGCAGAGGCCCCCCTGGAGAACCCCAGGAAGAGGAGTATCCAGCCTCCCTCCCCCATCAACGACAAACTCATCCAGGAGCTCAGCAGCGTCATCCTCAGGAAGAACGAGGGCCAGCCACCGGGGCCAGGCCAGCCGGTGACATGACCCGTTGTGCCAAAGGGGCAGCCACCAAACTGGGGGTCAAGTCGCGCGCGATGATAGGTACCCCATGCTCCCACATCATGGAGCCCACACCTTCCTCCTTGTCCTGACCCCAGCACTGGGCTGGGAATGGGGACCAGGGGACTGGTGGGAGCTGGGATGCTGAGGGGTGGTACCCCCTGTTGGGAGGGCTGAGGATGCTGCCACACATGGCTCTTGCTCATGGGTGGGTCATCTGCCATCAGGCCCAGTGCCGAGGGAAGAGAGTAAAAGGGAGAATAAAAGCGTGTCCACATGTTTTGGCAGCACCACATGGTGTCAGGCAGGGGGGCAAGTGGAACCTGCCAGTACAGGGCAACACAGCATGTGGTCCCCTCCCCAGCGCTGGGCCTGTGGGGCAGGGTCAAGACACCCAAGTCATTCCCCACTTCCATTCTTACATCTAGTGTGGCATATTTTAGGGGGTGAGGTCAACAGGAGCGGGGCTGGCCATGTGTGCCCGGCGTGTAGTCCTGGCGATGGAGGGCGGCTCCTGCACAGCTGGGGTGTTTATACCTGTTCCTTCCACCATCAGGGAGAAATAAAGTTTTATTTGTACTCCGGAGGGTTTGGTCTCTGCAGGAGGAGTGGGGAGGGATAAGGGGGTCAGGCAGGAGGGGAGGCTCGGAGGCCAGGGCCAGGTACACAACCGATGGACCCATGGGACATGGACAGTACCAGTGGCATCAGAGGAACTACATAAGTGGGGCAAAGCCCTAGTGAACCTCCCATCCAGGGCAGCATTTTCTGCCTAAATCTGCCACCAGCCTGGGACAGTGCAGCCATTTGTGCTGGGTACCAAGATGCTTCCCCCCTTCCCAGGGCAGGGGGACACAGTCCAGCACCCTTTAGCCCTGCTGACTCTGCTCACTGGTCCTCAGGGGCACGACTGTCTTCTCCGAGGCCCTCCCTGATGAGGTCTTGACCCTCCCGGAGCAGCAGCTGATGGCATCCCGGACCCAGCCCCGAAAATCCTTGGAAACGTAGAAGTATACAAAAGGATCAAAGCAGTTGTTGAAGGCGCCAAGCACCAGAGCTGTGGCATACCACCTGTAGGTGTAATTGTAGCACCCTTTGGCCTCCAGCATGTAGTGGATAAAGAGCAGCACGTTACTGGGAGCAAAACAGAGGATGAAGACCAGGAGGACCAGGGCCAGAACACGCACCAGCTGCCTATGCTGTTTCCCCTTGGCCAGCAGCCGTACCAGGATGCAGCTGTAGGAGATGGTCATGAGCACAAAGGGCAAGCCAAAGCCCACTCCCACCAGGGTGAGGAAATAGTAGGCGAGGAACATGTGCTTATCCTTTTCTAGGACATCATGGCAAGTTGTGATGTTCAGGCTTGGGATGTGACTTATCTGGGGGTGGAAAAGCAGCAAGCTCATGCCCAGCCCTACCACCAGCCAGATGCCCACAGAGACACACACCTTGCCCCGCATCCAACTGGAGCCCTTCCACAGGAATGGGTGTACCACAGAGATGTAACGCTCCAGGCCAATACAGGTGAGGAAGAGGATGGAGCTGTACATGTTGCCATAGAAGAAGGCCATCATGGTGCGGCACAGGTAGTCCCCAAAGACCCAGTGATTGCCCAAGAGGTGGTAGGAGATCTTGAAGGGCAGCAGGAGGACGAAGAGCAGGTCAGCACTGGCCAGACTGAGCAGGAAAAGGGTGCTAGAACATCTCCTGAAGTTGGCCACCAAGACCCAGCAGGCCAAAGCATTAGCCGGCAGCCCCACGAGCAGGACCACAGAGTAGAGGGCAGGGAGCAGGCGGGTGGTGAGGGTGCTGTTGAGAAAAGCTTCCACAGAGGCACTGGGACATTCAGCTTCTTCTTGGGGAGTGAGAGGGATCAAGACTCGCCCTTTGCGATGCACTGCAGAGGACACAAGGTATCAGGCTTGGCCGAGAGCCCCCTCCCACTGTCCCTTCCCACTTGGGATGACACAGGATATGTCACCCCTCCCTGTGGACCTACCAGCACATGCGAGAGCTGGCATCTCCCTCTCCCACCACAGGGGCAGCTTGAGACACAGAAGCCCTTAACGTCCTGCCGCCCTTGCCGTCTGGAGCCGTGCCACATCCTGTGTTGTCCGTGCCACCCTCCCAGTGGTGCCACCGCAGCGGCGCCAGCCTAGACAGGCACCCTGCCCGCAGCCCAGATGGGCTCTGCTCCCACACACTGCCTCAGGGACTGCCAACGTCCCTTTTCCTACCGATCCCAGCACAACAGGTTCCCCGCAAGCCAATGGGATAAAAAGGGCAGGACAAAGTTGGGATGTGGACACATCCCAGGACAAAATTGGGATATGGCCGCCCATGCCAGGATGGGAGATGTTCTTCCACCAGGGCTTCTGCCTCCTCCTCCTCCTTCTTCTGGCCAGCCCCCCGACCCCAGCTTTGCCCCCACTGCAGCCAGCTCTGCACACTCCTCCCCGTCTTCCTGTGGCTGGAGGCTTCCACTGCATGCTCCGAACAAAAATGAAGAACAGGAAGGTCCTGGGACACCAGACAGACAACTCCTGATTAAATCCCTTTTCTGGCTCAGAAATCACAGCCAGCCTCTGTCCCCCTGCACATCAATCCTGGACCCAAAAGCTCTATCCAAGTGGTCCCCAGGATGACCCAGCCCCAGGGGACCCCAGTTACATCCAACAGGTTTCTCACAACATCTGTCAACTCTCCACATCCAGAGGATGGTGTAAATCCATGTTAGGAGAGCAGTAACCTGATTTTTGCTGTCAGAAGGGGAAGGGGTGGCAGAGTTTCAGGTCTTCACTTAGCTTTTCAACATGGACACCCAGGAAAGGCAGCAGAGAAGTGCCCTGAACTTTCACCGTGACACCCCAAGTATCGAGGGACACAATGTCAGGGTGTCCCAGCAAAGCATCCCTCCCCTGTTCCATCACACCCTAGACCCACCAGTGCACTTACTTGGGGACAATTGGGTGGCTGAGCCAAGCCAAGCACAGCCGAGGAGGAGGATGACGCAGGCAGCTGCGGATCTCGGTGAAGGCACCAGCTGGGACATCTCTGGGGGGTGGCTTCTGCACAAGCTGGGTCCGCACAAATGTCACAGACAGGGCTGGCCCCACTGTCTGTCACCACGGCAGGACTGGCACCAGCTCCCTCCCCACTGGCACCCTTCCTCTTCCTCTTCTATGTTGTGTCCTACGTCCTGCCCACGTTCCTGTGGTCTGAGCAGCCAGACAGGAGGTGGGGAGCACGAGATGACCACCAGCTGTTACAGCCACCGAGCACTCAGGGTACGTCACCAAGGCTGGGGTGGTTTCCAGCTGCTGACACGCAACGGGATGCTGTAGGGAGGAGGAAGCAGACGTAAGGTCGACATCGAATGACAATTGTGAATCACAACGGGCAGGTGGAGCTATATGTCCTAAATATGGGGCAGGAAGAAGGCAGCTGGCTCCCAGCCCTGTGACATGGGCCCCTGCCCCATTGCAGCACCCCAAGTCACAGGGTACCCAACCTGCCCAGCGCTGCCAGGACTGGACATCCCCCATGGATCATCATCTCAATCAGGCTGACAAGCCAATGGCACCCTGTAGATGGGGCCGCCCTGCATTATCCCACTCTCTTGTCCCCTTCCTGCCACCCAAGTGGGTGCTGGGTGGCCCCTGATCCCTCCTGCAGCAGAGGTTGCTGCGGGGGAGTGGGGGAATAACGGACCCGGTGACACAGTCGCAGCCTCAAGCACTGACACGCACCAGGGGAAGCAGGACATGTGCAGCTGAGCCTAAAAATGTCAGGAAAAGAGCAAAAAGGGGACAAATGGGACAGCGGGGAGAGCCATGGGATCTGCAGGACCCACGGACAGAGAAAAAGAGGGACAGAAAGAGACGTGAGAGCTGAAGGGGATGGGAGGGGAACAGAGGGACAAGGGGACAGGTCCAGAAGGCAAGGGCTCGCTGGGCAGCTCTCGTAGCTCTCGGTGCCCCAAACCGAATGCCAGTGCTCAGCTCTACAACCGTGTCCCCATGGCAGGGTCCTGCCAAGCCAGGGGCTCTGCGCTCTCCGTGTGACGTGGGACCCCACGTGTCCCTTTGCAGTGGGCAGTTTAGCTGAGGCCCCACTGCCTCACATGTTACCACATCCCAGGACCCCCAACACCTCACATTTCCCTGTGCCCCAAAACCAGTACCCTGGCACCCCTCATGTCACTGTGTCCCAGGGTCAGTGTCCTGTGTGTCCCCAATGCTCTGGGTGTCCCCATGGCCCAGCACTCCCCCTGTCCCCACGTCCCCCTGCCCAAGGACATAGGCCCCAGTTCTCTCCATCACCCCATCTCCCTGTGTCCCTTTCTCCCTGTATTCCTGTGTCCCCATCTCCCCGTGTCCCTGTCTTCCTGTCTCCCCATCTCCCTGTCTCCCCGGTTCCCCATGTCCTTATGTCCCCATGTCTCCAACTCCCTGTGTCCCCTTGCCTCCCCCTGTCTCTGTGCCCCCTTGTCCATATGTCCTTGTGTCCCCGTGTTCCCATCTCCCTGTGGCCCCATGCCCTCATGTTCCTATGTCCCCATGTGCCCATCTCACTGTGTTCCCATCTCACCATGTCCCCCATGTCCTTGTGTCCCTGTGTCCCCCACTCCATATGTCCCTATGTCCCCGTGTCCCCATCTCCCTGTCTCTCTATCCCTGTGTCTCTCCTGTCCATATGTCCACATGTCCCTATTTCCCCATACCCCCATGTCCCCTTGTCCCTGTGTCCCTCCTGACCGTATGGCTTTGTGTTCCCAACTCCCCATGTCCCAATGTCCCCGCATCCTCTTGCCCTCATCTCCCTGTGTCCCGTGTCCCAATATCCCCACGTGCCCATGCCCCCAAGTCCCTGTGTCCCCATCTCCCCGTCTCCTCTTGTCCCTGTGTCCCCCTGTCCATATATCCCCATGTCCCCGTGTCCCCATGTCCCCCTTTCGCGCTCCAGCGGCACGTGCCGCACTGACCACCAGGGGGCGCGCGGGCAGGTGGGAGGTGGGGGGGAGGGATCGGTGGGCGGGGGCTTCTACGCAATGGGGCGTGGCTTTGAGGGCGTGGCTTAGCGGGAGATGGGCGTGTCCCGGGAGTAGGCGGGGCGGGGCCAGGCCCGGCAGTTCCGGGCTCCGCACACGCCGCCGGCGGTGGCGACCGGGAGCGGGGACCGGCGACCGGGAGCGGTGCCGGGGCGGGGGGGGGGAGCGCAGCGATGCAGCCGCCGCCGCGCAAGGTGAGCGCGGGGCCGAGGGGGCACCGGGGCGGGGTCCCGGCCTCGGGACCGGGGTCCTCCGGCGGTGCCGGCGGAGCAGGGCTGGGTCCCGCAGCCCCCGGCGGAGCTGGAGCGGGGCTGGGGGAGCGGGGCCGCGGCTAGGCGGTGGCCACCGGTACCTACAGTGGCACCCGGGGGGGGGCGGGCGGGACAACGGGAACCGGTACCGGGGGCAGCGGGCGCCCCCTCCCGCATCCCGGCCCGGCAGGGGCCACAGCGGTTCCCGTGCGCTGAGCGGTGCCGTCCCGCAGGTGAAGCTCACCCAGGAGGTGCGGGTCCACCTCCTCGAGCAGCTCTCGGGCCTGCAGAGCAAGCAGCAGAGGGACGCCGAGCTGCTGGAGGACATCAGGTAGGGTCCCCCCCCCGTTGTGTCCCCTGTGTCATGTGTCCTCCCCACCGTGAGCTGAGACCGGCCAGCTCATCCCATGCGTGGGGCCAGGGCCAGCCTGCCAGGCATAACTCACCTTGAGCCTGCCGCACAGAGGTCGTGGGCTCCATCACCCAACAGGGTGGCCAGATGGGGACATCCCTGTGCGGGGTGGTGGCTGTGGGGTGACGGCAGGGTTGACCCGTCCCTGTATCCCTGCGTGGGTCCTCACCTGCCCTGCGTCCCCTCTCCCCACAGATCCTACAGCAAGCAGAGGGCCGCCATCGACCGGGAGTATGGGCAGGTAAGGAGGTGCCGCTGGTTTCAGGACCGATGGCCTGGGGAGTCACGAGCCAATGGCCAGTGGCCACGAGGACCGAGCCCCATCCTTCCCTCGCGGGGTGTTCTGGAACAGAGCACGGCCCCCCAGGGGCCATGGGCAGTGTCAGAAATTATCTGAGCAAAGCGGGTCTTGGCTGCTCTGTGTGGGGCACAGGGGGCTGTGGCAGGGGGGCTCAGCATTGTCCCTGCCAGGGGGGACCATCCAGGTCAGGTGACCCACTGTGGGGCTTTGCTGAGGACAGTGTGGCCCCAACCTCGGGTGCCCAGAGGGAATATCTTGCCAGAGGAGAGGAAACTGCGGAGCTCTGCTGTCTGCTGGGTCATCGCAGGGCTCTGCTCTTAAATGTCAGAGCCTGGTTTGGCTCCATGAGACATCCCTGCAGCATCCCTTGGGGACACCCTGCAGCAGAGAGGTGTCCCCCCATCCCGCAGCCAGGCACTGTGCCACCCCGCTCCCTTTTGCCCCCCTCCCCCAAGCTGGGGAGGGGACTGTCCCCCCAGGGTTGGGGTCTTGCTGTACTTGGCTTTGCCGGGGGCTCTTCTACTCCACCCCCGCAGGTGGTGTCCCTCGCTGGTGTCCCCTTGCTGGTCCTCTGTTCTAAAACCTGCAGTGGGGAGGGGTCTTCTCATGGTGGTGGCTGGTCCCCAAGAAGGTTTTTCCATGGGGAGCCTGATGGGGTCCCTTCTGACACCAAGCCACTGTGGTGTGTGTGTGTCCCCTGCTCTGGGGACAGCTGTGGGGTGGGGAGCCAGGGTGGGGGAGCCCAGTTTTATCCCCAGAGTGGGACGGCAGGTGCTGGGGTGCCCAGCAGGGTTGGGGAGCACCAGTGATGGAGGAGGGGGGGTCTGTCCACAGGCGCTGCAGAGGCTGGCGAGCCAGTTCGTGAAGAGAGACTGGCAGCGGGGCCGTGGAGACACCGGTGACTCGAGGTGAGCTGGGGACAGGGATGGGGATGGAGGGCTGGCAGCACCCATCCGTGGCCCCCAGCTGGGAGATGTGTAATCCCAGCCAGGATTCGGGTGTCCTGGAGATGCAGCCCAGGGTGGGATGTCCCCAAGGGTGTACCCAACTGGGAGGGGACAGCAGGGGCTGGGGGTGCTGGCTGTCCTGCCACCATCCCCAAAAGCTGTCAGGGTGGCATGAAAACACCCTGCCCTGTCTTTTAACTCCCCCCAGGAGCGCAGTCGCGGTGTGGAAGGGTGTCATCGAGGGGACTGCACACGCCGGACAGGTTCGTGTCACCGCCTCGGAGAGCTACCGTGCCCTCGCCGCGGAGGCCACCCGGACCACCCGCCTCTCCAAGGAGCGGATGCTCAAGAAGGTACTGGGTGGGGGGAGGGGTGAGGACATGTAATAATGGCTGGAAAGCAGCCCTGAAGAGAAGGACTTGGGAGTGTTTGTGTATGAAAAGCTCACCATGAGCTGGCAGTGCGTGCTGGCAGCCCAGAGAGCAAACTGTGTCCTGGGCTGCATCAAGAGAAGTGTGGTCAGCAGGGTCTCAGGAGGTGATTCTGCCCCTCTGCTCTGCACTCGTGAGACCCCACCTGGAGCACTGCATCCAGTTTTGGAGTCCTCAGCACAGGAAGGACATGGACCTGTTGGAACGGGTCCAGCAGAGGGGCCACAAAGATGATCAGAAGGATGGAGCACCTCTCCCATGAGGACAGGCTGAGAGAGCTGGGGTTGTTCAGCCTGGAGAAGAGAAGGCTTCGGGGAGACCTCATAGCAACCTATCAATATCTGAAGGGAGGCCATAGGAGAGCTGGGGAGGGACTCTGTCAGGAAGTGCAGTGACAGGACAAGGGGCAACAGTTTTAAATTGGAAGATGGGACATTTAGATTAGACACCAGAAAGAAATTCTTTACAGTGAGGGTGGTGAGGCACTGGCCCAGGTTGCCCAGAGAAGCTGTGGCTGCCC
>JAOTQQ010000052.1:30068853-30080209 GCA_026546715.1 Gallinago undulata | reverse complement strand
GAGGGATAAGAACAGATGCCAGATGAGATGCCAGAGATGAAGGAGACCACCACCAGACAGAGGACCAGGTGGTAGTCTGGACAGAACAGACCCCTCAGCATTACAGTCAGAAATGCTGCTCATGATCAGAAGGGTCAAGAAGATAAATGCTCCAGCTCTGGACAATGTACCCACAGGACTGCTCAGGTCAAGCCAAACAGCAGCAAATGTCCCCTTTCAGGTCTATCCGGATATTTGGAGACAAGGCACTGGCACTGCAATTCAGCAAGACCAAAGAATGTTCTGGTCCTGAAGAGGGATGGGGAGGAGGCACTAGTGGCAGGATCTTTTCTTGGTAATGCCATTGAGCAATGTCAAGCTGGAAGAGCTGGGAATGGATTCAACGGAGCAGGCAGGGTTCAGACTGGAGGGGGCACAAGAGGGAACATAACCAGTCTCTGGATGGTGAGGGGAAAGGCAGGAGAGGTTTGGCCGTCTGCCTGGTCAGCACCACTGAGGCATTTGATTCATAGGATGTGACACACTGCGGCTGATTGGGCCAAGGACAGAGGGTGAGACGCAGATGCTTTGGTGGATGAGCTCTGCCACTGACAACTGGTTTGAGGAAAGCCCTGAGATAGATGGTAAATCATTCCATAAAATGAAAGTACAGATCATATAACCCTGATTACCTCTGAATTGTTGAATGATTTAGGTAGGAAAAGTCCTTGGGAGGTATCCCGTCCAACCTTCTGCTGGAAGCTGGGCCACCTCCCACCCTCAATCAGGTTGTGCAGGACCCCTTCCAGTCAGGCTTTGGAAATCTCCAAGGATGGAGATGCCTCCACTCCTCTGTGTCCTGTCCTGGGGTTGCACAATTCTCAGGCTGATAGTTTTTCCTTAAGCGTGATTTGGATTTCTCTTGTTGCAACTTGTGGCCACTGTCTCTTGTTGTTCCCTGGGCACCTCTGAGAAGAGTCCAGCTCCATCTTCATTTCAACTACCCCCAAACCCTTTGAGTAGTTTTAGAGAACAATTAGATCCCCCCTTTAGACTTCTCCAGGCTAAACAAACACCATTTCCCCAGCAGCTCCTCACATGCCACATGTCTTAGCCCCTGATGATCTTGATGGGCCTCCACTAACCTCACTCCTTTCCACTCCTTCAGTAATGGGCCTGGGCCTACCAACTGGGGACTAGACTCAGTCAATGAGTAGGTAATAGGCAAAGGACTTTCAACCACTGTGTCAAAAATAAAAGCAATAGTCACCACAACCACCACCACCCACCCAAGGAAAAAAAAAAAAAAAAGAGAGGAACAAGACTAGAGGATTTGAAACAGAAGAGCTGAGTTAAAGGAGCTTTTCGATGTAGGATCAATCATGAATCAAGGTACTTCGTGCAATGAGGATATTCACAGTAAAGAAGACACAGGAAGGGCAGTCCCAGAAAAGTCATCCAGGATCTGAAAGAGCCAAGGGGCCAGCTTGGAAATGAGAACCAGAAATTGGAGGTCGTTTTTTACCTCGTGGACAAGTAGAAACTTTTAAAATATAACCTTAGAGAAAGGTAATGATGGTCCCATGGAGAAGGCTGCCATGACATGGGATATTAAGTACAAAGAGAAGAAACCAAGATTTGAGGGAAAGTATCTTTAGGAAAGTAGACCACCTTCTCCAGCACTCAGAAGTGAGTGAGAGGATACTGAGAAGAGCATGGACAAAGGACACAGAGGAGCGGATGGAGCTGGCTACCAGCCAGGGAATGAGATTGGGCATGAATATACAGGCATCTGGTTTACAAAACACTACCCCTTAAACCAAGGAGAGCTGACAGCAATGGGCAGAGAGGAAGCCAGAAGGTGTCAGTCTCCAAGAGATGTGATCTTAGCTGGACTTCGGCATGGGGAGGTCCAGCATGTCCCCTTTACCATCTCTTCATCAAGCCCCCAGTTCACGTCCCTCCTGAGACTCTGGCTGTGATAGTAAAAAAAATCCACCCCCCACCCTGATGCCCACTCTAGCTCAACATCACCATGAAAGGACTGTCTCTCTGGACCACAGCATGGAGCTTCATCAAGGCATAGACCCTGAATGAAGACCTGCTGCAGGATCTGAGCACAGCAGAGCTTTGTGTCTCACCAAGGTGGCCACCCAGGGAGCAGCAGTTGCTTAGAGAGTTGTAGAATCATACAATTGCTGAGGTTGGAAGAGACATTTCAGATCACTTAGTCCAACCATCAACCTAACACTGACAAAAAATGTCATAAAACCATATCACTAGGCACCCTGCCCTGGTCACCATTGGTGGTATGGAGCTGAGCCCTGAAGAATCTTGCTAAAGGTCTTCTGCATGCATTTTCTGCTGGGGAATGAGGCAACCTGGGCAAACCTTCAGATTGCACTAAGGGTTACTGACTACACAGAGGCCACAGGCAGCTCAGGAAGTCCCTTGAGGTGAGACCAGTTGGGCAACTGGAAGAGTATTTGTGGGAAGTACTGAGTACACTGCCCTATGCTTGTATTCCTCCCATGGCATCTAATTACAGTCATCATTGGAGGCAACAACCTGGAGGAGCAGAGCCACTCTTTCGTTCTGAAGGTGGTGGCTGGTAACTTGCTCCTGGGACCTGCTGTCACCTCCTCCCCTTCCTAATGAGATCCCTAAAACTGGAGTCAGTGCCCCTGTTGGGCAGCAAGAGCCCTGATTGCACATAGCTGGGACAGCAGGCTTTGAAAGAACGTGGACTTGAGGCTCTTCCCAGCACTGAGTCAGCAAGACAGGACAGGCTTGAGTCATGTTCCAAGAGAGGAGGAGGGAAGCCACTAGTACGTCACAGCCTGCCACATACCACAGGCATTTCCAGGTGCAGAAGGCACCTGGTTCCTTGGGAATTCCTGCTGCAGAGCTACTACTGGGGCATCTAAATGAGAAAGAGTAAGAGACCACCAGAGAAGATGGACCATGTCTGGAAGAGCTCATTTAAGTACCTGCCCACTGAGAAGACGGTGGTCTCTCCAGGATGCATCCTGCCTTTGCCATCCTTGGACCGTCCTTGCCGATGCAGTGGGTGCTTCTTCCTCCTGCTGCAGTGGATGCAGGGGGCCTGTGTGGAGCCCAGATGTACTGTGTGGTGATGTGGTGGGCCCCCGTCCTGGCTGTTACGGTGAGGACAAAGGCTGTAATAGGAGAAGGACATGACAGGTCATGTTATCAGGGGAAGACTTCTCAATTTTGGTGCAACCTCACTACAGCAAGCCCTGAGAAGCAGCAGCTCTGGAAGGGACGCCCTGTGGAGATAGGAATGGGGAAGAGCTATTCCCCTTGACAGTAGGGTGACAGTCAGCACAACTCCTGGGAGAGCGGGATCTCTTGTTGGGAAGATGCTTTATATCAAGCTGGAAAGGGGTTGGCTGCAGAGTCTGCAGAGCAAGGAGATACCCAAAAGGTGCTTCTCCCTTACTCTGTGAGAGCCACTAGTTGGTATAGGCTTCTCTCACCTGGGCACTGCCACTGGGATGTCCCCTTCATTGTCCCCCAGCATCTCCTTGAGGGCTTCTGCGTTCGCTGAAAAGAGAGTTAAAAGGGAATGAGTCAGCCAAAGTGGCCAGCAGGTCTTTGGACCAGCCCTAGGAAATGCTTACCTTCATTTTGGATGATGCATCTCACAATCTTCTCCACAGTGTCCTCGTTCAGCTCTTCCTCTTCATCTGAAAGGAGAAAATGTGGCACTGAGGGCTGGGATTTGGACACTCAGCTCACTAGTCCCTCTCCAAGAGCAGCCACATTGATGGAGGGGTTGGAGAAGCTTTGTGTCCCCCATCTCATGGGGAAGCCCCTGGGGAACACCAGATCCCTCACCCTGGAAAAGAAATGTGTGCAGGGAGGAGGGGGTTGGGTTGCTCCTTCGGAACTGGGGAGCTTCACGTGAAATGAGTGAAGAGAAGATTCAAAAAGGTTCAAAACAAGTTGAAAGAGGAGTCTCCTTATGGGGATAGTCCAGCCCTGGAGGCCCTGGGTGCAGGACGCTGCGGGTGCTAGAAGTTCACAGAAAAGAAACCTGCTGGGGCCTATTAAATATGTAGAAACCATCTCTGATGGAGAAAGCCCTGGAGCTACACATTGTTAGAAGCTTAAAAGAGTTTGCTGGGGAAACTTGGTTTGGTGTTTGCTCCATTGTGGTATTCATCCCTAGCATTCACCGCAACCTGCCTCTGGCCACCATCGGAGGCAGGAGCCTTGGCTGGCTGGATCTTCAGCCCAGTCTGCAGTGTTATATGGTCCTGTGAACAGGTCAGAGTTGTGGTCTGGTAGGCAGCTGCCTCAAAAAGCATGGTCAGGGGCTGCCACACTCCTGGAAGCTCACAGAGATGTTTCCCTGGGCTATGGCAACTCCAGCAGGCAAAACCAATCCTGGAAGGTTCAGACATTGTCTTCATGTCATGTGCAGCCAAGTTATTGAAGTCAGAGGAGAAAACCAAGGACTCCTGGAAGCTCCTGCTACATCTGTAGGCATGCATGAGAAGTGGCAGCGGGAGGTGCTCACCCTTCTGAACGCTGATGGTGGCACAGCAGAACCAGAGGAGTTATGTAGCACCATTTGTCAAGGAAGCAGCCAGAGGAATGTGTCTTCTCCATTTCAGCAGAGACTCATGAGAACTCTAAACGACCGAGCTTGCTTGGACTGAGCTCTGGCTTGCACCCACACTCGATGCTGCACTGACTTCCCAACCCTACTACCCAAGAGCCGCTTACAATGGCCTGAAGTGATAGAAAAACCCCTAATGGTCCCCTGCCAATGTGGGGCAGGGATCCCAAGGAAACACTCCTGTTCCTCTGGCCTGCGTGAGCACAACAGGGACTACAAAAGCACATGACTGGGGGCAAACACCATGCTGGCCCCATGCTGGACCTCCTAATGCCAAAGGGGCAGAGGGACAGCTCGTGCCCTGGCTAGGGATGCTTTTCTTGTAGGGCATGTGGGTTATAATTCAAGCACTGGGGATTCAGCAGGTCCTGGCTGTTCATCAGAATTATCTTTTGGTGATAATGCAACTATGGGAAGGACCAGATGCTGGTTCCCACCTCCCCAGCACCACCAACCTGCAGACCCAGAGCAGATCAGAGGGGTCTCTGGGGAACACCATGCCGCTGTTGCCACCCCATCCCTTTTTTCCAACCCAGGGGCATGTGATGGTTAACATTCCCACCCCCAGCCCACATCCCAGAAGTGTGTTTAAGGAGCATCAGTCCACACCAGCGAAAGGCAGCACCCAAGCCCCCGCTGAAACCCCATTGCCCCAGCACTCACTGGCCTGGAGCTCTGCCAGCACATCTTTGTTATCTGGGTCAAGCTCATCCCGGAAAGTTCGGCACCGGTAACCCTTCTTCTTCAGGACATGGCAGATAAGGAAACCCACCAGTCCCATGATGAAGAAGACAAGGACAAGGAGGAAGACCATATACAGGCTGTGCTGGGGGTCTGACTCCCCATTGTCGGTGCTGTTCTCGTCTGACATGCGGATCTAGAAGAAGGGGGAAGGTGGATCAGAGACCTCGCTGCTCACCCCCCACCAGGCTCCCCGTGCCCATCCTTCTCTTCCTCCCATCTGTCTTGGGCAAGAACAGGCTCCTGGCTTGGGGGGCACTGCCAAGGGTTCAACTCTCACCCTGCAAGGTCCAGCATGGCAGGGAATGCTGTGGAAGAGAGCACAGGCTGGAGGTGGCCCAAGGACACCCATGTGCCCCGCAGACACCCGGCAAGAGGCATCCCAAGGGCAGCGGCGACGGTGGCTGCATCCCCACAGGCCCGCCTGGCCCCAGGCTGCGGTGCTCCCCCATCCCTTGCAGGAGGTTTCCCAAGGTCCCCTGGCCTCCCCCGGCTCTGCGGCGGGCAGCATCACCCCGCTCGCCCTTGCGGGAGGATGAGCATCCTCACCGCACCGCGCCAGCCGGCTCCCCCTGCATCCCCCCCTGCTCACAGCCGAGGGCCTCCGCCGACAACGGCAACGGCAGGGCAAGTAGGGATCCGCGGTAACCGGGCTGGCGGAGGGCCGAGCCGGCCGGCCGGCATCTCCCGCATCGTCCTCCCCCAGAACTGAGCTTGCTCCCTCCCTCCGCCCCCGGCTTCCCCAGGGTTTTCCCCGTCTCCCTTCCCAGGGTCTCAGGGCTCGGCCGCCTGCTTTGCCGGCTCCGCTTTCCGGCGCAGGCAGGGTCTCCCCCTCCCGGGTCGTCCTCCCTCTTCCCCGCTGCAGCGGCGGTACCTGGGCCTGCGGTCCTCCGCAGCACTCTCCTCTTCACCTTCACCTGCCTCCTAGCAACCCCGCATCCCCACGGCTGGGGACCGTGGCAAGCATCCTCCGGTCCCCCGGCTCCCGGCTGCCTTCCTTCCTTCCTTCCTTCTTTCCTTCCTTCCTTTTTTCTCCGGGAAGGAGCCAAACTGCTTCTGGCTGCCGCGGCAGCCTGCCGCTGTCTGCCAGCAAGAGCACCCCCCTGTCCCGACCCTGGAAAAAACCTCTCCGAAGCAGTTTTGGCGGATGAAGGTGGAGAGGGGAGCTCGGGGAGATGCCGGCAGCTGCAGCAGGGAGCGAAGAGGAGTGCGGCTCAAGGAAGCCGGCGCTGGCAAGCGGCTGCCCGCCCCGGGATGAATAACCTCACCCGCATGCCAGCCAACCCCAATTTCCCCTGGCACCCTCCTTTCCGAAGCTCTCGGTGATTTTTTTAGAGCGAGGAGCTGTGGTGACGGGAGGGCAGAGGGATGGAAGTGGGGCTCAGCAAAAGCAGGATGAGTACCGCACCGGTGTGGGTGGGGGGAGAGGGGTGCAGACACCCCCACTGCCATCACAGCAGCGAGGAGATGGTGGAAAAGAAGCCCCGGGAGACTCTGCAGCCCAACACCCTGCCCAGGTCAACTGCCTCTCCCTCCTTCTTAGAAAAGGGACAGTTAAGCCATTTGAAATATCCAGCCATGAGGGTCCCATGACCTCCTCAACCCTACCACATTGTCCTCACTCTGGGAAGCTTCACCCAAATCTCCTTTGCTCCTGCCAATTAGCCTTGCTCCTCTCAGTCCTTCGCTCATGTGCCAGCTCTCAACCTAGACATTGAAAAACACAGGCAACCCCTAAAACCCCTCCCACCCCAACTCTACCAAACTAAGTGTCTATCCATATAAATATTCATTTGTGGGGATTGGTCCTCCACACTCTGTGTTGCTGTGAGGCAACTTGCAACTCCTCCAGGCTTTCAACTGCTCTGTCCCTCTCCGCAAGCGACCAAGAGACAACTCTCAGGAGCCCAGGAGCCTCCTCCATCACTGTGACTATCATGTCACAGCATCCTAGGTGCCACCCGCCCTGTGGCACCCACCTGAACCTGCTGTTCTGGCAGGGACAAACTATGGCAAGAGAAGACCATGGGCAGCAAGATTTACTGCTCCTGCCATGCAACAACATGAGAGTCTCTGCTGATCAAGACCTTAAAGGTGGTTTATTTCCTGCCCTTGTTTCTTTAAAGTGGGGGACCTCATAGGTCTGGGGTTCTGAGGAGCCCTGGGGAGATGCAGTCATGGTGAGCTTATGTCCGTTTTCCTCGTGCCCACGCACACAGTCCCACAAAATAAATCACTCTTTCTCCTCCCAGGCACTCCTACTCACCCGATGGCGTTGCTGCACCCTACCCTCCCCTTCCAGCCTTCAGCTGCACTGGACAAAATGAGCTTGGGCTGTTCAGCCCTTCCCACTTCAAGAGAAGATTCCCATTTTCCTACAGCATCTGGTGTCAAAGCATTTCCACAACCCGGGGGGAGAGGGAGGACAGCACAGCAGCTCACCCGCATGGGTTGAACCAGGACCACTGCCTCCTGTCTGTCTCCACAGCTGGGTTATCCCAGCTGATGACTTTTCTTTTCCCAATACTCCCCTAGGCATCATGTGCCCCCAATCTTCATCCTTCTTCTGTGCCCCCAGCCTCAGCATCTCTCCCAGCTGTTCCATGTCATCCCACTGTGGGACCCCATTAGCACTTTCATGGCCAGGCCATAAGCCGTGTCTCATGCAGCACCTCACAGGTGGCCCAAAAGAGAGGCCACAGCTCTTCTGTGCCCTGAGACCAGCCAGCAATGACAGGAGTGAGTCCATGCAGTTGAGCTCTCCCTCCTGAACAGGTTGGTCATGTCCATCCTGGCCAGTGGGGACGGTCCCCAGGTGGGGCTAATCCCCACAACATGTTGGGAGGTGTGAACACAGCTGTAGGCTGGACGCTGATGGCATCTCCAGTGGTCGGGCTCTGCATCCTCTGTCCCCTCCTGACCCCTGTCCCAGCTCCTGTCCCCCATCCTGTCCGACCCCACCAGACAAGGGGACAGAAGGGCAATCTGGCCAAAGCTCTGGTGCAGGCAGCTGCCTGCTTGCTGCACACACCATCACCATTCCCCTGCCCTGGGGAAACCGAGCAGAAGGTGGAGGAACAGAACCGTCCCCCATTGCCCCGTACCGCGGCAGGCTCCGGCCCCAGCGTCTCGCCACGTTACCTCTTGTGGACTCTCTTCCCACGCCTCCTCCGCAGCCATTAGGGCAGACGTCACCCCGCGAACAATGCGAACGTGCCCGCTCAGGGGATGGTCCCCCCCGGCCCCGATGGTTGTCCACGTGGCAACTAAACAGGACAGATTGCCCGGCTCTGACAACCCCCCGGGCAGGCTCAGCCCAAAATGTGCCATCATCCCTGCAAAAATGCTACATCCTATTGTGTCAGACATCTCCCTAAATCCTAATTCCTCATTTAAGTTTTTCAAACATCCCCAGCCAGCTAATGGCCTTTAAACCACAGCGTGGTTGTGCTCCCTGAGCACAAAGAACATCTAAAAATATCCCTCTCCGATGCTTTCTTTGCACCTCTCCGAGACCCGTGAAGATGCCCGGAGCAGTGACTGACTTCCAGAGAGCAAGCTCAGCTGGACAACCCTCCTCACAAGCGAACCCCGCTCAAGGCAAGGGCGTTTTTGTCCTCTCCTTGCCCCTTTCCCCTCTCCCAGGATGTCGGTGGCCCCAGCTGGATGCTATCTGGTGGCAACACCTTGCGGAGCTGTGGCCGGGCCATCGTCACACCGAGGGAGCAGCCCCCACCAAGACGTCAGAGCACCCCATGCGTGTGCTGCTACACCCTTGTTGTTCAGCACGTAAAAGTCTATTTATTTAAGCTGGGAGAGCGCTGGGCTCAAGGCTTGTTCCACTCAGCGTCCCCAGCCACAGCCGTGCCCTGCAGGATCACAGCCAGAAGGTCCTGGTGTCCCCCAGAGCATCCTCACTCCATGCCCAGGAGCCGGCATCCAAAAAGGAAACACCTCCAGGGGACACGAGGAGGGACACCGAGAGTGCAGCGTCCCTGCAGTAAGTGGCAGACCCAGCTGGAAAAAAAATAATTAATAATCCTGCAAATTAATGGTGCCTTGACAAAAGTTCTCTCACCTAGTTGCTCCCCGGCAAGGCACGACACCCAAAAATCCCATCCCGCCCCACAAAATCCCACCCCATCCCACCAGCTCCATCCCACGCTGCACGCCGAGGGGTTTCCCTCCCGCACAAAATTACCTGGCATAAAAATCCCATTGCCAAGAAGTCAGGGAATGCCCCCGGTGTTGGTCTGCCGTGGCCTTCATCCTCAGCCAGCTCTTGGAGTGACACTGCGGGGGGATCCATTCCCTTTGTCTGCTCCTCTCCGACACCCCATTTCAGTGCAGGTGAAGCGCCGCATCCTTCACCCTCAACCTCCTGCCCCTGGGAAGCGGGTGAGCAGGGGACCTGCAGGACCAAGTCCTTGCCACCTGCCGTTTTCGAAGCCTTTGGGCTGGACTACCTGCTCCTTCCATCCTTTCTTCTTCTCTCCAGCTCACAGGGGACAGATTTTTGCCGCAGCACGGCCCCCTCCCCGTCCCTTGCTGGCTCCGGGTTTGTCCCCCGTTCCCCATGGCTGCTTTTTCATCCACGGCAATTTTCTGCCTGGCTTTTGTTCTCCGTCTGCCTGGTGGTGCCTCCCTGTCCCCACTCCCTGCCAACCCCGGAGGGTCATATTTGGAGGCTGCCAGAGGTTAGGAAGACCCACACCCCGGTGGGGTGGGACCTGGGAGGGGGTCCTTGGCCTGGTGACAGCCAGCAGTGGAAGTCCTTGGCCCTCACAGCTTTGGGGAGCTGTTCCCAGGAAGGGAGTCCCATCAGAGTTCCCCACGGGGACCCCGCTGCCCCTCCTCCTGTGCCCTTGGGGGTGGGCTGTGGCACTGGGAAGGGGAACCATGGCTGGCTCCTACGCCTGTCCCACCATGCTCACCGGACCCTCATCCCACCAGCACCCACAGCTGGGATGTAGAACAAGGGGGGATGGAAGTTGGGGGGCATCTGGGAATCGTTGTAGAAAAATGAGGGTGACTGGTGAGTGACTGGGGGGCAACTGAGGGTGTGGGTGAGGGGATCTGGGGGTGATTGGGACAGCTGGGGACGATGGAGAGTGACTGGGAGGAAAATAGGGGCAACTGGTGAGCAGCTGGGGGTGCCTGAGGGGCAGCTGTAGGGTTCCAGGAGAGAATCCAGTGGGCAACCAGGAGCAGCTGGGAATAACTGGGATCAGCTAGCAGTAACTGGGGACAACTGGGGGTGCCTGGGGGGCAGCAAAGGGTGACTGGGGTGCAACTTGAAGTAACTGGGGAGAAGTTATGGGGTAACTGGGGGCAGATACAGGGTTCCAGGAAGGAATTCAGTACTAGGATAATCTGGAAATAACTGAGAGCAACCAGGGATGCCTGGGGGGCAGCAGGGCGTAACTGGGGTGTAACTTGAGGTAGCTGGGGAGAATCTGGGTGTGACTGGGGGACAAGTGAGAGTGTGGGTGGGTGCATCTGGGGGTCATCAGGACAGATGGGGATAATGGACGTTGACTGGGAGGAAAAGTGGGGGTAACTGGTGAGCATCTGTGGGTGCTTGGGATCAGCTGGAAATAACTGGGACAGTTGGGGGTAGGTGGAGGGGTAGCAAGGAGTGACTGGGGTGTGACCCAAGGTAACTGGTGAGCAGCTGGGGGTGACTGGGGGGAAACTGGAGGTGTGGGTGAGGAGACCTGGGAGTGAGCGAGACAGCTGGGGGTAACGACGAGTGACTGGGAGGAAAGTGGGGGTGACTGGTGAGCGGCTGGGGGTGCCTGGGAGACAGCTGTAGAGTTTCAGGAGAGGATCCAGTGGGCTACTGGGATCAGCTAGGGGTAACTGGGATCAGCTGGGGGTGCCTGAGAAGCAGCAAGGGGTAACTGGGAGGCAGCTACAGTGTTTCAGGAGACAATCCAGTGGGCAACTGCAATCAGCTGAGGGTAACTGGGATTAGCTGGGGGTAAC
>JAOTQQ010000052.1:30054536-30068753 GCA_026546715.1 Gallinago undulata | reverse complement strand
CAGCTACAGTGTTTCAGGAGACAATCCAGTGGGCAACTGCAATCAGCTGAGGGTAACTGGGATTAGCTGGGGGTAACTGGGATCAGCTGGGGGTGCCTGAGAGGCAGCAAGGCATAACTGGGAGACAGATACAGGGTTTCAGGAGAGAATCCAGTGGGCAACTGGGATCACCTGAGAGTAATTGGAATCAGCTGGGAGTAACCGGGACCACCCGGAGGCGCCTGGGAGGCAGCAAGGGGTAACTGGGATGCGACTCGGGGTAACTGGGGGCAGCCACAGGGTTCCAGAAGAGAATCCAGTGGGCAACTGGAATCATCTGGGAGTAACTGGGATCAGATAGGGGTGCCTGGGAAGCAGCAAAGGGTAAGTGGGAGGCAGATACAGAGTTCCAGGAGGGGATCCAATGGGTAACCGGGAGCAACTGTCAATAACTGGGGGCATCTGGGGGGGGGGGGGGGGGGAGGGTGGTGCCCGGGGGCGGGCGCTAGGACCGCGGGGGCGCCGCAGCGATGATAGCCCCGCCCCCTGTCGCGCTCCCGGCGGCGTCCGTCGCTCCCTGTCGGCGGAGCGTGGGCTCGCGGTGCCGTCGCGGCGTAATGACGTAACCGGGAGCGCGCGGCGGCGGGTGGCGGCCTCTCCGCCATGGCGAAGACCGTGGCCTATTTCTACGACCCGGACGTGGGCAACTTCCACTACGGTGCGGGCGTCGGGGCCGGAGGAGAACCGTGGGCGGCGGCGGGAGAGGCCCCGGGGAGGCCCCGTGTCGGGGCGGGGCTACGGCCTAGCCTGGCCCCGTCCCCCGAGGGGCGGCCTGGGGACCCGTCCCCTCAGCGCGTCCCGGGGCCGGGCGGGCCTGGGGGGCGGGGGGGACTCGGCCGGTTCTCTCCTGGGGTGGGTGGGGAGGGGCTAGTGTGTGTCCACCCCCCTCCCCCCAGTCCCCGGTGACTCCCGGTGTCGTTTCTCTTCCAGGTGCTGGGCACCCCATGAAGCCGCACCGCCTGGCGCTCACCCACAGCCTGGTCCTGCACTACGGGCTCTACAAGAAAATGATCGTAAGCGGCGCTTCTCCAGGGGAGACAGAGGTGGCCCCCCCACCCAGGTGGTGGGGGCAAGAGGGGGTTGTAGGGGGCGGCTTTGGGCTGTCGGAGTGGGCATTGGAGGCGTTGGAAACACATGCAAAAGGTGCTGGAGACCGGCACGCTGCCCTTACGACTCTGGTTGGGGCCTCCATGTTAAGCTTTGGCCTGTGTTAGTAGGTTCTTTGCAGCTTTATTGTGTGGCTGCCTCTCCTTCAGCTCTGTGTTTGGCACAGCAGGTGACAGAGCTGTTGCAGACGAGACATTCTCACCACCCTGAGCCCCCACTGTACCCCCCCCGAGCTGATTTGAAAAGGCACTGTTGTGGTTTGTCAGTGTCTTGTTCAGATTTGTGGGTGCAGTGCCGTGCCTGGAGCTGCAGCTGTGCTGTTGGGGACCGTGCATGAATTCTCTGTGCCTGGAGCTGCTTCTTAGGAAGGACCCGGTGACCGCTGTGGACTGTGTGATCATAGAATAGTAAAACTGAAGAAAAAACCCTCAAGAGGCTTGCTAATTCACCTTGATGCCTTAACGAGGTTCACTAGTTCCATCTCATACCTGATTAATGATTGTCCAGACAGCTCTTCAGAGTCTTTGCTGCCCAGCTGGCTCAAACAGTCTAGTCCGGTGCAGTCCAGTTGATGTTATAGAGATGTTTTTCTTCCTGAAATCTAGCCTGTGTAAATCAGATAAAACACAATCAGCATGTTGCGATAGTCAAAAAGAAGACTTAAGTCTTCCTCTTTCAAGAAATGTCCTGGTTTGGGGATAAGGAAATATCACCACAAATGTGTGGTACCCCCTCGTTTGAGGCATTTTATTTCACTTGGTGCAATCAGGGTTGCACCACACTCCTTTCCCTAGAATCCTTGTTCACTTTTCTGCCTGTTCTTGCAGCACAGAGGGGATGAAAAGCTCCCGGGAGTACGGGACGCGTAACTTAATGCCTCATGATACAAGATCAAGGCAGGAATGGTGAAAGTCTTCTACTGTTCTGCCCACTGTGACAGCTTTTGCCTAATTTTGATGTGCAGAACATGCCACCTGTGGCTGCTGGTCACACTGGGGCAATTTGCTTAGTTTCTTGTTGGCTTATTCTCACTTTTGGTGGGGCAGGATTCCTTCTGAGCTGTTTTGGCCCAGTGAGTGATTTAATTCCTGGGCTGAGTGGGGCAGTTCTGGGCCATGCTGTCTGATCTGGAGGCCAGGTGTAGCTGCCACCTATTGTCTCCACAGCCTGAGACCTGTTGGATGTGCCCCAGGGAAGGGTCATACCCAGAACATTATTCCAAACATTGTAGGCTACAGCTCCAGGTGTTTCTTGTTTTATGTATAAATACATAGGTATTTATATATGCCATAGGGACATACGTGCATTTAAGGCGTCTTTTCATGGGAATTCCCTCATGAAGAGCAATCCTGTCATCATGCATAGCTAGCAAACAGGGAGGGAAGGTGAAAAAAGAGCATTGCTGTGATCTGTGAGGGATGTTGTGACTTTCCCCCATCCTTCCTCTTCACGCTCATGCATCCCACATGTGTTCCTCACCCTTCTGCAATGGTGCTCTACCAACCAGCCACTTCCCTTCTTACTCATCAGCCTGAACTGGATGACCCCTGTGGGTTACTCAAAGGCGTCTTTTCTCAGAATGATTGTAAAACTCCATCCTAGATTGATGTTTGCAGGTGATTGTACAAAGCTGTTGCACAGAAACATACAAATTCCAGCCCCTCTCCAGCTGGACCAGGTACTTCTCCAGACTATGATGAGCTTCCCAGCTTCCCTTATCCCCACCACTAGGTGTTAAGCAAAGCTATAACCATCTTTCACTCTGCCCAACTAAATATTTAGTTGTTGTGATACCAAAAAGAAACCTGTCCTTAAAGATCACTTCTCAAGCAGTTGAGAATCAGGTGACATTAAAATCAAAGTTGTAATGTTGTGAGCACAGGAGAGTGGAAATAGACCAGTGGTTTCAATTCTGGCATCTTTAGTCTCTTCTCCATTATGTGAGTCCTCAGCACAGGAAAGACATGGAGCTGTTGGAGCGGGGCCAGAGGAGGTCATGGAGACACTGGGAGGGCTGGAGCCCCTCTGCTGAGAGGACAGGCTGAGAGAGTTGGGGGGGTTGAGCCTGGAGAAGAAAAGGCTCCGGGGAGACCTTAGAACCCCTTCGAGTCCCTCAAGGGGCTCCAGGAAAGCTGGGGAGGGACTCTTGATCAGGGAGGGGAACCATAGAGTGAGGGGGAATGGTTTTAAACTGAAAGAGGGGAGATGTAGATGAGACCTGGGGAAGAAATTCTTTGGTGTGAGGATGGTGAGAGCCTGGCCCAGGTTGCCCAGAGAAACTGTGGCTGCTCCATCCCTGGAGGGGTTCAAGGGCAGGTTGGAGGGGGCTTTGGGCAGCCTGGTGTGGTGGGAGGTGTCCCTGCCCAGGGCAGAGGGCTTGGAACTCGGTGATCTTTAAGGTCCCTTCCAACTCGAACTATTCTGTGATTCTGTGTTTAGACATTAGAAAAGCCACCCTGTGTAATTAATATAATTCCTCAGTGAAATTGCCTCCTGCCACCATGACTGCAGCTGCGCTCACAGGGTGAGTGTGCTCAGGGCATGTGGAATCTTTGCAGAATTAATCTTTCAGATTTTGACTGTCAATGTACAAACTTCAATTGAATAACTTGCCAAGAGTTGGGATTTTTCTTGCAGAAACAGCCAAAAGCAAATTCTGACATAACACTTCTAAATGTCAGATCCATCTCTGCAAGAGGCAGTGGGATGAGCTGTACATTTCGCCACATTTTTAGTCATTAAACCCCTTTTTGGGGGAGTTATATTTTCCGTGAGATGCCATCATGAAGCTGAAAGCGGCAGAGGAGACTCCATCCTGAACAGTTGGTGACGGGCAAAGTTATGAGAAAATAAATGGAGGGATTATGGTCAGTTGTGACTATAAAAGGTCCTTTTTACTTTGTGTTGTGGTTGCATTATTTTCCACCCTCTCTGCCTCTTCCAAATAAAACTCTGGTCTCCCATCGAGCTGGATTTGTCTTTTCACGCCTTTCCCAGCTTGTCTGTGGCTGTGGCGCACCAGGACGTGGTGAACCAAGGCTTGGTGGTGCCAAAAGTGGGAGGATTGTCCTCCTGCTGCCTCTTCCATCTGCCTTCCTTGTGCTGCTGCCTCTGGAAGCTGCCAGATCCCTTCATGAATTGATGCAATTCAGGAATTTGGCAAAGCCAGGAGACTTTTTATGGAGTTAGGAAAATGAAGCGGCAGACGGAGGGGGCTGCGGACCAGATCTTGCTCAGGAAGGTGGGTGAAATTTCTGGGAGCAGGGCTAAGGGTGGAAGGAGGCAGGTTTCTTCTGCCAGCAGCTTGAGTCAGTCTTGAAGGTTTTGATCTTCTTTATTTTAATTTTTGTCCCCCTTTCTGTTTGGAATCGCACGTCCCTACTTTCTGTGGCCCAAGGGAGCTTCTCACTATGGAGCTGTTTCTTCTCCATGGTGTCTTTAGCATTGGTTTTGGTATTGTTTGATTTAATCAGGCGTCGGGATTCCTGGGAGGTACCGATGCAGAGCACTTTTGGGCAATAAGTCCTGCCTTTATTGGCCTAAATTGGGGTTATTTTCCTGCTGTGCAGACACTGATGCGTACAGAGCAGAGGTATTGCCTATTTAATGCATTTCTGCAGGGATGGGTGCTGGGTGGCAATCCACAAAGCCAGCCCCCAGCCTGAAAACTTGGGAATACACAGAAATACACACCCTTGATTATAATTATTAGTTAGTACCTTATCTTAACAATTTCTATTGCTTAGATTACAAGGTCCTTTAATTGATGTGGGCTTGTTCCAGTACTATGATGGGATCAGTCTAATTTGGTCTCCAATGGAGTTGGTGGTCATGATCTCCTGCTGCCCCCTTTACCTTTCCCCCAGTTCCTGTGAGTTTTCATGGACTTTATGCCTTACCCAGCAGCAATCTGGTTTTCAGCTGGTATCAGTCCCTCCTGTGGTGGGATGTTCCTTAATATTAGCCTTCTGTTCTTCAAGGGTATATTCATTAATGAGGCATTTATTCATTTTTTTTTATACCAAGTGTCTGGTTTCATGGGGCCTTGTGACCGTTTTACAGCTTTTTATTCTTATCCGGTGAGAGATTCCACCTTCTGAAATATATTTTACCTTTCTAAAAGTACATTGCACTTTCTTAAAGTGCGTTGCCTTCACCCTTGGCTTGTGCTTGTGGTCACTTCATCCTCCTCATTTGAGTTGTCAAAAGCCTCCAAGGACACACCGAACGCATCCGGGTGGGAATCGCTGTACCACATGCGGATCAATCCAGGAAGGGAGCCGATGTGTTTGTTAGGGTGTATCATGTCTCCAAAAATTAACGTTTCCTGCTTAGCCCTGGTGCGTTGCCTTGATAAATCATCCCTTTGGAGACAAGCTCGTGCATCTTACGCTTTTTTTCATTGTTCTACTTTTTCTGTAAAGTGCTGGCTTTAATTGAGAGAAATTAGGAAACATGAAAAAAGGTATCTTAGTGATTTCAGTGCAACTTTAATTCCCTCTTGCCAGGCATCTGGTGTTAATTTTTAACTTCTTGTATATTGAGGTATGTGCAGTAAGTGCCAAACTGGCAAGCCTGTATCGTCACAAGATCTTTAATTTGAATCCATCCAGGTTCCTCTGACCATTATATTTTTTTTGCCGGCTTTCCAAAGGAAACAAAGCTTGTGCAACACTTCCCTCAGCCTGTGAGCTTCCTCCAAATAACTTTAGAACCAAACAGCCCATTACCTCCTGACATAGGGACTGAAACCACCCTCATATCAAGGTCTTAAAATGGTATGAAGGCTAATGAGTGATAAAGGGAACGGTGACAAGGGAATAGTGCCCCCCAGTGAAGAAAAAGCTGTGGTTTGAACTCAGCCCTGTTACTCTGCTGGTTCGCCTGAGGAGGAGGGGGAAGGAAGGCATCAGAGAGTTACGTGGCAGGAGCTGCGGTTGTTAGCAGAGGCAGGAGATGGGTTTATGGCCAAAAGAGAAAAATCAGGAGGAAAGCAAGCTTCACGGAGCAACTTGTTGAATTTAAACAAGCACAAATGTTAGGAAGCTAATGTATTACACATTTTTTGCTATACTTCATGAAGGTTGCCTGTCAGTTGGCTAGAGATTTGGCCAAGAAGGCCAATGGCATCCTGGGGTGCATCAGGAAGAGTGTGGCCAGCAGGTGGAGGGAGGTCATCCTCCCCCTCTGCTGCGTCCTGGTAAGGCCCCATCTGGGGTCCTGTGTCCAGTTCTGGGCTCCTCTGTTCAAGGACAGGGAAATGCTGGAGAGGGTACAGCAGAGGACCACAAAGCTGATGAGAGGCCTAGAACGTCTCTCTTATGAGGAAAGGATGGAGCCAGTCTTTTTTCAGTGGTGCCCAGTGACAGGAGAAGAGGTAACAGGCATAAACTTGAACATAAGAAGTTCCATCTAAACATGAGGAAGAATTGCTTTCCTGTGAGGGTAGCAGAGCCCTGGAACAGGCTGCTCAGAGAGGTGGTGGAGTCTCAGTCTCTGGAGACATTTGAAACCCGCCTGGACACGTTCCTGTGCAACCTGCTCTAGGTGCTTTGGCAGGAGAGTTGGACTGGATGATCTCCAGATGTCCCTTCCAACCCCATATCATTCTGTGATTCTGTTTGGACGGGAAATAAGTCTTGCTTCCTATTTTGAAGGTTTTCAAACCGTACCAGGCGTCCCAGCACGACATGTGCCGGTTCCACTCCGAGGACTACATAGACTTCCTGCAGAGAGTGAGTCCCAACAACATGCAGGGTTTCACCAAGAGCCTCAACGCCTTCAACGTGGGTGACGACTGGTGAGTTCCTGCCAGCCCCTGTCGGACAGGGAGCTCCTGCACCACTCCTGTCCAGGAAACTCCCTTAGAATGTCCCATTCCTGATTATTCCTGATTTGTTTTGAACTAGAAGGAGGCGCGTGTTCCTCCTGTGTGTATTATTGTGCCCTCCTTGATGCATTTCCCTTCTCTTTAGATCTTGCAGTCCTCCTTTTAATATGTGTATTTAGGCTGTAAGCCTGTTGGGTTAGAGACTATATCTCTGCTTGTTCTTGCAGAGCTTCCAGTTCTTCTTGAACATGTTAACTATGTTTTTTTAAATAATTGCCTGTCATTTTAGCTACCTTAATACGTGCGTGTTAAATTCAAGACGGCTTTGAGAGCCCGATTTTCAGGTAGAGCTAAGCAGATACTCGTGATTCCTTACAAAACTACATGAGATCTTATGGAGGATATTAAATTCTGGTCTTTAGTGCTTGTGAGAGATGCAAGTCAAAGGAAAGGTGTGGAAGGACTCTGTGGGTGACTGAGGGAACAGCAATGTGACTGGTTGAGGATATAAGGGCTGTCAGTGTAAGATTGTTCTGTATTCTTGGGGGTGAGGGGGGGCGGGGGAAGCTGTGCTAGCAGGGGAAGGCTTAGCATCATCCCAAGCAGGTATTGCCTGGGATTTAATATTTTGGCTGAGAATCAAAAGGCTGTTCAGTGACCTTGTTGCTCTGATGATCAGAAACCATTTTCTTAGCAGAAATTGGCGTGGGGGAGGACGGGGCGGGGGGGAAGAAAACCCCATAGACTTTAAGCTGTTGCTTGTCTATGAAGGTAGTTTGTGACATGATGCCAGCAAGGTGTTGACACAGGGGCTCCAGGTCCCGTGTCTCTGTACTCTACTGGGGCCTGGGTGGGATGGATCAGACCTTGGCGCTGTCTTAAAACCAGTATTCGATTCACCTCCAGTTGCTGGGCTCTGTGCTGGGAAGCAGAGATGGGTCAGGATCTTCTAGATAGATCCAAGGGGAAGATAGGTCAGGAGCAGACCAGTTGTCCCCTCTCCTGTTGCAATGCCATGTCATGTCTCAGCTCTGGGCACGTGTCAAGAGGGCTGTGGGACAGACGCAGGCACATATTGGGGGCCTTTTCAGGACTAATCCTTGGTAATGATTATCAAATTCCCAGAGTTTCCCATTGTGTTTGCAGCCAGATTGCTCACACACTGGTTCTTACTGAGTTATAAGCAGGGTCAGAGTGATCCCAAATTAGATCGTTGACGGAGAATAAGCTTTGATCTTGCTCAGGTAACGGCCCTGAACAGTTTTCTTCCCGCCTTTGCTCTGGAGAAGTGGGGAGGGATGAGAATATGTTCTGTGTTTGAATCGCGGTTTCTTTTTCAGCCCGGTGTTTCCAGGCCTCTTTGAATTCTGCTCTCGCTACACCGGGGCCTCCCTGCAGGGAGCAACGCAGCTGAACAACAAGGTAATGGAGCTGATGTGCTTTGCTTTTGAAACGCAGGCAAAAGCCAACTGATTGGCAATTTTAGGACAACCTCCTGGATTTATTTTGTGAAACAGAACAGCAAACGCAGCTGTGTTGCAAACACCTAGTGCTGTAGGACTGTTCAGCTTGAGATCACTCCTGTACTGTCAGATGCAACAATTTAGGAGGTATTTAGTCCAAAGGGAGTCAGAAGATGTTAACGGTGCACTTACTAAAGCTACAAAGTGCTGTAGGACAAACCTGGGGTCTTGAGTGAAACTGCTTGCTGGGAGAGCTCAAGAGCACTGCTAGGACTATGGAAATGGGCTAAACAAGGCCATGCAGAAGGTCTGAAGAAAAGGGTCCCTCAGGAGGGTGTGAAAAAAAAATATTACAGAGGTTTGAGTCTTTTAGAGACCTGAGAAAGGTCTGATGAGTGTAAAGACCAAGTGCAGGAACAATGTGTGTGCCAAGTGCTCTGCCTGCTGCTGGCTGGACGGCAGCAGTGGTGGGAGGTGATTTTTGCTGGTCTAAAAGGAAGTCAGGAGCTCAGGACTAATCCAGTATGGACACAATTTAATCATGGGACTAATCCAGCATGGACGCTATGTAACCAAAACTGGTGGCTGGGTTAATGACAATATGGATCATTATCTCGGCCTTTGGAAAGGCCTCCACAGGAGAAGGAAAGGGCAGGAACGTGTTGTTGTGGCAGGTTGAAGTGGGTGCGAGGTGGTTGTCACCTTAAACTAACTTATCTTTCCTTTCCTAGATCTGTGACATTGCAATAAACTGGGCAGGGGGCCTGCATCACGCCAAAAAGTTTGAGGTAACGAGGCAAATCTGCATATTCCTCTGTCTTTTTGAGACCCAGGCTCTGTGCTGATCCCATTTTAATGCGGTTTGGTGTCCTGTCTTCCAGGCTTCTGGGTTCTGTTATGTCAACGACATCGTTATCGGCATCCTGGAGCTGCTCAAGTAAGGACATGGGGCAAGGACAGCACTGTCCTGGCTGCCGTGTGGTTTCCCTCTGCTGTTTTACTGTTCTCTCTCTCTGCTTTCCCTCCTTTGCCTTTCTGGAGTCCAGGAAGGCCAACAACTTCATTTTTGGCCTGGCCTCTTCTTTAGTCCCCATAAGAGGGGCTTGAAAATTGGAATATCTGAGTCCAGTTTTGTTGCATACAGCTTAGGTGATACAGAAAAGTTCTTCCATTCCATTTCTCCTTATCTGTCTGTGAAATACTCATTTCAGGGTCTCCCGAGTCGCAGCGTTTTTGAGCCTCGTTTAGGTAAATGCAAATTATAGCTCACTGGAGGCAGTTAAATGGATCAGATCTTTCTTGATTTGCCTGAGTGGCTTAGGACTTTTAGGAACACATGGAAAATCAAAGGACACTTGCTTAGAGTAGAAAAGAGTCAGAGAGAGAATATTTTATTTTTTTTTAAGAAAATGAGAAATAAATTCAGAATGGGAGGAGGAGTTACAGAAATACCTACTGTTTCTTGCATTAATCTGACTTTTTTCTTTATTATTTCCTATTCCCTCCTTGCCACTGAATCTGAGACAAGATGTGGTGGAATTAAAGAGAATAGTTAGGTGACTGGTGACAACCTTACTCGCTCTCAGAGTCACATTTATGGGGTTTCTCATATTTCCTTCCTCTCTGCTGGTTGTCCTGCTCTGTGTTTGGGACCTCAGGCCCTCACTGTGTGTCTTTGAACACCCATTTTCTGATCTCACTTCTGTCCCATATGCCAGAGGCTTCTAACACAGCCCAGTTACCCCTTGTGGGAGATAATATCTCCCTATTCTTTTACTTCCTGTTTTCAGGAACCTTTTCCGCACGGTTTCCCACCATAGGAGTACCATGGTGCCCCTGCTCTTGGAAGGTCCCTTCCTCCCTTACTATAGTACAAGGACTGTGTGTGTCCATCCGTTTTTCTCCTCACTGCCATTTTTCTATGGGATGAACGATCTGAGCTGTCTTAAATGGGACTGGGAGACTGGGAGACTGAGGCAAGGAACTGGTCTGCTAATCGGCGGGGGTCACCACCATCACCAGTTTGATCAGATCACTGTGGACACACTTGGACCATGGTTTCGAGGCAGATAGCACAAACCACATACTCTTCCTCTTTGGTTCAATGTTGCCTTGGAGTTTTTCAGGGCCCTCCCCATCTCCTGAGGTTTTGGCCCTGATGCCTGTTCCCTTGCTCTTTGGGGACTGACCAGATGCAATTTTTCTTTATGAAAAGCTGGAGAAGTTCTCTCCAGCCGAGCTGGCAGGCAGGGACAGCTTAGGGCCATGTCTCCAGCGCTCACCACCACATCAGCTTTGATAATTACCCCAGTCCATTTACTCATGACGGTCTCCCTTTCTTCCCCCTGTCTGTGACCCAGCAGGCTGCTTCTCCAGTAACTTAGTCCAGTCTGGTGGACTGGGACTGGTGCTGCCAGTACTCTGGCACCTGGAGGAAGTAATGTTCCTCCCTCCTCCTTGGCTTACCTTGCATTTCCTGATACGGTTAAAGATTGTTGGAGCTCTTAAAGATTAACTAACGGCCTGTTGTTTGTAGGGGAAACAAAACCCCACAGCTTTCCAACCCCCAGGGGATTAAAACAGCTTCTCTTTATCATGTGCTTTCCAAGCTATTTCTAGTATCTCTTTTATTCTAATATCTCTTTCCAAGCAAATGTTTTAGTGGTGTTTGACTGTACACAGATGTCACGGTTCTAGAGCTTGATATGCCTGTGGTGGGAAAAGTGAGGGTTTTTTTGGCAAGTGGCCTTGTAGGCAGATGTCGGTGGTGGTTTTCGGAGCTGTCGGTGATACGGGGGAATGTGGGGTTGGGTGTGGGGCAGACACTAATGCTGTTTTTCCTCCTGTGTTCGATAGGTATCACCCACGTGTTCTGTACATTGACATTGATATCCATCATGGAGATGGGGTGCAGGAGGCTTTCTACTTGACGGACCGTGTCATGACTGTGTCGTTTCATAAATACGGGAACTATTTCTTTCCGGGTACAGGTGTGTGTTTTCCTTTTTTTTGTGTGAACCTGGCCTCGCTTCAGAATCCTGCTGGAGTATAAAAGTGTAAAGTCACAAAATGAGGGCTGTAGGGAGAAATGATGGAAGAAAGGGGAAGGAAAAGCAATTGGAGAGGAACAGGAGTATAGTTATTTCTAAGAAGGAGGGATCCTAGCTAGGTTAATAGAGATCTCAGCCCAGATCTGGCCTTTCCACACCAGCTCTGAAGCCTTGGAGCTGTTGTCAGTCTCCTGTCTTTCCCTGGGCAGGTGACATGTATGAAGTTGGTGCAGAGAGCGGGCGTTACTACTGTCTCAACGTGCCCCTGCGAGATGGCATCGATGACCAAAGTAAGTAGCTGTTTCCTGCTGTTCCCCGTGCCCAGATACTTGCTGCTCCAGAGCCATGACTAATCTACCTTTCTCTCTCTCTCCAAAGGTTATAAACATCTCTTCCAGCCAGTCATTAACCAGGTGGTAGATTATTACCAGCCCACCTGCATAGTACTGCAGGTAAGAAGGCCTCCATGCACTTCCATCCCTTCCAGAGGCTGTAGGTTGGAGGGAGCTGCTATCGAAGTGTCACCTTCCCTTCCCAGGGGATTGGGGTTGGTGTGTCCTCACTGAGCTTCTGTCTCACCCTCTGGTGGATGAAGGTGGGGGTGCTGATGTGCGTCTGAGAGGGAAGCAACGCCTCCATAGTCAAAACATCAAGTATTTTTTTTCTGTTTCTGTTCCCCAGTGCGGTGCTGATTCCCTGGGTTGCGACCGGTTGGGTTGTTTTAACCTCAGTATCAGAGGCCACGGGTAAGTTGTTGCAGGTGGAAGTGAGAGAAGCAGCGATACATTTATTGATACAAAAGGAGAGTTTTAACAAAGTTTGATGGTAAATGTGACAGTTAACAACATTTGAGATGGTGAGGCACACTTGGTTATTCACAGAGGACAGGGTCAGGCAAGCTGTCAGGGAGACCCTCCCACTGAGTCACAAGATTCAGAAAGGACCCCCTGACTTTCTAAACCCCTTCTCACAAAGGGGTCTGGGTGCAGCTGGATCTAATCCTGATCCCAAACTTGGTCAACGGTTTATGCCTCAAGGATTACTTATGTGCAATCAATCCTTTACATCACTTAGCTCAGATTTCAAAGTTTAGCATGTTGTTAATCACTTATCGAGGATCTGTTGCAGCAAGGAATCTCTCAACCTTGAGGAGTAGACATAACCTGGAGTGGTGTCCCTGCTCCAAGGGAGATCCTGGCGTGCAGCTGCTTCTGCTCAGAAGAGCTCGAAGCGCTTCTGGGCTGCCCAGAGACAATTGACCTACAGTCATATTTACGTATCAACCACAGTCCCAGCATTGCTTAAGTTAGCCCTTGGCTGCAGTGGTGTTATCTCTCTCCCCCAAACCATGCTGACACCCAAACCCAGGACAGCCGTCGTGACCAGATGAAGCCATGGTGACCACCACAGGCACTCATCGCATGGGCAGAGTTATGGGAGATGAAGGTCAGGTTGGTGCAGGAGGAGGAGGAGCACACCATGACATAAGTGCAGCGGGGCTGGGGCAGAGCAGTGTGTGGAAGGACTGTCCTTTAGACTGAAGGGCTCTAATGAGTCCTCTTCTGGGAGGCTTGAGCTTTGACTTTGGTCTTCCAGCAGCTTTTTGGGGTGTTTTTAACTCTTTTGTGACAGGAGGGGTCTCAGAATAAGGCATTGTAGGAGCACTGCAGAGCAGTGGTTCAGAGCAGCACATGGTTTAGGCTCCCTGGGTGGAAGCCCTGGACTCCAGGTGTATCACACCAGCCATGGTGGCCTTTCTGACACATGAATGTGTGCTGCAATGAACACCTCTGACATTTTTTATTGGGGCTTCTAGGGAGTGCGTGGAGTACGTCAAGAGCTTCAACATCCCCTTGCTAGTACTGGGAGGAGGTGGTTACACCGTCCGCAACGTGGCACGATGCTGGTGAGTCCCTTCTTTGTGGAAGGTCACTGGTTAAGTGGCTTTGGAGAAAGCCATCATGCAGCTTTCTCTGGACTGAACTCATCTTATTCCATGTTTTCAGGACTTACGAAACGTCATTGCTTGTAGACGAAGCAATTAGCGAAGAGCTCCCATACAGTGGTAAGTTGGAGTTACGGTTTTTTTCCTTATTAGCTGTGTATTTGTTACATCAGCTGAAGAATTAACAGTTCTGTTCTGCTTTTACCAGAGATAAGACCAAGGCCAAAGTAACAGCACTTTCTGATCTTAGAGATGGCATTAGTTGTCTCCTACCACCCACTTGTGGGCTTTGCTGTCCAGACGCACCCATACTGCATCTTGTATCATTTAATTTGGATTATTTCCTGTTCAGTGACCTGCATGTTACTTTCACTAGCTCTGTTGTTTCATATAATGCCTTGTGGTTGCAGAGCTGTACATCAGTCTGCTTTTTAAGGCCTGGTTGCCCCTGGCCTGGTGGGAGAGTGAGCTCTGCTGCTCTGCAGGACTCCCTTGGCTCTGTGCTGTAACTCTCTCGCTCGTCCCATCACAGAGTATTTTGAGTACTTCGCTCCAGACTTCACCCTTCATCCTGATGTCAGTACGAGGATTGAAAACCAGAATTCCAGGCAGGTGAGTCCTTGCAGCCTATTGTACTACCTGCTGTGTTTGTGGAATTGGAGAATGGTTTGGGTTGGAAGGGACCTTAACGACGACCCAGTCCAAACCCCTGCCCTGGGCAGGGACACCTCCCACCACACCAGGTTGCTCCAAGCCCCCTCCAACCTGGCCTTGAACCTCTCC
>JAOTQQ010000052.1:30018996-30037092 GCA_026546715.1 Gallinago undulata | reverse complement strand
CAAGAGAAATGGCACAGAAAGCACGGAGCCCAGTATCCATACTCCAGAGGATGCCGGGCACAGAGGGTGGAGCGATGAGCAGCCACCACATTGTGCAGTGTCCTCCTGCCACCATTTCCTGGGTTGAGCAGCAGAGGACTAACTTTTCTTCTAATGCTGGGGAAAACTGCACTTTTAGAAGCCTCTAGTGTCTGAATTTCTGAACATATTTCCTTTATAGCCATCCAGGCTCTATGGGATTCAAGGTCTCGGTGTTTTCGAGGTCCCCAGGTGCAGGGATGAGGAAGATCAAGACCCGGGCAATTGAGCCAAGCTACCAACAGGGTTATTTTATACCATGAACAGCACATTTAATATAAATTAGAAAGATGCCTGAGGAGTTCTCTCTCTCCCTTGATGTTTGGGATCCTGTGAACTCCTTGCCACAGTACCAGAGCCCTGAGTCCTTCCCTTCCTCCTGAAGCCGCAGCACTCGCAGGGTCCCACACTGGCTGTCCCTGCTGGGAGGGCATGGCTTCTGCTGGGGAGTGGGCTGGAGATAGTCCTTGGGTGTTTTATATTGGTATTGGGATCAATGGGATCAACTCATTCTTTAGTGCTATCAATGTTAATTACTTAGTCTTATCCTATTATATCTATTTTTATATCTATTTATATTTCAACCCCCAGCTTGCTTTGTTTTTCCCCGTTTCCCCTTCCTGGGTGATGAGGGATCATCAGGTAAGAGAATAATTGTCTAAACAACGATAAATTGTTGTGAGTTCCTCAAACCGTAGCACTGATTAAGATTTAGATACTAGAAAGAAATTCTTTACAGTGAGGGTGGCAAGGCACTGGAACAGGTTGCCCAGAGAAGCTGTGGCTGCCCCATCCCTGGAGGGGTTCAAGGCCAGGCTGGATGGGGCTTTGAGCAACCTGGTCTGGTGGGAGGTGTCCCTGCCCATGGCAGGGGGGTTGGAACTAGATGATCTTTAACGTCCCTTCCAACCCAAACCATTCTATGATTTAAATAGTACAGGTCTCAGTACAGACCCTTGAGGGACCACTCTGATTTGGACATTGACTAACTCTTTGGATGCAGCCATCCAGCCAATTTCCTACCCATCAAAGAAGAACCAAAAGCTTTCTGGAAATCAGAGGCTCCTTAGCACTAGGCTGAGGATTAGAGGACCTGAAGGCCAGATTCAGAAGGGTATTTAGCACACAGACACATAAGGTACCATTGCAGACATATACCTGGCATGGGCTCAGGGCCCTCAACACTTTCTGTGGACTCAAACCAAAGTGTCTCTTGAGCATGAAACTTTGGGGTTTTTTCTGAAAATGCTGCCCAGTACTGTGGACTAGTTCTCAAAATGTTTGTTGCAGGTTAGCTGGGCCTTCCAGGTGCTTGCAAATGCATTTAAAGCTTCCCTGCCTGCTCTTCACATGTCCTGAAATTTTCAGGCTGCTGGTAGGCATCTCTTTCTCCTGCTCACAGATTTCTTCCTGCAGGGATCTCTGGCACAAGAATCATAGAATCACAAAATGGTTCAGGTTGAAAGGGACCTTAAAGCCCATCCAGTGCCACCCCCTGCCTTGTGCAGGGACACTTCCCACTTTGACCAGGTTCCTCAAAACCTTGTCCAGCCTGGCCTTGATCACGTCCAGAGATGGGGCAGCCACAGCTTCTCTGGGCAACCTGGGTCAGGGCCTCACCACCCTCACACCAAAGAATTTCTTCCTGAGATCTAATTTAAGTCTCCCCTCTTTCAGTTTAAAACCATTCCCCCTCATCCTATCGTTACACTCCCTGAGCACTGTCCCTGTCTCCTCTAGCCAGTACCCCCCTCCCGTTTCCCTTTCCAGCCCAGAATGCCCAGCTCCGTCACCTCTCTCTGGTGGGACAGAGGCCTTCAGAGAGGATTCTGCAGCTGTAGTTTCTCTCTTACTGGAGCATCCACATGTGTGGTGCCAATGCTGGCTGAAAAGAAACAGTGACAGAAACTTCTCTCTTCTGTTGCTCAGGAATGTCTTTGGAAAAAAAAAAAAGTCTGGCCACAACCCTGGGAGCTGGTAAATCCTGGTTCAACAGCATCTGCTGAGGAGAAGGAATGCGAAGAGCTCTCCAGGTCTCCCTCCAGCATCGCAGAATGATTTGGATTCAAAAAGTCCTCTGGAGGTCTCGGCTCCACCCATCCTGCTCCAAGTAAGGATAACCCCAAAGTTAGAGACTGAGGGTCAGGTTTGAGTCTCTTTGAGGACAGAAATTGCCCCTATTCTCTAGGCGTAACTCCTTTCTCTGGTGTTTAACCACTCTTGGGAAATTGTTCTCCTTATTTCAAGTCAGGATTTCCCCTGTTGGAGCTGGTGGCTGTTATCTCTTAACTTTCTCCCTGCCCTTGCTTCTGCTGGAGTGGTGTTGGGCAAAGCACACAAGCAGCATTGGTGTCCTTTGCCAGAGCTCTGGGAGTTGTGTTGGTGGGAAACTGAGCCTGAATTTACTTTTTGAAGGAGACAGAACCTGTTTGGAGAGATTTCTCCCTAGATCTTGTAAATGTTTCACCTCTGCAGAGTACGTGGGGTATCCACAGCCCCATGTCATGCCTTAGGAGGGGGTTCTGAGTGTGTACCCTGGAATTTTTAAAAACTGAAGTCACTCCTCCTGGCACACATGCAATCTATAAGCGCAGGCACAGTGGTGACTGCTTTGGCAGGTGTTTGTGCATTCCCTCTGTTTTCTTCCTGCACGTATTAAAGTTCAGAGAGAAGAACTAGAACCAGCTCTGAGCCTTTCCCTAGTACAGCTGTGTGTTTTAGCAGTCGATGTTTTCATCTCATGAGCAAAGGTGTTGCCTCTGTGTCTCGGACTGACCTTTCCTCACGCTTTATGGAAAGCAACACTTTTCCTGCCATTCCAGTACCATCCCCAGGGCACCCATATAGTGCCCAGGTGATGGTCCAGTGGCAGCAGATATCCTGGTGTGGGTGTTTTGCCAGATAGTGGTGGCATTTCTAACAGAGGGTGTGTGGAGAAGCCGGTGGGAACCAGGTAGGGCTGTGGCCCAGGGGTCCTTTGTGTCCCTGTCGATGCTGGCACTGCCAGTGTGGCAATCGGTGACTGCCGCTCACTTTTGGGGATGCTGTGGGTGACAGGTAAGCCCAGCTCTGGGGGTGCAGCTCCTGCCTGTCCCAAGCTGCTGCTGCTGTAAGAAGCACTTGGCATGTTATTGGTGAGCTGTCTGCAGGTGTGTGGTGCTTACTGGGTGATACTGGGAGCCGGACTGTGCCTGTGGTGCCCACAAAGCTCATCCCTGACTTTTGCACTGGGGTGTCAGCACCGGGCAGTGATTTTATTTGCAATTTGGGCTTCCAGAGGCTCTTGGGTGAGCCCCAGGTTAAAGCCAGGGGTGCTCTAGGGTGGGGTTTTTTTGCCTCATGTGGGTCTTGGGGGCTTTTCTGGCTTTGAAAACTGTTTTTTTTTTCTCTGGGACCCCCTTGCTATGTGATATTTCCAGGTCCCTTGCAGTGCTGTTTTCATCCGCCAGATGCGCGCAGTTGAGCTGCATTGGCTCCGTTCCCGGGGATGAGATCAGAGGATTTGGATTGGGAGAAGGGATCAGCTGCTCTCCTGACGTGGGTCTGACGCAGCTTCCCCATCTTCCCCTGCAGTCCCCCAAACCCACCCCCCCCCCCCCATGACCTCCTTTTCCAGACAAAGAAGGGAAGGGCCAGCTGCGTGCGCATCCTGCCCTGCGCCACTGGCATCCCCCCCCACTCCCCCTCCTTCTTCTGCTGTGCCCCCCCCCTCCCTCTGTCCCCACTCTGAACCTGGAAAGAACAGCTCAGCTCCTGTTTCAAGGAGCCTTTGTCCTGTCAGACAGCCTTCTTTGGGAGATTTGCTTTTTGTTGCTGCCTGTGACAGGACTATAATTGGAAGGGGGTCTCCATCTGCTGCTGGGGGGAACGGTGGGGGCTGCAGGAAGAAATCACCTGCCCAGGCACACAAAGGCAACACTGGCCCCCCCGGGTGGCATCACTAGCCTTTTGGGTGCTTAGTTATTGAGCAGTTTGAGAGCAGGAGCAGGGATTAGCAGCATTTATGCCATTAAACAAAACAGGGATCTCTGGAGCGTTGTGCAAGCTTCTCTCTCCATCCCTCTGTTATGGGGCTCCCCACATCTCTCCGGTGCCCCTCATTCCTGCCCTGTGCTCTGAGCCATTTCTGTTGTTCTGGTGGAGTGTTCTTACCTTCCTGCAGCCCCCAAATTCCCCCTTCCCAGCTGACATTACAGGTTTAGGTGGCTGCCCAGCAGCACCAATGCACCCCTAATCCTGGGTTCCCCCAGATGTCTGCCCCTCTCCATCGCTCCTGCCCCATGGGACCATCAAACCAGGGCCCACCCTGATGTCTCACTTTCCCAGCACTCCCAGTCTGAGTCACTGAGGGTGTACTGGGAAAACACCCGTGTTTAGGAGCCTCAAAGCTATGTTTTGCAACTTTTTTTCAGGCCCCCATTGCTCAGAGGATGAGGTGTTCTGACACTTCATCTTTCGATATTCCCTTCCCATGTGGTAACGTGGCAAAAATGCCCCCGTGATGCTCATCCCCCTGCCCCGGCAGCCCTGCCGAGCTCCCTGCTGTCCCAGTGCCAGTCTCACAGGGGGATGTGCCCCTAATTTTTGCAGCTGCAGAAATGACAATAATAAAATTAAGCCTCCCTGGATGTCCCATCCTAGTTGTCCCACACTCTGTCTGCACCCAGAAGTACTGCTGCGACAGGAGCATCACCGGCTCCAGGTCAGCCTCACCTCAACCCCACAAAAAGGACTGTTCTCCCCCAGAAAAGGCCCTTAAAAGTTACTTTTTGTAGTTATATAGCCAGTGGGATTTTTTGGCATGTAAATGCTGATACCCCAGAGCCAGTGCTTGCCAGGCTCTGTCCTTACAGGCTGGATGGGTGCAATTGTGGTCCCAAAATGAGTGCTGGGCACCCAGCTTCTCACCCAGTTTAATCCTTCAGTGTTAGGATATTACCTGTTGTCACCTAAATAAGTGCTCGCTCTGTCTTTTCCTTGCTTGTTTTTAAAAAACTCATTGCTTTTCTTCCTCATCCTCCTCAGTGTTTAAGTTCCTGCAAAAGACTTGGGATCTTAGGTCTGTTTGTGTTTTTCGAGTGATGCTTTTTGGCCCTTTTTTTATTGATCCTGGGAAAATGTCCTGTGAGATTCACGTGGGAATTTAAGCCTCAGATTCAGTTGGAGCTGAAAGCTGCCCTTTGCTGACATACTGCTGGCTCGAAAGTGGGATGCTCAGGGAGCAGCTTGCAAAGTATCTTTCTGCTATTTTTGGTCCCTGAAACTTTCCTAGAGACAACATCTGGTCCCCCTGGTTCAGGTGGGTGCTGGTTCTCCCACCACGTCCATCTTCAGCCCTATTTCCCACCCCTGAGCCTGGGATGTGTTCCCACAGGAGGTAACTCCAGGTTTTGGGCACTTACTCTGGTGTGGAACATAATATAAATTAAATTAGGTGTTTTTTCTCAAACCTGGAAAAATTCATAAATGTGGGGGTGGTGGCATTAGTTGTTGGGGGTTTGTAGACATAAAATACTCTGGTTTTAATACCAAAAAGCTATTATTTTCCTAAGGATTGTGAACGTAACACAGCAAGGAAAAACAGGATATAAAAGGGGCCTGGAGGAGAGGCAACCAGGAGAGCTCGGGAGGCGACCAGGCTGCTGAAGGTTTTTAATCAAATATTTTGGTGATAATGACAATTTTAATGACCTAGTAAGTGCTGGTGGGAGTCTCTTTTTCTGCCTGGAGTCTGTGGGGCTGGAGTAAGGCTAGAGAGCTGTGTTCCCCCCCCCCCAGCTCATCCAGCGGCAGAGGGTGCTCGTGCACCATTGTGCAAATCCTTCTTCTCCCTCAGCCATCTTAGGCAAAGTGTTTTCCTTCCCTGCAGTCTCCATTTTATGTTTCTGACGCAGAAAATAAAAGGGCCAGCAAGGGCGGAGGGGGAGAGAGGATGGGGGGAAGCAGGACATGCTGAGGCAGAGCTTGGCGGTGGCTTTCTCAGCACCAGGGCAGGATGTGGGGCTGGGAAGAAGGCAGGGGGAATGCAGTGAAGCCCAGCTTGTAACCAGGGGGATGCAGAGGGGATCTCTTGGCGGGGAGGGAGGAGGGATGCCAGAATTGGGGAAAAAGGTGGGGGGGGGTCTGCAGAGAGAAGAACTAGAGTTTCAGGTGAAATACTGCTTGCAGCCCCTTGGCCAGCCCCCGAGGCTGGATGGTGCCCTCCTCTCCCTCCATCGCTGGCTGTCACAGGGTGCTCTGAGCTGCTTTTTTTACCCCACGTCTCTGTAGAAGACCTCAGCGACTGCTTGGAAGCAGGATGGAGCTAAGGTTTCACTGCAGACCTGGTCTTGTCCGGGCTGCACAGACAAGAGGGGACTTTCCTGTTTTCATTGTTCAGGACACTGAGATCTTTTCTGACTCTTTTTCTTTTTTTTTTTTTTTTTTCCTTCCTGCCTGTGCATGTTGAGGGGGTGGGTTGTTGCCCCTAGGGTCATTACCAACAAATCCTGGCAGCAGAACCTTTCCCAGCTGTGTGGAGAGCCCCAGGAGAGCTGCCAGCCTGTGAAGTTGAGTAACTATTGTCAGCGTCTCTATTTGTAGCAACCATTTTTTCTGTTATTCGTCACTGCATCCTTCATGTTGAGCAGGGGAGCACTCAGGGGCAAGCATTTCCCAATCCAGGATATGAAGCAAGCCGGCAAACTGAACTGCTGGAGGGTTTTTTTCCAACAGTGAACTTCCCTGGACCCACCAAACAAGGACGCTGTGGGTTCAGAGATGGACTCCCGCATCGGTGGTCCTCTCCCGGCCCACAGCCCACCTCTCCCTTTCATGAAGGGCAGTTGGCAGGAGACAGTTTTGTGAACAGGGTTTGTTTGGATGTTTTTTTGTAGACTGAGGAGTGGAATTTAAGGGTTTTCCTTTGTGGCTTCTGGTGTTCCAACACCTGAGAACAAAATTGCTAGGTCCTTACCGTCACAGATACATTCACAGACGTAGTAGCTGGTATAAATGTAACTTAAACTTCAAACCAGTGGAAGGTGCCAGCTCCAAAACCTGATGAAGGTGCGGATTAAATACTTTGCAATTTGGTCCAAGTCCATCAGCAAACTTGAACGAACATCCCTGGGAAAAGCTGACTTCGTTTAAGGTCTGTTTGGATGAGTCTGCACAAGCAGCTCATCCGTCAGTGCCAGGGAGGTGGGGATGTCCCCACAGAACTGCTCAGTCACCCTTTGTTATAGAAATCTCTTCTTTCCATGTAGATGAGTCCTGGTCACTTTTGTGCTTATGAAGTCCTAGGTCCAGTTTAGTCTCAAGTTCTTACATCCCCCTTTTTCTTTTACTTTTCTAGAAATATCATTTTGCAGCTTAATGGAGCTTTTTGTTTGACTTTTCCCCAACGTGCTCTGTGTTTTATGTTTTATTTTCCTTCCCACAACCAGGCACGAGGACGCTTCTGGGGAAGATAACAAACGTCAGAAGGGCTGCTGTGGTTCCCGGCGGGGGCGGGGGGGGTTAGCTGGGTGACTTTTCCTTTAAATATCCTAAGCTAAAGCGCCCTTTGTGTGTGATCTTGTGCGTGCCTGCACACAGGAAAATAGGTCAGTGATTCGGGGCCGGCAGTAGCCGCGCTGTCGGCTCGCTGGCCCCAGGCAGCTGCGGGGGGAGCAGCACAACCATAGGCCAGTGCCGGGGAGTGATGCTCGTCCCTCCATGCCTTGTTGCTGGGCAGCGTGGAGAATTTGGGGACCGGTGAGCAAGGGGTGGGGACAGTGCTCTGAGGATGCTACAGGCTCCTGCAGCCCCCTTTGCCCAAGGTGGTGAAGGGTGAGGACCCAGTGAAGCTGCTCTGCTGCTTCTCCCCTTCCCCATGGTTGGGGTACAGCAGGAAGGGGTGTCTTGGTTTTCATAATCACCCTGGGATGGGTGCAGACCCCCCCTGCTTGGTGCAGCCTGTGGTGAAGCAGTGAGTTTTTAGGCAGCCAAGCAGCAGGATGGATGCCTCAGTCAATCCTCTTGTGGTGTGGGGGTGGCAGAGGCAGCTGGAGCCGCAGGACAGGGTACAACCCCTTTCCATGCTCCTCCGTGCCAGTCCCAGGAGTGTTGGTGGGACTGTTCATGTTCCCAGAGAAGGGGGTGTCTGTGACAGGCCAGCTCCTGTGCAATGCAGAGGAAAGGGCTGTTAACAAGGGAAAAGAAGGTCTGAGGACTGTAGCATAGGATGAGGGGGAATGGTTTTAAACTGAAAGAGGGGAGATTTAAATTAGATACCAGGAAGAAATTCTTTGGTGTGAGGGCGGTGAGAGCCTGGCCCAGGTTGCCCAGAGAAGCTGTGGCTGCCCCATCCCTGGAGGGGTTCAAGGGCAGGTTGGAGGGGGCTTTGAGCAACCTGGTGTGGTGGGAGGTGTCCCTGCCCAAGGCAGGGGGTGGCACTGGATGATCTTTAAGGTCCCTTCCAACCTAAACCATTCTATGATGTCATAGCCATTTTTCAGTCACTCTTCCAGCACCAAACCTGCAAACACATCTCTGGAAACACTTTCCCTCATGCTGCACCACAGATCTCACACCAATGTACAAGTGGATATTGTCAGGTCCGAAGTCTCTGCATTAATTTAAGGCAATAGATGTCTTTAGTGAGGTTACCTTTGTAGGAGAGTTGCCTATGTCCATATCTGTGAACATCAGGGAGAGCAGTGCTCTGATCTTTCCCTACCCCTTTGTAAAGACAGTTGTTGCATGGAGCAGCCAGAGCTCTGGTATTTCTGAGGAGGGCAGTTCTGGTCAGCTGTTGCATGAAGAAAAGCTGTGTGGTTATCCAAGGCATAACTCCTTCAGCACCTCATGGCTTACCTGGGTTTGCTATTCTCATAAAAGAAAGATCAAGAGGGCAAGAGAAGAAAAAACCTTCAAAGAAAAAAAGGGGAAGGAGCTGCTCTCAATGAGTCTGGACAACCCTCTGCCAGTAGGACCAAGTAGGAAACTGCTTCTCTTTGAGAATTATCAGGGGGTTGTTCCAAAAGCTTGACCTGTGCTTCTTCCTGGGCCCTGGCAGATGTTTTTTATGTTCTTGCCTTATGAAAAGATCAAGACATAGGTCCTGGAGCTGGACAAGACTGTGCTGAGCGCTTCCGTGGTGCAGCTGGGTTTCTGTGCCTGCCCTTTCATGTCAGGATGGGAGAGGCACATAGTCAGGGAATTATTTGTACCTTGCATCTCTTGGACTTCACCCTGGTGCCAGTCCAGGCAGTTCTGTCCCACTGGTTTGTGCACTTCTGTCTTGCAGAACTTGCTCAAGCTGCTGCCACAGCTGCTGAAGCTCAGAAAAAATGCAGGTCTGGCAGAAGATGAGCAGTTCAGGGTCCTGGTAAGTGGCTTTTCCTCTAGCCAGCCAAATAGACATCACAGCAGCTTCTTCCCCTACCAGAAAAATTGCATTTTTCACTGGTTTTTTTGTTGTGTGAAGCCCTACTCCATGCTTCTTGCAGTGTCTCTTGTTTTCTCTCTCTGGTGTTGCACAAAAGATGATGTGACAGACACAGATTTACTCTCAGGACCTGGAGCCAGTAAAAGTTCTTTTTGGAGGTGCTGGGAGGGAGAATAAATGGGAGAAAAGGGAAAGGTAAAACTCAGCACAGAGGCCACCTGGGATGAGAAACAGCAGGAGTCTCCTTGAATAAGCACTTTCTTTGGTGCAGCAAGGAGTCCCACAAATACTTTCCCTGTAGTAACTCTTTGGACTCTTTAGGTCTTGCTCAGTCTCCCCATTGTCGAGTCCTTGGCTGATCATGTTGATAGGCACAGGCTTTGATTAGGTGCAGATGTTGCAGCGCTAATTGCCCGTTAAGCTTCGGACTACCCATCCTTGGGTGATGTTTGGTGGTTGCTTTAATGACCCCCGTCTCCTATTGTTGTCCAGTGAGGGCCCTGGTAGGAGAACCCAAAGCTAGGGCAGGAAAAGGAAAATCAGCTCTCCCATCAGTACTAATTAACTATTCTATTCTAATTGCTTCCCACTGCCACAGGCAGCACAACAGGCCTGGGCTGTGGGGCTGATTTAAGGGAGATGCTTCAGAATTATACAGGTTACGGCACTGTGTGGGCTCAGGATGAGTCTTGGATCTGATTTTGTGAGCCTTTACACACTCTTCCGGAAAATAACACTGAAAATTCTCTTCTGCAGTCTCCTTTTCTTCCTCCTCCTGCTTCCTGATAATGCTTTTTAGCATCTTTATGACTAACTAGTGATGAATTTAAATTCTGTGCTTAATTTATCATAAATAGGCTATAAATGTTTTTAATCTGCTTGAACAGCAGTCATTCTCCTTGGGCTGCTTAGTACCAGCTTTATTACCTAAGTTTCCAAATAGGCTAACCCGGTTCCTGCAGAGAAGGCAACTTTAACTTTGATTTGAGGAGAATCTAGATGAAAACATTTTGGACTTGGTGGATTTTTGAGATCCACAAAATGCCTATGCTTATATCTGCATTCTAGAAAATCTATGCTCCCTGTCCTTGTTCCCTGTGTACAACCTTTTATAAAGCATGTGGTTATTTGGGTTTATACCCCATCCCTGTTTTGCTGTTGTGTTTTTTTTAAAGGCACGGAAAAAAAAAGAGTTACAGGCTCCTTATTTATCTTCCCCAAACATTTTGAGGCAGTCTCAGTTGTCCTATTTTTGAAACATAGGAGAAAAGCAAAAGCACATGGTAAAACTCCAACAGAATAAGTCATTTTCTCCTGCCCTGTTTAATTAAAAAAAAAAAAAAAAATTTGGCCATGTGATGCCTGTAAGAAACTCCCATCAGGAATTTTTTTCCCCTTTATTCAGTGCATGAAGTCTTCAAATTGTCAGATCTAAAAAGCCTCCTTTAGCAGACGGGTGAAATTTTCACAGTCCTGTTTAGATGTGGGATAAAGGGCATCCTGCACCAAGGAGTTCAGGCTCTCAAGGAGTTAAGACTATGACCTCAAATGAGAGCTCTGTCGCTTGTCAGAAACAGGAGTAGAAAATAAATCTGATCTTGTTACTACCCTGAAGCCTTTATAAAGTTTGAGAAGTAGAGAAAGGATGCCCATTCCTGTAATTTTTTTACTTTTATTGATCAGGGTACCATTTTTACAGTCAAGATGCACTCAGGGTTTAGAAGGACCTTCTCTGGGAAGGATGATGACTCTGCTATTGCTTAGCTCTTGCCAATGCTTTTTCTGAAAGCATCTCCTGTGCCTGGCTGTATGTAACCTTTCCTGCAGCCTCAATTTAGTCTCCTTCCTCCTCCTCAATAACCTTATAAGCCCAGCCCTAGCCGTGATAATGTAGACTCAGTCTGAGGTTGTTCTAAAGAGGGGAGATTTAGATAAGATCTCGGGAAGAACTTCTTTGCTGTGAGAGTGGTGAGAGCCTGACCCAGGTTGCCCAGAGAAGCTGTGGCTGCCCCATCCCTGGAAGGGTTCAAGGGCAGGTTGGAGGGGGCTTGGAGCAACCTGATCTGGTGGGAGGTGTCCCTGCCCAGGGCAGAGCATGGAACTAGATCATAGAATCATAGAATGATTTGGGTTAGAAGGGACCCTAAAGATCATCAAGTTCTATCCCCCCTGTGCTGGGCAAGAACACCACCTCCCACTAGACCAGGTTGCTCAAAGCCCTGTCCAGCCTGGCCTTGAACTTGAACTGATCTTGAACTAGATGATCTTTAAGGTCCCTTCCAACTCTTAATCACTCTGTGATTCTGACTCTCCTTCCTGATAGCTCACCTGAATGGGATCTGAATGAAAAACTGTTCTGGAGACACAACCTACCTATCCAGAAAATTGTTCTGGTGACTGCAACAGGTTGGGAAGCAGCACAAGGAACGAGCAGTTGCTTTTCAGTAACTGCCTTTATTCAGTTGTGTGGGAGTCTAAGAAGTAGAAGGTCTCATCCAGCAAGGTGCTTCAGAGACGTCCCTGTGCTGCTACAGGACCCTGTGGCATAGACCATGCTTGGTGACAGTCCCTTGAGATTTGGCCGGTCAGTGCTCATCTCGAAAACCATCTCTTCATCTCTGTTTAAAAGCCTTTCTGCATTATCCTCCTACTGATTCTTTTGCTTGTCGCTGTGTTGGGCTCTGGCTTGGGTCAGCAGGAAACAAGTTCTTGATGGGTCTGAAGTCTGTGGGATCTGTGGCATCTATGATGCCTCTAAAGGCATCGCTTTCATGCTTTCTGCCTTTGATCTTACAAGTGGGAGCCACTGATGGCAGAGAAAAAGATCACTGCTGGCACGCATCCTGCACCTACTCACTTATCTGCTTCCTCTGGCACTAAGATTTAATTTAATTTTTGTTGTTGTTTGGTAAAGTGGGCACACCTGAGCACGATATGGTGTGTGGGCTCAATCTCTTCAGCTAAAAGCAAGATCTAACATGAGGGTCTCTGAGGGTGGGTTGCTCTGGAATAGCCTGGGAACTCCGTAGTGGGTCTGGGCAGAACCAGAGAAATCAGGTCTCTGGAAGGCAACGGCTTTTCTGTGGACAGCTTGGGGAACTGGGTGGTACCCTCTGGGTTTATTTCCCAGCCACCTGCATGTGGGTGACTCAGAAATACACCCAGAGGAATCCCAGGACCTGGGAATACCTGCTGGCAAGGCTTTCAGTGCCTTATTGTAGAATCATAGAATGGTTCAGGTTGGAAGGGAACTTAAAGACCATCTCATTCCACCCCCCTGCCCTGGGCAGGGACACCTCCCATCAGACCAGGTTGATCAAAGCCCCATCCAGCCTGGCCTTGAACTCCTCCAGGGATGGGACAGCCACAGCTTCCCTAGGCAACTTGGACCAGGCTCTCACCACCCTCACACCAAAGAATTTCTTCCCCACATCTCACCTCAATCTCCCCTCTTTCAATCTAAAACCATTCCCCCTCCTCCTATGGCTCCCCTCCCTGAACAAGAGTCATCCCCCCCCCCCAGCTTTCTTGGAACCCCTTATAGGTATTGGAAGGCTTCTATAATGTCTCCCTGGAGCCTTCTGCAGGATTCTGCTTTTCTGACCAGTTTTTCTCATGACCAACTCCAAGACACAAAGTCCTGGGATCAGAAGCAATCCCAGCAAAAGCAAGATGTTTGCTGTGGTTTGGAAAACAGGGATGTGGATCATAGCTTCTCTGAACAAAGTTAGATTGGGGTTGTTGCTGTGGCTGCAGAGCTGGAGGCCGCATCCCAAAGATGCCTTACGTGTGGTGTTATATTGGTTTTTTCCTATTAGACTGAGGCCGCGCAGGGTGGTGAAGGAAAGAACCACCGATGAAAGGAGAGGATGTGATGCCTGGAAGGAAGGATACCTATTGTTTTCTCCTGTGATAAAAGGCTGGAGGTGCTGAGTCAGTGTCCAGGGAGGAAGGAAAGCAGGGAGCAGCAGCAGGATGGGGACTGCAGATGTATCCGTCCCCCAGACAGAGGATGAAAACTCTGCTGAAGTGGAACTGCTGCCCTCCCATGCGCCCCCAACTCTCTGCTCTTTGTCTTATCTGGTCTAATATTTACCCTCAGCTAATAAGCTGCCTTCTAACTTAGAGTAACACCTCCAGTATAACCATCCCATCCCTCATCCCAGGCTGCTAGAGCTGGGAAGGTTGCTTCCTGGCATCTTTTCACCCTTCTCTGGGGCTGTCAATCTTCAAGAAGCTTTAAATGATAGGTCCAAACTTTTAAATCTCATTTTAGAGACTGGAGGTTGTTGAAGAGTGCAGACCTTTCCTGTTATGTCCCATACCTTACCAAAATGCTAAAAATAAGAAAAAGTAGAGGGGAGAGCCTTGGTGCTGTCTTGGTATGACTTGGTTTGTATTTGCACCTCAGAGCTCTCCCATCTGCCTGGGAAATGCACGTGAGTGTGTGCATGAGTGAGTTAGAATCACAGAATGGTCCAGGTTGGAAGGGACCTTAAAGATCATCCAGTCCCACCCCCTGCCCTGGGCAGGGACACCCCCCACCAGACCAGGTTGCTCAAATCCTCCCATCCAGCCTGGCCTTGAACCCCTCCAGGGATGGGGCAGGCACAGCTTCTGTGGGCGACCTTGGGCCAGAGTCTCAACCACACTCACACCAAAGAAGTTCTTCCCCACATCTCATCTCCATCTCCCCTCTTTCAGTGTCAAACCCTTCCCCCTCCTCCTGTGGCTCCCCTCCCTGATCCAGAGTCCCTCCCCATCTCTCCTGGAGCCCCTTGAGGGACTGGAAGGGGCTCTAAGGTCTCCCCGGAGCCTTCTCTTCTCCAGGCTGAACCCTCCCAACTCTCTCAGCCTGTCCTCACAGCAGAGGGGCTCCAGCCCTCCCAGCATCTCCATGGCCTCCTCTGGCCCCACTCCAAAGGGTCCATGTCCATCTGATGTTGGTGGTCCCAGAGCTGGAGGCAGTACTGGGAAGGGGGTCTCTCCAGAGTGGAGCAGAGGAGCAGAATCTCCCCTGCTTGCCCTGTTGGCCACACTGCTGGGAATGCAGCCCAGGATGTCAGGGGGGGCTTTCTGGGCTGCCACCACCACCTCCAAGTCCTTCTTGTCAGGACTGCTCTTGGTCTGAGCACTCACACCATCCAGGAGGAGAAAGGACCATATTTTGTGGGAGTTCTGCTACTGAGGGAGCACCGAGGTATTGCCTGAAGGAGTCAATTCTCAGTGCATGGGGGTGAGTGCCTGGATCTAAATGGGGTTGAGCCCCACTTCTGGAAAAGGTCAAAGGCATTTTCAGGGAGAATGCCTGGAGCCCTGATGACAGTTGCAGGGTAGAAATTATCCTCCTGCTTAAAGCAAGTATTTTAGGAATGTCCTTCTCTATTTTTATATTGTCTCTTTTTTTTTTTCTTTTTTTTTTTTCTCCTGAGAACTTGAAGGAAAGCTTAAGACAGGAAAATCTGTCCTGACAAAAGGAGATATTTTGAATGTGCAGTGACATATTCAGAAGTTTATGGCCAACAAAGATAAGAGTGACAAATTTGTGAAAAAAAATGACAACCTTTTTTGCTTTTAGGACAAAAAAAACCCACCAAAAAACATTTAAAAGTGGATGTGAACTGTGGCAGAAGGGATTCATGGGTCTCAGTAAAGCTTGGAGAGAAAGAGAACGGAAGGGTCCATTGTAGGAAGAGGCATTTCTGTTTTGGTGTGGACCATGGAGTGTTCCTCTGCAGCTGGGGGCAGGATCTTGCAGGGATACAGAGATGCTGTTTGCCATCAGCAGGGGATTTTTACCATCCTGAGCCTCTGTGATGGCTTTGGCCAAAGCCATTGCTGCTCTGTTCAGTTATTGTCTCAAAAGTCAGTTTGCTGACTCAATTCCTGGAGTTTCTGGGCTGATTCAGGGTTGATGGTTTGCTGAGAGTCCTGTGTGCTAGCTGAGGGACCTCACAAGTTGCTGGCTCATGCTGTGATGGGCTTCAAGCACTTGGGGCTGTACCATGAAACCTTGCTTTTGCAGGAGGTGCTTGCAGATGGGTGGCCACGGGGGGTGCCAGTGAAGTGGAGCAAGAGCAAGATGCCACTTATTTGCCAGTTTCGTTTTGCCGTTGATGTAGGAGGCGTAAACCACCCAGGCACTAGGCAGATCAGGCTGGGTTCATCTCAGCATCACACTCTGGTGATGGTGCTGCCTGTGTCTCTTTGAGTGGAGAGAAACCACAGATGAGGTTGAACATTGCAGTACTCTGTGGTCTGTTGCTCACTCTGCTGTTTTCCTCCTAATATTTGGTTTATGGTCCTTGACTTCTGGGTTTTGCAGCTTTGCTAAGGGTGCCAAGACACGGTATGACAAGTGATGTCTTCAAGCATGGAGGGCCTCTGTACAGAACTGGGCCAGCACTTTCTGTTTGATCCCGCAAAAATGACCGTTGCTAGCATCTTTGTAGAACTGAATTACTTTAGAAATAGATTTCTGGTGAACAAGATGCCCTTTCCTCCTCTAAATTTCCTTCATTGCTGAGATTTGCCATGCTTCTGACTCCCCCTCTTCCAAAGAGGGATGTTAACTGCTTTTGAGAGGTTTTTTTTCCCCACCGAACCATCCTGCCACCCCTAAGCAGCTGTTTCTCCTATTCTTTAGCAAGTTGTCACAAAGAATGTGAAGTGGCATGAGAAGGATGATGCACCATGTGAAGCTGGCGAAGGAGGAGCTGGCAGAGAAGTAACACCAGGAGTGACAGCAGCAGGGACCAGCTGGTGGACATGGATGCAGGTATGAGATGCAACTGGGTGTCTGGGTCAGCAGAAGACTGGATGCAAAGTCCTTCTAATGAAGTGTGCAGAGAGTTATGGGTGAAGAGATAAATGCTGTGGAGCTGGATTCCCAAGAATGGAGGCTTGGAACAGCTTGAGTGGTATCACTGTCTTCTGAGAGGATAAATCCTGAGAGCAATTTGCACATTTGCCTGCAGAGCTTTAAACAGAGGTATTGGACAAGTGAACCCATCTTCAGCAATGTGCAAATCCTACTGAGGTGCAGAGAATTACCGGGGACCTTCCTGAGAGGCGTTTTGCATGTATAAAATGCAGCAATTTTCATGACACACCAGCAGCCCGTATGGCTGTTCAGTGCTGTAGTCCTGTGCTCCATCTCACAGAATCACAGAAGGATATGGGGTTGGAAGGGGCATCTGGAGATCATCCAGTCCAACCCTCCTACCAGTGCAGGTCCACCCGATACAGGTTGCAGAGGAACGTGTCCAGGTTTTGAATGTCTCCAGAAATGGAGACTCCACCACCCCTCTGGGCAGCCTGTTCCAGGACTCTGCCACCCTCACAAGAATGAAGTTCCTCCTCATGTTGAGATGGAATTTCATATGTTCAAGTTTGTGCCTGTTACCTCTTGTCCTGTCACTGGGCACCACTGAAAAAAGACTGGCCCCATCCTCCTGGCACACACCCTTTACATATTTATAGGTGTTGATCAGATCCCCCCCCCTCAGTCTTCTATTCTCCAGACTAAAAAGATGCAAGTCCTTCAGCCTTTCCTCATCAGAAAGATGTTCTAGTCCCCTAATCATCTTCATAGCCTCCTCCTGTGTTTTCCTGGGGGCCCCAGCGGGTGTTGGCATCAGAGGTCATCTTCCCCCTTCCCAAACCATGATGCTGTGGTCTATTAGAGCAGGAGTCTGGCATCAGGCTCCTCTACTCCAACCACATACGTTTCACATTTCTTTGCAAGTGTGTTTAAAAAGGGGGAGGGGCCATAAAGAGTCTTAGGAGCTTTTAAAGTGCTGTATTCTGAGCCTGGGAGCACCTAAACTGGTGTAAACAGCTTCTGTGGGACAACATTGAGATGGTTTTGCAGGTTCGGGTGCCTCATTGCTCACTTTGTCTGTGCCTTTACCTCCAAGTGAGTGAATCCTACAATCCTACAAGTGCAGTTTTTCCTGCCCCACAGCTCTGCTGCTCTCTGGGAGCAGCGCGGACCTGACATCCCTCCCTTCACCAGGCACAAATACAGATTGGGCAGAGAATGGATTGAGAGCAGCCCTGAGGAGAAGGAATGGGCGTTGTTGGTGGATGAGAAGCTCAACATGAGCTGACAATGTGTGCTGGCAGCCCAGAAAGCCCACCACACCCTGGGCTGCATCAAGAGAAGTCTGGCCAGCAGGGCAAGGGAGGGGATTTTGCCCCTCTGATCCTCTCTGGGGAGACCCCTCCGTGAGTATTGTGCCCAGCTCTAGAGCCCTCAGCACAGGAAGGACATGGACCTGTTGAAGCCGAGCCAGAGGAGGCCATGGAGATGCTGGGAGGGCTGGAGCCCCTCTGCTGTGAGGACAGACTGAGAGAATTGGGGGGGTTGAGCCTGGAGAAGAGGCTCCAGGGAGACCTTAGAGCCCCTCCCAGACCCCAAAGGAGCTCCAGGAAATCTGGGAAGGGACTCTGGATCAGGGAGGGGAACCATAGGATGAGGGGAAAGGATTTGACACTGAAGGAGGGGAGACTGAGATGAGACCTGGTGAATAAATTCTTTGGTGTGAGGGTGGTGAGAGCCTGGCCCAGGTTGCCCAGAGAAGCTGTGGCTGCCCCATCCCTGG
>JAOTQQ010000052.1:29970438-30018896 GCA_026546715.1 Gallinago undulata | reverse complement strand
GGGTTCAAGGGCAGGTTAGAGGGGGCTTGGAGCAACGTGGTGTGGTGGGAGGTGTCCCTGCCCAGGGCAGGGGGTGGGACTGGGTGGGCTTTGGAAGATCCCTTCCAACCCAAGCCATCCTACAATTCTGTGAACAGCAAAACCATGTTCTCCTGTTCCTGTTGCCTACTTACCTTCCCAGCTCCAGACATGCTCAGGGGCGTGGGTGTAGATCTAACCCTGTCACTTTGTAAAAAATACAGCCGTTTCCTTCACCTTTTTGCAACATTAATTTTGCAACATTACATTAGGATGTTAATGAGTTTAAGGTTAAGCTACTACAAACACCAACCCGAAAGCCCACATGAATGACCAGTAGCCCATCTCAGCAGTCCTGGTTGGTTTGAATCCAGCATTCTGCTTGCTTCAGAAGATTTAACGTGACTCTGCCAGTGCCCTGTGCTGTCCCCACAGCATGGGCTTTCTCCCTGAGTCTGCTCCCTGCTACCAGATGCATTCTTCCCTTCCAACATATGGACTCAATTATTCTGTCCCTCTCGCTCTCTTTCTCGATTTCCTGCCTCTTTGGGTTTCCTGAAACGCATCCCCTCCTCCTGGCAGCTTGAAACTCCCGCAGTGAGATGCTTTGCAAGCTCTCACATTCCTCCCTCCCTCCCTCCCGCTGCTTTGCTGCCTCTCACGAGGTGCTCCCGATCCAGAGCACGCACAGATAAGGCTGCAGCCCCACACTGTCCCTACAGCTGAGCCCAGGGACCTCAAGGTCTTGGCTTCCCACAGCAAACACTAGCCAGCCCACTAAATGCATGTTCAGTGTCCCAGCTCCTCTTGACAGAGGTCCCCACCCTGCCTCAGCCTTGTTCCTAGATCACCCTCTAGTTCTCAGCCAACTGCTTCATTTGCAAAACTTCAGGCTTTTCTTCCTGTTCCCTTCCCAGGCCATGAGCTTTCTGAGCCTCTGCACTTTGTGAAAGGAGCATCAAACTGCTTTGGGTTTCCCCTGGGTGCTGTTTGGCTTCTTTCCTGGTCATCTACTTCTGCAGAAAAGGTATGTGCCCATGGCGTCCGCCTTTAAAAGCGTTTGAGGAGGAGGGGAGAGGGAGCCCGGTCTTCTCCATCAGTGGTTCTCTCAACTTCTCAGTGCTGCTCTGGGGGAGCTCAGGCACTGCAGCATCGGGGTGCTGGAAACCTGAAGAAATCTGAGTTTATTCAAGGGGTATGGGAAATGGAAACAGTTAAATCACACAAACTAATCAGTTAATGATTTCCATCCCCTCGCTGGCATGTTTCAGTGTTCGGAAGGGGGTCTGGCCAGCAGCTTTGCCAGCATTTGTAGCTCAAAAAGAGTGTTTTTTCTTTCTGTGTCGGCTTTCATCCGTGGCCCTTTTGGATTCTCCTGACATCCACAGATGCCAGAGTTTCCAGGGCTCCTGCTGCTGCAAGTCCCTTTGACTGCTTTCCCTCCCTTACCCGGTGATGGAGTTAGATGATGGAGGGGGGGGATGAAGAAGGCACTGTTTGCTCTCCACCCCATCCTTCCCCAGGCAGAGGAGAGGCTTTTTCCTAGGATCCAAGCGATGCAGCAGCACTTGCAAATGGGAGGAAAAGCTGCAGCTTCTGCTCCTCTGAATCCAGGAGAGAGGGGGAACAACTTTGGCTACAGCTCGGGGAGAGATCCGTCACATAAATATCTGTGGCTGAGCACTCCTCCCATCAGCTCCAGCTGCAGGAGCATTATTGTATAACTAGGCTTACATATTGTTATATATATGGCTTATGTATTATTATATATTGTGTAATAAGCCATATTATAATAAGCTTGGATGCTGTGTGTCCAGGTTCTCTCCTCGGGTCACTGAGCCCCAGCACCAGGCACACGGGAATGCATTGTCCCTGTGGCTGTTCTTTGAGCTTCCCCTCAAGGGATGGCGCCTGTTCTGTCCTGGGCGCACCTTCCCCCACAAGGAGGGGTCTCCTGAGTGCCAGAGCCCTGTTTTCCCAGCATCCAGAGAGCCCTTTGTGTGATACCAGGGTTTCCTGTGCCTTTTCCTACTGCAGGAGTGGTGGAAGCATGGAGAGAGAAAAATCTGAATCAGGTCAAATATGAAGGGTGTTTAGAAGCCCTTGAGCACACTGAAGGGGAGGAGGGCAAAGGGAGTGCAGAGGTGAGGCAGGCACCCCAGCTCCCAGTGTCCCAGCATCCTTCCTCAGCCTTCCAGTCCTGGTCTCTGGCTTGAGTTCAGTCTGAAGTCCTGACTGGGCCACCACACCGTCTCATCCTTGGAGATCCTTCACAGCCCAGACGCTCCACTTGGGCTTGGCACAAGCTGAGGAGTAAGTGTAAGGAATCAGAAAGCTGTAATAGATGCCAGTGGCTTATTTCTATTGCTCAAATCTGCTCTTAAAACTTTAAAAGCCCCTTTGGGTGCATTTGCACAGGTTTACTCCTAGAGGAGCATCTCTGCCAGCCCAAGTCACAGTGATGGGTGTTGTGTCCCACCCAGGAGCCCCCCAAGTCTCCAGGGTGCCTTGTGGAGTGTATAACTGCACGCTGCATCTTTACAGTCTCCTTTCATTAGCCCAAAGGCCAGGTCTGGTAGCCAGGTTGGCATCCCCCCAGCATGCTGATCCTGTCCCTGCTCCCCTCAGCCGTTTTTCTGGGGTGCTGGGTGCCACCAGCTCTGTCCCAGTCTTGGCAATGTGTAATAGATGCCGGTGGCTTATTGCTATCACTCAAACCTGCCATCAAAACTTTGAGAGCCCCTTCCAGTGAATTTGGACTTGTTTGCTCCAAGAGGACCATCTCTGCCAGCCCAGTGCCTTGTGGGTTGTATACCTGCACCCTGCATCCTTAAAGCCTCCCTTCACTAGCCCAAAAGCCATGTCTAGTAGCCAGGTTGGCATCCCCCCAGCATGCTGGTGCTATCCCTGCTCCCCTGAGCCGTGTTTTTGGGATGTTGGGGTGCCACCACCTCTGTCCCAGCCTGAGCAATGTGGGTCAGCTTGACTGGGGGGTGCTGCCGGCAGGTGGCAGCCTGTGCAGGCAGCACAAGCAGCATGGGCAGGCTCTCACAGATGTTTAATGGGATTTTATAGCTCTGGGTTTCATCATTGGGAGCTGTTGTCACGGAAACAGAGATCTGCAGAGAGCCCCGTGCATCGGGTGTTAACCCCTTCAGCACCACGATGGCCGAGGGAGGGTGCACAGAGCAGCCTCAGGAAGCTCCTCCGAAAAGGCTGTCCTGAGTGATTTGTGCCTGGACCTCGCATCCTCCACCTCGCTTTGCTGAGAGCAGCGGGAATGTGCTCTTTTGTTTAGGACTGGGATTTTAATGGCCTTTTAAAATCTACTGCTGCACTGTTGGAGGACAAAGCTCTGCCTCAGAACAGCGAAGGGGGGGGCTCCGTGTCCTGCATGGCCCAGGTGTGCTGGCCCTCTCATGTTCAAGCTTCCCACACAAACAAGAGGGGACAGCAAGTGGGGATGGGTGCAGGTCTCCCAGGTTCCCACCTGGGGAGCAGGGGGGGAGGGAAATGTCCTACTGGTGCCTTGTCCCAGCACATCTCATCCCACGCTGTGGCTTGGGCACCTCCCCCGGGTCTGTGGCTGGATAGGAGAGGGCACTGGAGCTGTGCTGCCACTGGACTAGTGGCAGTACATGTGTCACCCCTTGCACATGGCTCCCCGAGGGGGTGACATCCCTGTTGCTAGGGAGGGCGAGCAACTGAAGCCAGGCTAATCTCCTTAGTGGCTTGAGCACCATCACGAGAGTGAAAGGGAGATTAGAGGGCAGGGTGGCATTAGCAACCCAGGGTGCTCATTGGAGAGGAGCAAGGAGACAACGGAGCCAAGCAGAGAGGGAGAAGACCCTGGGGGAGATCAGCAGAAGGGCCTCTGTCAGCAGCAAATAACCCAACAGCTGGGATCTCTGAGGAAGTGAAAGGCTTTAGACGACATGCCCCAAAATCCTGGCGGAGCCATCCCTAACTCCCTCCTCCCCCAGGAGGAAGGTGTTGCCAGGCAGTCTGGGTCCTAATCCTTTCCCTGCCATCGTTAGGGGGGGAGGCGGATGCCTTCCCACTCCCTGTCATACCCATGGGGCATGAAAACATTCCCTTGAGGCATATACAGAGGGAAGAGAAACTGTATTTTACCTAGAGATACATGGCGGAACAGGACATGGGGTGTTTACTGTCCCTTTCCAAGAAACAAGAGGCAAAAGATGCTATTATCTGTAGCAGCGTGGGGTGAGAGCGTGGGGTGAGAGGCTGTTGCTCACAAAGCCTCCATGAAGGAATCCAGGTGCTGGGCTCTGTTCCCTCTTCCTGCCACGTGGGTGTCATGAGGTTCCATTGTTGTATTTACTGGTGGGCAACAGGGTCGGGATGATGGATGCTTTACAGGAAGCTCTGCGGTCCGGCTGCCTCTTCCACCAGAGCAGGAGAGCATGTTGGAGAAGGTGCTGCTCACCGTGCTGTACCTCCTCTGCTCTTCCTCCTACAGGGAGCTTCAGGACCAGTAAGGGAAGGAAAAAACTGGTGTCTGCTATTACTACTTGGTGTTTGTTCCTTCCTCTCAGCTGTCAAGGAAACCATGGCATGGTTCGCATACCCAGCTGATATTGCTGCAGTTGCTGACGTGTTGCGTCCTTTTAATCCATATCCAAAATAGCTTCTCCACCCCTCCGTTAGTGCTGGCTGACACAGCACCTTCCACTCTGTGCTCCTGCCCTGTGGTGATGACCGGGATGCCAGACTTTCTTAAAATCTGGCAACCTTCTTGGGTTGGAAGGGACCTTGAAAGATCATCTAGTCCAACCCAACCCCACCTGCCCTAAGTAAGGACATCTTCAACTAGATCAGGTTGCTAAAAGCCCCATCCAACCTGGCCTTGAATATTTCCAGGGCATCCCCCACCCCCCTGGGCAACCAGTTCCAGTTTTTCACTACCCTCATTGTAAAGAATTTCTTCCTTATACCTAGTCAGAATCTATTCTCTTTCAGTTTAAAACCATTAGCCTGTGTCCTGGTGCAACAGGCCCTACTAAAAAGTCTTCTCCCAGGCTGAAGAAGCAGAATTGTACCTTTTGCATGCATGAGTCAACACAGGGCTGTGACGCTTCTGCTACAAAGACAGCAATGGAAAGAGACAAGGGAGATATATGGAGGTACCTCCAGGTGCCAGAAGCCACAGGAAAAAAAGAAGGGGCTCGTGTCATACTAGAACCAGAAGGATTTGAGGACGATGTGAAGGATATGATAGAGCAGCTCATGTGCTGCTGGAAGTGTTCCCTATATGGGAGATTCTGGGGACAGGCTTTGCGGTGCGCTCAGGGTGGAAAAGAAAACAGAAAACCAGACCCAAGGTGGGAGTGAGGACACATGGTGCTAGAAGTGGCCACAAGCTGGTGACCAGACCAGAAGAGTGAGGGAGAAAGATCTCCCTCAGGCAAGCATTTGGAAAAAGACGATCAGAGTAGAGATGTAGAAGAGATGAAGCTAGAACTTTTCGGTCTCAAATATAGGAGGAGGAGGGTCAGGAGAAGCACAGAGAGAAGTCTCCAACTCAATATCAGCAGCCTGCAGTAGCAGTGGGATCTTTGCTCATATTTACGTGCAGAAAGGGGCTGGGGTTTAAAGTAATGGGCTGTTCTGCCCTTTGGCCTCAGCAGGGTCCAAGGCTAATGTGTGGTTAGCGTAGCCTGGACGCTCCATCAGACCCTGATGAGCTAGGTGTCTGCGTGGCAGATGTGTCTTGGTGCTGTTGGATGCACAGTGTGCCTGTAGTCCTCCACTGGTGACGGGACTGTGGCTGTGAGCAGCAGCAGCCCCAGATCTGTAGTTATCAGAGTACTGTGTCCAGCTCTAGAGCCCCCAACACCAGAAGGACATGGACCTGTTGAAGCAGGTCCAGAGGAGGCCACGAAGATGCTCCGAGGGCTGGAGTCCTTCTGCTGTGAGGACTGACTGAGAGACTTTGGGGAGTTCAGCCTGGAGAAGGCTCCAGTGAGACCTTATAGTAGCTTTTCAGTATCTGAAGTGGTCCTACAAGAAAGCTGGGGAGAGACCTTTTATAAGAGCATGTAGTGACAGCAGGAGTAATGGCTTCAAACTGAAAGAGGGAAGATTTAGATGAGATCTTGGGAAGAAATGCTTTGCTGTGAGGGTGGTGAGACCCTGGCCCAGGTTTCCCAGAGAAGCTCTGGCTGCCCCATTCCTGGAGAGGTTCAAGGCCAGGTTGGACAGGGCTTGGAGCCACCTAGTCCAGTGGGAGGTGTCCCTGCCCAGGGCAGGGGATGGGACTGGAAGGTCTTTAAGGTCCCTTCTGACCCAAACCATTCTGTGATTCTATGTATGATCACAGCCCCACATGTGCTCCTGTATGCTGCCTCAGCTGTCGGTGATGGTGTGCCCCATGTCCCGTTGACATCTCCCCAACTTGGTTTCACCCCCCTGGCTCTTTCCCAGAGGAACACCATATGTTCTGGTCGCAGGAAGCTCTCCTGCTGCAGTCAAAACCCCGGGGGGATGCTTGCTGCCTTCGCAGCCGTTTCAGCCCTGGCTTCCCTTGGAGGGGGAGGATTTCCCTTTCCACACCTGCAAAAACAAGGGGCCCTGACTCACCGCCTACGGGGTGCAAGGGCCAGGAGAGCTCCATTTATGGGGTAGGAGCGGGGGGGTCCCATGCACGTGTGCCTGGACTCTGCCTCTCACCCAGGGATATTCTTCCTCTGCTCTCTGGATTTTCCCCCTTTTGTTCACCCTGCTCACTCAGCTTTTGCTTTACCTATTATACTGCCTTTATCTCAACCCTTACCCTTCCAGTTCTGCCCCTGAACCACTGGAGGGAGTGGAGGGGTCAGCAAGCAGCTGTATGGGGCTGAGCTGCCCACTGGGGTTTACCCACATCAGGTCCCAAGCCTCTACTGGTTCTGGCACTGCCACGTGGTGCCCCGAAAGTGTGTGTTTGCAGAGGATCCTGCTGGAGCCAGCGCTTCTCTGAGTCGTCCTCCCCATGAACCTCCTGTCTGATGCTTTGTGGTTCCCAGGAGCTCTCCTGATGGGATGCATTGTCCTCCTCCATCACCAGTTGTCAGGACATGTCTCCATCCCCCGTCACGGCTGCTGAGGAAGACGGGAGCTCGGCATGTGAGTCCTGTCAGCTCTGATCCCCAACTCCTGTCCTGCCTGGGCAGCTGTGTCTATTCAGCCATGAGTAGCTCTATCCCCAGACCGTAAAGAAATGGGAAAAGCCACTGGGACGCTGCTTAAGAGCTTAAAGGACCTGTTGTGGGGGAGGGAGGTCAGCGAAAGGGGAGAGCTGCAGCCAGCTCGAAGAGAAAAGCGTGTAGACCATGGTAGGCCACGCACACAATAGCTCAGTGTCCCCCTCCAGCCTGGCTCAGGGCTTGTCCTACCCTCAGAGCATCAGCTGGGTGATTCAGAGCTGGTTTGTGGTTGAAGTGACTCAAATGGTGTCCTTTTCTGTCGCCTTGACGTCAGGCATGTGCCATCTGCACCCCACCACACAGCAAAGTTCACTTTCCAGCAGAAAATCAAACACAAATTTGTCACAGCTGGCCTGAGCATCCAAAGGAAGGAGAGCAAGGGTTCAGCTGGATGCGAGGGACCTCTGTTCCTCACATGATGCTGTGATACATGGAGAAGGTCCCTTGTCAGAGAATCATAGAATGGTTTGGGTTGCAAGGGAACTTAAAGATCATCCAGTCCCACCCCCTGCCATGGGCAGGGACACCTCCCACTAGACCAGGCTGATCAAAGCCTCATCCAGCCTGGCCTTCAACCACTCCAGGGATGGGGCCACCATAGCTTCTCTGGGCAACCTGGACCAGGGTCTCACCAGCCTTACACCAAAGAATTTCTTTCTGAGATCTCACCTAAATCTCCCCTCTAATGGATTAAAACCATTCCCCCTCATCCTACGGCTCGCCCCCTTGAAGAAAAGTCCCTCCCTATCTCTCCTGTAGGCTCCCTTTAGGGACTGGAAGGGGCTTTAAGGTCTCCTCGAGAGACCTTGTCCCATAGCTCGGGCTGTTGCCTGGTTTGTGGGAGGGAGGAAGATGCTTGTATTTGACCCAGGTGGTGCTGACCCCAGACCGAGCAGGGGTTAAGTTGCAGCTTTTGCAGATGGGTGCAATCACATCTGGGCAGGTAAAAATCTGCATATCATGGATCTGTATATCCTGTCATGTATAGGAGGCAGCAATTTCTGAGTCTTCCTGAAATGTTTTGCCAGTCCTCTGTAAAGCCACTGCAATCCCAAATCGGATCTGCTGGGGATGACCAAAAAGCAATGTGTCTTTTCGCATTTTCCAGCATGGCAAGCCCTCACTCAAGCCATAAATACTCATTGCTCGAAACACCATGAGTGTAGCTCCAGTGACACACTGCTGTTGAAGGTGGCTTAAGGAGCAAGTTGATCAAACCCCGCCCTGGAATTCCAAAGGGGTTTCCTGCAGTCTCTTCGGGGTGTCCTAAAGCAGCTAAGTTCCCAGGGGGTGATTAAGCCTGCTATTTGACAGGCTAAAAGGCAGGAAACAAAATCCATCAGGAAGTCCATGAATAGTATGAATATTTCTGACTATTTCAGTAGTAAAAGACTAATGAAGAGCAGAAGGACCTTGCCTGGATCCTCAGTGGCTTACAGCATTTCGAAGTCTTGCCCCCTGTGCCTTTTCCTTTTTGTCTCTGTGGGAAGGGGGATGTTCCGAGCTGATTGTAGGCACTTGGAGCGAAACACGAGGTGTAGGGGATGTCTGTGGCAATGTCAGCCCAGTGCCCTGCAGGAGTTAAAACCCCAAATCTCCATCTGAGACCTGGGATGGGAGGAGAGGAAAGAAAAACAACCACAGCAGTGGCTTTTTTTGCTGTTGTTTTAAATGTGTTGTGCTGCCCACAGTTCTGGTCCCCCTGCCTGAGGAGGGACATCATAAACCAGATAAGGCACAGAGGGAGGCAGCAAGGATGACTGGGTAGACCTGGGGCTGCTTAATCCAGAAAAGGGGCACGAAGGCGACCTATGAAATTATAAACTGGAGATGTGTCTCTTCCGCAAGAGCTCTCGGGGGGAGGTGAGGTCTTAAATGCCAAGCTGTAATTTCACAGCCCTCCTCTTTACAGGATGCTGCAGATGCCTACGGTTTACGCGGGTTAAAAAAAGCAACTGAATACATTTTTGGAAGAGAAAGGTGGGAGGATGTGAGAAAATTCACTGGTGCAGGAAGATAAGAGAGTGTCAGTGGGGGCGTGAGGGAATATTTGGGACCTGTGAGGAGTGGAGGTGGAGGGAGGGAGCCGTCTGCTGGGTTCATGCTGTGTGTTGGGAAGGGGTTTGTCCCTGGGGATAGACAGGCTGTGGGAGGAGGATGGATTTGTCCGAGGGAAGCGAGAAGCTGCTGCTGTGGGTTGGGGCTCAGGAGAGGAGTCAGGAGATGGTGGGGTGAGCCTGGGCACAGGGTGAAGGGCTGGGGGGGAGAGAGGCTGCTGGATCAGAGGAGAGTTTGCAGAGGAAGGAGGACAAGAAGCGTATTGAGTACAGGCTCCTGCTTTCTTTCAGCTCTCTCTAAGCCATGCTACAGTCCAGCTGCCAGCTGCAGAGGGGACATCTCTCATCCCCCCCCGCTCCTTTCTGCTGTAGCCCCGGGGGGATCAGCACACAAAGCTTGGCAGCTCTGAATGCTCCCTGTGTTGTCTGCGCGCACCAAATGCTTCATCCTCAGTTGTTGTGGGACTGAGATGGGGGAGCAGCTCTGGTGGAACCAGAGGGGCTGATCCAGCAGCAGCACTCACACAGGATCTGCACACTGGAGTCCAGCAGCAAAAAATGCCCACCCTGTGCAGGGAACATCTTGCTGGAAGACCTGGAGAGGAGGGGAGATGGTTGATGCCAGGGTTTGGAGGCTGTTGGTCCCTTCTGTCCAGGGTCTGTGTGTGATCAGACCTGCTGTGCACAACAGAAGTGTTTTCCTGTCCATCTCCCATGCACAGCCCGCCTTTGTCTTGCTTTTCTAGGTTGGGGGGGAGTGAGGGGTGGACCCATAAGTGGATCCATAAGGACCCATAATGTCTCCTGCCCGTTGTGTCACTGGTGGATATCCCGAGGGGCTGTGGCTGGAGATAGGGGCTGGGAGAGGCAGATAGAGCAAGGAGAGGTGAGGGGTAGTTTCAAGAGGTGCTTCAGGGCATGGAGAGGGGTGCTGGGTTTGCCACAGTTATTTAGCAGTCTCCAAAAGGCTTTTAAATTCTGTACAGGAGCCTATAATTTGTCTCTGCACAGTTTTGTGTCCCTGCCCTTGGTGTTTCTGGAGCTAGGGTGAGAGCATGAAAGGTTTTCAATCCCGAAAGAGTTAATTTCTCCTGCCAGCAGTGCCTGGGCAGTAATTCAGCTGCTGCTTTATATTCCTGAGCGCATCTCCTCCCTTCTGCCTCTCCCTTCCCCATCATAAAAAAATGCATCTTCCGAAGCACTCAAGGCAGGAGCCTGTGCCAGCAGCGCCAGTGCCTGCCCCAGCATGCCCTCCCCATGGCTGTGCCGGGGCTAGTGCTCAATTGGCCATACTTGCCCCTGTGCCCTCCTCCACTGAATGCCCTGATGCCCTGAGACTGCTCTGATTTGGGGATGCTGGCTTGAACGTGGCGTCACGAGCTGGAGGAGCTCAGGCTTTAAGCTGTAAAGGCTTCTTAAAGGTAAAGGCTGTCTGCACCTCGTTAATGGGACACCAGCGATGGTAGACAGCAACGCTGGGCTTAAATGGATGAAGCCAAAAAGCAGAGCGTGGAGGGGCTCGGGGGGGCTGTAATCCCCTGGGAGAGCCTGGCACCACTGCTGTCCTCTCCCATGGGGTGCACCGGGGCGTCCTAAGGAGGTTGTATCCTGAGGTGTGGACTCTCTTTTGGGTCACAGTGTTGCCCATCAGGAGCTATGCTCCTCTCTCGAGTTGGGGTAAAGACAGGTGGAAGCCTGAACCTTTAATGTGATGCATTTTTCAGCCCTGGACCCTGTCTCCTGGTGTCCTGAGGTCAGTTAGTTCCTCCAGCCCAGACAGCTGCTGTCCCTGAGGAGGGTAGTCTGTATCAGAGCTGGCCCTGGAGGTGCTTTTCCCCAATATTTTTAACAACACCTTGTCTTCAGAAGCAAGCAGGACCCACAAAGCTGGGGACAAGACGAGATGGAGGCAAGCTTGAGGAGACCATGGAGATCACCAGCTGCTTGAGCTAGATGTTGCCCCTGGACAAAGGCAAAAAATGTTGGACCTGGTGAGAACTTTCAGTAAGTAAAACAAGGTTTCATTCCAGGATCTGTGCATGGGTATGAAAGGTGGTTTATTATTCTTCTTGCTCTTGCGGCTGTTTGTGGCAATTTTGTGTCATTCTAGCTCTCCTGGCCGATCTTTGGTCATCCCCTGTAGACAACTTAAGAGTCAAAGGCTTCAGCTGAGTGGAGGGGACAAAGTCTGAATTTCTTGTGGAGCAGACTGGGCAGAAAAGCCACAGCCCCCTCCTCTGCTTCAGTGTTGGTGTGCCAAAGCAGGGACCCTAGGTATTGTCTTGCAGGGTGCTGGTTCTTGGTGCCATAATTTACAGTGGGAATGGCTCTGCCCCAGCTTGTGGCTTCCAGGTGTTGAGTTGTTTTCTTATTCTAATTTAACATATTTATAAAATTGAAGTAACGGAGTGATCCATAATCATCCAGCATCATCTGGGGACTGCACACAGCTTGGCTGCTGTTGCATCCCTGCAGGAGGAAGCAGGCTGATCCCAGCCCAGGTTCTGGAATCTATTGGCAACTAGGTGTACCAGGAGGGTTGAGAAGAAAATGGGGTAGCTGGGAATGCTCTTGGGGAGCAGGCAGTTGGCACCCTCCCATCTGGGAAAGTCATGCAGGGAGGGGTGAACCAGCAGAGGGGGTGCAGCAGGGCCTGGCGTCACCCAGCACAGGGCAGGCTCTTTTCTGCAGGAGCCTGTGCCTGCCCATGTGCTATTGGGAGCACCGGTCCCTTCTGGGGTCACGCTGAGCCTTTGCAGCTTTTGGTTTGAATGTACTTTTATGTTCAATAATAATACAATTCCATTTTTTCATAACATTTCGAGTGTTCCTGGGGCATGTTAAAAACAGCTGGGAAAGCCGAGGAGAGCTTGTCTCCCTGTGCCAGGTCAGCCTGGCAGCCCCGTGTGGCACATGGCATGGCCACCAGTCCCCTCACGGTGGCGACAGTGCTCAGTGGGGCTCTTTGTGCAGAACAGGCCTCCATCTCTCTGCTTCAAGTGTTCTTCATGGCTATTCTCTCGCTCCCATCCCAGGTGCTGGGCTCCGGGATGTGAACCCAGCAGGGCATGAACCGGAGGGAATAACAGCAAGCAAGGAGCCACAGATGGGCTTGTGGGAAGAGATAGGGACACCCTCCCCCATGAGAGGTGTGTGCTTGAAAGAGAAAAATGCTGGTTGTAGGAGGGGAGAAGAATTTCTCTGGTTCAGCCTCAGGTAGGGCAGGATGGTCCAGGGACTCCCTGCACCCAAACATGGGTGAACCAGGAGCCAGGCTCGACCCCTTCCCCTGCCACCCACCAGCCATGAGGGAGTGAAAAAAGGGCAGGCATTGGTCCCTCTGCCTTGTCCATGGCTGGAGCATCTCAGGGCTCCTTGCAGGGCTGAGAGCTGCATTACCGTCGCAGCAGGGTGGTGGCGGCCTCTGCCAAATGCTTTTAGCAGCCCTTGAAAGCTGCAAAATGAAGGAAAAAGAGGATACATAAGCTGCACCCAGGCCAGCCTGGAGCCTTGCCCAAGAGCTTTTATTTTCTGATAACAGTTCCTTTGATATAAAGCCTTTTTTCATGGCCTTGCAGCTGTGGGCCAGTGATGCTCTGGTAGCATCGTGTTACCATGATAGTTTTTATGTACAAAAAGTGGAGAAATAAACGTTAATTTTGGTACAAAAATGTGATCTTGACTTTTTCTACCTCCTTATCTTGGTGGTGGGGAGATGAACCTGGAGCCTTGAGGCACTCAGCAGGGACCTTGTCTGGGTTGGGGGGAGCTGCTAGAGCAGCTTTGCAGCTTCCTGTGATGGGCTGGATGCTGCCACCACGCCCCAGGAGGAGGCTGAAAATGCTGTTCCCTGCACAGAAAATCCATGTTGGCAAACCTGGTCTGGTCCCTGGGAGCCCAGATGTGGAGTGGGCTCTGGGGATGGAGGTGTTCCCCCTGCCCAAATCTCACCCAGGCTGAAAGCTGGGCAGGCGGGACGTTGGTGAGGACACAGCAGTGTCCCTTCTGGTGACCTGCCCCAGGAGGGGTCCTCCTGCCCTGCTCTCACATGAGCAGGACCAGCCTGGCCACTGGCTTAGTTTAGAGGTCGACCCAGCCAGAAATTGGCCGGGCTGCAGCTCCCTACTGCTCTACTGGGATGAAGGACACTTTCTCCCAGATGGCTGCTTCAGAGGGACAAATGCTTTGCCACGTGCTGGTGGCCCTGGCTTGGTCCAGGAAGAGTTTGTCCTTGTGACACTGTTCTGTGCATGGGGCTGGAACTGAGGTGAAGGGTGACATCCTTCATATGTGGACAATGGAGCACAGGCTGTGTTCCTCATCGTAGGGCTGAGCACACATTGCAGCAGCTGAAGTCCTGCTGGCATCTCGTGGTAGGTACATCATGGGACATCTGAATCTCCCCCATGATCAGCCCCATCCCCTCCTGCTCAGGGCATTCTGCCTTCACCCCCTGCCTGTGCTGGGGAGCAGCCCCTGCTCCCGTCCCTCTCACCCTGCATTTAGAAAGGTGATGGTGGGACATCACCAAGGTGTTCCTCAATATCCCCCAGAGCTGCTCCAGTCCCTCCTGCTGCCGCATCTCCACCTCATCCTTGGTCCTCTTCCCTCCTTCTCAGTCCTCCCACAGGCACAGTCTTGGAAGGATGTGGCTGTCAGCCAGGCCTGTGTCCTAGAATGTTCCTGCCTCTCCTCCAGCACCCTTTCCACTTGGAGGTGTCCCCATTGCTGTGGTGGACATGAGATGGAGCCAGCCAGCTGGACTTAACTTCATGGGGCTTTTGGGAGCTTGTCTCTGCAGGCATGGACACAGGGGACTGCTGGGATAATTTAAAAATGAGGACAGAGACCTGATTGTTGCCCTAGTTTATGTCAAATCTCAGCTTTTCTTTTTTTTTCTTTTTTTTTCAGCAGCCTTTTGATGAGCTCCTCAATGACAAGTTGCTAATTGGGTAGCGGGAGGCCCTGAACTGGGGTAGTGAGACAGGGAGTGGGGTCTCCTGGGACACCATATGGCTCAACGCCACCTGCGTTGTCCTGCTAAAATGGGAAAAGAGGAGCCGTGATAAAATAATTGTCTAAACCTGGCACCTGACTGGAAGGACCAGGGTTGATGGAGGAAAGCTAGGGTGGGGTGGCCTCAGAGAGGCCACAGGGCTGGTACTCGGTTAGGGGGTGGGGACACCCGAAAGCACTGCAGGTTCCAGAAGGGACATTGTGAGCTTCAGTGGGGAGAAGTGCCATATTGTCCTGGGGTGCTGCGGCAGTTGGGGGGGGGGGGTGTGTGCGTCTGGTTTCTAACAACGTAAGGCACCCACCAGCACCTTGCAGAGCAGAGGCTCCACATTGTTTTTACTTCATGCCCCTCTCCCCCTACCCTGTATATTTATTGATTTTTAAATTACCTATGTGTACTACTGGGCTAACGCATACATTGCAAAGCACAAATTAAACCAGAAATTTTTAAAGGATGGAGTAGAGAAGAAAAAAGTGCTATTTTTAAAGTATTTTTTAAATTTATTAACAGGACAAAAATATATTTTTTTTTCCTGCAGCCCAGTGGGCTATCTTATACATGCCACTTTTTGGACCATGGGGTCCAAGGGAGGCAGTCCAGCCCCTTCCCATCTGGAATCCACAGCAGTCCCCCATGCCCCCACTTCCCCTCCCCCTCCCCGGATGCTGCCCCACATAAAGGAGCTTTGTCTGCCTCTTCCTCTCCTCCTGTCTGGCCACTCTCCCTCCCTGGCGCCTCTCCCATCTCCCTCTGTAGAACCAGGACCTTCCTCCTCTACTTACCATCTGGGGAGGGGGCCCGAGGCTTCCTCTTGCCCCATTGCAGCTTGTGGGGCCCTCCCTGGCTGTGCCTTGGTCCAGAGTGATGGGGAGGAGGAGGATACATATTCTGGGGACCAATCACACAGCTGCCACTGGGGTGAGCGGTGGGGGCTTCTCCCCAAAGCTCTCTGGAGCTAGGGTGGCACTGGGGGCAGCCCATTCCCTCCAACACTGCACGTCTTCACCAGCTGCTTTCCCTTCCCTGTGCCAGCAGCACTGTGTCACTTGGAGTTCATCCAGGAGGACACTCCCCAAATCCCAGGTGTCCTGAGCCCTGTGGGAGAGGAGGGAAGGTCCTGTGTCTCTGCTCCCCAGCCCCAAAGTGGCAGCAGCTTCCAGACCTTGGCCAGTGGGACGTGCCTGGCACCGTGCCACCCATGTCCCTGTCCCCTGCAAGGGGGAAATGCCCCAACTTGGCCATCTCCAGTGCCATTCCCGCTCCCAGCTGCCCTGGCAAAGCCCTTGGTGGTTTGGCTCAGCAGCACTGCCCATTCATGTGGAGAAGGTGCCAAAAATCATCTCTCCACACCGGGCACAGCCCTTTTTTGGCATAAGCTGAAGGTAGAAGGGCCAAGCAGGCAGCGCTGGGCATCGACCGCCCCTGCCCGTTGTGGTGCGTGCTGCTGGAGGCACATTTTGGCTATGAGTGGGGGTTTTGACTTTATTTTTCAGCTGGGGGCTTCCCAAAATGCTGCCTCTGCCCAAAGTCCCTGAGGGCCAATGGGGGCTGGGGGCATCCATGAGGGAATTAGCCCTGCCTGGCTGTGTGCCCCCAGGGACACCCTAGGCTGGGTCTGGGTGGGCCAGCACTGATTCCAGGGCAGAAGAGGGGGGTTTCTCACCGTAGAGGCAGCATCAGACCCAGGGCTCCTCCACCAGCAGCTTGGTGACAATGACAGTGACCCTGGCAGGTCCTACCCACAGCATTGCAGGGGTCCCAGCAAGTCCCAGCAGACCGTGTGTGTTCCTGGGGGGGACAGCCGTGTCCCCTTGGAGCTGGCACCCCTCCAGCGGCACCACGGCCTGACAGCAGTTTCTGCAGCATCTCCCCACTCCACCCAGTTTGCCTTTGTCCTGCCTGGCACCTTCTCCTTCCCCTCCCTGCCCTCCCCCTCTCCCCGGCTCCATGACTTCAGGTCTTGGCTGTCACCAGTGCCAGCTCCCTGGGACAGAGCTCCTCTGGCTCCCGGCCACCAGCATGGCTGGGGTGAGAGCTCTGCTGTGTCTGCCCTGTGTGGAAGGATAGACAGACAGCAAGAGCTCCAAACATCTCACCCCACTGCATGGCAGAGGCCACTGTGGGGTCACGCCGGCTGCAATACAGCAAAAAATCCCACCACATCCTATTTTGCCTGGAGAGGTGGCCCGAGGGCTGGCCCCGCTCCTCTGCATGATGGATGAGCTCTTGGCAGCCACCAAACCCTGGCGGGATCGGTAAAGGTCAGGCAGTGCCCTCCCTCCACCCTCTCCTTCACCGCAGTCACAAGGTTTCAGCCAGCAAAAGGCAAATTTTATTCCATCTCCACACACTGGGATTAAGCTCTTAAAAAGAAAAAAACCAAAAACCCACCAAAACCAAAATAAATCAAAGTGTTGGGAAGTAGATTTATGGAGCAGGAAGGGACACGGGGGATGGTGAAACACCTCTCAATCCCACCCGGGAATGTGAGGCTGTGTGAGGAGGCAGCTGTGTCAAGGGTAAATGAAATCCCAGGGGATGTTACAGCACGGGGCTGGTGGGGAGATGGGGCAGAGGGGTGAGGGCTGTGGGAAGGGCTTTCCCACCACACCACTGGGCTACAGACACCCGCTCTCCTTGCTTGCCCTATTTGCACCTGCTGCCCCAGTGGGTCCCTTTTAGACCTTTTTTATCCCAAGCACTAAGATTTCTAAGTGTTTTTTGATGGCATCAGCTGCCCTCCCCACTGATGTGTTTATGGGAGGAGAAGCTCCCCTGCAGAAAGCCACCGGCTCCCCGGGGTTTTCTTCTGTTTGGGACAGGCTCAAAATACATCTGCAGGCTCTTGGTGAGGGAATGCACAGAGCCCCGTTTAACCCCACAGCTGCCAGTGTCTGTGTCAGACCTCCTGACAACCTCTGGGGACCCCAAAGGAGTAGGCAAGAAGGAGCTGTGTGAAAACTCAGCTTTTTTGGTGATTTTTTTTCTCCCCTGCTCTTTGCTTGGTGAGGTCATGGCTGGAGGAGCTGCCTCATGGGACTTGGCCCATGACCACAGCCTGGTGCCAAGGAGCACGTCAGTGGGCAGGATGCCACCTCCCCACCCTTCCCTCCCCGGGGCCGAGCGACAACAGGTCAGCTCAGCTCACAAATCCAGGAAAACAGAGTTTGCTCAAGTCCATTTTTGTTGTTGTTGATGAGGTTTTGCCTTGGTTTTCAAGGTCAACTGGCCAAAAGAAGTGACTGCTGTGAACAAGGGTCCTGGAAACAAGGCTGTTCCTGCCCACAGCATCCATAGGGTCCAGGCCCTCAGGACCCCGGCAGTGAGTTGGAGGCAATCCCTAGGGGCACAACGAAGGATTGAGCCCTAATGTGACCTATTCCTGCACCACCAAGGGCTTCCAGATCAGCTGCTGTGAAGAAGCCCAGGGCTCTTCTGATCCCATGCCATGGATGGAGCTGGGAGGATGACAAGGGACAGCAGGAGCCGGGGGAGAGGCGCTGAGCTGCCCCCAGTGAGGGGGATAAGAAGGTGTCCTGGTTTGAGGTAAAACAGAACTAATTTTCTGTTCAGTAATTTTATTTTTTGAACTGGGCCTCTTCTAACCAACGAAACTCTGAAATTAACAGCATATTGTTCAGAAACTGCTCGCTCTCACAGTGATAAGACCTGATTATACCAGAGAAGCCTTGCTTACACTTATCACTATAACAACCAAGGTCAGGCAAATTTGTTACTTGCCCCATCAGAGGGTTGGAAGCGGAAAAACGTAGAGGGGTCCCACCTGCAGGGAGGAGCGGACAGGACAGGTGACCTAAAACTGACCAACAAGGTATTCCATCCCGTCCGCATCATGCTCAGTATAAAAGCTGAGGGATAAAAGGGTCAACCCTCTTCCTTCAATGGCTGATGCCCAAGGAGGACCCTGTCTGTTCGTCTGTCTTTCATCCCAATCCGAGCAATCTTGACTCCAGATCCAAAATCCGGCTCCTGTCCATCACTGAGTCCAGCCTGGGACTTTCGCCCTGTGCCTGCTGGTATGTGATGATCACCCTGGGAGCTTGATACGGTTTTGTATATACTGTATACATTATTTTATTTTATTTTATTTTATTTTATTTTATTTTATTTTATTTTATTTTCCTTTTTTTCCTTTTCCTTATTATTATTATTATCTCATTATTTATTTATATTTTTTCATTAAAGTAGTTTAGTTTTTTCTAAACTCAGAAGTTTTTTTTCCCTTTCCCTTTTTTTCTCCTCTCTTTTCCTTAGGGGAGGGAGGGGAGGGAGAGGCCATCTGTCATTCTGGTTGGTCAATTCGGTCAAAACCACGGCAGAAGGAGATGGAGGAAGAGGAGGAGCAGCAGAGTGAAGCAGCAGCAGGAGGGCACGAGGGTGGAGGAGGCTGTTGAGGGATGTTCAGAACAACCCAGTATGGACCCTCACCCACCTGATACCACAGCCTGGACCCAAGGTCCCCCTCTGTTCACTGGTTGGGTCACCTTAAAGTTTGCTGGTCAATACACACACACCTCACTAACACAGCTGGTTTTGGGGTGGGATACAGCCACTCACGCCCCCCACCAGCAGCCAGAACCAGGCACAGAAGTTGTCACCCATGTCACCCACTCCAGCCACACAGCCCCTCACTCCCCACCATGGCTGGAGGTGAAAGACACCCACACACACCCACACTCCTCCCATCCCACATGCGGGATCATCCCCTCCTTTCCAAGGTCAAGTTGCCCTTTCTGGGAGCAATGCCTCTAATCTCCTGATGGCCACTCAGCGTGAATGGCTGCACTGGGTCTTGTCACCCTCTTTGTGTCCCCTTTTTTCAGGGCTGTGACTCAGGTGCTGTTTCTGATGGCCTCCCTTTTCTCATCTCCTCAGCTCAGGAAGTCCTCCATCAGCTAACCATGCTGCAATGAACATGTTCACATTCCTTTGTGTCCTAGCTAATTAGCACGGCTGACCGAGTTCCCTTCATCAGTGCTAATTGGCCAGGTTTGTGTCTCTGTGCCTTTCCCATCTTGGTGATTTCAGTGTCCTTGGGTGGTTTTAATGCAACAGAGAGGAGAAATAAAATGAAACTGATTACACATCCCCACACTGCATATATCCTTACACTGACACCAGCAGCTGGGAACATGGAGACATCCTATAGTGCTCAGGGCACCAGGGAGGCTGCGAGCTCCTGAAACCAGACCTGCAGCTCTGCAAAGTCTCTTTGGGCCTCACCAGTGGTGGCCATCACCCAGCTAGGGGACCCACAGCCTGACCATCCTCTTCCTCCACCCACAGTCCCCCTTACCCAACTCCAGTTGCCTGGTGGCATCACTGGCAAAGGAGGAGACGATGTCTGGTGCCCTGGGACCACAACATCCAGGCTGGAGCGGGTGCTGGGGACATCCTGTGAGTGGTACCTGGATGTGCTAAGCCCTGCTTCCCCTTAGCAGCGGAACAATGTGATGGATCCCCGTTGTTGTGCCCCTAGAGTTGCCCCTTATGCCTCTAGTGTGAGGGACTGTGGCCTTGGAGGTGGGGGCAGAGGGCATGGTGTGACAGGGGCCCCCCACAACACCAGACCCTTGCCCTATCACTGCCCTGACCCCTGTGCCTGCCCCTGTGCTTCAGGACCACCTGCCCCTAAGGAGGATGCTCTGGTGGGGAGTGTGGCTCCCGTGTGGGTGCATGTGGGTGTGCATGTGCATGTGCATGCATGTGTGTGTGACCCATGGGCACAGGGAGGGGAAGAAAGTTGGCTTTGTGGGGTGAAGGGAAATGTGGGGTGAGTGGTGGTCCCTATGAGAGGTACATGGGGATTTCCAGGGGTCTCTGCGGGAGAGCATCATGATCTGGGGGAAAGGGAGTGGAGAGAGGGTGTGTCGACGTGTATCTGTGGGGTGGAGGGGGATTAGGGGTGCCTGTCAGTCTGGGGGGATTCTGGGGGGGTTGGGCTCTGTGTGGGAAGGCAGTCTCAGGGGGTGCTGGGGGGGATGGAGGCCACAGAGTTGCAGCCCAGTTGGAGGCACTTGGGGGGGAGGCTGGGATGGAAAGGACATCCCTACCCCCAGGGTCTGTGTCTGTCTGTCTCTCTGTCTGTCTCGCAGGGCTGCTCTTCCCCCGCCCCCTCCACCCTCCCCCTCACATCTGGACAGCAGCAGCTTATTTTTTTCTCCGTGGTTGCAACACTCTGACTCAGGGGACATTTCTCCTTGGCCTGTGTCAGACACCCACCCCCAGCCTGGGAGAGGGCTGGAGGCTTGTCCAGGTCAGGAAGGAAGTTGGGGGGGGGGGGCAGGAACAGCACCTGACCTCTGTCCCATAAAGCAGATCACCTTGGGGTTGGAGAAAAGAAAGTGGGTCCCTGTTGGTGATGCGAAAGGGTAACCAGATCCCCCCTGGGGCTGGGGAAAGCTGTCAAGATCCCACCAGCATTGAGGAAGGGTTAGCAGACCCCTGCCAGTGATGGGGAAGGGTTATCAGTCTTTCCTGGGGCTGAGGAAGGGTGACCAGATCCCCAGCAGTGACGGGGAAGGGTAACTGGATTCCCTCAGGACTGTAGCTGTGGACACCAAGGTCTCCTTGGTGAGGTGTGCCAGGGTCTACCCTGTCCTTCCCCAAAAATGCCAGCCAGCCAAGAACACACCAGTGCCACCCACAGCCATGTCACCCTCAGCTCAAAGGCCAGGGGGGACCCAAGGATGGGGGTGTCCCAAGACCATTCCCACTGTCAGAGCCAGGTTGGGGCTCAACCTTGGCATCCTCAGCACAGCAGCAGCGTCGGGATAGACAGGCCACATCTGTGCACCCCCCTCTTCCCACTGGAAATAAATACCACTTATTCAGAAGAAACCATTTTATTATTTTTTTTTCCCAAAGAAAAAAAGCAATATAAATATTAGAGTATAAAACTTGCGTGTAACACATTGACATTGGTCTATATGGGTATAAGAAGGATATATAAGCATATATATAATATATAAGTATAATTCAATATTAGACACATTGAAAGGGCAAACGTGTTTCATTTCACGTACACTCAGAGCACAGACCACATGGAAAGAAGATACAGAGAAAAATTGAAAATACTGGTGTTCACAAGTTAGTTACCGAGATTAAAAATAACACGCCACTAAATACACGACACTCACTACACTACCTCAGATTGCAGATTAAAAAGAAATATAAAGACTACGATTCAGCTACAGCATTTCTAGAGGTGGGGGGGAGGGGGCAGGTGGCAGCTGCGGGGGACAGGGTGGGAACCGCTCCCAGCACAGCCAGCGCCTGGAGGTGACTGGATCCGGATGAAACACGGCGGATGCTCCTGCTACCCTGGGTTTTGGGGAGGGGATGGTGGTGGGGTGACAGCTGCCAGGCAGGAGCCTGGCCGAAAGGGCTGGATCTGCTCAGGTGAGTTATGTGCTCTAGTGATTAAAAAGGGGAAAAACAACATACACACTCTCTGGGAAACCTGGTGTGACCCCTTCCTGGCCACCCTGCAGCCCCTCTCCTCCCTCTGGCTATACAAAAATCCTCTCTGCCTTCCTGGGGGAGCTCAGAGCTGCTTTGATAGGGGAAGCTGGCCTGGTGCAAGGGTGATGGGCACATGGAGAAACTCTGTTCCTTATCCTTTGATTCCCTCCATGGGATGGAAACCCCAAAGCCAGTGGGAGTGTCACCTCCTGTGGGGTGGCCCGGTGTGGCCCCATGTGACCCCCGACCCTTGTGGCCCCAGTTCTCTGGCTTTGTAGCATCACCCTGCACTCACCCCAAGTTCTGGGGTCCGTCCCTCAGATCTGGTCCCCAAGCACCACCCAAACCAACTGTCACTTACTTGGTTGCCAACTCCGCACCGAAGCCATGTGCCGGCAGCTCGGCTGATCTCAGCCCTTTGGGCGAGACCCCAAACAACCCCTTCATTTGGGGTCTACACCCCAAATAAGAAAGGATGAATTTCCTGCATCCCATTTGACCAATCCCACCACCCACCCACCCACCCACCATCCCCATCCCCAGCGTGGAGGCTCAGGCAGCTGCCGGCACGTTCATGCCAGGCTGCGTGGGCATGCGAGGACTGTGCGGGTCGGTGGAGCTAACTGTGCTCGTGCAGGTGTGGGGTGAAGGATGTGCATGCAGACACAGTGTGCAGAAACGTGAAGCATCATCCCCCCAGGTCCTCTCAGCAGGGACCCAGCCAGATGGCTGCCTGAAAGGAGCCTGGCCGCAGGGGGAGCAAGACTCTCTTAGCTTTAATTCCAGAAGAACATTGACTGTACATATAAATATTTACTGCAAAGAAGGAATGAGATGTGTCTGCTCTTCGGAGACCCCTAGAACCACTGGGGCAGCTGCCACACACCTGGGCATGCTCCTCATTGAATTCTCTACCTCTCAGATATCAGGAGGGTGTTGTTTTGGTTTGGTTTTGTCTCATATTTCAGGCCATAGTAGTTGCACTTTAAAAAAGAAAAAATATTTAGGATGCAGCTTTACCATATTCCCTGTGACTCATGCAATATCAACACTTTGTTTTGCTTTTTTTCTCAGGTAACAGGTAAGCAGGAACTGAAGCACTCCCTACCAACTTCTCAGCAACAAATCCATCACTATCACTAACTCAGGGTGAATTTTACTAATGGAAAGTTTTAAGAGCAAGGAACTGGAGCATGGGCTTTAAGCTAGGAACTGCCTTTTCATCTCCAAAAAAAATGATCGAAGGTCTATAAATTAAAAAATCCACATTAAAATTATTTACACTGGGCAAAATGAAGCACAAGCCTTGTGCCTTTCTCAGGCTATCTGGGAGCAAATCGGATCCAAAGATGTGGCAGAAGGCCTTCCACCCTTGCATATTCTAACACCCAAGGGATTGTATAAAACATTAGCAAGTATTCACAGGGCACTTCTTTGCATTCGGTTTACCTTCCGGATTGGTTTCCATCATGAGATCTAACAGCAGTGAGACACTGCTCCTAGCTCTGACGATGAGGAGATACATTCGCAGCCTTTCCTACTTTTTGCATCACAAAAAAAAATTTAAAAAAAAAATTGACATTCGTCCTCTGGCCTGGACTGTGGTTTGTGGGAGTGCTGGAGCCGGCTGCCCTGTAGCTCTAAGGTCTCCTTCTTCATCTTTCTCTACTTCTTCTCCTTCTTCCCGGATTTCTTCTTGTTGCCTCCCGAGGAGCCAGCGCCCTTGGCATCACGCTTGCTGGCGGCGTTGGTGAGGGTGGCGGTGCTGCCCGGGATGTAGACGTTCTGCCGGTAATCAGGGACGTGCTGCAGGGTGAACTGGGGGCCATAGCGGGCGCTCAGCCCCATGGTGCCCGTCCCACCACCCAGGGTTGAGTTGCCATCAGCAGCTTCTGTGGGGGATGCCAGGGGGGTTGGGGGAAGGGGCAAAGAGAAGGGCAGATCATTAGTCCAAGCCCCAGCAGCCCTGAAAGCATCTCATTGGTGACAAACTCGGATCTTGGTGCCACCAATCTTTGCCCCTCACTACACTTCGGACCTATCACTCCACGGGATGGCAACAACACACATGCTGGGGGGTACGGTGCTGCCAGCACCGAAATCCCTTGTTTCCATCTCACATTGGTTCCAAAGGTTTGGGATTTGGTGCAGGAGGCTGGCTGGGGTAGAGAGCAACCTCTCTTCTGCCCTCCAGAGCCATGGAGGTGCCTGTCCTGCCCCACGCCATCTCCTCCGCCCCCCCACACTGACTGCTGCCTCCGCAGAAAAAACACACACACACCCCCCAAAACCAGCCCATTACAAACATATTGTACAGCTACAACCATTAGTAATGCATTAAGGGAAAACCAATATTTTTTATTTTTTTTTCCACTGCATTTAAAACCCTGCCCCCGGTGTTTCTCCAGCCGGATTTATTCAGGGAGCAGAGCACATGAGAGGAGAAAGAAAACCCCTCCCTTGCAATACCACAAAATGGCTCTAGGAAGCCGAGCACAACGCAAATCAATGCTGACGCGCCTCTGATGGTCCAGATCTGGGAGAAGGGGGAGGGGAAGGCACATTCATTCCTGTCACTCCACAAAGCCTGAGCACAGAGAGAGAAAGCACAGGGGGTGGGGAAGGACCCGGATTCCTGTGTATCCCCCCTCCCTGGGATGCTGGAGCTCTGCTGGGAGGTAGAGACCAGATGGAGACGAGGGGGGGGATGCAGGAAGGCAGGGGGAGAAATGAGCATGGGGGGGATGTTCTGAGGCAGGGGAAGAAATGAGTATGGGGGGGAACAGCAGGGCAGGAGTGATGCTGTTGCCATGAGATGCTGAGCGATCTGCTCCAGCATGAGCTGCCTGTGCACGGCTCAGGGTGGGCTCCTTGCACGGCCTCCGTGAGAAATGATTTGCTAAAACCCTCTCTCTGCATTGAATACTGTGGATCCCGTCTCAGCCTGTTAACTGCTTTGTGCACAGGGCTACAGACACGCTCTCCTGGGAGGCTGGGGAACCCCAGCAAAGGCACCTGAAGGGCCCAAGGCAGAGTCCAGGGCTGCCTTTCACAGGCTGAGAAACTGAGGGAATAAAGAAAAACAACAAGCAGAGAGTGTGGGCTGGTCCTCTAGTGTTTTTCCTTGCTCCAGACCAGAGCTGTGAACACCTCCGTGTTGCCTTTGCTTCCCTCTGAGCAGATGGAGGTGGCTGAGCCAGCCAGAAAGCTGGACAAAGAGCTGGGCCACATCCCACCACATCCCTGAAATATTGCTGCCTACACATCCCCTCGCAGAGGTCGGAAGCATGAAGCCACTTGCAGTTGAAAAGTTACAGCTGTGGAGGAAAACACACAGTAAGTCTGGAAACAGGCAGGACATTGTGCAGGGAGGATGGGGGGGACGTGCTCAGGACAGCACACAACAGAGCGAAACATTATGGGAAACAACATTTTGCTTCCCGCATTCACCAGCAGAAGAACTTTTCTACAGTTCTAATGGGGCTACAGACCCATGAAGTGGGTCCCAGACCTGGTGGGGCTTTGAGGACCTCGGTCTGGAAGAGATGTGTATATACAGTTAGTGATATTTATCATTACCCCTTGCTTGCCTCATCAGCAGCTTGTTACATTAACGACCAATTCAACCCTACCTCCATCAGGGAGGTTATGCACGGGAACGGTGGGTTACGAATGTGGACAGGATGGCTGGAGATGTGCAGCAGCATGGGACCGGCTCGCAGGAGAACTATGACTTCTTTTCTGGGCTCCCCCAGCTGGATACAGCCTGGCTGGGGGCTTGGTGGGCTTGGGCACCTTCTCCTGTGACCTCCCTGCTGTGTGCCTCTGCCCTGCTTCCCACTGAGGAGGCTGGGGCCTCCCAGTGGCATCCAAGATAACTGGTCCCCCTGAACTAGTTTGCAGTCACAGCACAGCTTTGGGGGCGGGGGGGAGGAAGGGAGAGAAACAGGGAGAAAAAGCTGCCTGTGAAGTTTCCAGCCTGCCAGTTGGTCCAGGGTGAGAGCAAAGGGTTGTTTCTAGGTAACATTGACATTAAGGGCTGAAAAGAAGAGGGAACAGGGACAATAGCAGTTTATAAATGGGCACCAAGCAGCCCTTGCCAAGCAGGGAGGGCACTTCATTTATTGTTGCTGGAAAGGTTACATTCAGCCTTTACCAGCAGCCAGCCATTATCCCAAATGGTCCTGAGGGAGAAAACAAGAATTTGGACTTGGGGAAAAAATAACCAGTTAGTGGCTCCATGGCCCTCACAAGCAGAGGGGAGGAGAGGCCACCCCAAGGCAGCATGTGCTGCTGCAGCTGCTGCGGGGGGGGGCTTTTGGGAGAACCGAATATAGAATGAAGGCCCCTGCCCATGGGCAAGGGAGCTGGGGAGAAGGACCTCCTCAGATTGCCTGTCTGCTCTCCTGCCGTCTCACGGCATGCCTATAAATTCTCGTTGGAAGCTGGAGTATTTTAAGGACAGGATGTCTGCCCTTTAGTGTCTGGTGTCCTGGAGCATCTGTGCTCCCTGGTCTGGCTTAGCAGCTGCCTCTGCTCCTTCAGATGGCTCAAAACACTGACTTTTCATGCTGTTCCCAACTCTGAGGGAGGAAGATCCAGAGGAAGGGAGTCTGGGAAGGGAGACAGAAGGCCTACAGCAGGGTTGCAGCCCTGGGGGGAAAACAGCTCCCCAGGCAACCTGGTTTGGGAGGGTGATTTAACCACTGGGCAAATGATTTAAGGTGACTGCATCAGCAGAGATTGGCATGGCAGGGCCAGCTCTGCCTCATGCTGAAGTGAAGGATAACCCCTGGCACAGGGTGAGGATGCAGGCACCACCAGCCTCTTCTGGGAGGAGGACATCCCCGACTCGTGGAGCAGCAGCAGAGGAGTTTCTGCCTCTCAGGTGGTCTCTGCTCAGCACAGACTCAAGCGTGGGCCTGATGCAAGTCACCATTGACCATGCTCAGAGGAACAGGTGAGCAAAAGCCACAGTGCCATCACCTGTGTCACTGTGTCCCACCTGCCACCCTGGAGCTCAAACAGAGCTCAGCAGGTTACAGTAAGCGATAAGGATCACTTAAATAACCAGGAAACATCACCAAATGATGGGCAGCACAAAAACTAATGGACAATTAGCACTGCCCCTAATCAAAGCCTGCTCCAATCAACACTGTTAGCTTAACAAGTGAGAGCAGACAAAGGGGGGACAGGGAGCATGCAAGACATGAAAAGACAGTGCTGGTGGACGAAGCTTGTGCTGTGTCCCCACCAAGGGACCAACATGGGCGAGAAAAGGATGAAGTGGATGGAGCCATCATCTCCCCGGGGGCTGCAGCAGGGAAAGCCCCTATCTAGTGGATGGACCTGATTTAAATTGACCCCCTGGGCAGACTGAAGTGTGGGAGAGGTTAGGACTGTTTGAGATTTGTGGACTGAGAGAGATTTGCTGCTAGAGGGCCTGGGGCTACGTGGAAGTGGGTGCTTAACCTGGAAGAGACACACTCAGCTCTCTGATCCTAGGGACTGCTCCAGCAGCAGTCAGAAAAACAGCTTTATTTGCAAGCAGGGAAACCGGATCTGGAGACACTGAGTGATGATAACCACATGCAACCCCAGAGGATATTTTTCCATAGTCGTTTTTCGGAGCAGAGACACGTTTTCGCATTGTTTCTTTCCCTTGAGTGTAAACAACTCCCTTGCCCAAGACCTTTGTCCCCTTCCCTGGCCACGGCAGCTGTGTCTCCCGGCTGCCTGGTGCCTGCAGAGCAGCAAAGTTCAGCTGCAGCAGCTTTCCAAGAAAGCGACACCAAAGCCATCCCTCCTCCCCCAGATTCCTTCTCTCCCAACAGCTCAAAGGAAACATCCCAGGCATTTTGCACTGGGTTTTATGGCTGTGCTCGTATTTCTATTTTTAAATCAAGGGGAAAAAGGCTTGGAGGTATTTATAAACAAAGGCTGTATGAAAACCAGGCTCTTTGGTAGTGCTGCACAGAGTGATAATTGCACTTCTTTTATACAAAGCCATGGAAACCACGGGTGCATGGGAACACCCCTCCCTGCTCACTGTTTCCACATGGCACCACCGTAAACCGGAACAAACCAACCCAAAATGACCCCCAAAAAAGCCCTAGAGATTATAACCATAAAGAGCCAGCAGTAGCCGATGGGGCAAATCTTGGCGAGCCCCCAGCTCGGCGGACAGACGTGGCGTGGGCAGGGAGGACACGCTGGCATCTCTGGACACAAGGGTTGTTCTGGATACTGAGTCAGGCGTTTAACGTATTCCTGACCCAGTCTCTAGCCATAAGCAAATCTTCCAGATTTCCTACCTCCTGGCCTTACAGCAAGTTGCCACACAGCAGGCATTTTATTTACTGTGACCTTGTGGAACCACTTAGTTTATAAAACATCACCTGAAGACTGGCTCTTTCATATAACACAACCACATCCCATGCTAGATAACGTTCTGCCCAGTACACAGATAACACAGATTGGATGGAAGAGGTAGCCCTGTCTACAGCATTCCTGATGCTGATGGTTATCTGGCATCTCTTCAGCCTGGATTCTTCCCGACCCCTCTCCTCTGCAGGGTAACACAGACCACAGTACTTTTCCACCAGCAACTGTTCAAGAAGGATTGCTGAAGCCATCCCAGTTAACCCAGACAAATAAGTCCCATCAGCATGTTATCTAATGGCATCTGAGATGTCCCCACGAGAGCAAGTGCCATAGTTTTTCCCACACACTATGGAGACCAACCATTTGCTGAAGCCAGGATCATGGCTTGGAGCATCTCTGTGTCAAACTGGTTGTTCGGCCAGGCTCCACCTTCCTCTCCATTCTGGGAGCTATGGGAAAAGAAAAGAAACAGCAAGTTACTGCAGTTCTGTAAGCAGGCATGTCAGAGAGCACGAGAAGCCAAGGCTGAGGGCTTGTCTACTGGAGGAGAGGAGTTTGCAGGCTTTAAATCCTTCTATTAAATAACACTCAAGAGTCAAAACACTTTCAGGGGTCTCCATCCCTCTCCAGATTGTTGAATAAGAACTACCAATACCAAAAGCACTTGAGGAAGTCTCAGCGGTGCTTCCAGCAACACTTATCTAATTCCTGCAGACTTCAGAGACAGCCAGCACCTCACCACCTCAAAATCCCCGTATGTGTTTTCTCACCAATATAATACAGCAAAAAAAAGCTGATCCTAAAGCCCCAGAGCTGCACGCACCCCTGTACAATCAGGTCCTCTGTTCCTTTTGCAGGCCATGTGAATGAATGGCTCTTTCAAGAAATTTCAGGTTACAGCTCTGGTCTGCAGTTTCATTCGTGAGACCGCGGGTAAGAAAACCTCACAGCGTGATGGGATTTGGGGTCAGCATGGAGCCGGCTGCCCAGCACCACGAAACCTGCTCCAAAGGGAGTCCAAGAGAAGCCTTCAGCTCTGCAGTGGTGGCAGCAAACAGTCCTGGGGAGGCTGGAGCAACGGGGAGAGGAGAGAGGGGAGGTGGGTGGCCACCTCTGTTCCCTGGGACTGGATGATGTGGGGGCTGAGCACCACAGATCTGCCTGGGAAATCTCGGGAGATGCTACCAGCCTTTGATTAAGGAGGATGTGTGACGGAGGTTACAATTGGCAGTCTGTGTACAGTCCAACAAGTCCCCCTTTCATGTTTGCCAGGTGCCAGCTGTGCTCGGCCACTGCTCACTGGTGGTGGCACTTCCTCTCTGGGCCAGAGCTGTGCTCCCAGAGCCCCCCCTGTGCCTCACTGCAGCCAGCAGAGAGACCTAAATTTTCAGCAGCTTCCTGGATCCTCCTCCTCTGCTCTGACCCTACATGACCACATCACTCAGACCACCAGACTCTCCTTTCCCAGCTGAGTGCTCTGATGGCCTTCAGCTCTTACTGCCCACTGGGATGCCAGGATCTGCCCCTTGGCTGTGCACTGGCTAGCCTGGGACAAGGGATGCCCTGCTCTTGCAGCTGGAAGATCTCGAGAAGTGAGCTGGTGGAGTTTAGAAGCCCTTCCCCTTCAAGAGAGTTGAGTCCATTTCCTGGGCAAGTGTTCAAACCACCAGGCTGCAAGGCACGGAGGTGGCCTCCTCCTCTAGCACTGTGGACCCACTCCTTGCATCCAGGAGCTGCCAGACGCCAAAACCCTACTCAGACCCTGAAATCCTGCTCAGACATGCTCAAGCTGCTGAGATCTGCCACAGCTCTGGGGTTTCTTGCTGGCACCTCTGTGCTTGAATGCTCAGCACCCCACATGCTGTAAATGCCAATGCAGGCACTGCCAGTGCCAACTCAAGATGGCATGCCGGGCAGCAGATGGGGTCCTCACCACCCTGAGGTGGTGAGCATCCCACGGCCTGAGTGCCCCCGACAATTGCACCTGCTGCAGCCCTCACACACAGTACAGGCTCAATATGGCCATTCTGGAAATGAGACAGACCCACAGGCACATCCTTGAAAGTTTTATCTACCATGGCGACCTGCACAGGAAGGACATGGACCTCTTGGAGTGAGTCCAGAGAAGGCCATGAAGATGCTCCAATGGCTGCAGCACCTCTCCTATGAAGACAGGCTGAGAAAGTTGGAGGTGTTCCACCTGGAGAATAGAAGGCACCAGAGAGACCTTATAGCCCCTTCCAGTCCTTAAAGGGGCTACAGGAGGGAAGGGGAGGGACTCTTGATCAGGGAGTGGAGCCATAGGATGATGGGGAATGGTTTTCAACTGAAAGAGGGGAGATGGAGCTGAGATGTGGGGAAGAACTTCTTTGGTGTGAGGGTGGTGAGAGCCTGACCCAGGTTGCCCAGAGAAGCTGTGGCTGCCCCATCCCTGGAAGTCCCATCCCAGGCTGGACGGGTCTTTGAGCAACTTGGTCTGGTGGGAGGTGTCTCTGCCCAGGGCAAGGAGGGGTTGGAACTGGATGATCTTTAAGGTGATTCTATGATTGTAGTGTGGGCAGATACTGCCCCAGCTGCATCAAAGCTCTACAAGGAGGGAAGCCCTGAATACAGAAGAGCTTCCTCCGTCCTCTCTGTGCAAATTTCCTGTGCGTAGGAAGAAAAACTGCAGATTCACAGGATGGATGAGAGTGCCTGTGAGCTCTGATCAAGCCCCACACATCCCTGTTCGGTCACAGCTTGGTATGGAACCAGTGAAGGGTATAAATGTGCAAACTCACTTGGAAATACAAGATCTGTATATAAGGGAGGCACGTGGGATGCCAAGATCATCTGTCCCTTCCCCTTCTACATTGCTTGGCTGGACCCCCCCCAGCCAGGCACAGAGTCCACTGGTTTATCTGTGGAAGATGCAAACAATCCCTAATGTAGCAGAGGCTGCCCTGGCACAGCACTGCCAACAGCACTGCTTCCAAAATACCTGCCATCTGCTGCTACCCAGGGCATCCCAAAAACTATTTATATCCATCCTTCACAACACGGGTGGTGGCACAATTTCAAGAAGGCCAGCAGTGAGGCGTTGCTCGCCTGGCAAATTGATTTCAGGGCTCACATTTTGGCTGTTCTGAGACCCCCTCAGAGGTGGGTAACGCTGCCCTGCGCTCGGTGTTGTGCTCATGAGCAGTGTCCAGGCAGTGAGGACAAGGAGGGGGACAGGGCTGCAGTGATCTGTTAATGTCACAAGCAGGGCTGGGAATAGAGCCGCAGGCTAGATCCAATAAAGGACCTAGGAACCTAAACCCCATTTCAAACCACAACCCATTCAGCCACCAGTTAACCCCAGCAGCTCCTGTTCCACTAGCTGGCAGCTGAGGTTCCCAGGTTTTTCAGGGCTGCAGGAAAGCTGGCCAGTTACACCCCGGTGCCTCCCAGTCACTGCTCCTGGCTCTGAGAGCTGCCCCAGCACACTGATGGGATCTGGGGATGGGAAAAGGGAAAGCATAAGGAAGTGCCAAATCCTTTTTTTTTATTATTATAATATTCCAGTGGTTTTAACTGTGTATTGAAATTGGAAGCCCAGGTTCAATTCCCTCTTTTCCACCTCCCAAAAGACTCCTTCCTCCCCTCCCATCTCTCCTTCAGGCAACGGGCTGCACTGGATAGAAGCTCCTCCTGTCAAAGCTGTGCCTCTGTGACCTAGGACAGTGGGAATGCATGGAAGGAAGGACTCACCCTACAGTCAGGGCACTCAACTGGGAGGTGGGAGGTAGCACCAGAACCCCCAACGTCACTGAGTTCCCTAACCAGGTCATCCTCACTCTCCACCTCAATGACCCTTGGCCCCACGGCTGCAGGGAGTCACAATCAGGAAAGCCGGTCACCACCAAGCACCAGAATTGCCCAGGGTTGAGTTGGGAAAGGAGGGAAGAAGGGCCCTGCAGCCTGGGAGGGGATTGAGTGACACAGTCCAACCCCTCCAGTGCATGGCACAAGAGGAGTGGCTGTACCAAGAAACGTGTGGCTCTCGTTCATGTTTGACCACGTTTTAGAGGTGTGCGCCTGCAGGGAAAGGTGACCCTGCATCACCAGTGAGCAGAGAGGGGTTCATCCCCAGAGGATGGTGAGATGGGCAGTGTTTCATACCCTTCTCCTTTCTTCTTGTCTTGGAGACAGAGTGAACACATGTGAACTCACATGGTCGACTTCACTGGCCCCAGCGTTACAGCTATGCCCCAGCGTCAGGGGGACAGCCAAAGCCCTATATCCCCTTCATGCCCTGTGGGATCATGAAATCACAGACTGATTCAGCTGGAGAGGCACATGAAGCACCCAGCCTAACAAAAGCTGGAAGGTCTCTGGTCCAACACCCCACCAAACAGGGCCAAGCTTTCAGCTGGATCCAGCTTTATATTAGATGCTTGAGGCTCTGAGCAGCCACATTTTTTGTATGAAATTTCTCTGTCTCTCTGGCTTCCTCTACCAGTGTTCGACTGTCCTTGGGTGAAAAATGTATCCTAACATCTACTCCAAATTTGGCTTGTTGCAACATGTGCCCGTTGACTCTTATCCTTTTACTGTGCATCTCTGAAGATAGCAAGAAGACCCTTCTCCTAGCTCTCATGCCTCCAAGCTGAACGAGCTCTCCCAGACTCTTCTGTTATGGGCTCCAGACCTCTCAGCATTTTGGTGGGTCCCATATAGCCAAGTCTTTGTTGCAGTTGCAAGCCCACAACTGGGCACCGACCTCCAGGCATGGTCCCACTAAGTGCCGAATCGAGGGCAACCATCTATACTCTTGACCTGCTGTCTACAATCCTACCAGTAAAACCCAGTATACAGTCAGTCTCCACCACAGCGAGGGTGTACTGGTGACTCATGTTCAACCTGGTGGCCCCCAGGTCCTTTTCTGCAAACATACTGCACCCAGTGTTCCCAAATTTTCTACAAACAGGCTCAAACCTGTATGCCTGCTCCCCATGATGCCACACATAAAGGCTATTTTAGAAATGCCTTAGGATTGCAAAAAAATGGTATTGAGCTCACTTCTCTAAGTAGGAAATTCAAGTCCCTCAATTACTTGCAGTGCAATCATCCAGAATTCAAAGGCACAGAAAAAAAAAAAAACCAACAAAAAACAAGTGCTGTAATCTGAAAATACCCAAAAATAACTTCTTGCATTGGAAAAAAGGCACACAGCTGATGACCAGATCTGGCTGTCTTCCATGGCTATAGGATGGAATTGTGATTCAGAGCCATGAATCACTGATCCAACAGCGAGCAGCCTGCCCTGCCCTGCTCCCCCTGCATGGGGCGGGCAGACCTCTGAGCCCCCCCTCACAGCCCTGCTTCCCGCTTGGCTGCAGCCTTTGGCACTGCTGCAGGGAGCCTGCCCAGAATGGGAGGGATGGTTCCTATGGAAATGATTCCAAGGACTTGCTGTTTTTAATACAAATGCTGTCGACACAATAGGTTTTGGGTTTTTTCTAAAAACCCATCCCCCCATAGGACAGATTTTTTTTTTTTTTTTTAACATTCAATTCTACTTCATACTTCAAAGCTCAGAAAAGAGCTGGCTTTCATTTTCAGGAATGTTTCCAATGCAGCTAGGACTGGAGGGAAGGAAGCAAACCTACGTTTGAGACAAACCCAGGGATGCAGCATCGGAGAGGGCTAGGGGCACGGTGGATACAGAGGGACTGTATCCAGGGACTGTGCCAGTGGAGGCAGGAACAGCCAGTGCACAACTTGCATACGCCTTCATTAACCCTGGCTACATGGACATCAGGGAATGCCGAAACGAAAGGCTTGTCCTGCAGCCTTGACACAGCCCCACTGCATGCTGCAGGACAATGCCCCATTGCTCAGGGCTCCCCCAAACATCTGCCTGAGCAGCACAGAGTGCACCTGGGGGCTTGGCTCACCAGCTATTTTATGGCACCCCCAGCCACCACATCCCTTTTTATCTTCCACTTCAAGCACAGAATTATTCATTTCCTTGTGGGGTTGCTATGGAGCTCGTCACTATGGCAGCCGAGGGCCTTGCAAACATTTATTTGCACAACTGCCTGGTGGATTCCTGAAAAATTGTTTTCCTCGTTCTGCAGCTGGAAACACAAGCCATAGCAGAAGATTATTTGTGCCAGAGCAGTGCTGTCCAAGCCCCAGGGTCTGGAGAGGACAGCTCAACACCCCACAGATAAGAACCCTGCACCCTGGGGTTGCCTGGCAGGGCTGTGGGCAGCTCTTGGCCTGGAAATTTCCCCAGGACACCCTCAGCATCCTCCCTCCTCTCTCATTTGGGACTTCCAGGCTCCTGTGGTACTGGTCCTCCCAGCCAGCACTGCTCCCACCCCACAGCCAGACTGCTCCAAGGCTTCCCCACTCTTGCAAGGAGAATGTGACTGGGGTTTGTTTCTCTTCTCAGTCTCTTCCCCTTTCAGTCCTGTTTGCTCCTCACCTCTGATTGCTGCTCCCACCCTCCCACACCATCCCCAGCCGCCTGGTTGGGGCAGCACTCTGACCCTCACTTCCTACCCAGCCCCTAGGACCAGGGGATATTCTTCAAGCCCATTCCTCCAGCCACATTCCCAGGCAGCCCCTGGTCCCCCCGGGCTGACCCTGTGCCTAATTCCCCCTGCACTGCTCTTTCCTCTCTCCTAGCTTCCTCCAAGCCCTCCCCTCCCACCCCACCCCCCGCCACCTCCTACACACAGCTCCAGACAGAGGCAGCAGCAGAAGTAAAATCTCAGCCTGTGTGTTTCTCAGCTGGCAAAGTGTCAAGCAAAAGGGAACAGATCCATCACAGATGGTTCTGAGTCTCCGCCACTTTCAAGGGGTGCTGGGGACACAACCCCACAGCTGGAGATACAGCCCCAGAGCCACCATCCCTCTGCCCCACCACCCACACCAGCCTCCCACGGCCCATCACCCCCTCATCTCCCCCCCAGCCTCTGAAAAAAATTGAACCAACTCCAAAATTGCCACATTTTCCTGCCTTTCTCCCTGCCTTAACAGAGGATGCTGCTGGCCCCTCCCCCACACTCCCCCAGCTCCACACATTCTCTGCCGCTTCTGTAATGCAATTAGAAGCGCTGGAGAGGACCTGGATGAGGCCCAGCTTTACGATCATGACTTTGCAAAGATGGGATTGAAAAATGTTAGCAGGCAAACAGGGGGGGACTTTTGCAGCCTCCCAAAGTACCAGTGAGTTGTTACTTCCAGCCAGTGGAGCTGTTGGGATGCTGCTTTGCCAGGCTGAGGCAGAACAAAAGGCCACTATGTGCTTAAAATGGGGACCAGAGGCAGTGTCCCCCCCTCCCAGGTACTCTTCCAGCCCTCATGGATGAGCCAGAGCTGAGATCAGTATTATTTCACCCAGCCCATCCTGCCGCCATCCAAACACGCAGGGAAGGATATTTTGAGAAATTATTTGGAAAGGTTATTGTGCTTATTTGTCAGATCCCTGCATCCCTGCAGCCAGTCGTGGCATGTGCTCAGCTGTGCAGGAAGCAGATGGAGACAGAAAAATTAAACAAATACACGTAGCACCTGCTAAATTACCTAAAATAGCATTTCTATACTTAACACTGTGGTGATGACACTACGATATTCTGGGGACTTTCCAGAATGAGAAGTGCGTCCCATCACTAGGATACTTCCCTTTTTTCCATAAAAGACTCCCCAGATTTTGTCCCACCTGGCAGGATCCCAGTGGCTGAGACTTCAAGAGCCATCACAAATACAGATAAAGGGATTTTTGGCCCAGGATGGTCAATAAGGAAAAGAAACATTCAGCTGAAGAGGGCTATGTGATCTAGAAAGATGGCTGGCTGAATACAGAATCTGCTGAACTTGGGGCTGTTAATAGACAAAAGGGTGAACCCTACAAGCAGGAGTGCTCACAGGCATTGTGCACAGCACAGAGGACCAGCTCTATGCTCTCCTAGCTGTGGAAGGGGAGGTGGGGTGAGACCAGGACACATCACTACAAAACTTTCAGCTTCCAGTCCCAGGATCAGCCCAGCTCCCCAGGAAACAGGGAAAGTGAGCAGTTACCCAGGGACAACTCCTGCTCCCAGCATCAAAACAGCTCCTGCACAACCCAGCACCTCAAATCCACTCCAAAAATTGCACCATGGGACTGCAGCCCACGTTCAGAGCAAATCCAGGCTCTGAGCAGCCTTATAATGCATTACAGCATTGATGTTTTGTGTTTGATAGGAAACACCAGTCATAGAATCATAGAATCACTTAGGTTGGAAAAGACCTTTAAGTTCATCAAGTCCAACCATAAACCTAACACTGCCAGATCCACCACTAACCCCTGTCCCTCAGCACTGCATCTACATGTCTTTTAAATACCTCCAGGGATGGAGACTCCACCACTTCCTTGGACAGCCTCTTAAAATGGTTGATAACCCTTTCAGGGAAGACATTTTTCTTAATATCCATCCTAAACCTCCCCTAGCACAACTTGAGGCCATTTCCTCTTGCTCCATCGCCTGTTACTTAGGAGAAAAGACCAACCTCCCAGGCTATGCCCTCCTTTCAGGGAGTTGTAGAGAGCGAGAAGGTCTTCCCCTCAGCCTCCTTTTCTTCAGGTTGAACATCCCCAGCTCCTTCAGCCGCTCCTCACAAGACTTGCCCTTCAGACCCCTCACCAGCTTCATTGCCCTTCTTTGGACACACTCAAGCACCTCAAAGATGTGAGCCTCTGAGTAGTTTTTAACCTTTTCTGTTTCAAGACCTACCAGGGTAACACCAAACCTGGGAGATGCAACCATCTGGTCCTTGCTGGGCTCCAATGGTTTCCTCCAAGGTGTTTGCTGAGCAAAAACCACACAAACAGGCTGGGATGCATCACTGGGCATGAACAACCACCTCAAACACTCCCCAAAAAGGTGGCTTCTCTCCAAGGCTCCCCAGGACCTGGCAGAAGCTCGTGCTTTGAGCTCTACAGCCCCAGAGGCCTAGTTCGGGGGAAAACTCTTCCTTTAGAGCAGAGCCCCTTTAACTAGCACAACTCCTCCTTCACTCAGGGGTCCACATCAAAACACAGCAGCTCTCAACCTTAGGCAAGCACTGTGTCACTTAGATTATGACTGTTCCTGCAAAGCAATGACTCCAAAGGGATCTCCAGAGGGTTCTTTGATTTTTCAGGCTGCCAGGCTCTGCTCACACCTTCCCAAGGCCCCAGGGTGGCAGCTGAAAGCAGCTCCACACTCTGCATGTTGCAGAAGCCCTGGAGGAATCACTCAATACTCAAGCATCTGCAGAGGCAGATGAATGCAAATCAGAAGAAGTCCAAAGACTGTTACCCTTCTTTTGATTCACCTGCAAAACATGTGGAACCTGACCTGGCAACGCAAATACCACTGTTGGCTACAACCCTGGATGCATTTGGGTTGGAAACTTGAGGATTACAACTACTTCCTAAACTTCCCAAGGTGACAGTTATTTCTGCTGCTGCTTTTGCCCCTGTCAATGAGAAGCTGAGGGTGAGAATCCTGTGCAGCCCAGAAGGGCCAGCAGTTGCTCCCAGGGCTCCCAATCTTCCCCAGGAACCATGGTGCTACCAGCTGTGGTGCATGTCCCATGAGCTGCACGTTCTCCAGGTGACACTGTCCTGAAAACTGTCTCCTTTTCTCTTTTTCAACCTGTTTTTGCCCACACTGCCCATCTGCTCATTCAATGACCTCCAGCTTCTGGAAGCTGTTGAGTGGTTTCAACCAGATCTGGTGGCCAGGAGGAAGTTTCTGATATGCTACTCTTCTATTGCTTACATGAAAACCAACAGAGAAAGACCCTCATGATGTCTCCTGCTAGGGAAAGGCTCAGTTGCCAGCCATCATTTGTCCACTAGTTCATCTGTCACTGCCCATTGTTACATAGGTGGCTGGAAATTACAAAAGCTGTTCTGCTGCTAGTCCTGCAGCCTGGGATGCCACATGGGATGACAGTGGTGCTGGGTAGGGGCTCAGGAGAAAGCAGGAGGAAAGGAAAGCTGGAGATATGGTGGGGAACAGAGAAAAGGGGCATAGGGAGCGTTTACCCAGACATCTCCACTGGTCCAGGGGTGTGTGTGCTTTATAGCACTTGATATTGTATCCACTATAACCTTACACAAACTTGCAATGTAAATTCCTGTGGGGTTACAACAACCGTAGACACCCCTGTGTCTGCTGGGTTAGCAAGTGATTTATTTCAGGAAAGACATGCTAAAGCCTGCATTTGTGGCCAGTTGTCTTTCTGCTGTGTACCCACCCCCATGCTGCGTAAACCTGTGAGTGTCTTCTGCCTCTGTCCTCTGGCCCCCATTGCTGCATGCTCTAGAATGTCCCACCCAGGTACCTACATATACATATATTGTCCCCTTGGCAGGAGCTTGTCACAGAATCACAGAATGTGAAGGGTTGGAAGGGACATCTGGAGATCATCCAGTCCAAGCCCCAGCCACAGTAGGATCAACCAGAGCAGGTTGCACAGGATCGTGTCCAGGTTTTGAGTGTCTCCAGAGACAGAGACTCCACCACCACTCTGGGCAGCCTCTTCCAGGGCTCTGCCACCCTCACAGAAAAGAAGTTCCTCCTCACGTTTAGATTGAACTTCCTACGTTCAAGTTTGTGCCCATTACCTCTTGTCCTGTCACTGGGCACCACTGAAAAAAGACTGGCCGCATCCTCCTGACAACCTCCCTTTGTGTCCTGCTGCAGTGGGATGCTGCTGCACGTGGGACCTCCTGACTACCCCAAACACACACCAGAAGTCCCTCAAGATGCAGCCACCCTTTGGCAGTACCTGCATATTCTGAACACCAAGAACACTCCTGAGAACATCTAAGGATTATCCTTGGAACACCTTTTTACCCCTCCTCATCTCCCTCCACGCACAGGCTGCCATTAGTCCTGCAAGCCCAACTCTTGGAGCTCTAGCATGAAAACAAAACAAAGAATGAAAAAACCCTCCTTTCCTTCATAGCTCTTCTGTGGGCACCGCTGTCAGCCCCAGATCCCTTCTGCTGCACTCTCCTTCCTCCCCCTGCACAGCCTGGGGGAAAATGACCAGGTTCAGGCAGAGGTGCTGTGATGCTGTTTAATGGGTGAGTGAAGCGGACATCACTATTGGCTGTGTTCAACCTCGGAGAGGGAGCCTGGCTTGCAACCAGTTGGAAACCAGTAACACGGGGAAACTAAGGCTTAGTGAAAATAAATGGGGGGGGCGAGGTGTGAAATAGCACTCTACATCTTTGCAAGCTTTGCTCTCCCCTCCCCCGGAGTTACCCGTGATTCTTGTGCCGCTCCCCACCTCCTTGTGAGTCCCCTGCCACAGTCCCTGGGGTGTCTACTGACTGGGATTTCCTTCTAGCCCACCCACACAGCCTAAGAGTGTCCTCACTCCTCCCACAAGCTGCCCAGGACACATCAGCTCTTCCCATCCTGGGATGTCTCACCCTCCCATGTCCACCTGTGAGCAATGTGGAACCCTCCTCACTCCTCCAGGAGGGAAATCCCGACTTGAGCCCAGTGTTTTCCTGAATTAACCACCACACAGAGATCAAAACAAAGAGCTGCCAGCCAGGCAAGTATCACGAATGTGCAGGGCACAAGCCTGGTCTCTGTCCCTTTGGTGACTGGTGAAAATGCAGCAAGAGGGGTCCCTGGTATTAGTCCCAGTTCCTGTGTTCTTCCCCTTACTCCACCCACCCAGAGAAACCCCATGGTGACAATCCCACAGGGATCCTGCTGCTGGACAGTACATTGGACAATTCATTGCTGTAATCTCTACTACAGCCACTGATCTGATTTGTCTAGGAATGGCATATGCTGCTGGGTATCATTCTTGATTTAAATTTGCCCAGAGACAGCACGGGTGCCTTTTTTTTGTTGGTTTTTTTTTTCTTTTTTGAAAACAAAATACAAACATCATTAAATTAATTAATCTATCCTCCTGTTTTTCCCAAATAAGATTAGTTGACAATCGCTCTACTCAAGTCTGACTCCCTACCATATTTTTAAAGGATATTGTCTGAGCTCTTATTTCCTGAGCATGTGCACCACAGCTCTCCTGTGCTTCAGAACAAAGAACAAATTGTCTTTGTTGTCCCATGACTGCACTCTGAATACAGTGATGTACAAGACCAAGAGATGGTCCCTGCCTTATTGAGCTGACCCCGAGTTTTTCCTGGTGCTCAGAGACATGGGATTTGTTTCAGTGGAAAGGGTTATGCTGAGAAAAGACAGGATTGTTCCCTTCTCCAACTGGATGAAGAAAGCAAAGAGTTTAAACCTGCTTTCTGGCTTTGGGTCCATTCCAGTCTGCCTCCAGGAGCCATTCAAACCTAAGCTGTCTTGTCTTTATTGCTATTTAATTTGGGTCAGACAAATGCAGTTAAGAGCACATCCCTTCTTTTTCTTTCCAGCTAAGAGGTGGCCTCTGCTCACCAAGCACCAAGCAGAGCCCTGCAATTCAGAAAGCTCATGGTGCTGGAGAGGTTCTCCTGGCATCAGGAGACAGTGATACATGAGCAAACATTGGAAAGAGTAACCACGGGCAGAACTCAAGCAACTGTCCTTGCACCCTCTTTAATACTTGTACTACCAACTAGCGCCCAGGGAATTCACACACCAGACACCAAAAAGCTGGGGAGAGCTTGGTAAAAGCACAATGGGGAGCAGACTGCTCTCCAGGATGTCTGCTTAATCACCAGAGAGATGTCAGGTCTAGGCACTCAACATATGACAGCACTTTCTATTTCCATCCTTTACTATTGTAACATCAGTTTAGAATAATAACATCTCCCTTGATTTAACTCAAAGCGGGAATAAAAGAAAGAGGGGGAAAAAAAATCAGCAAGAGTTGTTTCATTGTAAATGTGAAATCTGCACACAGGCAGGTGGGAAAAACCAACATAAATTAAAATCCACTGAGTTATTGCAGCACCAGCCTGTGCTCAGGCAAAGACCCCCTCCAAACTCGCATCCATCCTGGACACCCCAGGCTATGGAAAACCCTGCCACAACAGGCACTTACTAGAGCCATTGGTGGTTGTTTCTGGGATTACCATGGGAACCCATGTCCCACAGACCATCAGGAGTAACATCACAACTTGCACACCAGAACCAGCACGTGGTGCTCCATCAGCTCCCTCCTGAATGAGTCTGAGGGTGCCTGTTCTCCCGCCCTCTCTCTTCCCACCCCATGTGCTGCTGCTCCAACTTATGGGAAGGGGATGGAGCTTATAAACAGTTTCAGGCTGGGGACTGGGGTGAGGGTCACTGTCCCATGACCTAAGAAAAGGTTCCTGTCACTGAGTTAAGGAATGCTGCAGTGCCTTCTTCAAGGCTGTGTGCCTTGAAGAGCTCCAGCATGATGCTAGAAGAGGGAGCGATAGAGCTTGCTCTGATGGGGCTCATTTACTCAGTTCTTGTAGCAAAACTATTACAGCTGCTCTGGTGCGCTTATGCATTAACATGACTTTCCAGTTAATTGTCATTTGAACTAGAGCGTAAACAGTTAGAAAGATTTCTCTTGATTAAAATATTGTCAGTGATGGGGAATTCAACAGAGCTCTGACAAACCTGTCCCAGCAATAGCCTTGTTGTTGAAGCCCATGGCTGTTTTCTAGTGGGAATGCTTTATACATTTTACATCAAACCCTCATTCCATTTTGCCTTTGTCAGCTAGAAGAGCTGAGTAACAAAGTTTAATTGCCACAACAATAGCTATAGTAGTCTCTTAATTTTCTGTTAAGCTAAATTATGGAGCCAGGCCCAGGGAAAGACTCAGACACAGCCTATAGATGTTTAATTGCAAACTTCAACACTGAAATCCAGGACCTGATGCTCCCTGTGGCACTGTTTAAACCTTCATGGGAGCTGCCCAAGTGGCCACCAGCAACGACACAGCACAGAGGCATGAGATTCTCTTTTTTCCGCAGAGACACAGAGCCTGACCCAGCCAGCCAAGAAAGGACATCATCCAAATTTTCTCCTGGTTGCTCCAAGGGTATAATCCATGGGCATGCCCCATGAGACATAATCTTTTCACACACAGATTATCCCAGAGCCAGTTTCCTCTACACAATAAGCTCTGGTTGAGTTATTCACAGAGGAAGGTGGAGTCCCAGTTTAAATCCTTTCTTACCCTGATGGTACTCAAGGAATTTTACCCTCTGGAGACAACCCCTGCCTGTGAACCAGGAAGAAAGATGGGAGAGGCACGTGGCACCTGCTCAACATAATCTTGTTGACACTTTCTTACTCTGTGCCAACAAAAGCAAACTTTGTTGGGTCCGAGGCAAAAGGGCACACAGTCAAAAGAGGGGTACCCACTTGGAAAGCAGGTCTCTGCTCTGCTGCCAGGGCTTCTTATCTTTTTGGTATCATGTGTAAATTGGCAAAAATTCAGCCATGGTTTTGAGAACAAGACCAGACCTTAGGAAAGACCTCCTTTCTGTGAGGCTCCTGACTCATTACTTTTAATTTCTTCTTCCGTAGCCTCCCTCTGTCCCATTGCTCAGCTCCAGCAGGAAATGTGCAGAGGGTTCCTCACCTGGATGAACCACCCCTTGTTGGTGATGGCACTTCCCGAGGAATGCAAGAAAGGTTCCAAGCTTCCCAACAAATGACATTGGATCTGGGGCTCCCAACCCTGGTTCAGCCCAACTAGCCCACAGAGGAAAGCACGTAACAGTGGCATTTCATGAGGTACCTGCTCCTGCTCCAGATTGGACTGAGACACATTTCTCTAGAAGGGTCTTTGGGGACCTGGGGCTTATCTGCTCAACTTCTGGTTGCCATGGGGGCTCACACTAGGTGGTCAAGCCAGAGAAGGCAACACAATTCAGCAGCACAGAGCTGCTCAAGGTGCCAAGGCTGGGAAAAGGGCTCATAACAGTGGTTTCCAGTGGCCTCCATGCAGTGGGAGGAATCAAGATTTGGGACTCAGAATCTAGTCTAAATGCTCAAAATCTGCTTGAGAGAAAAAGCCTTTCTCTGTGAACATGTTTTCCAGTCCTTTAACTATCTCACAACTTCACCTGGAGCTCCCCCACCATTCCTGACTGTCCTCCTTGAGCTGCAGACACCAAAACCAGGCATACCATTGGAAATAACAACTGTCACATCACCATCAAGCAGAGCTGACACAGAAACAGCCTCATTACTGACTCTTTGGCTGGACAATTCTACCAATGACAGAGAACACCCATCCTCAGAGCTTCCAATTATGGACTGAAATTGGCACACAAAGGCAAGAAACCTTCACCAGACACATAAATAGAGAAAGATGCACTTACCCACTTGTTCCAGGTCTCTGGGTCTGAGAGAAGCGCCAGTCTGTGTTAGGCTGAGCTTGCTGCAGAGAAAACAGAAGAGTTTTAATACTTCCATTCTTGCCTTTGAAAATGAAAGTGAACTGATCCTGGATTATTTCAGTCTGGAATATCAGTGTGTTCTTTCCAACTGAAGAAAATCAATTAGAACAAAAAGAAAGATTCCCCCCTCTTTCCTGAGTATTTCTGAACCAGCATGAATACTGAAATGCATGACAAAAACTATTCAGGGAATAATCATCCAAAGCAGCTCAGGAAACCAGGCTGTGAAAGAAATGAAGCATGAAATAAACTGATAAGGGCATCAATTCAGCAGGAGCAATGGTACCAAAGTAATAAGCTAGGAAGAGTGAGGGAGTGGGGGTGGCAGAGTTAATTGATACTGAGAAAGATGCTTTTAATGCCAGAAGGTAAAATGATAACAAACTTTCCTAATCTGTCCTCCTTCTGTCCTGAAAAAAAGGCCTGCCCTGAGATCTTGATTTCACACACTGTATTTGAATGACTTTTCCTAGATGCTGTGGTCCCAGACCACTACAATATTTTTCTGTCCACAGAGAAAAGAATAAACTTCCAACAGCGAAAGAAAAAAAAAAAGCATTATTTGTTTAGGAGACACAATAAACTTCAGACACAGCAGCATACTTTGTAACTTCATTAGCAAGCCCCCGTATCGCTTTCTGCCTGTGTTATTTTACCATCAGACAATGGACAGTCTGTAAATGAGGAAGGACATGAAGCAGGCTTGTATATTCCTGTTTGAATCACGCCTTTGTGAAAGGCACTAAATAGCAGAACTGTTTTCTCTCTGGAAGACACAAACTTCCGAAAATCATAATCTTCTTAATTAAGTTCAGAGTGATAACATACTACCTGGAAAGGACAACATTTCTCTCAGTTACCTTAGGAATCAGCAGTTCATAGTCTGTACAGCGGAACATCAATTTTATAGGATTATTCTGCTTGTGCATGCAATTATTAAGGAAAAGTGAAGACGGATACAGCTGACCTAGATTTTTATTTAGTAGATGTGATTTCACTAATTTCTCCACAGCTTTGATGATTCTCATGAAAGAATATATTAGAATAAATTACTCCCCTAAAATAGAGTACCCACTGCTACCCATGCTGAATGCAAGTTAAGCTGTTTAAACACTTGCCCTCCAGATTTCAGATACACATTTTTGCACACACTGACACACAATCCTGCTCCAGATAAGCCCTTTCCAATCTATATTTTGAATTGCTGTTGTAATTACCACTTTCAAATTTAGGACAGGCATTTATGGACAAAATTACTTTCCTTTTTATATTCCGAAGTTATAAAAGCTACAGCTAAATGCAGTCACCTACATCCATATTTAGGTATCTGAACATAAGTGGCTAAAGTTTTCAAAGCACGCCGCTGCCTAGGTCTCTGCAAGCCCAAGGGCACGTAAGGTCACAGGGATCTTTGTGAAAAATGTCGCTACGTTCAGCACTGAACACTGAATTCAGCTCCTCACTGGAAACAACCATACTGGAAAACAATCCCTTGGCAGGACACAATCAGTAATTAATAATGCTGGGGGAGCCAAGAAATCAGAAATTTCTACAATGCACCTCTAAAACAAAAGAAACACCAACAAACTTTGCTTTCAGATAACCTCCCGCGTCGTGGTTCATGTGCCATGCAGAATAAAGGAGTTAAACAGAATCCAGAAAGCTAAGCACCCAAAAAACATGTTCCTGACCATAGTAAGGATCGCTTTAAAAATAAAAGAATATGAACAGGGCCAAAGAAAAACTCTCCACTTCTACAAACACATAGTCTTTGATTTTACAGTGAAGTCCAGCCCCTTCCCCCATCTACAACAAGCCAAGCCAAAGCTTTCACCTGCCGCCTCCCAGGAGGTGACAGTGACACACATTCCCTCAAGCCACCTTCTTAGGTGGAAGGACAGCCAGAGAACAGCCAGCTAGCCTGGATATTACGGACCACTGCGCTCAGTAGACAGGACAGTAAGAAAGACCCATCTCTTACCCCATCGCAGGGACTCACTAAGGTGCTGGGCACCTGCTCATAGGCAGCCACGGTCTCCGCAGTGCTAGAATGGCTGAAAGGTTTTACAAAGAGGAAATCACTCTGGTCAGACATGGGCGAGAAACAAGAGGTGTAATTCTGTGCCTGGGAGGTCAAGCCCGCTCCTCCCACATCCAGGTACTTGATGAAGCCATCTGGCTTCATCTGCCCACGGAAGTGGGCAGCAGGCTTGCGGTCAGTTCCTCGGCAGCAACCCATGAAGGTCCAGCTGGCAGTGCCAGCTTTGAGACACCGGGCAGTCACCACAGCAAACATCACGCAGGACACAAGGGAAATGGACACCAGGGAGATGATGAGGTAAAGTGTTAACTTGGTGTCCGTGGGAGAAGACTTGGGGAGGTCCAAGGACTTGGAGAAGTCCTGCACACTGTTTTCCTCTGGAGAAATGACCAATACCACTGAGGCCGAGAGCGATGGTGTCCCATTGTCCCTCACTTCGACCACCAGCCTATGGGGATCTTCTGACTCCCTGAGAGCCTGTGCAACCCTTATCTCTCCAGAGCGGCGTTCCACTTGGAAGGGCAAATCCTCAGCAGCCTCCTGCAGCTGATAGGAGAGCCAGGCATTATGGCCACTATCAGCATCAACGGCTACAATTTTGGTGACCAGATAGCCGGGTTCTGCCAAGACAGGGATGGTTTGGTGGAAGGCAGAGCCCTTAGGGACAGATGGATAGACAATGGTGGGAGCATTGTCATTCTCATCCAAGACGAACACATGGACCACAGCAGTACTACTCAGTGCAGGAGACCCAGCATCCTTCACCTCTACGGGCACCTGGAACACCTTATCCTGCTCATAGTCCAGAGCTCTCACAGTGTAGATGGTTCCATTGTCCTGGTCTATGCGGAAGTAAGTTGAGATAGGTACATCTTGCATCCCATTGTGCAAGATGGAGTAAGAGAGCTTGGCGTTGCTACCCTCATCAGGATCAGATGCTGACACTGAAAAAACAGAAGTTCCAGGAAGGGCATTTTCCTGAACATGAGCTGTATCAAAAGGGCTGGAGAAATTTGGTGCATTATCATTCACATCGGCAATTCGGAGGTAAAAGTTTTTTTGTGTGGTCCTCTGTGGGGACCCCGAATCCACAGCCCTCACTGTGATGTTGTATCCACTGGCCTTCTCCCGATCAAGGGGACCGTTTGTGACCAGCGAGAAATGCTCTTTAAAAGATGACACCAGTTTAAACGGGAGGTCTTTCGCTACCTGCAGACGGACCTGCCCATTGTCACCAGAATCGTTGTCCTTCACACCAATGAGGGCAATCACAGTGCCCGGAGTCGCATCCTCCAGCACTGGGCTGGAGAGAGAGGTCAGCACGATCTCTGGGCTGTTATCGTTGATATCAATTAATTCCACTCGCAGGTGACAGTGTCCTTCCATGGCTGGGGATCCCTTGTCCCTGGCTCGAACTGCAATCTCATAAGCACTGGATTCCTCATAATCCAGCAAGCCTTTAGTTCTGATCTCCCCTGTCCGGGGATCTAAGGAGAACAGCTTGGTGAATTTACCAGGTGAGTTATTGCTAATTTTGAAAGAATATTCCATGTCCCCGTTGGGACCTTCATCCAGGTCGGTGACATTCAGCTTGGTGACTAGAGTGCCCACTGGCACATTCTCCTCCAGATATACCTTGGATATGGATGGGTCGCAGACAGGAGGGTTGTCATTGGCATCCAGGACATGGATGGTAACCTTGGCAGTGCCAGATTTCACCGGATTCCCTCCATCCAGGGCTGTCAGTGTAAGGTGATGAACAGCCACTTTCTCTCTATCCAATGCTTTTTCAAGCACGATCTCGGGCATTTTAACCCCATCTCCTCTCACATTTATACTCAGGGCAAAATGCTGACTGGGGCTGAGCTCGTAGGTGGAGATGGAGTTGGAGCCCATATCCGGGTCTTCTGCTACCTCCAAGGGTAGCCGAGTCCCAGGGTTGGCTACCTCAGTGATCTCCAAGACCACCTCTGGCTTGGGGAATTGGGGTGCGTTGTCATTCACGTCGAGGATGTCCACCTCAACGCGGTGGAGCTGGAGGGGATTCTCCATGACGAGCTGAAGGTGCAGAGAGCACGTGGGGCTCTGCCCACACAGTGACTCCCGGTCCAGCCTGCTATCGAGGAGCAGCACGCCTGCCGCCAGGTCCACCTGGAAGTGCCGCTGCCCACCCTCGCTCACCAGGCGCAGGTTGCGGGCAGCCAGGCTCCGCACCTCCACCCCCAGGTCCTTGGCCAGGTCGCCCACCGAGGAGCCCGGCTCTCGGTCCTCGGGTACGGAGTAACGGAGCTGGGCGCCGCCGGGAGCCGGCAGGGAGTAGAAGGCTGCGAGCAGCAGCGGGAGCTGCCATGGCAAACTCCGTCCCCCGAGCATCCCGTGCCCCGTGTGCGAGCGGAGCAGCGCGGAGCGGCGCGGAGCAGCGGCGGCGACTCCGCGCAGCCTCCCCCGCCTCCCCGCCCTCGCTGCCGGCCCCGGGAGCTGCCGCCGCGCCGGAACCCCCGCGCACCGGGGAGGGGTCCGAGAGGTTTGCGCAGGGAGGAAGCCGCCGTCGGAGCTGCCGGAGCCGGACAGGGAGGGATGGAAGAGGCGGAGGGAGGCGGGGGGGGAGGCGATCGCAGCCCGGCCGGCTGAGCCGCTCCTCGGCACGCAAAGACACACAAAGTCGGCGAGCGGAGGGGATGGACCGAATGACAGTTTTACGTCTCTCCACAGCCCCCTCCTCCTCCTTTTTCTTTCCCTCCTCCTCTCCCTCCTCCGCCGCCTTCCCCAAAATACGCACGGCGTAGCCCCCCCCACACCTTCCTCCCGCCCCGCCGCCACTACCCCGCCCCCGCAGCGCTGGGAGGGCGCCGGGGACTCCCGGCAGCGGGAACCC
>JAOTQQ010000052.1:29954729-29970338 GCA_026546715.1 Gallinago undulata | reverse complement strand
GGTGGGCGCCGGGGACTCCCGGCAGCGGGAACCCCCCCCCCCCCCCGTTCCGCCCCGCCCGGCTGCTGGGAGCGGGCACCGGCAGGCACCCCCTCCCCAAAACCGGTGGGGCAAGACGCATCCCGCTCCAGTACCGAGCCCCACAGACGCCGGGGCTGGGGTCAGGCAGGGAGACACGCTCCCGAGCTCACCTCTCTGCACAGGGTGGGATCCGGCAGGTTGGCACCGGCTGGACCCGCGGAGGGTTTCACAAACATGAATTCGCTGATGTCTGAGACCGGCGAAAAGCAGGAGCGGTAACGTGGGGCTGGGGGTGCTGTGGCCGTCACCTGGACGCCCATCACAGTGTCCCCTTGCTTAGGCTCATAGTGCAAGTGCCCAAAAATGTGGCTGGGAGGGGGCTGAAGTGTGTTCACGCTCTCCACACAACAGCCCTGGTTGGCAGGCACAGAGCCCCTTCGGAGGCACCGTACACCCAGTGCTGCCAGTCCCACCAGTGAAACGGTGGAGATGAGCACTAGGGATACAATCAGATAAAGTGTGATCGAGGGTAAGCCCCCACCATCAGTGCCCTGACCCTCAGAGCCCTGCAAGGCCTCTGGGCCCTTCTCCTCCACCAGCACCACCAGTGTGACTGCTGTGGAGAGTGGGGGCTCCCCAGCATCCTGGACCACCACCAGCAGTTCATGTGCAGAGGCATCTGTCTCCTGCAAGGCCCGCATGATCCGGATCTCCCCAGAACGCAAGGCCACGCTGAAAAGCCCTGGGTCTGTGGCTTCCACGAGGTGGTAGGAGAGCCAGGCATTGCGCCCCGAGTCCGCATCTATTGCTACCACCTTGGTGATGAGCGCAGGAGGGATGGTGAGGGGGGAGATGCGCAACTGGGTAGCAGAGTCATCCCCGGCCCTGGGGAAATGCACCTGTGGGGCATTGTCATTCTGGTCCACTATAAAAACATGAACCAGCGTCCTGTTCCTCAGGGCCGGGGAGCCACCATCAGAGACTTCCACATGGAACTGGAGATAGGTGGTTTGCTCATAGTCAAAGGGGAGTTTGGCAGAGACCTGCCCGCTTGTGGGATGGATGGAGAGGTAACGAGTTGGATCCAGGCCTGGATCTGTCCCACCAGCTCGCAGGATGGAATAGGAGAGGCGAGAATTCTGCTCTGAGTCAGGGTCAGCAGCAGAGACTGTAACCAGCACACTGCCCACTGGGTTGTTTTCTGCCACCAGCACTTCATAGGACACTTGCTCAAATTGTGGAGCGTTGTCATTGACATCTGCCAGGGTGATTGGCAAGATGGTGTAGCGGGAGAGTGGGGGACTGCCCAGGTCTGAAGCAGAGATGGTGACGTTGTAGTAGGCAACATGCTCCCGGTCCAAACGGGTGCTGGTTAGCAGTGAGTACTGGTGCTCGTAGTCCTTACGCAGCTGGAAGGGAAGATCTGGAGAGACGTGACACTGGACCTTGCCTTGCTCACCAGAGTCCCTGTCTCTGACGTGTATCACAGCCACCACTGTGCCTGGAAGTGCATCCTCACTCAGGGAGCTGGAGAAGGAGGTAAGAATGACCTCGGGGGCGTTGTCATTTACATCAGTGATTTCAACCACCACGCTGCAGTGCTCCTCCATGGTGGGTGATCCCATGTCCTTGGCTTCCACTTCAATCTCATATACCGTTGCCTCCTCAAAGTCCAGGTTACCCTGGACACGAATCTCCCCAGTTTCCTCATCAATGGCAAATATCTGGCGCAAGGCAGCTGAGTTGTGGCTGCTGAGGGAGTAGCGGATATCTCCATTGGGTCCTTCATCCACATCGGTGGCATTTAACTTCACAACTAGGGTGCCCAGTGGTGAGTTCTCCACCAAGCGGGCTCCATATGATGGTCTATCAAAGACTGGGTGGTTGTCATTGGCATCCAGGACCTGAATAGTGATGCGTATCTTGCTGGACTGTGGGGGAGACCCCCCATCTTCAGCGGTCAGCACCAGGTGGTGGAAAGCTCTGAGTTCCCGGTCCAGGGCCCTCTCCAGCACCAGCTCAGGAAACTTGCCACCATCTGTGCGCGCCTTCACGTTGAGGTTGAAGTTCTCATTGGCACTCAGATGATAGGTCTGCAAGGTGTTGGTGCCCACATCAGGGTCCTGGGCAGGCTGAATGGGGAAGCGGGCACCCAGGGACGCCAGCTCATAGATGCGCAAGGAAACCTCCTCACTGGGGAAATCTGGTGGGTTGTCATTGATATCCAAGATCTCCACCTCGATGCGATAAAACTCCACTGGGTTCTCGATGGCAAGTTTCAGGTGGAGGAAGCAGCGTGGGTTCTGCCCACAGAGCTGCTCCCGGTCTATCCGCTCGCTGACCATTATAACGCCAGTGTTGACGTTGACCGAGAAGTACTGGGAATCCGAATCGGACAGTACCTGCAGATTAGCTGCCGCCAGTTTCGCCACATCAGTGCCCAGGTCCTTCGCGATATTGCCCACGAAGGCGCCCCGGGTGAGCTCCTCCGGGATGCTGTACCGGATCTGAGCGGAGGAGCTGTGCAAGAACAAACAGAAAGAGAAGACAGGCGGCAGTCCCAGGGACCGGCCCGCCTTCCCTGCCCTCGGCATCCTTGCCGGGTGGCCGGGCGAGGAGCGATGCCCTCCGCGCTCCGGGGCCGCGCTCAGCGCTCGCCGCTCCCATTCATTGTTTGGGGCGGACGTGGTTCGACGGGGGCGGGGATGATGGGGAGCCGGGGGGGGGGGCGGGGGGCGCCGGTGCTCCGCGCAGCCGTCTCGCCATTGGCTCCCAGCTCCTTGCTGCTTCTCCAATCGCCGCTCTTCTTTCCCAGGACAGCAACACCGGCGCCAATCGCAACCCGCCGGCGGTTACCGCCAACCTGCCCAGCCGCTTCCCCGAGCGACAGCGGCGGCCCCCACGCCCCCCTCACCGCGGCGGGGGACTAAGGGGGGACACCGGAGGGAAAGGAGCGGTCCGGCCGCCCGGCCAGCCCCTCGCCAGAACCTCCTTCCCCCTGCCCCTTGGCTCTCACCTGGCCAGGGTCCCGCAGCGTACCGGTAGCGGAGAGGAAAGCCCCTGTTTCCCGCGGTAGGGTGGCGGGGGGCGGGCAAGGCCGCAGGAAGGTGAAGTCACTGCGTTCGGAGCCGGGGGAAAAGCAGGTGCTGTAGCACTGGGAGTGGGAGTCAGTGGGTCGCAGGGTGACCTCCATGTACTTAAGGGTGCCATCAGAGCTGAGTTGGAGCTTGGGGCTGGAGTGCTTGAAGAAGTCCCGGGAGGGCGACTCGCTAAGCCAGCAGCAGCAGCAGGGCGAAGCGGCGGCACGGCCTCTGCGCCGGAGGCACCGGGCAGCCAGGACAGTGATGGTGGCGAGTGCCACGGTGCTAACGGCTGCCAGTGCAATGATCAGGTAGAGGGTCAGGTCCGGCTTCTCCTTGGAACCAGCCAGGAAATCCCGGGGCTTGTAGCTCTCCTCCAGGGCTACCTCCTCCAGGGCCAGAGTGATGGTGACAGTGGTGGAAAGGGGTGGGTCACCATTGTCCATCACCTGGACAATGAGCTGCTGCACTGCTGCGTCAGTGTCCTGGAGGGCACGCGCCGTCCGCACCTCCCCAGTATACAGTGACATGCGGAACAAGGAGGGGTCGGTGGACTGTGGCAGCAGTCGATATGAGAGCCAGGCATTGTGCCCAGCATCTGCATCCACTGCTGTCACCTTGGTGACCAGGTAGCCCGCTGGTGCAGACAGTGGGACCTTCTGGGATGCCGGGACGTCACCATCGCTGGCAGGGTGCAGGATGGTGGGGGGGTGGTCATTCTGGTCCAGCACGAAGATGTAGACAGTAACGTTGGCATGGAGTGGGGGGGACCCCGAGTCCCTCACAACCACAGAGACCGGCAGAACCTGCAGCAGCTCAAAGTCAAAGGTGCGCTGAGCATAGAGGTTGCCATTGTCAGGGTTGATGTGGATGAAGGAAGAGGTGGGAGCACCCTGCACTTGGACACTCTCTATAGAGTAAACAAGTCGGGAATTATCCCCGTCGTCAGGGTCTGAGGCAGAGACAGTGCATAGCAGGGAGCCAGGTGGGTTGTTCTCCGGGAGGAAGGCATCGTAGGAGGGCTGCAAGAAGCGTGGGGGGTTGTCATTCACATCAGATATGTTAAGGAGCAATGTGAGTGTCGTTGTGAGGGTGGGAGACCCACCATCTTGGGCAATCAGCTCCACTATGTACTGTGAGGTGGACTCTCGGTCCAGGCTCTCCCGGGTGACCAGGGAGAAGTGGTTCTGAAGGGACCTGATGGAAAAAGGCACATTGGGAGAGATCTCCAAGTTGACATCCCCATTGGCCCCCGAGTCTCGGTCTCGTACATTAAAGAGCCCCACAACAGTCTCTGTTGGGGTGTCTTCCGGCACTGGGTTCAAGAGGGAGGTGAGCAGCACCTCCGGGGGATTGTCATTGGCATCCTCCACTTCCACTTGTAGCACACAGTGGCCCTCCATCTCAGGGACCCCACCATCATGGGCTCGCACATAGATCTCATAGAAAGGGGATTCCTCAAAGTCCAGGGCCCCACTCACCCGGACCTCGCCACTCCGGGGATCCAAGGCAAAGAGCCTACGGACTGAGTCAGAGGTGTGAACCCCGAAGGAGTACTGTGTCTCCCCATTGGAGCCCTCATCAGGGTCAGACGCATTGAGCCGGAGGAGCAGGGCCCCCACAGGTGTGTTTTCCAGGACTTGCACCTTGTACATGGCACGGTCAAAGGTGGGCGCGTTGTCATTGACATCCAGGACCAGGACCGTTATCTGTGCCGTGCCCGAACGGGCTGGGCTTCCCCCGTCCATGGCCGTCAGCACCATCTGCAGCTCTGGCTGCTCTTCCCGGTCCAGGGCATGCTCCAGCACCAGCTCCGGGAAGAGTTTGCCATCCTGCTGCTGCTTAACGTCCAGGGAGAAGTGGGAGTTGGGGCTCAGCCTATAGGAGGCCACGGCATTGGTGCCTACATCGGGGTCCTGTGCGCTCTCCAGGGGGAAGCGCGCAGCCACTGTGGCAGACTCGGCAATGCGCAGGGTGCGATGAGCAGTGGGGAAGCTCGGGGAGTTGTCATTCAGGTCCAGGATCTCCACTTCCAGGCGGAAGAGCTGCAGGGGGTTCTCTGTCACCACCTGCACCGACAAGACACAGCTGGCAGCTGCTCCGCACAGACGCTCCCGGTCCAGCTGCTGGCTCACCACCAGAGCCCCACTGTCCAGGCGCACAGCGAAGTGGCGCAGGCTCTCCTCTGAGCCCAGGCGCAGCCTGCGACCCGGCAGCTCCTCCACCTTCAAGCCCAGGTCCCGGGCCATGTTCCCCACCACGGTTCCCACCTCTGACTCCTCAACCACCGAGTAGCGGATCTGCCCGGAGACCCAGCCCCAGCCGCAGAGTGAAAACAAACTCAGTACTTGCCATTTCCAGGCGGGTCGCTGGAGGCTGACACTCTCCATGTCTGTGCGTGTCCGACCCGGGACGCAGCAGGCACTGGGAAGCTGCAAAAAAATCCCTGGGTCTCTCTTCTACGGCTTGGAAAACAGCTCCGGGGCTCCAGCAGGCTGCGGCTCTGACTGTCAGCCTCCAAGCAGAGGGGGTGGACTGGGGGAGGGGAACTGAATCACAGCCCCAGCGCGGAGGTGGAAGTGGGGGGGGGGGAAGCAGATTCCCCCCCCGCTTCAGATCAGCGCCCAATTAGCCAAGAGCTCCGTCCCCTCTAGGCCAGCAGTGGCTCCCCGGAGATGCTGGAAGCAGGGGCCTGAGCTGGCATCGGTGGGGCTGCCACCCCCGGTCTCCCCTCTGCCAGCCTGAGTCACTTGCTCCGACAGCTCGCTTCCCGTTTGCAGGGAAACTGCACGTCCTGGCAGCCTGGAAGCTAGGTACAAGCCCTCCCTGTGCTCTCCCCCCTTCCACAATGGTGGCTTCACATTGCGCCCACAGATAAAGGGCAGCTGTCATGAACGCAGGCCAAAGGACTTTTCATGCCCGATGAAAAGGTGCTTGTTAGAGCCCTGAGGTGCCAGGGGCTCTTCTCCCACCCCTTTTCTCCCCCCACAGCTAATACTTCAGCTAATACTTTAGCTGCTGCCTGCTCCCCATGACTGCCTCTATAAGTGAGGCACCAGTACCACTATCAGCCAGAAGACCTCGCACCAAGACACAGATGCCCACCCCTGCCCACCCCCTATAGGTGTCAGAGGCAGAAGGTAGAAAAGCAGAGATCAGTGCACTATTCAAAGCCGGAACACAAACGTTCCCAACACAAACCTGACTGGATGCCCCTTCCTCACCCTGGGACAAGGAAGGGGGTCAACCTTCACAGTACAAATGCACAGAGCAAGCCAACAAACCCACTAGATCACCACCAGATTGCAACATCAGGTCAGGATGTCAGACTGGGAAGGAGGTCCGAGGTACCTGGCAGACACACATACTAAAATTCTATGGCAGACACAGCTTTGCAGCCAAGCAATCTGGGAGGACTAAAGCAGGGGTCTCAGCCTCTCCCGTGAGAAGCTGTGCAGTCATTTCCCCCTCTCCCTGTCCTACAGGATGGTGGCAAGCAGCAGGGTCTTAACTCAGTTCACATCCCTGCAGAAGCCTTGTGCAGTCACATCCTGGAGTCCTGTCCTCAGCACACTCAAAGCCACCCTGACCTCCCCTGGGTGCACACAAGCCCTGGGGGGCTGGGGTCCCCAGCAGTGCGACAGGCAGGGGAGCCAGCTTCTGTCTGGGACCCTGACTGTCCCCACTACCAGGGCACCAAGGGGACCTGGGAGAATAGGTTGGAAGCACCCATGCCCAGCACGGTGGACGGTAGCAGGGACACCATCCTTGTGGGTGAGGACAGAGAGAGTGGAGGTGCTGCCGTGAGGGGCCTCCCTCCCCTCTGCAGCACACACACACCACCACCACCCCCACCACCACCCCCGCAACCCCCGCCTATTCCAAGATCCACGAAGCAGGACCACTCTGCTGCCAGTCAGAGAGAGACGGAGCAAAGAATTTCGTGATTGGTGCAGTCACCGCCTGGTCCCACCTACGACCTGCTCTGGGGGAGAGGAGACGGTATCCTTAAAGGGACAACGCAGCAAAAAGCTGGACGACTGGATTTCACAGCGTCCAGAAACTGGTACCTGCTTGGATTTACTCATTCCCCGAGTGCTTCCAATGATGCCACCGGCAGGAAGCTATTGCAGTAACCTTGACTCTGGGATGTGCACTGCCCCGTCCCAGACAGGGCCATGGAAAACACAGCTGGGTGCCTGACATTGCCGTGGGCAGCATGGGGTGTTGCACCTCTGGGAGTGGGTTTGGTGCTGCTACAGTGCCTCAGCAGAAGCCCCCTGTGAAGCCCACACGGTCTGGGAGAATCCACTCAGTGTCCCAAGGTGGCTCAGTCAGCAAGGGGCTGGATCAAGAAACAGGCTTCACATAGGGGATCCTGCTGTTGCTTGGGACTGCTGCAGCCTGGGGTGGGGATACTGGCAAGACAGGAAAGGTATGGGGTGATTAGAATGGAGAAGGAGATGCCCTGTTCCAGAGGGCTAGAGCTCACCGTATGGAAAGGCTCTGACCCAGATGACCCGGGGAGCTAAGGGATACCTCGTAGCAGGACACATGACCTGCCACAAATAAGTCCAGCACCATCCCCACTGCATCAGTTTGGGGGGCCAGCTGTTGCTTTGTGGATCAAAGGGGTTTAAAACCTTTGCAGGCTTGGCATGGTCTGTGGCATTGGACTGGATCTTCGTTGACAACAAAGACTGAAAATCCAGGACCTAGAGCCAGCCCAACTGATTTTTGACTGCCAGTGCCTTTCCAGTGTAGTACTGGGGAGTAGGAGGGAGCCATGAGTAGGGCTCAGGCTTACCACCTGCCTGTCATCACCTTCCTCCATCCCCACTCTCAAATCATTTGCTCTCCCCCCCACCAGAAGCATTTTGCCAGGACACTTTGGTGGAGGGGACATCCTTGTCCCCAGCTGTAGCACAACCCACACAATGCAGAGGAACACTTGCTCCTGCAGCTGCCACAAATGAGAAGCACTGAGTCTGAGCAGAGATGCAAGAGGGAAAAAAAAAAAAAAAGGAGAGGAAAAGAAAGGCATAAAATAATAAATAATTCTGGGAGGTTTCTGCCTCTGCCTGTGATTCAGCCACAGGGAGCAAGCAGCACACATAGCTCCACACCCATGCACGGCTTCCGCTGCACCTCACTTCCTCTGCTCTGGGGAACTGGTCGCTCCTACTGACAGCCTTCCGCCACCAACTGTCTTGAAAATCCATCAGATCCCCCACCTCTCTGGATCCACTACCACCTCTGCTGGATCCACTACCCAGGCTCATCTCTGAGGATTGAAGTGTTCCTGTAATTGAAAGCTCTTAAATTAAGCTGCATCATTCCCACAGGAGAAGAAGCACAGAAGCTGCCTGACATGCGCAAATGTCTTCCTGGCTGCAGTTTCTTCAGTCAGGACATTAGACATCACCTGGCAATAGCATTATTACAAATCTTGCACCTCTTGTAATAGGATTATTGAAACAACACCTGAGTGGAAGACTCACCATCCTGCTCAGAGGCACAGTTCAGCTCAGCAGATCCAGCAAGCAGCTGGGGCAGTTGGCAATCTCCCCCACCAACCCTGAAGTGAACATTCTTACATGGAAACGAAACCAAAACCATCAGGAGTCAAACATGAAGCGAGGCATGAACGGAACGGGCTGCTCTGTGGTCATGGTATGTCAAATGGAGGAACCGGCATCATCCTTCAGCTTTGCATGCTGCACTGTCGGAAGCAACGCCCCAATGCTCCTGGTGGCTCCCAGCCTCATTTGCACCACCACCTCCCTAGCCCATGCCAGGGCACAATGCAGAGAGGCTATGTTTCCCTCCCAGTGCCCAACCCTGCAAATGCTCCCCTCAGCTCTTATTTTGCAAAGGGAAGGAAATGTCATTTGCAGCAAACTCCCTGCCAAGGATTTGCAAGTGGTTGCAAGCTGACCTCAGCCTCCGCTGGTTACTCACACAAGGCATACCCAAAACTGCATCTGCAAGACGTATGTTCACTAACCTGAGCAAATGGACCCTCTTTACCCTGCTCACCACACGGCAAATATCAGTGACACTCAGGACAGATCATTTGAATTTGAAGAAGACCTGCTCAGCTATAGCTAACCATTCTTTAGAGGCACGGCGTGACTGGATGTTCTCCCCAACTCCCAATCAACTACCATATGGCACAAATGAACCATGGTTCTGCCCAGCACCGAGATATGCCAAGGAAGGAGCTACATTACCTCGGCAGGTGTGGGAAGCCGGCTGGCAGTGCCCACGATCTGGTGGTACAGCCCTGGCTCACCATTCCTCATGGTGCTCTGGCGGCTCCCCAGGGGGCTGGAAGTGAAGGGCTTTTTACACAGAAGATCACTCTGGCGAGAGTCCGTGGTGAGATAGACCTGGTGATAGAAGTTGGGTGGTGTGAGGCCACCCCGCACAGCATCAATGTGGTGGAAAGGCCCTGGTGTCCTGTACAGGGTGCTCCTGGAGCTGTTGAACAGCTCCTTTGACTGCCTCCACTTGTAGCACTTGAAGATGCCCACTGACAACATGGTGATAAAGAAAGCTGCTGACACCAAAATCACAGCCAGGATGAGATAGAAAGTCACATGCTTCCTGGGATCATTGGCAGGTGCCACATCAGTGAGGTCAGCAAGCACCTCCTTGACCATCTCAGCCACAGAAATGGAGACAGTGGCACTGGCGGACAGCACAGGCTCCCCATGGTCTTTCAGCAGGATGACTAGTGTGTGCTGGGGAGCGTCATCCTCACGGAGCTGGCGGGCCGTGAAGATCTCCCCACTGTGCAGCGCAACTGAGAAGAGGCTAGGGTCAGTGGCCTGCAACAGAGTATAGGAGATCCAGGCATTGTACCCTGCATCTGCATCCACCGCCACTACCTTGGTGACCATGTGCCCAGCAGGACTGCCTGGTGCCACCACATCAGTATAGGTGGCATTGGTGTTGGGATGAGGGTACAGCACAGTTGGGGCATTGTCATTGAGGTCAGTGACAAACACACTGACTGAGACATTAGTGGCCAGAGGCGGAGAGCCACTGTCCTGGACCTGCACCATCATGCTGAACTCCACCTGGTCCTCATGGTCCAGGGAGGTGAGCAGGTAGAGGGTGCCATTCTCGTGGTTGATGGAGAAGATGTGGCCTACAGTGGGGTCACCCTGCAAGAGGGTATAGGAAAGAAGGGCGTTGCGCCCAAGGTCTGGGTCTGTGGCGCTCACATTAAGGATGGGGATGCCAGGCACGTTGTTCTCCAGCACATAGACATCATAGGAGTCCTGGGAACACTTGGGAGCATTGTCGTTGACATCTGACACCTGAACCAGGATCTGCTTTACCGCAGACAAGGGTGGTGAGCCCGAGTCCTTGGCTGTGATAGTGATGTTATACTCCGATGCCTCTTCCCGATCCAGAGCTGCTTTCGTTTTCAAGGTGTAGTAGTTTTTGAGGGAGGAGCTGAGCATAAATGGGATCCCAGGGGAAATTACGCAGTTCACCAGACCGTTGTCATGGGAGTCCAAGTCTGTAACACTCAGCAGAGCTACAACTGTTCCTGGGGCTGCATCTTCAGGCACAGGGCTGTACACAGAAGTCACTGTCACCTCTGGAGCATTGTCGTTCACATCTATGACTTCCACCAGCACTTTGCAATGAGCCACGCCAGGAACAGCACCCTTGTCTTTAGCCTGTAAGTAAATCTCATACAGCTTTGTTTCCTCGTAGTCCAGCTGACCCTTGACCCTCAACTCCCCTGTGGCTGAGTCGAGAGAAAAGAGTTCTCGTACCTTGGTGGGCGTGTGGCTACTGAAGGAATAGACGATGTCTCCGTTGGGCCCATCATCCAGATCGTACGCACTGATCCTAGCAACCAGGGTACCACTGGGCGTGTTCTCTCTCACGCTTGCCTTGTAGGTGGACTGGTTGAAGACTGGGGCGTTATCATTGGCATCCACAACATCAATGTGGATCTGCACGTGGGCTGACCGTGGCGGGCTGCCTCCATCCAGCGCAGTCAAGACCAAGTGCAGTTCCCTTTGCTCTTCCCTGTCCAGCTCTTTCTCCAGCACCAACTCAGCGTACTTGCTGCCATCCACCCTCGTCTGCACGTCGAGGGCAAAGTGCAGGTTGGCACTGAGCTGGTAGGTCTGCAAAGAGTTAATCCCCACATCGGGATCTTGCGCGCTCTCTAGCGGGAAGCGCGCCCCGGCCGCCACCGACTCGCTGATCTCCAGCCTCGCCTGGCTGCTGGGAAAAACCGGGTCGTTGTCATTGATGTCTTGGATCTCCACGGCGCCGCTGTACAGCTCCAGCGGGTTTTCCACCACGATCTCAAAGCTGAGGGAGCAGGGAGAGAGCGCTCCACAGAGCTCCTCCCGGTCTATCCGCTCGCTGACCAGCAGCGCGCCGCTCGTCAGATCCACCCCGAAGTACTTCTTGTTGCCGCCGGACACCACCCGCAACCGGCGTCCCGGCAGCCGCCCGAGGTCCAGCGCCAGGTCGGCTACCACGTTCCCCACCGCGGAGCCTCTCCGCGCCTCCTCAGGAATCGCATAGCGGATCGCGGCGGAAACCCAGTCGGAAACGCCGAACAAAAGCAAGAGGCTCAGTACCTGCCCCGTCGTCACCCCGCGGCTCCTTACAGCAACGCCGTTCATCGCACAGGACGGCCGCGCTCCCCGCTTCGTCCCCCCGCCCCGGCTAGAAATCCTCAGCTAGCCCCTTCATGCCGCTGCCCAGCGCGCCCCGGGAAGCGGCGTCCGGCGGGGACACGGGCATTGCTGTGAGGGCTCCGCCGTGACTCACTCCCAGGCTCTCTCTGAGACCGTCTGTGCCTCATCCAGGCTCCGAGCGGGGCCGGGCCGCCAGATTCCCCCCCGCTCCATCATTGGCCGACAGCGGCACACAGAGTCCCGGTCAATAACTGCACGGAGGCGCAGGGCTGCCGGAGCCCCGCCGCGGGGCCACCGCCTGCTGAGCACCGCCGGGAGGGAGCCCGGCGGCCCCGACCCGAGGGCAGCGGGGCTAAAAACCGGCTCACCCTGAAGGGAGAGGGCAGCCCTGAGAGAAACCCAGATAATAAGGACAGCAGGGCCGGGACGGCGCTGGCAGAGGCAGCGTATATCGAGCACGGGGGCTGAGTGTGAAGGCAGGAAGGTGTAAGAGTTGGCGGAGATGCTGAGGCCAAAAGGGGCTATATGGAAACGGGGCGAAGAGGGAGGTGTCCCCCAGGAAAACCTCGTTGGAAAGAGGCAGTCGGAGAAAAAAGGGGAGGTAGTGCAGGTGGAACGACGGGTGGGGAGAGTCGGCCAGGGTAAGCCAGCCCCGGGACGACGCACCAGCTCCGAGTGTCCCTCGGGACTTCCAGGATGACGGCCCTCCCGCCCAAGGGGCTTGGGCAGCCCCTTCCTGACATCCCATGGCTTCTTGACGTCGCCCCTCGGCGTGTCACCAAAGCAGCGTCGCCGGCAAAAGGACGCGGATTTCGTGCTGCCGAGTTACGAGCAGCTCCTCGGGCCGTTGCACACAGTCACCCGGCGGGGGAGCTCTTGCCTCGGGATTCCCCGGAGCATCGTTCCTCCCGCTCCCCACTGCCACCACTGTCCCAGCAGGCATCTTCCCCGACAAATCGTTGAAACCTCGGTTCAATACGCCCTCCTGCTCTCGCCACCTCCCAGTTTCCTCCGCGATACCTGTTTCCACCTGCCAGAGGCAGGGAAATCACGATCTGCGAGGTGCTGGTTCGCCGAGGGCAGGAGCTGTTCCCGTTCCCGTGCAGCAGCAGCCCGGTGGGTCACGGCGCCGCGCCTGGGCGAGAAAGAGCCAATTCCCGGGCTGCCTGCCTGCGTTTGGGGTTGTTGCTGTCAACAACAACTCCTGATACGTCGGGTTTTCCGACATTTCAAGCGCCCGTGCGGACAAAACTACCGTCTATTGTCCGTGACCCGTGCAACTGCTCAGTTCTCGGGGGTGCAATGGGAAGGGGCCAAAGGAGCTTGCTAAGGTACCGCCAGGAGCCCTGTCGAAGCCCAGCTGTGGCCGAAAACCACAACATCCTACATCACCAGGGGTCTTCCCACAGCCGAGCCTGATAAGGAAGGAACGGGCATGAAAAGAAACCAGGCTGGGAATCAGCGCCCACGCGTTCATTCGCTTATGGAGAGAAGCGACGAGGCTCTCCACGCCCTGCAGAACTGGCTCGGAAACGTTGCGGCTCTTTATCTGTTACCCCGCTGCTTGTCGTGGCTGAGCACCTTGTGGAAGGGCTGCAAATGATCCTCACCAATGTGGGAGACGCGACACACACCACAGCGATAGGGACCTCGGTTCTGGCTACGTCTCCTCGCCCCGCACAGTCCCGTCAACTGCCGTGAGCACACGGGATCCAGCCAGAAGGACAATATGAGAAGAGGTCTCTGCATGCTCAGCTATTTCTTTTTCTACCGAATAATCGTTGCCGAAAGATATCAGCGCTACTTACCATTCTGACCACCAGCACACAGAATGTGATAAAAGCATGGGCTTCACACGGATAAAATCCAAAGTTAGTTATCTAATGCTGGATTTTAATATCATTTAATTCTGGAGCAATTTAAAGACTGAGAAGGAAAAATATATTCTTCCCACCGCAGCTACATTTGTGCTCGTAGGTAGGAACGCTTATGCTTCCCTGTCCGTTTTGGAGCACTTCTGTAACAGCCCGTGTCTGCAGGCTTACAGTGCTGACAGCAGATTTCTATTCTCATAAGGCTTTACTCAACTAAATCCCAATTACCTTTCTCTCTTACATATAATCTAAAAAGAAGAAAATCCACAGCTCGCTCCGAGACAAATCTTGAAACGGTCTTCAGCTACTTATTTTCTGATTTTCTCTGAAGCAAGCCCCGAATCTTTTTTTTTTTTTTTTTCTAGCCACTGCCCATTTACTGTCTTTCCTAAACTCTGTTTACTGAGCAACTTCTCTGGCGTGCATATCGCAGTTCTGAAGGAGTTTTTCTTTCTATGAGTGCACACACGACCCATATTCAGATTCCCTTGTCCGCTTAATCCCAGCAGCAGTAGGATGGCCAAGCAGCAGAGAGCTGCGTACATCGAAGAGGTCTCAGAAAGACATGGAAGACTGAAAATTTCCACCTCCCGCATTTCAAGTGATCTGGAGACATTACGTCTCCTCCACTTTGATGGGAATCCCGAATATTGAAGCCTCGAAGCTCCTGAAAACACCGTTTGGAGGGAGAGGAATGGAAATGTTCGACAGCTAATGGGAAAGGCGCCTTTCCCCTGCAACAGGAATTCCTTTGGGGGTGGGTTCAAGCCAAATCCCAGCCAGAGCCTCTCATTCCCAGTTCTGCTGGTGCTCCAGAGGAACTTTGCTGGCCAAAAGCATTCTCTGCTCAACTCCAGACTCGGAGCTACCAGCCCCAGCTCCCCGCATGAAGTGGAAACGTTAGGTCACGCGTGCACACATCATCTTCATTTTGAGGGGTTCAGAGTATGAAAAGAACCCAGGTGAAACAGAATACAGAGGCCTACAAAGTCGCTGCCCTCATTGAGTGAACAAGTCGGGATCGATCACACATTGTTATCACAGAAAGCACTTAAATCTGGCAGAGACAATAAATGAAGCAGTCACTAGGCCAAGATGAAATGAGTGTCTCAGTTTCAGACCCCATGACCCTTTTGTCCCTGATTCACCCTATGCCCACGCTACCACCCCAGCCCACTGAAACTAGGACCCAGAGTAGGACAGGCAGAGAGACAACTGTACTGACAGAGTAGAGAGTATAGACAACATACTCACAAGCCTCCTCAGTCCTCAAGGCACACAACCTTTCATTCGTGAATGAAAACGGGCAGGTCAAAAGAAAGATTCAAGAACACACACACACACTCACACAAGAACCTCTCAAACCTAAGCCACTGAACAGTGCACCGGGAGGAGACGTTGAGCTCTGCCTGTTGGCCACGGAGCCCCAAAAGCAGAAGAGGGGAAGAAGATTCACATAAGTCCGCAGAGAGGGACCACAGCACAGAAGCTCACCTGTGCCGAGCTCCCGGGGCTGGGAGGGTCCTTCCCGGAGTGAGTGACTGAGCCTTGTTCCCGGGCCAAGAGACGGTCAGACTGCACTGCCGTCCCTGGTCTCAGAAATGTGAAGTCCTTCTGGCCCGACTGGGAGGCTAAACACACCTCATAGGAGTAAGGCAAGGGCAGAGAACTGCTGCAATAGTTGTACGGTGCCTTTGAGCCCAGGCTGGAATAGAGTTCCTTGTCAGAAGTTATAAAAACAGGAGGGCCCCTTGACCTCCGGCATTTAAAGAAAAATATCAAAATGACTGTGAAAACGAATAACAAGGACACGAGAGCGAGCGCCACGACAAGAATGAAGTTTAGATCAGAGGTCAGCTCTGACACAGTGTCGCTGTCGCTCAGCTCCGGCAGCGCCTCCTGCAAGCTCTCGGCCAGCACCACGTGCAGCGTGGCCGTGGCCGACAGCGCCGG
>JAOTQQ010000052.1:29900750-29915329 GCA_026546715.1 Gallinago undulata | reverse complement strand
GCCTTGGCCGGGAGCACCACCCTGCGGCCCGCGGCGGGACTGCGCCCTGACGGCTCGCACCGCCACACGGCCTCGGCCGCACACGCGCGGCCCCGCGCACACACAACCGCACACGGCGCCGGGGAGGCAAGCGCCGGCAAAGAGCCCCGGGAGTCCTGACTTGACTATACCTCTTGATTTCGAGCGCACGGGCAGCGCCGGCACCTGCCCCATCTCTTGCCCCTCTCCCCCCTGCCCAGAGCCCGCGAGCAGCCGGGCGAGCTCGATTCCCCGGAGGGCACTCCCTGCCCTTCCAGGAATAAGGCAGCGAGGCATTTCCCGCGGCACCGTTGGTCGGAGATTCAGCCCGGAAGCACCGAGCTGCCTTCCCTGCTTGGAGAAGCCGTGCGGGAGCCTCCGCAGGTGCAGTACGCACGTAACAGCTGAGGTCGGCAGTAAGCTGGGGAGGCTCGGGCTGATGACAGGGAATGGGAGCAGGTCTCGATAAGGCTCAGGCATGGACGCGACCCCCGACCTGCCATTCCACCGGCTGAACATGCGGAGAAGCTGTGCTCCCTGGTTCGCCTTCCCTCTCTCCCGTTGGATGCGAACTGCACAGCGGCTCTTCGTCCTTGCCTCCCCCTTCCTCAGGACTGCTTTGTGGGCTGGGCAGGACGGGCCTCAGGAAGCAGAACTGACTCCTCCCCGAGCTGCTGCTCAGACACACTTCGTATCTGCTCATTCAGTGAGACAGTGCCCGTGCCGGCCACGTCCACGCCGCCGGAGGTGAAGTCGCTGTCAGCGTAGTAGCGAGCAGAGGGAGGAGAATGGCGTGCCCGGAGGCGAGCCTTGCAGAGCTTGACCACCGAAAAGGCGAGGATGGAGAGGAGGAAGACCAACGAGACGCAGCCTAGGGCTGCAATGAGGTAGGTGGTGAGCAGGCCCTCCTCGGCCGCCTGCGACTGCTCCTGCTGCCGCCCCGCAGTAGCCTGGGAGAGCTGGAGGAAGGCGTCGGAGAAGTCATCCACCTGGGCGATGCTGAGGGTGGTGGTGGCGGTGTGCAGCAGCTGCCCGAGGTCTCACACGAGCACGACGAGCCTCTGGTGGAGCGCGTCCCTCCCAGCCACGGCCCGCGCTGTCCGCACCTCGCCGCTGTGCAGCACCACGTGGAACAGCCCTGGCTCCGTCGCCTTGGCCAGCTCGTACAACAGCCACGCGTTCTGGCCCGCGTCCGCATCCACTGCCACCACCTTGGCCACCAGGTAGCCCTCCTGCGCCCAGCGTGGCACCAGCTCGCCCACCGCCGCCAGGCTCTCGTGGGACAGGTGCAATACCACGGGTGCGTTGTCGTTCTCGTCCCGCACCACCACGCACAACACCGCCTGGGCGCTGAGCGGCAGCGACCCGCTGTTGGTGGCACGCAGTCACCTCCAAGGCGCTCACCTCCTCGCAGTCCAGCGGGCGGAGCGCCCGCACAGTTCCGCTTTCTGGGTCCACGGACAAGAAGGATACCGCTGTGGGCGCGCCCGGTCTGGGCGGCCCCAGCGTAGCTCATGCGGGCGTTTATTCCGGCGTCAGCGTCCGTGGTGTTCAGACGATCCAGGCTCATCCCTGCGGGTTCGTTTTCGCTCAGCACCATGGTGTAAACGTCCTGGGAGACGGCGGGCGCATTGTCGTTCACATCCAAAAGCCGCACAAGCAGGGTCTTGGACGCCGAGAGCGGCGGAAAGCCCTCGTCGCGGGCGCGGACCGTCACATTGTACTCCGTCACCTGCTCCCGGTCCAGCGCCTCCAATGTCACCAGCACGTATGCATCCACCGCTAGCGGCGTGAGATTGAAGGGCTGCTCGCCAGGTAACTCGTCCAACAAATCCCGGTCCCGCACGTTGAACAGAGCCACCACAGTGTTTGGCGAGGCAGTTTCCAAGAGAGTGCTGGTGAAGGACGTGATGATCACCTCAGGGGTGTTGTCGTTCGCGTCCTCCACTTGCACCTCCAGGTTACAGTGAGTGGACAGACCCCCTCCGTCTGTGGCCTGGACGTCTAGCTCGTAGGTCTTTGTTTCTTCATAGTCCACCGGCTTTTTCAGTCAAATCTGCCCTGTCCCTGGATTTATTTCAAATGTCTGGAGATTTTCTTCTGAATTTTGAACTATGGAATAAGTTACTTCCCCGTTCTTTCCTGAGTCTAAATCGCTAGCAGACACCACCGCAACTGGGGTATCTTTGTTGCTGTTTTCTAACCCTCGGACTTTATACAGACTGCTGGTAAATACTGGGATGTTGTCATTTATATCCATGACTACCACACGGATTAAAGCCATACCAGAGCGTGGTGGAGACCGGCCGTCCACAGCTGTGACACTGAATGCCACTTCTGCCTGCTGCTCCTGGTCCAGGGCCCAGTCCAAAATCAGCTCAGCATACCGCCTGCCCTCACTCCGTCTGCGGGTGTAGATATGGAAATAGTCATTTGAACTGATACTGTAGTGCTGAAGACTGTTGTTCCCTGCGTCTGGGTCCTGAGCGCTTTCCAACAAAAATCGAGCTTCTGGCACTGCACTTTCCAGGATCTTTAAAACTATCTCTCTATTTAAGAACACGGGAGTATGATCGTTTATATCGGTGAGGCTTACCTCAGCTCCGAAGGACTGCAGCGGGCTCTCCAGCAGCACCTCGAAACGTACCAGACAGGGCTCACTCTGCCCGCACAGCTCCTCCTGGTCCATCTGCTCTCGCACCACCAAATCCCCGGTATGCTCTTCCAGCTTTAAATACTGCTTTTCTCCTTCATGAACGAGCCGAGCCTGTCGAACCGATAATTCCTCACTGATCAGTCCCAAATCTTTGGCTATATTCGCCACAAAGGAGCCTCTCTCCGCCTCTTCAGGCATGGAACACCAGGCGATATCAGCTCTCATCCCCAACACGCAGAGGAGCAGGATCAGAGCCACCGTTTGCCCTGGGAATGGTTCCTTGTACTTCCTCAGCTCCATTCCCTCCCAGACAATCGATCTCCTCCCCTTGCGAACTGGATGGAGTTGGCGATCCAGCCTGCCTATAGAACTCCGTTCAAAGTATGGCCACCACTTGAATAAGCAGTGCTTTTGGCTGACTTTTGTTGGAAACCGAGTTTTATTTAAATCTGTTTTTTCTTATGTCCCGCCCTACAACAGCTTGAAATGTTTATGCACGGTGAAGAAATTACTTTTGGTCTGTTTCGCTAAAATGCTGTAGAGTGTTACAGGTGTCTAGCAAGACACGGTCTATGAACCACAGCAGCAATCGCCATGTAGTTCCCTGTAGTAATTCTCAGAAGGGTTTCTGGAAGGAATTGAGATTATTCCCCCTACTGGGAGCCCTCGTGAAGAGTTTGGGGGCAGCATATCTCGGACTTGGCTTAGAAAAGTCCCCTCCATCTTGCTTCAGCTTCTAAGAATGGCCAGTTTCCAGGTCGCTCTGATTTTCCCTACGTAAGATTCACTCCAAATACACCAATTAATTATTGAAATCCTGCTCTTAAGGTGGATGTATCCTCAGCAATGACTAACAAATTACCTTTGAGACAGCACACTCACCCAAAGGTGTTCCAAGCAGGTTTTATTGTTTTCTGTCATCAGGCATTTGACTCTTAAAATATGTGAGCGACAGGAAATATCACATTACTTTATAAATCAATATCGATTAATGAATGGAAAAGAAAACAGAAAGCTTCTTGATTCCCTATGTTCTACAGTGCCTTAAGTGTATTGTAAATATTTCAGCCTATTTTACTGTAAAACCACAAACAGTACTTTTAATCATCTACTACCTTATACTCAAAAACCCTGAAACGTTCATTTCAACTTCACGTTACAAAAAAATAATATATTAAAAAAAGGGAATACCTTGATCAAAGCCCACAAAGAACTTTTAAATTCCTGGCCAAATAGGCAAGGTCGGCCAATGTCAGATGTTTCTAAGGTAATCGGTTCTGCTGGTTATTAAGGAGTTACTTTGCAAGCACCACTTGATTTCTCTTAATATCTGTTTGGCCTGGTATTGAACAGACTGCAGAAAATTAAGACACTATTACCGAGCACTCTCCATGAGACAAAGACAGACAAAGAAATAAAAAAAAAAACACCAGCATAACTAAAAAACAGTACAGTAAAAATTATGTAGGAAAAAGTCATCTTGAAGAGCTGCTTCCAGTTTTCAGGATTTAGCTTAACATCTAGAAGCAATGGGAATCTCACAATCAAACATAAAATTTCCATGTATTCAACATGCAACACAGTCCTCCTTCTCTATCCCTATCACAATTACAAAATATCTACATGAATAAAGTACTGCTCAAGAGGAAAGTGGTTTTACTCTCTCACAGAGAAGGCAGCCACCTTTCTGGTACTTTTCTGGGGTGTTTGGTCTCTTCATTTTCTTTTCCCAATGAGCTCATTAGCCAAGGAGGACCGACATGCTTCTCTTTGTGCTTCTCTTTCTCCTCACTTACTGATGGGTGAGCCAAGGGTTTGAATCAGAATTGACGTTTAGCTCCATTCCCCTGTTTGCAGCGCAAGCCGCTTCAGCAGCCCTGGGACCTGGGTCTTCGGAGAGGGGAGCTCTGCCCTGCAAAGAATCACAGAATCACAGAATGATATGGGGTTGGAAGGGACCTCTGGAGATCATCTAGTCCAACCCCACTGCCAAAGCAGGTCCATCCGAGCCGATTAGACAGGAACGTGTCCAGGTAAGTGTTGAATGTCTCCAGAGGTGGAAACTCCACCACCTCTCTGGGCAGCCTCTTCCAGTGTTCTGCCACCCTCAAAGCAAAGAAAATCTTCCCCATCCTGATCAGGTGGCCTGGAATAAACACCCACAACAGTGTCCCTCATACTGGCCTGCCCCTTAATCCTCACCCACAAGAAGAGTGCAGAAGGTTGTCATTTGGGCGTTGAAGGTAAGCAGACATCAGTGAGAAGCTTAGAGGGTATGTCTTACACCTCTACCTGCATAACACTACTCTTCTCTACACAGAGCCAAAGAGGAGGTTGGACAAGGCAATGGCTCTCTGACCTTAAGAGGGACAATCTAAAGCTGGCAACCATGGTGGGTCTCCACCCTTGTATATGTTGATCGTCTGGGCTCTTCTGAAGTGCTGGATGTATCCCCGCAAACTGGTAACCTCATGAGGAGAGAAGGAGCTGTTTGAATGAGCACCTCTTGTCTCCCCCATCATTTTTGAACATCCAGAGTTTAACGGGCATTACGGGCACAGTACAGTTTAAGTTCAGAGAAGCACTGGGAAGAGAAATTCTGATACTGTCAGAAAGAGATTGGGAGGGTGCATTGTAAAACCCTGATAACCATACTTTTTGGGCCACAATAACATAAAGGAACTTAATGGCACAGGCTCCCACTTCTGTGACCTCCAGAGTCTTGTAAGACAGCTTGAGGTCAGTGCTAACACGACGCAGGAGTAGGGCACTTGGCAGCAGTGAGCACCCGCTCCTAACAGCAGTGCAGAGGACACCGTCAGTGATGTGACACAGTGCGTGCAGAGGACCCACTGAGTGGCACACACATCCATACCCCTACTTCTCCTGGTCCAGCTGACACTCTTTGCGGTGACAAAAAAGACCTGATGTCACGTGAATCCTCAGAGCCTAGAGCCGGATGCAGAGGGGGGCAGTTAGTCAGGATTGCAGAGCAGCCGAGTCCTGCCAGATCCTCCCGGGAGGTCCCCTCCAGCAGCTCTGAGACCTTCACTACCCTCTTCTGCCTCCCCAGTAGCTCCTCCACCACTAGCTCTGCAACATCAAGAGTCCGTACCAGCAGGTGCGGGCACTCCCCAATCAGATAAGCTCTCGCCCCCCACCAGGTCCTGCAGTGCTGCTCCCTCCCCACTCCCTCAGCCCGGGCCGGTCCCTCACCTGTGCAGCCGCAAAGTCGCCTTCTTCCCCGATGTTGGCCACCTCTTGCGAGCACACTGAGCTCCGCTGTTCGCCCAGGCCGGGGGGGAGCCCGACAGGGAAGCAGGGGAAGAGGGGCCGGAGGAATCGGAACTCGCTGTTGACGGTCCCGGCGGCAAAGCAGATGTCATACACGTAGCTGCGGGGCAGGGAGCCCGCTTCGCTCTCCGGGGCAGCCTGCGGGAAGGTGGGCAAGGTCTCAGCCTCACTCCGCCTGGCGCACCGCAACCTCACCACCGCAGCAGCCACAGAGGTGGCCAGGAAGAGCACTGACACGCAGGCCAGGCAGACAATGAGGTAGAGCGTCAGGGCTCCGTCGGGCTCAGCGGCTGGCACCTCCTCGCTGCCCTGCATGTGGGCGTCGGCGAAGCCATCCACCAGGGCAATGCCCAGGGTGGCGGTGGCAGAGCGCGGTGGTTGCCCACGGTCTCGCACAAGCACGACGAGCCTCTGGTGGAGCGCGTCCCTCCCAGCCACGGCCCGCGCCGTCCGCACCTCGCCACTGTGCAGCCCCACGTGGAACAGCCCCGGCTCCGTCGCCTTGGCCAGCTCGTACGACAGCCACGCATTCTGGCCCGCGTCCGCATCCACTGCCACCACCTTGGCCACCAGGTAGCCCTCCTGCGCCCAGCGTGGCACCAGCTCGCCCACCGCCGCCAGGCTCTCGTGGGACGGGTGCAGTACCACGGGCGCGTTGTCGTTCTCGTCCCACACCACCACATGCAACACCGCCTGGGTGCTGAGCGGTGGCGATCCGCCATCGGTGGCGCGCACTGTCACCTCCAAGGTGTGCACCTCCTCGTAGTCCAGCGGGCGGAGGAGATAAACTTCCCCGCTTTCAGAGTTCACCGACACGTTGTGTTGCCCCTTGCCTTCCTGCTGCACCAGCGCGTAGCTCACGCAGGCGTTTTTTCCCGCGTCGGCATCTGTGGCGCTCACGCTGCCGATCCGCAGCATGGGGCTGTTGTTTTCCATCACCGACATGGTATAAATCTCCTGCGTGAACTGCGGTGGGTTGTCGTTCACGTCCAAGATCTGCACCAAGAGGCTTTCGCGAGAGCTCAGCCACCTTGTGCCCCAGTCCCTGGCTGTGATGCTGATGTTATACTCCGCCGTCTGCTCCCTGTCCAGCGCTGCGCTTGTCCTCAGCTCGTAGTAATTGTCGAAAGTGGGCGTGAGACTGAAGGGCAAGTCCCCGTCGATTGCGCACTCCGTCCTGCCGTTGTCCCCGGCATCCCGGTCCCGCACACTGAACAGGGCTACCACGGTGTGTGGTGGGGCGTCCTCGGGAATGGAGGCCGTGAGAGAGGTGAGCACTATCTCTGGGGTGTTGTCATTCACGTCCAGGACCTCCACTTGCACTTTGCAATGCGATGACAGCCCCCCGCCGTCCGTGGCTTTCACCACCATTTTGTGCATTGTTGCTTCCTCGAAGTCCAGTATGCCTGCCACCCGAATCTCCCCAGTGTCAGGGTTCAGCTCAAAGAGCTGCCGGGACCGCTCCAATGTCTGCGTGAAAGCGTACCGCACTTTCCCATAGGAGCCTTTGTCAGGATCCGCAGCCGCGACTGTGACCACCAGCTGCTCCAGGGGGCTGTTCTCAGGCAGGCGCACCTCGTAGACCTCAAGACCGAAGACTGGGATGTTGTCATTGGCATCCAGCACCACAATCCGGAGCTGAGCCGTACCAGACCTGGGTGGCGATCCCCCGTCGGTGGCAGTGAGGAGTAGATTCATCTCGGCCTGCTCCTCGCGGTCCAGCTGCTGCTCTAGGATCAGCTCCACATATTTTTCTCCATCTTTCCCAGTCCCGAGAGCGATGGAGAAATGTGAATTGGACTCGAGGGTGTAGTTCTGCAAGCCATTGCTGCCCACGTCCTTGTCCCGGGCGCTTTCCAGAGGGAAACGGGACCCAGGAGATGTCGTTTCAGGAATCTCTAAAACCATCTCCTTCTCCGGGAACACGGGGGAGTTGTCGTTCACGTCACGAACCTCCACCTCCCCTCGGATCAGCTGCAAGGGATTTTCAAAGAAGATCTTAAAGAAGAGCGTGCAGGTTTCACTCTGCGGACAGATCTCCTCCCGGTCCAGCGGCTCCTTTGCCGACAGGACTCCCGTGTTTGGATTGAGGCGGAAAAGCTGCTCGTTCCCCTCGGACATAATGCGCGCCTTGCGAGCTGCCAGCTGGCTCAGAGAAAGCCCCAGGTCCTTCGCAATATTGGCGACAAAGGAGTCCGTCTCCATCCCCTCCGCCAGAGAATAGCGGAGGTTTTCGCCCCAGCTCTGACACGCACAAACGCCCAGAATAAACAAGATCACTTGCCTCCTGCTGCCTCCGCTCCGTCTCCCACACGCCATTGCTCTCCTCAAAAGCCATCCACCGTCCTCCACACTTCCCAGCATTTGCCAGCAGCGTCCCAGGCAGAGTGGTGGTGGTGAGGCAGCCGGGCTGAGGGCGTCTGAAAGCCCCCGAGCAGCCCGACTCCGTGTCCCGCCGCCCTTCCCGAGCAGCGAACACGGGTTTTTTTTTTTGTTTGCTTTTTTCCTTTTGTCTCCCTGTGGCTGCAAACGCGGTGCGGGCGGAGGAACCTGCCGGTCCGTGGCCAACACCCCCACCCAGCGTCGCAAGGGGGAATTTTCCCTCTGCCTTCTCCGGGGCAGCGCTGCTGAGCGGGTGTCTGCTGCCGCAAGTTGCACTCTCCGTGCCAAACCGAAGCCCAGAAGCTGCCCTCGCTCGGAAGCAGGCTCCCTCCCCGCGTACAGAGCTCTGTTCCGGGTATCGCTCCCCAGATCGCAACCCATCTCTTCATGCAGAACTCTTGGGTTTCTTCTGTGTTGTGAAGGCACTGAAAGACCTGCCACTTCCACGGGTGGCATTGCGGGATTTCCTTCTTTTCTCCAGGACAGTTGACAAGTGGGGCTGATCAGAGAAGCACCGGTATTGAAGCTGAGCGCTTGAGCTTGTGCCAAGGAGGGGATAGAGAAAGGCCCTTAGCACAGCGTGGTAGTGGGAGCCAAGGTCTGTGCCGAAGACCACATGACATGCCCAGGATCAGGCACGGTCTTCTTTTACCGCAACTGCTCCTGCGGCCTCAGCAGTGAGGTCCAGCAAATGCACAGGGAGTATATTGGAGATGTGCAAAACTGCCTTGAAGACCAGTCTTCCTCTTACAGAATAACAATAATAAAAAAAGAAAAGAAAAGAAAAGAAAAAGAAAAGAAAAAGAAAAGAAAAAGAAAAGAAAAAGAAAAGAAAAGAAAAGAAAAGAAAAGAAAAGAAAAGAAAAGAAAAGAAAAGAAAAGAAAAGAAAAGAAAAGAAAAAGTCCTGTGATCTCACAGTTGTGATAAAGCGTATTTTTGGAATAATGTATATTTATATGTATGAATGCTATGTCTAAAACATGCCTAGAACAGACCAAAAGCTACTGGCTAATCTGCAAGGTACTGAGCTGATTTTAAAAGAGCAGCTTACAATTCCGTGCCATACTGTCCTTGCGAGATTTGTTGCAAAATATTCATCAGGTTGCACTACCACAGTGCAGACCAGGAATGAATTTTACTGAGGGAAACCACTTGCTCTTCATTATCAATGTGTCATTGCTATTGAGAGAGCCAGAATAAATCAGTTTGATTTCTCTCTGACTACAATATTTGGTATACTTGAAGACATGGAAGCAGGTGGCATCAAATACATGGAGTTAACAACTTCTCCATTCTGTTTTCCTGGGGTAGGCTTCATCTCACCTGAGATTAGTCACCAGGAAATCAAGCATTTGTTGTAATTTAATTTACTTTTCTGTCTAGGAGGAGAGAGAGGACTCATTCTGGAGTCAGTGTCTAAAATAAGTAAGTCACTGATACATCAATAGATCACTAAAGTTAGATAAATCCCACTTTTTGACTCCATAAAGTAATAAATGCTGCAAGTGAGCTTCCTGCAAACCAGCTTCAGGACGTCTGAAATCAGCGGGTTTGTCTTTTATGCTTTCTTCCAATTCACGTTAAATCTCAGAAGGCAAGGTAGCTCCACCAGAGAGTGAATGCAGTCCTGATACTAAATTATATGTAGGTTACAAGGGGATCTATAAGGTCATTATTTACCACATTTGGTCTGTTATAACTAGCTATCATTCCAGCTGTGAACTTTTGCTGTTCATCTCCTATACTTCCTATAGCCACACTAATGTATGAAATATTTGGGAAGCAAAATTTATTTTGAAGAGTAATACTTGCAGTACATAAGCCAGGATCTTTCATCAGTCCTGTAGAAAACTGTGGGCAAAGGATTTCCCTTTGAAAGCCAGACTTACGTGAGATCTATATTTTTGTCCATTTACTCCTCGGAGATGCATAATCTCCCATTTTTCTTACTCTTGTCCTTCCTTCTTGCTGTTCTTGGATAAACACACAGCTCTATCCCTTCCCTGGGCAGCATTAGCCAACGCTGAAGCCAACATCATCACCTCTATGATAGTCCCAAGCCCTGTTGGCCCAAGCTTGGTCCTGGGCTTAGGTTTACCATGTGGTGGGGTGTTACACTACGGTACCAGCTGAGCCATTGAGCCAGAATAAACAGAATGCATTTTAACATAAAGGGATATAGTACAAGAAATATATTCTCAAGTCTTGGAACTGTAACCATGTGTTACCATATTGTCTTCCTTCTGCTCCTTCTGTTTCTTATTTTCACACATTGCTCCATTCTTTTGCAAATCTTTCCTCACAGAATGTTAAGAAACTGAGATCTACCTTAACTAAAAGCTGTTCTGCTTTACATCATATTCATGTTGTTGGGCTGGCTGGTATCTTTCATCTTTCAGCTTTCTCATGGCTCTCGACATTTTATATCTATCTCGGTTTAGCTTCATTTACTATTCCTTATACCTTCTTTCTGCCTGCTGTGATGGTTCCCTAATTATTTCTTTGTGCTTGACCATATATTCTGACTTAGACTGGCATTACAATTGATAGAGCTATCATATATCTCTGCAACTGTGAGACAGAAAAAGATCAGGCTAGATTCCATTTCCTTGCCAATATATTATTTCCTTGGCTTTGTTTCTTACAGTGTTTTCCACACTTCATTTTAGACAGTTTCAGTGAGTGGTTCTCAAAGCGTGGTCTACAAATAACCACTTGACAGCAACACCACGGTACGCGGTCAATGAGCCGTGTTGCCTTTAATAGTGTTTTCAGCTAATATTTTGATGATATACGTGCACAGGGGTACTCGGGAAATTCAGAGATGGCCAGTCTGGAGCACAGAAATTTGCCAAACTGCTAGTTTGAGCAGTATAACTCCATAGTTTCCCACCGACTGACTTTAGCCACGGCATATTGTGCTGATGGAGTACACGCTGATGAAGGCGGCATTTTAAAATTAGAACAGAGAGCGCTCCCTCTGCCACTACAAATCTGCACGCTGTAAGGTTGTTTTGCTTCTGGGAAACATAAGGAGAGATTGCCTGGTGGCGTGATCACCGCACCAGGGCACTCGGAGGCCACTGTATGTCTGATTCCTTGTGTGGAAGTCTGCCTGACTCGTGTTCCCAGAGAAGAAACGCATCCTGTTACGCAGACAAGCACTCCTTGTGAAATCCTGCAATATTCAGAGAATCGCGTTGCCTGGCCAGAGTTATTAAGATTTTTGGCGAAGGATCTGTGGCTCCTTCCCATCTCCTTACTATTCTTTGGGACAGCATGGTAGGAAAGAAGCTGCAGGACATGGGATGGGGTAGCTGTCACCTGTGCCACAGGTTACTCCCTGGTCATCCCCACGGCTGCAGGTGGCATCCCGGGCAGGGTCCTCTTCCAGGACACGGTACAGCCCCAGCTCAGACCAGACTATCCCAGTATACTCGCTGGCTCTGCAGTCTCCAAACTCTTCCAAGGCAAGAGAGAAATACACAATTCTGTGGAATTGTAAAACATAGATATGTCTTTTGTCAAGCTGTTGGGAATGAAAAATAGTTTAAGAATAAGAGCCCAGAAAGTGTTTTTTTTTTTTTCCTATAGGAAATCTCCCAAGAGCATCTTTGCTCGCTTAATTTATCTAAGGCAAAGCTAAAATGGCTTCTGCTTACTTCCTCCCCCCTCCCCTTTTTTCATATAAAAAAAAAAGTCTGCTTATAAAAGGAAAAAAACTAAGATCAGCACCAGGCAATTTGGGATATGACTGTATACAGAAAAACTTCTCAATATCCCACCAAAAACTGCTGCGAAATTTCTAATTTCTGTGAGTGTTCAGAAAGGGTGAGGGGGGGCGGCTGCATTCAGTTTCAATGTAATTCATACTTAAATGAAAAATCGTTCCCTAAATGCTCTTCCTTTGTATAATCACTGTGAAAGCCAGGGAGGGGGCTGACGGGGGGTGCGGGGGGAAGCATGGGAGACAGAGATTCTAATTATTTTATTTCTTTCTCTTCATATCTATTGTTGATATTCATATTTTGCCATGGTCATAAATTATATACTGTATTTCGAAGCTGTGTTCTTTCCTGTCCTGACTTATGTTAATCAATGTGTTTGTTACCACACATCTTGAATATTGCATTTCTCTGGTGGCTGGCTTATCATCATCTATAATTATTCCAACTCCCAATTAGGTCTGAACTCTTCTGTAGCGTTATTTACTTGCTTCTAGCAATGAGACAACATGCTATATCTTTTCTTTTTTTTTTTTTCTTCTAGGTTGGTGCTCAAAACAAATTTTATTAAAAATTCTCCTGTTGATATTAGAGTCATTTCTCGTCCTCCTTATTTTCCAGGCCATTGTACCTGGGTCTTTCTTGACCTTTTATTCCCCATTATGTCTTTTGTATCTATCTCATTTATATAGTTATCTCTCTGCCCAATTCAAAGGTCGTTTAATTCTTGAAATAACCTCCACACACACAGTGGGTGCCATGTATGACACAATAGCCCCATAAACAATGCCACACAACTGCACAACCCATCAAACCTTTCCAGAGAGGTCTTTTGTGAATGTTTTTTTGAGTCATATTGCCTGAAATCCTGATTACCCAGGAGTATGCTCACACTTTCTAACATCCCAATACCAAATATGGAAGTAATGTAGAAAAATCTACCAGAATGGTAGCTAGAGAGAGGCACAAATGGTTGAAAATGATTAAACAAGCCCTGTTGGTGGCCTGTGGATGTTTATGATTAATGTAGATTTAATCATCAGCATGTAATAAAAATTCATCTCTTCTAATTGGCTTTTTTTATTTATGCTTCTGCTGCTGAGGGAAAAAAAATATATATTTCTTTGTATTAATGTTCCAAATTCTGCAATTACAGGTCTGTGTGGTGTACAGCTAGGATGTGTGCAAGATAACACAGGCGCTCGCTATCTATTTTAAAACCCTTCTCCAATACAAACAGGCATCATTTTATGGTCAAAAGATCTAAGGAAACAAAAGAACCTTCAACACCTTTTTTGTTTCTCTAATTATTTTGTACCGCATTGATTTTAAATGAATCTGAATGTAGGCTACAAATCCTGGCTTTGGGGACTGTTGAGGAAATGAAAGCCTTCACTGATCTGAATGAGAGCAAACGTGATAAAGGCATGAGGCAGGCTGATAAAAGAGACAACACCACTCAGAAAGAAGCAAGCCTTTTAAGAAATGTCAGATGATTATTTATTATTTCAACTGCAGTATCCTAAGCACTCCAGTCATGGTGCCATCTCACCAGGTATCGTAAAAGTAATTAACCGAGCAGAAAACCCTTCCTGGGACCTCAACAATACGGTTGTAGCTTCTGAATGCTTTGTTCCTACTTTTGATTTTCTTTTGGTCACAGAAAAGCTCAGAGATTTGAAGTTTCAGAATTACTGTCTTCTGTGGAGGCTCTGTGCTCTTTCCTCTGCAAACGTCTGTGAGCTGCTTTTGTGGCTCCGTAACCCTTCACGTGTTTCCTTCTGCTTTAAAAGATAATCTGCAATGATAATAAAAAGTAAGAAAATGACAATAAATGCATAACAACTCTCATCAATAAACAGTATTTCCCTCAGCAATAATCAACACCGTATATCGTTTATGCACTAATCAATGTGTCCATCTCCTTTCAATTACCAATTGATTCTGTATGGCTTTCCCCTCTCACAGAGCTTATTTGTTAATAAAATGAAATGTGAGTAAGTGTTTGGAAATCGCTCTGTGGATAGTGAAAAATAAAAGGTCTCAGGCCAGTTAGAGAAAATGATGCAGATTTGGGGTCCGCTCTTTTTTCTTACTGCATCAGCAAGATCTTAAGGGTGGAAACAAGAGCAAATTGTTTTTTTAAGTAGAGATATCCCCTAAAGGACAAGGATTTGGAAGGGGTATTCGGCACCGTGGGGTTCTGCAGTGTCTGGGGGTGACTTTGGGCACACCTGCACCTTGGTGGGCATTACTGGGGTCTTCTTTTCCTCCCCATCACCCAGCACCAGCTGCGTTAGGGGGTCCGGCCATGCCCCTCTCTCTGGTGAATTCAAGACTGGCGTGACCCCAGTCACACCAGTGGTAGGGCCCTCTAACACAAGAAAGACATTGAGGGGCTGGAGCAGGTCCAGAGAAGGGCAAAGAAGCTGGTGAGGGGTCTGGAGCACAAGTCTGATGAGGAGAGGCTGAGGGAGCTGGGGGTGTTCAGTCTGGGGAAGAG
>JAOTQQ010000052.1:29888094-29900650 GCA_026546715.1 Gallinago undulata | reverse complement strand
GAAAAGAAAAGAAAAGAAAAGAAAAGAAAAGAAAAGAAAAGAAAAGAAAAGAAAAGAAAAGAAAAGAAAAGAAAATACATCTTGCACTATTTATTTTTGTTTCAAGAAATTTTATTTCAGCTTTTACTATAAAACTAACAATGCCATTTATTTTTTATATATAAATAGAATGTATCTGAACCTGTTGGTTTTGACACCCTTTCCTTTAATTTCTTAGATATTTTGCCTTTTTTTCTGTGTGTGTGAAAAGGACTGACACTGAATCAATACTCACCATGTGAAGTCTTAGAAATTCTCTGATGCCTTCTTTCGTTTTAAAATAAAAGCTTTGAGATTGTGTCAAGTAGGAGAAACAACCAGGGTTGGTGTTAGGATTCCCCAGAATTTTAGCTACTAGAGGACTTTGGACAGATGCAGCTTTTTTTTTCTTTCTTTTATTTTCTTTTCTTCAGTATGTCCTCGTATCGCCCTTTGACTTGGAAGCGTTATAGGACCTGAAGGGCGAACTTACATCAAAGAACGGGTCAGCTCTTTCTTCCTTTCTTCCCTCCATCTGTCGAGCTGCTATCATCATCACCAACACAGAAAATCAACCATAGGCCAGCAAAGCAGCAAAACACAGCAATACATGCGTTGGGGATATGGCTTCTCTCCTCATTTGTGCCATGTAAAAAATAACAGTGATATCTGGGATCCATTTGCTTTGTGCCAGTGCTCCTGCTCAGCTCTTGGCACAGCTGACAGTGGAGGAAGGTGCATATGCTTCTCTGTAACCTAATCCTTATTACTACTACACAGCAGAGAACAGGCACAAGCTGAGATCTTCCACAGACACTTCCCACCCTGGCTGCAGTAACTCAGTAATTGTTACTCTGCACATTTCAGAAGGGGTGTCGTTCAGGTTCAGGTGTAGAAGGGTGTAAGAGGAACAGTGATCTTTAATGGAGCTCTTGCTTTCACTGTATCTTTGTACAGCAGAAGATTTTGCTCTTAGTGTGAAGGTCATATTCTTTCAAATTTTAGAGAACTGCGAAATAAAGAGGGTCACTTTCCGTGCACCACTGGATGGCTAATAATACTGGTGTGTTCTGTTGGGTCACAACAGTAAAATGGATGTGTATGAGTGGATGAAAGAAGTATGTATACTGCCAGACGAAGGCACACTGTGTTTTAGGACAGATCAAGGAACCATGGCCATAATAAGACTGCGGTTTCCATGCCCGAGTGCAAAAGGGGGACCAACCTTCCCATCCTCTCATTCCCTGCCAGCTGCCGGGATGGATTTCTTCTCTCCCTTCTAGCATTCAGACAGCACCTGAATTCCCAGATCTCCTGCAGAACTGCTGCCCTGAGCTCTCTGCTGGATGCAAATGTGAGGAAAGCTGGGAGAATCATTCCCAACCTTCTGGCTCTCCGTTATGCTGTAAATAGCACTGGAACATATACCATTTGTAGTTCATTTTCCGAGGGGTAAACCAGCATCTGCTCTCTGCCTGCGTTCAGTCCAGTTAATTCTGTTAAATGTAAACATTTCTTTCTTGCGGTATTGTTGGTGCTTACCAACAAACGGGCTCTGCCTGAGTCATCCCAGACCTGCGACGAAATCTTTCCAAATCCTCAAGGAATGGAATGTGGCATCAGCGGGCTGAGGAAGCCTGGAAGAGGGTCTCCCTCCTTCCCATCCTCGGTCCTGCCTGTGCTCTTGGCGTTTCCAGGCGGTTCTCGATGCGGCAGTTCCCAGCACATCCCTTGGAAAGGCTGCGAACATTTCGGCTGAACACTCAGCTAATGTCAGCCACGCAGCATCTGGCTGGTGCTGACTGGTCTCTCCAGTCGGCTCCCTGCCCAGCAGCAGCAATACACGCACAGCGCTGGCCAACAGCGGCACTGGACGTCCAACGCAGGAACTGCACATAGGCGTCCGTCCCCCATTACCCCCGGCAGGAGTCTCAGCACGCATCTCCTCCGCTAAGTTCTGGCTGTTGCTAGGACAAATGATGAAACACATTTCCCACTTGAAGTCTGTGGCAAATAAACGCACTTTCTTAGTACTTACTGAGACATTTGGGTTGGCACTAATAATCCAGGCAAGTATGAAACGTCTAGAAGACATCCTCTTACAAACCTTCTGTTAAATGTGCTTAACAAAGATGGGAGCTATAGGCAACTGTAGAAAACATTGTCATGTGTTGTGCACTACATCTTCCAGAATTAAGAGAGACCATCAAGTGGTTTCAAGCACAGGCTGGTTTCTATTTCACAAGGAAAACTCCAGCTGTTGTATGTCCTCTCCTAGAGTAATCTGAAGCTAAGAATCAAGTATTAATAGCAGCATGAACCTCCACTTCCCCTTGGATCAGCTGCAATGGATCTTCAAAGAATATCTTAAAGAAGAGTGTATAGGTATTGCTCTGTGGACAGATCTTCTCTCAGTCCAGTGAATCCTTTGCTGTCAGGACTCCAGTGCTTTGATTGAGACAGAAATGTTGTTCATTCTCCTTGGCCACAATGTGGACCATATTTCCTCCTGGGTAGCAGTACTTCCCATCTACTAGCATCAGTTTGTGAGGTTATCCGCTCTAAAATCTCCCTTGCATACCTTTCAACTTCGAAGAATAAAGGGGTATTCCCTGCTTCAAAAGTCTGAAAGGTTCACAAACCTTCTCAGATACATTCTGCACTCTCTGGTTTCCAAAGATAATGCTGGGTGGAAGACACCTGCCAGATGTCTACTCGGACCTTTTCAATCCTACATCTTTGAATGACTGGAATTCTTGCTCTTCTGTCTAGCTGTGACAATCTCAGTACTTTTCATTTGCAAATAAATCCTTTGCAACGTCAACACTTTGACACTACAAATATCTTTGAAGCCAACTAAGTAATTCTCATTTAGTAAAATTTGTGTTCAGTGAGTTTGAGTTTTTCTATCTTCAACCTCACTCCTACATCAAACATGCAGCAGACAATTTTCTTCACAATTCCCTAGAATTGTGTGTTTTCTTGCATCCTCAGGGCTCAAATTGCCCACAAATAATAGTTTAATTTCTAACTAAATTGATCTATTTTGTTGGTCAAAAAGGTAAATCTACTGAGATTTTTTTTCATTTTTTTTGTGTCCAAGTTATTTACAACTCCTTCCACAGTTTTCTGCAGTGGCTGCTTCAGTTGACTAGGTGAAGATAAATACACATGGAAAGTCACATGATGAACAGACAAGCAGCATAAGGTTGTCAGGCAGTTCAAGTCTGCTGTGTGAAGAATCTTGGTTTTCTGTGTGCTTTTCAGGAAGCAGCAGAGGAGAATAAGATGATTTTCTCAGTGACATTTGAATAGCCTTGAGAAAGAGACTTCAGGGACGGAAGTGTCACACAGCATTTCATGAACAAATGCAAGAAACTTCCAACTTGTGAAGAAATATTCCTACAATTGGCTACCTGAAGATAGTTACTAGAAGTGATTGAAGGAAAACAGTTGAGCGATACAATAAGAAAGTGAGAAGTATCCAGACTGTAAGCTGTTTTGGGCACAGAAATAGCACATTTTCTCTTTAATGGACAGGCCAGAAAGGAAAGAATCTGGGGACAGGTTGGCCTTGGATGAGCTAATATTGAAATTCTAGGTGGTCACCTGAGGAGAGAAACAGGGCTTGAACTGAGAAGCAGATTTGGAAGTGGAGAGAAAGGGGGAGAAGGGAGAGGGAGAGCAATGGTTAAAGGAGAGAAAGATGCTATGCAAGAGGACAAGCATGAATCCGGTTGACCATGCTGATTAAGAAGGGTAAGGACAGATGATCCACCTTGAAGGCATCTTAGGAGGAGTTTGTTGGTGTAGCACCTGTAAGAAAAGAATTAGAATGGGCATTAGTAAAGGGGAAGCAGGGTCCAATCGGCCAGAGGAAAAAGGGTATGGGGAATTCTGGAGAAAAGCAAGAAATGGATTAGATGCTGTTTGAAGTCAAAGCAGGTGCATGAATCAGAAAGAAGTGAAAATGGACATAAAGAAGGAAGAAACAAAAGATGGAGAGGAAGATGAGAAGGTAAGAGAAAAAAAGGTGGCGATATAGTCCTTAAGGTTTGTGCCTTTCCGCATTCTCAGTGTCTAGCTTAGGACCTAGATTTCATCTTTTCCATCTTTCTCCTTCAGAATGCCTCTTTCCATTTGGGAAGCAAGAAAATTATTAGAAGATAGCAGCAAACCAAAGGGAACCCTAGTATCTTTTCCAGTTTAACAAGATGAAGGGCCCAGAGAGGGCAAGCATCAGTGCCCAATTTTCTGTCTCCTAATGCCAGGCTTGGCCCATCTTCCAGCAAAGTTCCCAATCTTGTAACCCTTGGATAGCATGAATATATTGAGAAGGGGGAAACACCTGCCCCAGTGCCACCTAGAAGAGAGTTTAATGGATAAGTGATTCAAGTATAGCCTCATGGACAGTGTGGTCACTGCCTGGAAGGAAACCAGAGTTTCAGAACTGAAGCTTTCAAAGAAGACACAGAGGTCAAGGAAGTTGTCACATTTACTCATGTCACAGGTGAATAGGGAGGTGGGTCAACATGAGGGGACCACCTCCCACTTCATATCTGGTGCTTCTGAAGACACAGTAACCAATCCAATGATTAACTAAGTGGCAGAACTGGCCCGAACTGTTAGTAAACCAAATCCAGCTAAATAATAAGGGCTGTATAACCCCAGCATAATTGAAATCTGGCCTATGTTTTACAGAAGCAGCAGAGAATTTCTGGGAGAACACCTGAGTAAACAAAGGCTTTTTACACCCAATTGCAGGTTCATTCCTCTCACATTATGTTTCCAGCAGCAACTGCAGACCAGTTATCTTCCAGGCTCACAAGATGACCCCTGTGTTTCTGACACAACTAAGACAGCAACTCTGACACAACATTCCCAGAAATGCAGGGTGACCAGTGAACTTCCTGGGGCATACTTTACACAAAGTAGTGAAGTTTAGGCTCTCGGTATCCTAACATGCTGTTGTATCAAGACTATTTGGTTTTGTACCTGTTGTATCTTGTCAAAGCTGAGCTGTGAAAAGCCATCTGTCTGGTGGATAATGTTTTGACATATTTGGTACTGCTGACCAATGACATGTAGATACTCTGAAAGAAAGGAGACTTCCAGAGCAGAAAACATCCATCCTGTGAGAAATCCAGAAAAGGTTTATTCACTCTTTAGGCAATAGATATATACTCACATTGATCTCACATTTACTAATGAATTGGACACACTGGCAATGACAAACTGAACAGCAACTTAAAGATAGGTGTACACACACAGTTCCTAGTGAATAATTAGAAAGTAAACAGGTATGAAAGCAACACATTTAGCAGGTACGGCTGAAGGTGCATGACAGCTAATTTACTTTCCAAAAGTTTCTACCTGGACAAGTGCAGCACATCTCTGATGTCAAAATTCTTCTACTGCTGGGTTCATGGTTTCTATCAATTATGGGGAGGGCTAAAAGAAAATAACCTGTAGTCCATGAGCACTGTCATATATGAAAATATCTGCTCAGGCACAACAAAAAAAAAGGTAGTGAGACTTGGTCACACCTTAAGATCACTAAAATGCAGGGGGTTTTGTCCACCAGTAAGTCGGGTCCTGCCCAGAACTTCGCCCAGGGACGGCTAGACCCCAGGGAGGGGTCGGATTCGGCTGCCCCGTCCCTGGCTCAGCAGGCCGGAGATATCCTTCTGCAATTCCCGCTCCGAGCCGGCAGAGGGCAGCATCCACCAGAAGAAAAAAACGACTGGTGAATTTGCAAGTCACGGAAGGGAGGGGCAGAAAAAGGCTTGGAAACAACCGGGCTCGGCAGCTCCCCGGGTTCGGCTAGGGCAAGGGACAGAGTTCCCGGAGAGAGGCAGGTTTCTTTATTATCTATCTATGCTTTTATCCGTCTGTTCATCTCTGTCTATTCATTTATCCATCCATTTATCCATCTATCTATTAATCTAGTTGTCTTTCTGCTAACCCATCCGTCCATTCATCCATCCATCCATCCATCTATCTATCTACCTATCTACCTATCTATCTATCTATCCATCCATCCATCCATCCATCCATCCATCCAACCATCTATCAGCATCCTTGTCTGCAGGAGCTGGGTCCTGTTGTGCTGCTTGGTGCACCGGGGAAAGGAGCACACACTCAGATCCAGGGAAACAAGGTCAGATCTTGAGAGTTTTGGGCTCAAAGTAGGAGGCTGGAGAGAAAGGGGAGTTACAAACTCATTAGTGAGGCAGTGAGATTGTGAGGGGGGACTTGGCACTCTGGACTCTGGGAGGGGATATAGGTCATGGAGCAGCCATGGGGATTGTTTTATCCCTTGGGGTCTCTAACACTGTTCTTCTGTCCTTGCCCTACCTCAAAATTGAAATTGCAGTAGTATTGAGCAGTGTGCTGGTTCCCCCCAGCACTGGGACTACAGGGCAAGTGAGGACAGCAGCCAGTTTAAACCCTGGGAATCGGGGATTGTTGTAGGAGACACCAGGGCTGAATAATCTCTTAAATTCCTTCTCTGTCTGACCAGTGTGTGTCTAATGCAGAAAATACCTTTTTAATTATGCTTAAAGAATTGTTTCCACGTTCATTACTACATGCTTGTCTTCCTGTTTTAATCTTTACAGAAAACAAAGAAAGGGGATACAGATAGAGAGAGACACAGTTGTTTGGAATTCAAATATATGTATAGTATTCCTAATCACACACCTCAATTTAAAGTGAAGTTCACAGGTTTGTTTATTCAGTTATAATACTTTAAATAAAATACAACTTCAAAAGTTGTAATTTTAAATAAGATTTTTAAATAACATTAGTGTTGTGGAGGCATTTGATATTATGAAGCTTCATCCAAAGCACATAAGCAAATCTGATTTTCAAGAAGAAAACATATCATGCCCTACTTACGGTACATCTCCCATTTTTATCCTTAAGGTACAAGCAAAATAGGTTTTGTCTCACTTTTTTTTCTTCTATGAAAAATATTTTGTGCAAAATATTTTTGTTCCTTCACTTTACAGTAGTATTTAATTTCTGCTGAAGGCAAATTTATTGTTTCATTTCACTTGGTCCGTACAGTTAGTTTTTTAGTCCTCTAGACTGCAAGTCTAGTGAGGCAAAAACATTTGAAATGTACATGTGCAGTGTGACACATATTGTTCAAGGAAAATGAATTTGTATACTTTAAATTAGGCAGTTACATAATATTTCCACTGTTGAAGAATATTACATGTATATAAAATGTGTACCTCACTCAACTTCACCAAACATCATGTATGTAGTTAGGACTAGCCCTGAAGGCACAGATGATGAGAAACAACTTAAAATATGTCTTAACTGGAAATTAAGGACAGATTTCTTAAAGTGTAATCCTGAAAGCACTGGTCCGTGTCTCCTAAACTTGGGAACACACTGCCAAAGAGCATTAGCTTTTTAACTGTAAAGTTCTCTAAGCCCACAAATTCTGCTTCTGCATGTGCAGATGTGCCCTGACATTTCTGAGCAATTTGTTTTTTTCCTTTAAGTGTCCATATAGTGTCCATAAGTTTGTGACCCCATGTCTGCTTTCCAGAAGGGATTGGGTTTCACTTTAAAGGGCAGACTTTGCCCAGAGCCTATACTAAACGCAGTGCTGCTGTGCTAAGTACAGTGCTTTCTTTAAAAACTCTAAAATACAGAAGAATATTATATGAGCCCCTTTTTCCCTAAAAAAATTCTATGTTTAAGGTTTTAAAGTTAAGATGGCAGGAATTTTAGCATGGAGCTGGAGTGATTCTTGGCCGCCCTCTCAAAATATACTTTATATTCATTAGCAAGTGGAAGTTAACAACTAAATCAGTATTTATTTGTTCCTCATGTTATTTCTTCCATCTACCTCATTCTATTTCTTGATATATTAATCGAGGTAGCGCAAAAAAAAAAAAAGTTAGAAAAAATAAACCACAATATAACCCAAAACCAAACCTGATACAAAGTCATGGGTGACTGAGAGCGGTTAAGAATGAATAGGGGCTACCTGCGTGAATAAGAAGCATATCCCTTAAAATGAATTTTTTAATCCCAAACCCAAGTTTAAATATGCATCCTTTTGAACATATGGAAAAAAAGAGCTCTGTGCCCAATACAATCATCTGCCATTCTGAGCGTAAACCAGGGGTACTGGATACAGTGACAACAGGTACGTGTTCATTACATTGTTGTTCAGTAGATGGAGTATGATTTACTTTTACACAAAAAAAGCTAAACCAAGAGTCTCCTAGCTATTCAGTCTCTTTGTTTATTGACACTTCCCCCTAAATGCAGATCACATGAAAAGGCATCAGTGAAACTATTTGGCAAAATCTTTAAGCTGAACAGACAAATCCTGTGCAGTGATTCTGGCTTCGTACATAACCTTATTTTATTTATGCATACGCCTCAAAAGCAAAACATCAGAAAAATCAAGACAGATGTTGAACTCCACAGGTAATTGAATTCCAGCATCACTAGAATACTACAAAAATTTTCTTCAAGCCAGTGTTGCCTAAAGGTGAAAAAAAACCCAAACTATGATAATAGTCTTTTAATTTGCATAGGATTCAGACAAGATGCTTGATGTTGCCTCCTAGAATCTGAAATTTTTAACTTGCGTGCTTTCCTTCTTACCTCATTGATGGCTCAAATGCTCTCCAGCTCTGGAACAATGAGATACAGCTTGCTGAAAATACAGCTTCCACAAGAAATATCCAACGTGTTCCACGGTCTTGCAAAGAAGAAAAACAATGAGGCTTAGTACCAATAATAAAAGCTGGATTAGAGCGGCAGCTATCTGATAAGACTGGAAAACTAATCTGTCATCTTTCAAAAGCAGCAAAAAAACCCTGGGCTTCTTTGTAGTTGAGGGGAACAGTAGGAAATTCTGAGGAACAAAAAATAATCATACAGACTTATTAATACTGGCAGCCTCTGTTAGGTAACTTCTGAATTACAATGTCTTTAATAACAGATAATTTTTTTTAGGAAAAAGATATCAGATTCTGAAACTTATTACTACTTTCTGCTGTTAAAGAGAAGCCATCCATCTTTTGTCAAGTTTGTCAATAGTTTGAAATCTCGCTGTAATGTACCCATAATGCATATACTGTGTACAGCATATGCGAGCAGTTAGCATGATACTGTACATAAGTTTTGGTCAGACACACTGTCACAAAAGTCAATACCAGTAAGTACAGTCTACTTAAGGAATCCCTGAATGGGAGATGGTTCACATAATATGTCCTTCTGCAATGTGTTGTAGGATCTTTCTAAAGCTTCAAAGAGACTTTTACTCTGCACTAAGATGATTATTAAGAGGTATAATGAAGTGTTGTCCAGCAAAGAGAAGATGCTTATAAATACCAGGCAAACAGCAAGCAGTGGGTCCTCAAGAGAAATAAGAAGGAAATATAAGAGAGTCAGCTCTGTGTTATCACAACTGAATCAATCAAACCCCTAAAGCTTCCCTTGGGAATAAACAGTTGTGAGCTGACAGCAAATGGTATATTCAGATGTGCACACACATACTCCTCCCCCACCAATAGAATTAAAAAACCCCAAGTTGGTATAACTACCAATTCTCTCGAATATTCAAATTAAAAAGACTTGACATGAATGGTCAAATGAATCTCTTTAAAAAGCCAAAGTATTGTTCTAGCAAAAGCTCTTAGTGTTTCATTTGAAGTTTCACATCAAATTTGGGGGAAGGAGGGGAGAAACACCTTCTCCTTCCTGTTGGACAGACATTTGCATTGGCCTCTCTAGTAAAAATGTGTGAGGTTATACACAGTTAAGAATAAGAACAAACTTGGAAAATGATTCTTCTGTCAGTTAATGAAGTAATGGGAGACACTGAGGATCATTCAGAGGGCTGCAGGTACTGGCTTCTTGGCCCATGGGGACAAAACCCTAGGAATATTCTGAAGTTTTATGAATTAGCACTGTAAACTTCCTTAAATGTATCAATCTACATATGCTATAACCAGAGAGATTAAAGTATTGATAAGACTTTTCTTACACACTTTTAAAGGGAAACTGGAAATGGAATTCTTTAATGAGGCAGTAATTTCCAAAATTCTTAGGACCCTTTACCATCTTAGGACTTTATTTATTTTTTGTGTTTGTTTGTTTGTTCATTTGTTTCTTGTTGCTTTTGTTATCTGAATGAATGGAGAAGTTAAGACAGAGCATGGGAAAACCTCTGAAAGAAAATGAAGGAAAACCACTGTGCATTTCTATGTCATAGAATCATAGAATTGTCCAGGCTGGAAGGGATCTCCAAAGGTCATCTAGTCCGACCTCCCCACAGTCAGCAGGGACACCCTCAACTAGACCAGGTTGCCCAGGGCCTCATCGAGCCTCCCCTTGAATGTCTCCAGGCCTCAACCACCTCCCTGTTCCAGTGCTCCACCACCCTCACAGTAAAGAACTTTCTCCTAATCTCCAATCTAAATCTGGTCCCCTCCAGTTTAAAGCCATTGCCCCTCATTCTGTCACTACAGACCTTTGTAAACAGGTTCTCCCTAGCCTTCAGGTACTGGAAGTCTACTATTAGATCTCCCCGGAGCCTCCTCTTCTTCAGGCTGAACAACACCAGCTCCTTCAGCCTGTCCTTGTAGCAGAGGTGCTCCAGTGCCCTGATCATCCTCGTGGCCCTCCTCCGGACCTGCTCCATCAGGTCCATGTCTTTCCTATATTGAGGGCTGTACACTGTACGCAGTACTCCAGGTGAAGTCTCACCAGAGCAAAGTGGAAGGATCTCTTCTCTGGACCTGCTGGCAATGCGTCTTTTGAAGCATCCCAGTATGCGATTGGCCTTCTGGGCTGCAAGTGTCCACTGCCTGCTCATGGCCAACTTTTCATCTACCAGCACCTCCAAGTCCCTTTCCTCAGGGATGCTTTCTAATACCTCATCCCCTAGTCTGTACTGATAGCAAGGATTGTTCTGGCCCAGGTGCAGAACATTGCACTTGCTCTTGTTGAACCTCATGAGGTTCACCTGGGCTCTCACTACCTTACCTTTAGATAATTCTTCACCAGAAAAAAAAAAAAAGTAACATAGAAATAAAAGTCCCAAGCAAGGGGAAAGAAGTGCTTTCAGCCATCAGGAAGCAGAAGTGAACAAGTCAACCTCTCAATTCCTGCTTTCTTCAAGATATTCCTCTTATTGCGTAGCAACAGCTTAAACTCTCACCACAAATCTAATGAGGAGAATGCAGCTTAATGGAAAGCAGATTATGTCAAAGAGATTTGATATCTTTGCCTGACAAGATTACAAATATGAATGATAACAGAGACTGTACTGCTGATATAACATAATCAGACATTTGTAAGTCTTCTGGCTTTATGCCTTTAACATTCAGATAAAAAAGTAAAAACAAGAGCACCACGGAAAATCAGAATGGCACATACTGAATCGAATTAAATTTGTCAAGTTGATAGTCTCACTGCAACTAATGTGGACGTATCAAAAATTGCAATTAGACTAGTAATGTGCTATAGAGCAATAGCCTTCTTTTGCGATGATATGGAGATATAATGATAGTGTAAACATAAATATTTTCTTGGAAAGTTTTCAGATTATATAACTATTGGGATGGTGATAAACAAGCAAGTCAATAAGTAGTTCACAGATCTTGGAATGCTTGGTATGGCACACTAAGGTACTTTTTAATACAATAAAGTATAATGTAATTCCTGCAAGAACAAGGAGTCATATGCAGAAAGTCTACTCAATACTCCAGAAACAGTACTCCAGGCTCTAGACAGGCTAAAAATGGTAACACAGGTGCACTTCAAAACTGTTGGTGGTTCACAGAGGAACAGTGACAGTGATAATGGGTCTAGAGAACAGGATACAGAGACTTAAAGAACTCCAGTCTCCAACGTACCATTACGAAGTTATGGGTGGTTTGATCAGACGCTGATGAACACATATCTATTAGATGACTCTCTAACCTAACAAGGACATCTGACATGTCCCTGTTATGATCCAGAAATTTAAAGAAATGAAAACAGGGAATAAAGTACAATTTATAATACCAAGATGACATGGCCAAGGCATATGATGTATTACCTCTTATTTGATACCTTCAAGTCAATAGGTCTTTTTAGAAAGACAGTTTGTAATCTGTTGAAGTCAGCGTTCTTGTTGCAGGGGCCAGTGGATATGAATATGTGGTGTATGCCATGCAAAAAGCAGAGTGGATCATCACAAAATTCCTCTTGCATTTCTGATTTACAACCCTCTGGATGCAACCATCCAGCCAATTCCTTATCCACTGAACAGTCCACCCATCAAATCCTTATCTCTCCAATATGGCAAGCAGGATGTCATGGGGGACCTTGTCAAAGGCCTTACAGAAGTCCAGATAGATCACAACCATAGGTCATCTCTTATCTAGTGACATAGTCACTCCATCATAGAAGGCCACTAGGTTAGTCAGGCAGGACCAGCCCCTAGTAAAGCCATGTTGGCTGTCCTGAATCACCCCTTTGTCCTCCATGTGCCCAAGCATGGCATCTAGAAGGA